>JAKSZT010054489.1:14844443-15009082 GCA_026826555.1 Tolypeutes matacus
CTCTGAGGTCCTCGGGTTTGCCTCCACTGGAGCCTCTGAGGTCCTCGAGGAAGCAGTGTATCCCTGGCTCTATACATTTTTGTTGAGTTGTAAATCCCTGCCACTTTGGAGGTCCCTAGCCATTGCTCATGCAGGGACCTGGAGTTCAAGGTAAATATTTCTAACTGGACCAAAGGATAGGATAGTTCCACGAATGAGCACATGCATGTGTATGTGTAAATGTCTCTCTTGTTAAACCAGAACATTTCAATGACCACTAACCTTTCTTAAAATATAGATTTCCAGGTTCAAAAATGACTTAAAACTTAAAAAAAAAAAAAAAAAAAAAAAAAAGTATGAGCACTTCAAACCAAACAGCTTGTCCCATGTCTTTATGCTCAAGTTCACGGATATTGCTTTACCTGTCTTAGCCCTATGAACTGGCCCTGGCAGGAGAAAGAGCTAGAGGGGGTGTATCCTCCTTTACCAAGAGGAACAGAAACTGGGTTTCTTTACTCATTCTAACTCCAGTCCCTATCATTCCAAACAAATAAATCGCTCTGTGAAGCCACTGATGGCTTCATCCCAGGCTCCCAAGAAAGAGTCTAAGAAAACTCAAGAGTCAAGAGACTGTATCCTCAAAAACCACAGATGCTGTGATTCCATGACATGAAACATCTAGATGAGGCAAGTCCAGAGACAGAAAGCAGATTGGTGGCTGCAAGGGGCTGTGAGGAGGGAATGGAAACAGCAGCTAACAGGTACAGGGTTTCTGTTTGGGGTGATTAAAATATTCTGGAATTAGTTGTGATGGTTGCAAACACTGTGAATGCACTAAAAGCCACTGAAATGCATACTTTGAAATGGTTAAAATGGTGAATTTTAGCTCATTTAAAAAAAAGAGAGAGAGAGAGAGAGAGAGACAGTCTTACCTTCCTTCCAAAGGTCTACGGAACATTGTTCAAGCTGTGTCATAAGCACAGCGTTGAAAATGCGAAAGGATCATCATTTTTAAAGCTAGGAATGACTAGCCCAACATCACCCGGAGGGAGTAGAGACAGACCGTGTCCCTCCACACCAGCCACGTGACAAAGGAGACCTGTGTGGCCTGGGCTTTGTTGGAGCTGGAGAGTCCAATTCCAAAAGCTCTTTGGAGCTGTTCAGTCCAAATGCCAAGAGAACACTTGGGCACACTCAGGCAAAGAAACCCACACGGACAGCTCCCAGACAGATCTTTCCAAGACAAAGGGACAACAACAAGACTCCGAAAGTGACTTTGAGTTTTAGAAGCATGATCACCCAGCAAATGAAATTCAACATTCAGTCAAGAAGGATCATTTTCAGGACTGAATTTAAAGATCTGATTCCTTTGAAATGAGACATTTCACAAACTCCACTGAAATTAGAAATACATTTTTAAAAATGAATTTATTGGCTTTGAAAAGAACTGGAATCTGGTTTGGGAGTTATTTTGATGAGTTATTTAGTATAACTCTACATGTGTTATTTGTGGTATAAATGTACACATACATATATACCCACATATATGTATGTTTAAATATATTTTTTCCTGTGAAAAGGAGGGTTAAACCACTCTGTATTTCTTCTTTCCATGAGTCTAATGCTGAATTACAAGGGTGCAAAGGCTCTTAGAATGTTGTGCTGACACTTTAAATAGCCAAACATCCAAGAAGAAAATGATTAAAACACACGCACACACACTTTTCTTAAAGTTACGGAAAATTAAAGAGGCACAGTTGATTGTTCCGAGCTGGGAGGAAATCTTGGGTGACTGGCAGGGGTCTGGGCACCCACAGAAAGCCCACAGCAAAGACCACACGGTGACCGGCCACTGGGGGTAGGGGTGGCAGACTTACCGAGAGCGTCCACTGGCAGGGGGCACACGGGGAGAAAGTGCAGGATACACAATTGACACAAAAAGGAAAATAATAAAGTCAAACTGGTATTCGAGCAGCGGCCTTTCATGTGTTAAGTCTAAGATTTGCCAATGGATTTGATATTATGGCAATTAAACCCCACATCTACCAAGAGCTGCATATCCAAGTTCCCTTTTCCTGCCCGGCTGATAATATTCTTTCCTTCTCATCTAAACAGCAACCTTCCTAGTAATTGTCACCTCTTGGGAATATAGCAGGTTTTTAAGAGGGATAAAGCACATATATATAACCAGAAAAAGCCAATTAAAATGCATGAAGAGGAAAACCTTTTAAGTGTCTTGAAAAGTATCTAGGGAAACTTAGGGGGAAAAGTGAGGCTACAGTGAAAATGAAAAAAAAAAAAATCATTAAACTAAAAAATTTTATAATAACAAATAAAATGCTAGTGGAATTGCATGAGTCTGCTTATTAAGTTTATAACATTAGCTTTGCAACCTCCAGTGAGAAATGATTGATTCAACTATTTAAATGTCAGCTCAAGGGTTAACATATTAAAATGTTCTAGTTCTCTATCTCAAAAAAGTCCCAGATAAACTTTTAGTAGTAACAGATTGAAACAGAAGGCTTCAGAATAACCCAATTAAAATTAATAATAATGTGGAAGTTAAAGTGAGAAATAGGCTGCTGATTTAGTAAGGAGGTGGCAAAAGTAGACAAACGGTCTCTCACTTCCAATCCTCTTCTTCTGCTACAAGGTCAATTCTCCAACAGAGAGGGCTGGAAAAAGGTCATCCTGAGCTTGGGTCCCCCAGGCCAGCCCCACACCATCCCCCACCTCCTGCTGCCTTTGACCCTCTGCCTGGCTCTTGACCAGAACTTCTCTGAGGGCAGGGACCATCTCTCTGGCCCCCAGCTCCCTGACAAGTGTTCACTAGCAGCTGTGCAATGAGCATGCCTTCAACAAAAAGAGGCACATTCACCTACAACTGCAACATATTCCACGTTGCTTTAAGATGACTTTGAGATAAAAATCTAACAAAAAACAAACCAATAACTTTTTTGAGTGGAAATATGTGAATACCTTTGGATTACAAACGACCTCTCTCCATTTTAGAGTAAAGCAAGTCAAATAAGGAGTATGTGAAAAGTTGATATTTGTAGAGTAAGTCACAAGCAAAGTAAATATGTCATACACAGAAGTCCCACCCAGATTGTTTGCCTATGTCAGGGGCACTGCTAACCCAAGCTTAGATGCACAAGGGCATCTGAAATTTTGAAAGGGGATGTCAGAAGAATTTTTAGGTCAAAGACTACAGTTTTTACAAAGGCATGGCAGGAAATCATTTGATAATCTGAAAACATATTAAAAAGGAAGCAGTTAGTTGGTTGTGTAAATCAGATCCAACTTTATCAAGACGAAAAAAGTACCCAAAGCATTTGTCCATCTTAACACATGGCGTAAATATTAAAGGAACACACTGACCTGACTTTTTTTTAAAGTTCAGGAACCTACCACTTAAAGGAGATGAGAGAGATGCTTAAGCAGTTGTTCTAGCAGAAAGGAAAACTTCAGCTAACCAGATCCAAAAAATAACTGGAAGCCTCAAATAACCTGATTTCTTCTGGCCCTTTACTTGTAGCGTTTCCTGTCTACCCACCGGCTGAGTGCCAACTAGGAGAGCACTCCATACCAAGAACATAGAATGATGATTCTGGGGTTTTCCAGAAGGCTATATTCAACCCCAGAAACATATGCATGGTCAAAAAATGCACTCAAATATTCTTTTACAAAGGAAAGAAATGAAAACGGGTTTCTGGTTGTGCCTCCAAGCTACTGATCTGACTTGCCATGCCTGCCAAGGACCCTGGTGCACGAGGCCACCAGCTGCAAGTGACAAGACTGACGCTTCAGAAACTGACCACAGCCTGCACCTCTCAGCCTTCAGGTCCAAGTGCCCCAAGAAATCTCACAACCAGGTGCCAAATATTGCAGAGCCCCAGGGCGAGACGCTCTTGTCATGCTACAGTCTAGCACCCTATGGGTTCAGAATCTTCCTATCTCGAGCCTTCATGGGGAGCTCCTTATCCTTTCTAGGCAGCAGAGCCAGTGCTGGGTAAGCCTAATTGCCAGAAACTTCCTTTTATGTTGCACTGTAATCAACCTCCCAGGCTTCACTCATAGGTCCAAATGCTGCTAATTGGACAATGCCGGTGACTTTGAGTGACAGATGAGGACCATTTCAGCCTCCTTGCAGAATTCAGATAAAAGGATTATCACTGCAGCCAAGAACTTAAGACCTCCGAAAAGAGAACTGTGGGGAAAGCTAAGGGAAAATAACTACTTTTTCTTACCCTGTCTTCTTCACTAAACCCCCACACCTTTTCCAAGCTGTATCTTCCCTGGACCATCCCTCCAAGTCCATTAAATCTCCTAACTCAAAGTTACGAAGCCCCTCCATTAGCTGTGGGTTAAGCTCACAATTTCACTATTTCTGCCAGCCTGCTCTTCTACTGGACCTCAGCTTTGAGAAAATATGATGGCACTTTTATTTATAAGCATTTATCTCTAGACTCACTGAAATGGTACTGGCCACAAACTAGCTCCCAGGTGCCCTAGTGAGAGAGAATGTAAATTTGAGGAGCACCAGACTAAAAAACCACATCCAAAAGTAACTGTTGGGATCTACACTGACAGAATATCCAATTGTGGGTGAAAATTTCTGCTGCTTTTATTTGAAATTATGCAATGGTTTTTATAGGCACTGGAGGAACATTTTTTCAGAAATGCTGAAACTTAATAAACTTTGTCCTGCCCCCTTCTCCACCCCCAACCCTTCCATCTTTCCAAACGTATCTTCAGTTCCATATGAGAACTGCTAGTTTAGGTAAGAAGAAAAGGGAAATCTGAATTTTATGGATTTATACCTAGGTCACCGTTCCGAATCTGGGAGGGCATCAGAGCGCCTGAGCGCCTTCCACCACCGAGGTGGAACAGAAAACCCCATTTTACCAAGTGGGGATGCAGCCGAAACTGCAATGTGGTATCGAGAAGCATCATCTGGAAGTAGCATCACCTTCTCAAGCTTAAGGGAGGCACCCTGCATTTTAGGTTTTAGTAAAACCTTAGGGATATTTGCAAAGTAGCTAGATTTTTCTCTTCACACTCAGTCTGAGGGAAAAGCAAAGGTGGGTCACAGGTGGGACAATTAAATGGTTTGTGAGTGACAATAAAGGGGGGTGGGGTGGGAGGAGCGGCGTCCTCCACCAGTCTGTATTCCCTCATTGTGAATTACCAGGCTCCCATCTCCTGAAGGCCCCTGAAAAATCCCGCTATAGCAATGATTCCTGGCTCTCAAAGCAGCCATTTCTATCTTACAAGACTTAATAAAGGGTTTTGGAGATTATAGGCTGCGAAAGATGGAGGAGAAAATGACATAATTTCTGTAATAATTACTAGAGAACATTTGCATAGAGGCTTTTGAGCATTATCTCAAGGCTTCCAAGAAATTTATAGGTTTCATTACAGTACACAATAGGCATGGAAACTGTCAAATTTTGGAGACAAAGGTGAGGGGAGGGAACAAGTCAAGTACTACTTTGCAAGGGCCACAAATTTACACATATTCTGTGCTTGGAGAACTTGAATTCAGCTAGATTCTATTTGCTCCTATCTGCTCTCCAGGGTATGACATATATGAACTGAACATCTTCCGCTTCTAAGACAAATCAAGCACCTTCATTTTCTCAAAGTAACAATATTAACAGAACCTTGCGTTACCTTTTTTTGCTTTCTTCTGCAGTTTCAATGTATCTGAGGACTTCTTCTTTATCTCTTGGCGTGCTTTTTTATACTCTAAGAGAAAGCAGAATATTGAATAATTTTACCACTTTGCTTAACAGAAAATATTTTAAGGACAGACACTATCTTTGTCCTGGACAGCATCAACTATGACACAGTAAACGGTTTTATCAGATCATAATAAAATCTCATGATGGTATTTTACAAGACAGAGATTATGAAAATGAAAAAAAAAAAACACAAAATGTTCTTTCCCTGTAAAACTCATTAATACCAGGTTGGGGAAGGACATCATTTGGGAATATATATATATATACATTTTTAGGAGGTACCAGGGATTGAACCCACGACCCCACACATGTGGAGCTCAACCATTGAGCTACACCCAACCCATTCCCTGGAATGTTATAGTAAAAGTGAAAAAATTCGCAATTTTCGGCTCAAGTATCAAGACAGATTTTCAGTATTGCCTCTTTGCCCCAGGCCCATCTCCATGGTGCTCTGCTGGAAAAAGAATGCCATGGGATGAAGATGCTGGCTGGACACCACAATTCAGAAAACAGCTCCCGGCCTATGGCGGGAGAAACTAGATCATGTGGGCAAAACCGGACAGCCCAGCTGCCTGACGCTCACAACGAACGCCAAGGCCGAACTCGTGGCTCCCGAGCCCAGGCGGCCCCCACACGCTCCAACCCCAGCCTGGCTCTCTTCCTCTCCCCGCAGCAGCTCACCCCACTGCTAGACTTTCCCATTCCTGGGGCTGGCATCGCCCAGACAACTCAAAATGACAGTTGCCTTCTCTCCTTTGCTGGCTTCCTAGTCAATTAATTGCCATCGCCTGTAAATTTCACCTGGACCAGCTCCCTCCCGGCCATCCCTATCTTTTCCCTTCCAGTGACCCTAAGCCTATCAGAGCTCGTTTAGGGGCTCTTGCAATCGCCTCTGAACCGAATCTTTCTCTCCAGTTTCCCCCTCTGATCTGTGCACACCCTTTCCCATCCCAGCACTCGCTGCAGGTTATGTAATCTTGGATCAATGCTGCTGGTCCCTGCCATACCTTTGAGGTTGGGGTGCTGTGTGTCTGGACCCTGCTGTCACGTCCCCCCCCCCACCGCCCCAGAGCCTAGCAGGCAGCAGGAGATAACTAGGACACACTTGTTGAATGCACTGACAAACCATGGCCAGAGGAGTCTTCCAAAAGTACATCGCTGCTCACACTTCTCTATCCCAAACCACAAGCAGCGTCCCAGCTGCCTGCCCCACATAATTCCCAGACTTCTTTGTGCTGGCACACCAGCCTTTGCAGGATGCACTCCATCTACCGCTGGTGGATTTCTGCTCTTTCCTGGTCGTTCCCATTTTTCTTGCCACTTTGCACAGTTTTTTCTCTGGCTAGGACTCCTCCCCCAATGCCCCAAGTTCAATGTGATAAAACTACATCCATCCATTAGAATCTCCCTCAAATATCACCTCATTTTCTAATTCCTTGACCCAAAGCAAGCTCTTCTACCTCTGGTTTCTGGAGCATTCCACGTCTTTGCCACACACTGCCTCTTGCCCTCATGGTACTTTCCTCCCTCCCACCTGCCCGCCTGCTTTAGGGTCCCTGAAGGAAGGAGACCTTCCTGGCCATCTCTGAACATCCTGCAGTGCTGGCAGAGTGGGCCGCATCTGCTACCATTCGGCAAATACTCACTGAGTTCACGATGAATTTAAACGATGAAGAAGTGCGTTGTCACAAAGGCTGGGCATTGGGGGCTCCACCCCCCCACGATCGTTTGGCCTCTGTCTACAGAGCAGCCACCCAGCAGGCACACAGGGTGTGACAATGGTCCCAAACTCACATTCTGCCCCAGGCTCAGTCTTAGCCTCAGAGGTGAACCCCTAAGAAAAGAAACTAGAAGTGTGTCTCTGTGTGCACTTGGGGTGGGGATGAAGGGGGACCTGCAGCTAAAACCAAGGGGCCTGTGGTCCTATGGGATGGGCAGAGATCAGGCAAAGCTCTCTGCCTGACCCGCTGTCCTCTCCCCGCAGGCTCAGCACTACAGCTCTTCTGAACGGCTTTACACATACAGTTTTGAAGTCTTTGTTATACAAGTGGCTTTGCTGCATCATCAAATGGGTAGATTCAATAAAGAAGTAATAAGAACAAAGCTAATCAGGCCAAGTGTAAATATCAACTCTTTCCCCATCTGGGAAGATTTCCAATGTTTCACTCTATTTTCTTTTTCCTTCTGAAAAGCATAGATGGAAAAAAACCCATTGAGCCTAAGAAAAGATAACCCATGACTGAGAAGTAAACAATGGGAAGGTAAATCCTTGGACTTTGCCACTCTGTCTAACTCAGAAGGAAAAGAGAAAGACTTTTTAGGATTGCATCAAATATAAAAGCTAGGCCCCAGGTGGGAAAATGCTACCAGGGGTGGATATTAGAGAAAGAAATTATTTTGAAAATAATTTCTAGAGAAACATATGAATGGGGATGCCATTTTTCTTTGTTAAGGAAAAATTACATCTTTTAAAAAAATTAGTATAGGGGGAATACAGATTTTAAAGTTTACTTTTTACAATTGGCTAAATGGTTAATTATTGTGCCTATACTTCTGAATCTCAACATAAGTATATTATCACCATTCCTCGGTTCTTTCATCAAAATGGTTTGCTGAAGTTCTGCATGAAAGCGTAACAAATTTTTTTTTTTAATTTATTTTTATTTATTCTCCCTCCCCCCCATTGTTTTGTGCTTGCTGCCTGCTCTCTGTGTGTCCTTCTGTGTCTGCTTGTCTTCTCTTTAGGCGGCACCGGGAACCGATCCCGGGACCTCTTTCACAGAGTGGGAAAAAGGTGCTCAATCTCTTGAGCCACCTCAGCTCCCTGGTCTGCTGTGTCTCTTATTGTCTCTCCTTTGTGTCTCTTTTCGTTGCGCCAGCTCTCTGTGCAGGCCAGCAGTCCTGCACAGGCAAGCTCTCCTGCGCAGGCCAGCTCTCCTGCACAGGCCAGCACCCCTGCGCAGGCGAGCACTCTGTGTGGGCCAGCTAACCGCTCAGGCCAGCTCGCCTTTCACCAGGAGGCCCTGGGAATTGAATCCTGGACCTCCTATATGGTAGACGGAAGTCCAATCGCTTGAGCCACATCCATTTCCCCGTAACAAATTTTTAAACACAAGCACAAGAAAGCAATGTCAACGTTTGTAAGCCCAATAGCTGTACCTGAATGAATGAGGGAGGAAATGAATGATTTGAATGAATGACAATTTTCCATTGGCTGCTGGCACCTTCTGGGGAAGTGGGATAATTTTCAATATACAACTTAAAGCAGTGAAAATAAACAATCTCTTTCCAGAACACCTGATCAGGTATTCATTGTAGCCTTCATTTTACTTTGCCTTCTGTTAATTAGTTTCTGTATTAGTAGATACTGCACTTGTCTTTCAGGATCCCTTAGCACCTAAGCAAGTAAAAACCTGAGAACAATCTAAGCAGGGAATGAGACCTGTTGTCAAACAGTCTCCTGTTGGCTTATATGAAGAGAACACAAAACACTTTAACTTGGAAGAGTATCAGTGCTATATCCTCAGAAGATTAGACTGTGTTCCTTCTGATACCACCAAGGTCCTCAACAACCAGCTAAACCAGTTCACAAAGACATGTCTCACCTTCCCAAGACAACACACAAAGACAACGGTCAGTTCTGGGCAGGTGACACCTGACTCGCCTCTAGCATTAAATGTTTGGTTTTTAAAATGTGCTGAAACGCCTTAGGTATGAATTTTTGGCATCTAATCCTACCATTACAATCCACTTTTTTTTTTTTTTTCTAGGAAGTACTGGAGATTGAACCCAGGATCTTGTACATGCGAAGCAGGCACTCAACCAATGAGCTACAGCCACTTTGCACAATCCCCTTTTAATTCATTTGGGACAATGAATGCCACTGACATATCAGGCTAATGGCTGCTGAGAGCTATTTTGTGCCCCCAAAACCAGCACTGAGTTTTGCAAAGGGATCACCTTTGACTCCTTATCCTCCAGCACTGAAATTCCAACAGAAGAAGGGACAGAGTGGGCCCTTGGCTATTTGGGGTGACATGGATCAACCAGAAAAGGCACCAGCCGACAGCACCCGGCTCTCCTCATGCCTCTATTAGACGTTTTGCTCCTGTACCTTTTGCATGGTCTTTATCCAGCTGGTTGGCTACTTTCTTCCACTCTTCCATCTGTTCTTGAAGTGGGTTTATCAGGCAATCAATTAAAGCACTTTAACCAAAAAGAGAACAAAAAGGAGAAATTAGAGTTCATAGACACATTTTGTTGTCAAGATTTATACTTGGTTGTCAAAACGTAACTAAAGGCAGCATGATAGGCTGAAGTTTGCCTTGAAATGCCCCCAGCGTCCTAACAGACTTATTCTCAGAGTGATCTGCAATGTTCAAGAAGGAGCCGTAAATGTTACTGATTGGAGCCACTCCTCTTCTCCTTTACCCTGTTTATATCCCAGTGCTCAGATCAACAAGCAAAGTTACACCTGGAGGGCTTTAAAAAGGGGAACATGCCTGGGCCTCCCCCCATACCCAATAGAAACGTTGAGGGTGGGGCCCCAGCATTGCTTTTTTTCAAAAGACCCCCACGATTCTGATGTGCACTCAGGATTGCAAGCCATGATCATAGACTAGCTGCAGACAACTTGAGGAAAGAGAAGAATTAAGCAGCCAGGTCATTCTTGAGCTGGACTGCCAGCTTCTAGTCTCGGGGGGGGGGGGGGGGGGAGAAACCTCCAGGTGCACACCTGTATTTTGTTCCCTCTCCCAAACAGACCACATCTAGACATGGTGAAAGGAGGCTCCCCACGCAGAGGAGTCATGCAAGTCACGGGACCCACGGTTTTTCATCTGCACAATGAAAGAAAAACTGGGCCTTTGCTACCTTATAGAGATATTGTAGGAAAAAAACAATGAGAAAATGTCCATCAATTGCTTGGATGTCATTGGCAAGAACTACTAAGAAAGTATTCTCAGATACTTTCTCGATCCTGGGTCTCCTGAAAATCTTTAAGTTCTTAGCATGATTTCCCCCCTTTTCCTAGAAGCTAGGCCTTTCTTCCCCTTGAATCCTCTTTTTCCAGCCATGGACATACTCCCTCAGTTTTTAAATTGTGGTAACATATAGCCTGAAATTTCCCATTTTAACCATTTTTAAGATGCTATTAATGGCATTTACAGAGTTGTGCTACCATTGCCATCATCCATTACCAAAACTTTTCATCACTCAAAACAGAAATTCTTGTTCTCATTAAGCAGTAACTCCCCTTTCCTCCTCCCCCAAGCCCCTGGTAACCCCTAATTTACTTTCTATCTCCGTGAATTTGTTTGTTCCAGGTATTTACTATAAGAGGAATCATACAATGTTTGTCTTCTGGGTGTGGCTTCTTTCACTTTTCAAGGTTCATCCGTGATGTGTCAGAACTTCATGCCTTTTCATGGCTGAATAATATTCCCTGGTGTACGGAGACCACACTTGCTTTATCCCTTCATCTGTGGATGGACACTCACCCTCTCACTTTTTCAGGGCTCCATTCAAAGGTCTCTTCTTCAGAGACACCGCCCCTGACAGCCCTGTGCTAGCCGCCACCCATTTATCTCTGCCTGACATTACGTCGGTTGATTCAGCGTCTACAATGTAAGCTCCGTGAGCGCAGGGGCTTGGTCCTCTTCCCTGCTATAGCCACATCCCTAAACCAGTGGCTGGCATGTAGCAGGCACTCAGTAAATAGTGGCTGCTGAGCTAGTGGGCTCCTCGTCTCTAAAATGGGGCAAAGCATGCTGCAGGACTGCCAGGAGAGTAAAACAAGATGACATGTGAAGCAGTACCTCACAAGCTCTGGGACACTACACAGAGGTGCATCGGGGGGAGGACGCTGACATCTCATCCTCTGTGACAGCAGGTGCTTTCTGGCTTGTGAACAGTTTCTTCATTTTCACAAGAACCCTTCAGAGATTATTAACCCCATCTTACAGGCACTGAGAACTTAGGCCAAGATTACAGAGTGTGTAAGCAGTGAGGCCGGGATTCGAACCCGGGCCTAGCTGTTTCCAGAGGCTGAGAGCTGCCTGCCATGCACAGCTGCCTCCCGTGGTAACCCTGCCGAAAGGGACAAAGTGATTTCCCCTAGGCAGCCACTTATGCAAAATGCTATCCATCAAGCAGAACTGTACGAAATGGCTCAATTCTGCTGATCTGTTTGGGAAATATGTAGGTTTTCATTTGACCACTGGTGACCCCAACTCCCCGTGGCAGTCATTAGCATTTCTACCCATTCTGGACACTTTGCCAGGCAAGAGGCTGGCAGCATGGAGGCTCTACTCATTGTCTCTCCCCTCCCGGTGGGTCTGGAGGGAGCACAGAGGTCCCAGGTAATAGGACAGCATTGCACATCTCACTCTCCAGCTCCACAGCTCCCCTTCTTAAGAGCCTCCTGCAGGGCGGTGGGGGCCCGGCAGCCCTTAGTGGGAGGCACCGCTCCTCTCACTGACGGATGACGAGGAGAGCCCCACAAGAGCAAGACAAGGTGCTAAGGGGGGCCGACACAGCCTTTGTGAGGGCAGGAACACTGCCATCTGGTTCTACACCAAAATTCCAGTGCCTGGCACATGGCAGATACCCAATAAACATTTTTCTATGAATGAGCAGAGACAAGGGGAAAGATGGGCTGTGGGGTTTTCAATGTTATGGGAAAGCAGAGCTGTTCACGGGGAGCTGAGCTAAGTGTTACACTCCCCCAACCTGAATTCAGCAAGGGCATTTGAGAGCTGGGCTCACTAGGCCCCTTACCTTGAAAACTGCCTCAGCTTGGCTTCTATGCTTCTGTGCCTCATGCACATCCTGGTAAGAGCAGAGCCAATCTCCCTGGTGCCACCTGGAAAAGCAAGAGGAGAAGTTGAGGGATGGGAGATAAGTATGAACCTCTGAGGACTTTAAATAGAAAATGAAAAAAATGAAAAACAAACCAAATCTCACCATGTTGTAAAACCTAAGCCAGTGACTTGTGAACCTCAGCCCATGGCCATCAGTAAAAACAAGTATTTTACATCAGGACTCAGTATACATGTCTAATTTACACTCACATGTACATAAATATATGTGCATAGATCACCAAAATGAAAGTTATCCTTACTATATACAATACCCTCTGACAGTTTCTAGACTGTGTTTTTTTTTTTTTTTTAAATGCTCGTTGTGATCCAAAAAATAATTTTAAAAATCCACTAATGGGTCATGACCTGTAGTTTGAAAAATACTTCTCATGGAAGATAATCAAAATAGTATCTGATGTTTGGGGAAAAGATTTTTTTTTCCCCCCACTTCTGGCCACATAATTCTCTTAACACTACTTAGCATAGCTAATAAGGCCATTACAGCTAATTATTTCAAGACACATGTTCTAGAATACAAAGAATTCAGAGAATAGCAAGACTAAGGCAAAGGGAATCAGAATAGTTTTTAAATGGGTTTGGGTATACCAGTGAAAAAGGTCCTCAGGCTCAACAGATGGTTACAGTAAGCACCAGGAGAGTTTGATTTTCCTGAAATTCTCATACTTTTCTCTTCAGGCACACCCTTTTCTGAGATTATTTTTGAAGTTCTTCTCTTCCTTCCCCCTCTAGAAACAATGCTTGACTCAGCATTCACTTGGGTGTGTATGTGGGGGGGAGACAGCAAATTGCAACCACAGATGGTAATTCTGTACTGAACGCTAGAACGCCAAGCACAATTATAAATGTTATGAAAACACTGGAGCTTGTGAAATCAGAGGGGAAAGTGTCAAAGAAAGCACTATTTTAAACAGACAAGGCCTTTAAGGGAAAGCCACAGGAATTAATGACAGGTTTTAGCCAAGTCAAGTTAATAGAAAAAGAAGCTCCTCCCTTTTAAGTACATGTGATAATATCACACTATATTTTCCTGTATGCCCTTTCTTCTAGAAATGCCAATTTGCCTTTTTGGTTCCACTTATTTTCCATTTTATTCTGGAGAACTAACAGGTTTCTAGAACCAAAAAACCAAAAAGCTCAAACTAGTAGTGACATATATATTAATATTTATATATTTTATTTGTTTAGTCTAAAAGAGAAGCCTTCTCAGGCCATTCGTCCATTTCTCTAGAACAGAGTTTCTCAACTTTGGTACTACTGATATCTGGCACTGGATGCTTCTTTGTTGCAGGGAGAAGGTCCTGGTTTGTCTTCTGTGGACCCCAGAAAATTATGTTCTTAAGCTAACCCATTCCTGTGCCGGTAAAGCAGTGTAGATGAGCCTTTTGATTGGATTCAGCTAAGGAATCTTTGATTAGATCACTTTAGAGTAGGTTGCTTTAGGGCTTTTGAGTGGACTATGTCAGTGAGGCATGACCCAGGTTGGGTCTCCACTCTCCTGCTGGGTCTTATATAAATAAACTGAGAACACACAGAGAGAAAGAAGACACACAGAGAAAGGGAGCTCTGCCATTCTGTCCCTTCCGTGTGAGACAGAGGACTCCAGATTCACCTACAGTGGCAGAGAGACAGAGAAAGCCTGAGAGGCTCAAGGAGACAAGGGCCAGGGAGAGATGCCTGATAGTCCATAGCTAAGCTTAGCAGAGCAGTCGAGGCTGAGAGAGGAGGCCCGGAAAGAGACAAGCCATATGCCTGGTTGCCACAGCTGAGCTCCAGACACAGGAGCCTACAGGGGATGGCAGAGGCTTTGGCAGAGATGGCCGCCATCTTGCCTTACCACGTGGCAGGATGCCAGGATCACCAGTAGCTGACTTTGGTGAGAAAGCAACTCTAAATGATGCCTTGGACATTTCATGGCCTCGGAACTGTAAGCTTTCACCCCAAAATAAATTTCCTTTATAAAATCCAGCCCATATCTGGTAATCTTGCATTGACAGCCTTTAGCAAAGTAAGACGGGGTGTGGGGGAGCCCGAGGTGGTGGGGGGGTGCTGTCCTGTGCTCTGTAGGATACTTAGCAGCATCCCTGGACTCGAGCCTTTGGAAGTCAGCAGCACCCCCTCCATTTGTGACAACCAAAAATGTCTCCAGGCAGTACCAAGTGCTCCCTAAAGAGCAAAATCACTGCACCCCGCCCCCCATTTTAAAACCCCTACTTTAAAAGAACCTGAGCAAGAACTAAATGCCACTTTTTAAAAGGCTGACTTTTTTTTTTTGTATTTTGAGGCCTACTTTTAAAATGGCCAGAAGCTACTTAAAAATGGTACCCTTTAGCTCCTGACACCTGCACCGGTTCTCACAGAGGCAGGGGCTCCGGCGGCCTTCTCCTGCGCCACCACCTATCCTGGCTCACACCTCCGCTCCAGGGAAAGCCAGTAGAGGGCGCTGTTTTCACACGCGCGCCTTGTCTTCAGGGCGCTCTTAAGCTTTTATTGCTTATAAGTAAGGATGAAGAACACTTTATCTCCAGGGAAATATTTCCTATTTTTCCTGGGCCTTCATTTGATTAAAAGGTAATAAGCTAGCCACACAAAGAAACTGGCACACTCATTCACTGCTGGTCTGGGTGTAAACTGGTACTTCTTTTCTGTGGGAAAATTTGGTGGCAACTATCAAGGGAGCCTTAGAAACATGCACTGTCTTTACCCCAGCAAAATTCTACCCCCAGAAATTTAACCGGAAGAAATAAGGATGAGAGCAAATCCTTACCTATAAGGATTGTCATCAAAATGTTGTTTACAACAATAAAAACTGGAAATAAAATCCCATTATAGGGAGACTCCTCAACAAACCATTTAGCATAGCCACACAATGGAATAGCATGCAGTCACACTAGTCTAATCAACTCATTTCATCCTCATAATATCCCCAGGACGCTGATGCTATTAGCATCCCCATTTTATAGACAGAACAGTGGGTTAAGTAATTCGTCTAAGGGTACCCTGCTAGTAAGTGGGATTCAACTTACCCAGAGTCCATTCAGTTGGCCTCTCTGCATCTGGCACTTACATGCAAAGGGAGCTGGGAAAGGGCAGAGGTGAGCGCCTAGGACACTATGCTAAACTTAGGTGTGCATTATGATGGGCTTAATATTAAGGTTTTACACTCCAGCTAGCTCATTTTGATTCCTGAGCCTGAAACTGCCAGGCTGGCGCTGCTGGGATGGAGCGCGGATCCAGGCTAAGGTATACAGCAAAGGGCTGCTTTGCTCACCAGCCATGCCTCAGTGATACAATCACAGAGTTGGAACAGGTCACTCAAAGGTTGGTTCTCCCACCTCACATCTCCATCTCCGCTCCACCCTTTCTGTTAATCTCCCTGATACTTCCCATGGATTACCACCAGCGTTTCTCAGCCTCAGGCTTCCCAGAAGCAGCTGAGCTATGGCACAGAAACAAGCAGTTTCTAATCAGACAGCCCGGGCTTCACCACTGTGTCCCCGCCCAACAGGAAGCCCTGTACATGAGAGGGAATGGAGAACCAGAAAGAAAATTCCCAAACAGCAGTGTCTGATCAACTGGTGTGAGGGTAGGGGGCCGGCAGATGACATCCTCCATGGCTCCCAGGACAGGACTCATCCGTCAGCACTGCTGCTGACCTCAGCAGCATGGCCCCCCCCTAAAAATAGGCACATCTATCTGTAAATGTGCTTAACAACATCTTATCTCTCCCTGACCCTTGCTAAAACTTGGAATTAAAAAAAAAAAAAAAAACCCAGCAGATTTGAATATGCTTCAGAGGAAACTGGCTTTAACTACAAAGAACAGACATCTGGAAGAACTCTGGTTTGACAGTAAGAATATTTATGGAATGAAATGGCTGCTTGGGACACACTCAGCAGCAGCTTGTGAGTGAGGACAAGATTATACTTATTTCTGTACTCCCGGCACCCAGCACTGGTGCTGAACAATCATTTACCGATTTGAGAACAAATCACCACACTGGACATGGACTGGGTTTGCCTTTTAATTCATAAATATCAGTGCATCTTCTTATGTACACACTACAGAAGATTCAAAATAAATATAAGGTGCTCATAATCTTGGAAAAGGTCTAGATTGATTCAAGGTCAGCCTAGAGAAACAATGGTGTATTAGTTTCCTACTGCTGCTGTAATAAATTACTGCAAATCTAAGGGCTTAAAACAGCATGGATTTATTACTTTACAGTTCTGGAAGTCAGAAGTCTGAAATGGGTTTCACTGGGCTAAAATCAAGGTGTTGGCAAAGTTGCATTCATTTTGGAGGCTCTGGAGGCCAAAGTCCATTTCTTGTCTATTTCTGCTTCTAGAGCCTGTCTGCATTCCTTGGCTCACGGCCCCTTCTTCCATCTTCAGAGGCAGCAGTTTAGAATCTCTTCTCTCTGACCTCCACTTCTATCCTTGCATCTTCTTTCTGACTCTGACCCTCCTGCCTCCCTCTTATAAGGACCTAGTGATGACACTGGGGGCACTTGGATATCCAGGATAACCTCTCCTTCTCAGGATCCTTAACTCAATCACACCTGCAAAGCCCCCTTTGCCACATTATGGTAGCGAGTTCACAGGCCCCAGGGATGAGGGCGTGGATGTCGACCACTGACAGGTAAGGGCTATAAATCTGGACTCTCCAGTGCCCACTCATCCTCCTATGGGTCATCTGGGCCAATGAAGCTCTTTCAGGCCCTGTGGCAAAGGCTGGTACAGAGGCCAGACAAAGACACAAAGAGAAGGCTGCAATGAGGGCAGGGGGTGTGTATGGGGGGCACCTCTGGGCAAAGATTCCCTGATCAGAAGAGAGCCATACCAAAGGGACCCCTCGGGACGTGTGCAAGGAAGCAGGTGCCATCTTTATGACCACAGGGAAACCTGCCTTCAGACGAGGCCCCTCTTGTGGACAGAGACAGAGAGAGCCTGAGTTCTGACGACATCACCGAGGTGCCAAAAGTAACGCACCTGAGCCGCCCTCCCTCTGGACCTGAGCTTCCCAGCAGGCTGGATCACACCTTTCCTTCTTTCCAGCCACTCGGCCTTGGTACTGTTTCTTGCCAGTGGGGAAGAGAAGAGGGACGGCAGTAAAGGCCTCTCCTCCCAGCACTAGGCATCAACTTGCTGCTAACCCAAGTCCCTCACTGACGCTGTTAGGGATGTACAAACAGCAGCTCTGTGGCATCATCTTATCTTCAGCGTGGTGCATGCATGTACTTTCTACCATAATGAGCAAAGATTTTTCTCAGGAAAAGCAGCACAGAATTTAGTTGGTGATCTAAACCAGATGCTCCACTCAGGAGTCAATCAGTGGGAAGCAAAAAGTAAAAAGTCCAGAGGCTGGAATCTCGAAACGTGAACAGTGGGGTACAATACTGTGTGTTTTGCACACGAATACACTTTTTTTTTTAAGATTTTATTTATTTATTCATTTATCCCCCCCCTTGCTGCTTGTGCTCGCTGGGTCAGCCAACCACGCCGTGCGGGCGGGCCTGCCTTCACCAGGAGGCCCCGGGAACCGAACCCGGGGTCTCCCATATGGTAAATGGGAGCCCTACTGATTGAGCCACAGCCGCTTCCCACGAATACACTTTTAAATTCCACAAACATTTATTACGAATCTACTCCACAGCAAGGACAACAGCAATTCCTAAGGTGAAGAAAACAAGCTCCTGAAGCTTGACAGGCTGACTGTTTGGGGCAGGGGGTTCCCTTGAACACGGCGCAGGGAGTAGGACCTTCACAGCAGCCCTGTGAGGTAGGTGTTCTGGTTCCCATTTGACACACGAAGAAGCTGAAGCTCAGGAGGCCAACGCGCTTGCCGAGGGCCACAGAGCCGTCCGCGGTCGAGCTAACATGCAAACTTTGCTTTTAAAGGCTCGCTCTCACTGTGACAAGCTGGCAACTCTCCTGCCAGAGGACAGTGGCACATCAGTCAGAAGCAGATTACAAAGTGTTTCGTGTGTTTTTGGGAGGAGGGGGATGCATAGGGAAAGCAAACCCACAGAACCACTCTTCCTTCCCTCCCCAAAAGTCCAAGGTGGCCAAACCCTTCAGATGGCCACTTGCCACGACAGCTTCGTGGGCACCCATCAAGTGGCACCCTCCCATCCCTCTAAGCGCCTCACGTGCAGGTGGCCCCCATCTCCCCGCCCAGCAGGGGACGAGCGGACAGGCAGCCATTGGGTCTGCAGCACGGGCAGGTGGCAGCGAGGACTGAAAAGCTGTTTTGTCCGGCTCGGCTTCTGCTTCAACGGGGGAAGGGTCAGAGGAAGCGAGATTTAAAAACTGCTTCAGTCGACACGCTCGGCTACAATAAGCCACTGTGTGTCCCGGCTCCCCTCTGAGGGCTGATACTGTTGGAAGGCTAATTAGGAGTCAGAGCCGGGGAAAGGAAAGGCTCTCGGACCCTCTGCAGGCGTGGGCCCTGCAGGGCAACGCAGCCCACCTAGGGCAGGGCGGCTCAACCTCGACACCGCTGACATCGGGCTGGGTAATTCTTTGTGTCCACCAGATGCCGGAAACACCCCTCCAGGTGTGACAGTCAAATAGTCTCCAGATATTGCCCAGTGTCCCCTGAGGGGGGGGTCTAGGGGATGCTGCCCTTTCCCACAAGGAGGGACCCTGACCCTGGCGCTGTGCTGAGCTGGGGAAGCCACAGCCAGCACGGCCAGCTGGCCAGCCGCCCCGTCCTCCAACTCATCACAGCAGCTGAGAAAGGCCATCAAATTCACCACCTCTCCCACAGCTTCAAAAGCACAGAGGTAATCAGCAAGTCATGTTCTCCTAATGAAGAAAAGATCCCACTTGCCATTAAAGAAACGTTAATGTAAAACACACCACCAGCCTTCCCCACAAAGTCAACAGGCACTAACTCCCATTCCCGCAGCCTTCGGGACACCTTAATTCAACTCGAGGCCGCTTATGTTCAAGACCAAAATATCAGAACTATACAAATAACTATCAGAGTGGGACCAGAGGCCCAAGTCAGGCAGGCTCTAAGGCAGGAACAGACCGCTGTCTGCAGTTAGCAGGAGCTCCCTCGCGAGCCTGGAGGAGGAGGGGGCAAGGAACGAGAAGGCAAACTCAAACCACTTCAGTGGCTCGTGACTGCCACCCAGGCACAGGCCAACAATGAACCGTTGGTCCCAAAGAACCTCTGGAGGTCTGTAGCTGGCCACGAAACAGGTGCCCCACCATGCATACGCCTCCTGCCACTCAGCCACGTGCAGGTGCAAGCGACAGGTGTGGTCTAAGGGTAGTCTGCCTGTGACACAGTCAAACTGGTTACTGCACTCACTTGGTTCTGCATTCAAAGGATTGGAGGATTAAGTATACAATTCCTGGGCATGTAACTACCAAATATGAGTGGAGGGTCGTTCCTCAAAGCTTTAAAATTATACTTATCACCTCCCTGTGACGTGTTTTATCGGGAATCTTTTCCCAAAACATATCCATTTCATCTATACTTTTTGAACTTGCTGAGGTTCAGTGGCCCAGCCCCTCGCTGACCTCCAAGAGGCCTGGGGACTCTAGCTGGATCTCCAGACTTGCCTCCTGGTTCCAAAGGGCCTGGAAACCACATTCTCATGATGGCTGATCCAGAATCTTGGCACAAACTCCATGCTGTCTCCCGGATTAGCATGAGAATAAGGAGGAGAAGCAGTAGTTCGAAGGGTTGAGCTCAGCTGGAAAATCAGATTAACGTGATGCAAAGGCCAGGCCCCATTTCACTGGCTGTGTGACCCTGGCAAGGATCTTACCTGCTTGGTGTCAAATGTTGATGGTGGCGCTCCAAGGAATGGGTACATCGATTGGTGTTTTGTTTCATCTTTGTTGCATAAATCATGCCCCAAATGCATCATCTATAATTCCCAGTTTAGGCTTCTCATGAAACAATGAGTACCCTAGACTTTTTACAACTTTTGTCCCCAGTCTTTTAAAACTGCCCCATCCACACTTAATTGGATGGCCTTTTTTTTTTTTTTTTTTTTAAAGCAACTTGCTTTTATCATACCTTTCTAAATATTCCACTTATTTTGTAGAACAAATCTTGATTTTCACACTCCTATTTCAAAAGTTTATATAACTTTAAATTACTTAATGACAGTATGTACAACTGGCTTATCCAGGTTTGGGAACTCATGCACCTGGCTGTTCGTAAACCTACAACTTGGGTGGAGAAGTGTGTGGGCATCAGAGGCAAGGTGTGAGCTGTGAGTTTACTGAAGGCACTGGCTGGTCTATTTTATTGAGAAAATAAGGAGGATCGGTTAAGCCAGTGGGTCAGTTACTAGAGCTCTGATGGAGCTATAATCAGCCGGCCCTACGGGAAGGCAGGGGCCAGCGCAACGTGCTCTGCCGGGGCTGGAGTGCCTGCCCATACAAAACCCTCACTCTTCCCACAGCTAACCTTACCCTTCTCTGAGGAGCGGGCCAAGTTAACAGTAGATGTGGGGGATTCTGCAAAACCTGGAATTCTTCCTTCTTCCCAAACTTCTCAGAAGACCAAAGGCTGGGAAGCTCTGTTCACATATTAACAGCCATTTATCAACAAAGTGCTTACTGGACGGAATTCAATGCTGTAGGCTGAAAGGGTTGTGATAACTCAAGTGCAGTGCACCTCAAATCCTCTGTGCCTCCACTTCGAATCAGGCTAAAGAGTTGTTTTCTTGTTTTTTTTTTGAGGTACTGGGACTGGGGATTGAACCTGGGACCTCGTATGTGGAAAGCTGGTGGCTCAACCACTGAGCCACATGGGCCCCCTGAGTTGTTTTTTTTTTTTTTCGTTTATTTGCTTGTTTTTTGTTGCTGTTGTTTTTAGGAGGCACTGGGGAAGGAGCCTGGGACCTCCCACGAGGGAAGCAGGTGCTCAACTGCTTGAGCCACACCCACTCCCCCTAAAGAGCTTTTAAAGGTGTCACTGGCCCTAGATCTCTCTGTTGTTTATTTTTATATTGCAAAACAGTTTTATCATCAGCCTCCTTTCAGCAAAGAATGAAAAGAAATGGAAAAATAAAGCTCCTAGTGAATTCAGCACTCAGGGATGTCAGGGACACACGGGGCCACTTCTGCAATGGCCCTCAGCGGGGGCTGATACCTTTAGCCTCCACATAGGAGAAAACACTCTCCCTCTTTTCTTCCTCGCGAGGTCCCGCTGTCAGAGAGCCCGGAAGCCCTGAGATGTCAGGTGTCCGTTCACCTTGGCAGCAGGCTGGAGGGCGGCCCTGGCACCGCGTCACAGAAGCTGCCTCAGCGGGCGTCAGCTGCGCGCTGGCTGGGCACCATCTGCCGCCCGGGGGGACGCTGGAGGTCAGCTGGCGCCACGGCTCACACAGCTCGATGCACACGCACGTGCCTCCCGACGCGACGAGAAGGCCGGGCGTCCTCCTCCTGCACGCTCACTGGCGTGTTTTAGGATTCTTCTTTTATTTCACAACACAAAGTGATGGTGCCGGGTCTTTGAAAGGGAACATGAAAATGTCTCAAGGTGACATCTGTGCGTACCTGAATTCTAATACAGAAGGTGGGAACTCACTTCTTAGGCTTGGAAAAGCTTGGCCTTGATGCCCTAGCTAGGTAAGCTGACCCTTTACTCAACGGTCAGCCCAATGGGCAAAATCCTAAAGGCTGTTAGCTAGACAACAGCGTAACGGGTAAGTGGGGCGCCCAGGCACGAGGACCAGGCGGACGGCAGCTAGAGGGGGGCAGGCTTGCCCGAGGCACTATATAGGGGATCCCCACAGGCGACCCCCAAGCAGGAACAGAGGATTCTTCTTCCCCGGTAAGAGAGGCTCTTGTGACATCCTGGATACTGAGGAGAAAAGACACTACTCCTATACTCAGCAAACATTCAGGAAGCACTGCCTGGTCTGGTCACTGAGCTATAAAGGGAGGAGACAGCCCCTGCCCCCATGGGGCTTCCAGGCAGATCAAACTGGAAACGGTGGGTTTCAATGGAGCCCTTTGAGCTGGAAGGGGCCTTGAAGGACCCACAAAGGCAGAAACCAGCAGTGCTCTGCTGGGGGCAACAGACGCCCCTGACCCACTCCCAGAAGCCCCACGCTTGCCGCCCTTTCTCTCATTCAGGGACACTAAACTCCTGTGCGAACGTGTGTTTGAGAGGCAGCTGGCTCCTGTCAGGGGGACTGTCATTTTCATTAAAGGTCAAAGAAGGCTCCCAGGCTGGGAAGAACATCAAATTAGCAAACCATGTTTCTCCTGGCTTCACTGGCATTCGGGCAGGTGGCATTGTTGGATGCCCTACATTTGTTTAACTGCAGGGAGAGGGGGAGGGGGGAAGGCGGCGGGGGAGGGCGGAGGGGGGAAGAGAGAGAGAAACACCCAGTTCCTGGTATTACAAGTTACCCTACAGACCTGCAGCTGCTGAGTGTCCCCTCCCCACCCGGCAGAGATGCTGCCCAAAGTCCAGACACATTATGTTGGTGCTGAAAATGGTCTCAAAACCATCCAAATGGTGTCCCACATGCTGTCTGGATCATCTAAACGTTCTGGCAACAATGCACAGGAAACTCACAGATGAGAAACACGAGCAGCACTTTAAGCAGAAGGGAAGATCTGTCCCTTTGTCCCCACAGGGACAAGATTTAAAAACATAAGCCCTTCCAGCCCCCCGACAAAGGAAGCGTAACTTCCCTGATGCTCCAATGGCAATCCTAACCACCAGCTTCAGTCTTCAAGGACCACAGCACCACGCTGAGCTTCCTGCTCGAAACCGCTGTATTAAGCTACTGTCATCAGAGAGGAGATGGGGCACAACCCCGCCGTGCTTCCCACACGCGTTCAGCAAATGCCAGGCAGGGCTGGCAGCAGGGTTTGGAAAACACCACTGGGCCCACATACAGGGGCTGGGAGATTCTGCAAACTGTTAACCGATGGCAATCTTTCAGCCAATCTCACTTCTCAGCCTCTCCCATTTCACGACTTTTCAAAACGCAGAGGAAACAAAAACACACACAGTCCTACCACCATCTGGCAGCGTCAGACCAGCAAACGCGGGGTTCTGGCATGCGGGGTACTGGCAGCCACGAAGACCAGTAGTCCTCCTTTCTTTGTTGCTGTTTTAACACGGTAATACAGGCACACAAAAACGTGGACGTGCACGCGCCACCAGAAACCATATTTGGAGCAAACACCTTCGGATGGACTTTTCACCTCCTTCGCTTCCAACACACTGGCAAATGGCTGCAGAGCGCTGTGGGGGTGTCACTCGGGAAATGCCGTAGGCGCCCCGACACCCACCGCCAGGGCCTGCCTGCGGCTCAGGGGCGCAGGGCTGGACCAACTCGAGGGCGCCAGCTGGCACTTCCTCTCCGTTCATGAGGTTTAACCATCTGGCAGGTGAGATGCTCCCAGCAGCTGGATCTGGGCGTTCTCTCCCTGGCAGCTTTCGTGGAATGCCAGCTAATTTAGAAGGTAGCCTGGTGAATATGGAATCAGGACATGGGAGCTCACTTAAAAAGCATCATGAGGTTTAGGGCATCAGCGTAGGAGTCTGTCGCATCCACCTTGGCCCACAGGGATGACCCGAGGGAGTGAACCCCTCACGCTGCCTTCTCCAGCTCCCCTCTTGCTTGCTTCTGCTGGTGACGAGACCCCCTGCCACGAACAGCGAAGCCTTAACAACTCTAGCACCGGGTTACCATCATGTGCCACTGGCCTGAGAAAGCTCTTCCTTCAAGGCGTTTCTGTCCATCCCTGAACTATGCCAGAATGTGTTGACTTTATCATTTCTCAAGCTGCTATCCAAATTATTAGAAATACTAACGTATACTGGGTGTTTTCAGAGTGACAGGCACTTCCAAGCATATGGCATTCTTAAAAAAAAAAAAAAAATCTCATTCTATTCCTCACACTTTTACAAAACATTATCTTTGTTTTATAGTGAAGATAAGGGGGTTCAGAGAAGTTAAGTAACTTGTCCAAGGTCACAAAGCTGAATTTGGGATATGCATCCAGGGCTGACTCCACAGCCAGAACTCTTAACCACTCCATTCTTGAGGACATCTCACTGTGGCCAATATGTACCACCTACAAAAATATTTGGTGGATGGGGACTTAGATTTTCTACCCCCAGCCCTAATTCCATAACCGAGGAGGGCAAAAGACCTCTTGTACCCAAATATCAGTTTTTATCAGCCAGATTCAAATCACAGTCACCACTTCCTCGATGACCATGTAGGGGCTCAGATATGCATAACATTTTGTCAGCTAAGCTAAATCTGAGCTCCCGGGAAAGGGCCATGAAAGGTTCTTTACAAGAAATTAGGCTCACCCATGGATCAGCTCTACCTGGTGGCGTGTAATCAAAGGGATGCTGGACCCTAAAGCTGTGTGCTCTGGGAGGCCTGCCTGTTTTAAGACTCAAGATCAAGAGGATATCTAAAAGCTAATCTAAAAAAGTTTTTATCAATTCTTGGTGATTCAGCCTGCCCTTCAAATAAAATTAAATGAGCACCTACTATGTACAACACATTATAGGATAGTGATTCTTTTTACATGTAAGAATATGCAAAAAAGAGAAAAAAAAAAAAAAAAAAAAAGGAAGGCAAACCAAAGAAAAAAGTCCTTTATTTTAAGACATGGGGATGATACAGACTTCAAAAGTTCCCCTAAGGATGGAACAGGGCCCATTAAAATGTTCACAATATTCGGAACATGTTTTTTTTTTTTTTAAAGATAATTACTGACAATCTCAGGAAGCTCTGATCCCCTTATATGCTATTAGAAAAGCCTTTGTGGGAGCAGATCTGTTGCCATGACAACAATTGCTTGGCTGAATATAAAGAGGGACAAGGGACCTACCAAATGGTATTCTCAACAGTAAGCCCTGAGATTTCTTAAAGCCACTTTCTAAAGAACCTTCGGCATCGAGGAGTTTTATAGAATCTAAAAGCTGAATGAGACCTTAGGGGTAAACCTAGTTTTTCATGATACCAGAATTTCTTCCTTATCCCTACAAAAGGGTCGTCTAGACTCAGCTGAAACAGCCCCAGGGTCAGAGAACTTATTCTCCTCCACGCTTGGAGAAAGAGACTCTGTAAACCTTGGAGCGCAGTGAGGATAGGTATAAGGAAAGGGGGGTTCTTGTTTGAAGAGCCTTTCTCTTTCCAAGCAGAAGCTTTAGATACAGCTGCCGGCCTCTCTGGCAACGGCTGCCATTAGTGAGGCCGAACAAAACCCAAAGAGATGGCAAGGGAGCTTCTCCCAGGTCGGAAAGGCAGGGCTGGTTCTAATTCCAGCCATTAAATGCTTCCTGGAAAGTCATGGTTGTCTCTGTCACTCTAACTGGAAATAGCACCAGGGCCCCTGGTGTTGGTCAGTGGACCACCTGGAAGGCTACAGATGCAAAAACACGGCTGCGAGCTTTGCCTCCACCTGTGCTGTAGACAGTGCACAGGCATGCGCATACCCACACCCCCCCACAGGAGACACACATACACACACACACACACACACACCCAGCACACAATTCAACAGTCTCCTCTGCTGGGCACCACCAGAGACAGCTTCTCGCAGAGCCCCAAGACAAACGCACGTGGATTCCAGGTAACCCACAGGGGAACACGTCCGTGTACAGCAGGATTAGGAGGAGGGAGAGGGTGGGGCTGGGGGTATTGCTGGGTAAGGAAGTTGCACCGCAAAAGTGGGTGCAAGCCATGCTGACATGCACCCCACATCTTGCCCAGGTGTGCTGCTAGGAAGAGGGGCAGTTAGAGAAACTTCCAGATTCCCGGACCTGAGCACACACCACCACCCAAACATGGTGGGGTTCCAAGAGGACAGTGACCGGGAGGCACTCCTGTGTACCTACTTACATTGTGTCCCTGTCGGAACAGTCCGGAACCCTCGGCTGCCTTCATAATGCCATGCCCCTCATCCCCACCCATCTGCATCTTTCAATAGCCATTTGGGGCCGACGCAGCGGTGCCTGTGACTACCATCTTGAGACAAGTTTAATGGCTTATTTCATATGAGAAAGAGTCAGAAAATTTTAAAGGAAATAATCTGTTTTTTGGTTTTTTTTTTAGTCTCCAGTTCATTTGACGCTTTATAAATAATCTCTACCACCCTGACTAAAGACCAACAACTTCAGTGGAAAGGATCTGCATGGATTTGCATTCTCCTTGATATCAGAGGCCCAAATGGGCTTATTTCACACACATGGATTTGCTATTAAGGCAACACCGATGAGCAAGCACCTCCCGGGATCACACACTCACCCCAGGAGGGCTCAGCAGCCCACGGGGTTCACAGGACTCTGCAATGCAGCCCCTGGGGCTTCCCACCAAGGTTCCTGATCAAGAACCCGGCACTAATTGGGGGAAGAACACAACAAACTAAAGCAAACTAAAGTTTAAAGCAGGAAAGAGCTCCTGCAAGAGCTAGTCTCTATTGGTAAGCATCCTCACTGGGATGGCATTACACTGCTCAAACCAGCAGTGACAACTAGGGGAAAAGAGGACATACAAAAACAGCTCCTGACCACAAGGCAGAGGACCAAGGGCGGAGGAAGCACATTCTCGTCACAGCAAAAGAAACCAAGGCCGGTCCTAACCGTGGTATTGTTAGCTGCTGTTTCCAGGTGATCTGCGTGCCCACAGGAAATGGCATGGGCACAGCGGTCATTAGGCAAGAGGTCCTTTGCATTCATATAAAGGCTCTAGTCTATTTTAGGAGATGATTACCCAGTTATTTCAAAACTGAAACTGACCATTCAGGTAGAAATCTTGGCATCAGGGATCTGCGAGTCCCAAGCAAGAAAACAGAAAGAATAACATCATTGGAATGAATTCAAGTTTAAGTGTGCATGAGTCAGTGAGAGAGAGAGAGACAGACAGACAGACAAACAAAAGTAAACCCAAGGACAGATTTAGATACCTGGCAATACTGGGCTGCTGGACTGATACCAACTTGTATTTAGCACACAATCAAGCATTCAAAGCAGATTAGTAACTGTGGTGTTTGAAAAGGAGATTGAGGAAACCCAATTTTCTTATTTTTTAGATTCAAAAGATTGAGTACCATCAAGTGGATTACATAAACATCAGACCAAGCACCATCCAGCTCTGACCCCACCCTGACAAGCAAGCAAATCCCCCAAAGCATGGCAATGTTATTACCTGGAGGAGAGAGCCACAGGGGGTACTTCCCTCACCCTGGAAGTTTGGCCTGATTCCTACAAGTGTAAGATCCACAGTAACAAGTTAATGCACCCACACCCAAGTCCTCAGTTTCACCATCTCTCGGTCCACTCCACGAGGACCATCTTACAGATGAGGAGCTATGACTCACAGAGCAGAATGACTTGTTCATGGTGACCCACAGAAGTTAAGATTTGGGTCTCTGAAGTTGGGGCTCCTAGTCTACTATTCCAGTTCTCACTCCAACCAATGATGTAACCTTGGGTGGGATCCACTCTGAGCCTCAGTTTCCTCATCCAACAATACCTCCTCCATAGAGCTATCAGAGGATTGAATAATAATCCACGTAAGGTGCTGAGCATCAGGCCCTGTGCATAAAAAGTAAGCACTCAATGGATACTTGCTATTGTCTTGCTATCAGCATTTAAACCCACAGCTCTCTGATTTCAGACCTCTTCACTCTCTTTGTATGTAGAACTTTACACAAGGGAAGACTCAATTAAATCTGGTTCTGGTTTATACCCCACCTCATTCCAAAATGCATTTGAGTTTCTTTTTAACCTCAGCTGCAGCAGAAATTTGTGTGATGACTGGGAGAAGGAGGTCACTGCCTCCAAAGGCTCTCACAGAAAGATTCTTCAAGCCTCTTCGGGCTGCTGTGTACAGCTCCACAGGTTGTGCACTGCACTACTCCAGGGATGCCATTCTCATAGATAGTGAGTCTTGACCATTCTAAAGTCTGATTTCTACCTTAATAAAATTCAGAATGATACCTGAGTACATTTGAGTCATGGCACTGCCAGTTTCTCCTGTTTCCATCCCCTTTCTTTCTTTTCCTTTCTGTCTGCAAGCAAACTTTAAAGTAGACAATTCACTCTCAGCTAAATCCTGGCTTCCATTCTACACACTGGAGTAAAGAATGGGCCCATCTCCTGCTAATGAAACCCTGTGTAAGTTGAGGCCAGGTGCTAATGCTGATGGCTGACTACATTTATAAAATTACACATTAAATTCTCAAAAGGGTCTACTCATCTGAGAATGAAGTCAAGACATCATTTTCTTCTCTTTTCTTGGTGAATGGTTAAATTTCTTTTCCTGTTGTGGCGAGAGAAAGGACCACCTACCTTTGTCCTCATTGCAGATATGAAAAATAGGAATCTCTGGTTTCCAGAGCAATGGAAGGGTCACTAGTAGTTCCCAACTTGCCACAGAGGTGCCCATTTCAGACTATTTGTACTTCAGCTGTTTTAGAAAAGGGCATTCCCCCCCCCAAAAAAGAAACCAGGTCATGGATGGTAGCTTCAACTCCAGGTTCGCCCACAGATGTCACCCATCAGGTTCTATTGAACCTGACCATGTCACTTATGTGTGAGTGTTTCTACAGGCAAAAAAGTACCCAATTTCAACGTGGGAGATCAATTTTAGTGGGAAAGAAAAAAGGGTAGAGGAAGAAAAGGAAAAGCCTCCAGCATCTGAAAGGACACATTCTTCATGTGTTTAATAAATATTTATTCCACACCTACCACACACAGACACTACGGTTAGGCTGTGAGACAGTCCTTGTCCTAAAATACTCACAGGCCCATGGAACAAAACAACAGGCAAATGGGCACAGATGATTCGATGTGATTAGATCCCAGATTTGGAATCAAAGAAAAGCCCATAAAGTCAAGAAGGGCTTGTCTAAGCAGAGATGAAGGGCCTGGACAGGCTAAGACTGTGTATTGGGTGGTCTGGAAGGTGGGAAAGATGCAGCATTCCAGGTGGAGAGAAGAGCATGTGCAAAGGCCCGGCGGTGAGTGGGAACGAAGCATGACTGGGACTCCTCAGGAGTCCGATGCAGCTAGAACATCACAGACGTGAGGGTGGCAGCTAGAGGATGAGGCTGGAGAAAGAGGGAGGCCGAGGCCAAACCCTGAAAGGGCTCTGGGAACAAAGTCAAGTTGAGCCAAGGGAAGGGACATGACTTCACCCCAGTACAAACAGGGAGATGTGGAAAGGTTACAAAGTAAGGGATGGGTGGCGGAGGTACCAGATGAAATAGTCAGTCCCTGGCTATGGGCTTTATCTTTAAAAGTGAAATATACATAACGGTTACTTGTAGATCCATTGTAAGCCATCTGCAAGCAGGGACCATTTTTTGCAGACAGGAGAGGCTCACAAGAGCGTCTGACAGGTGGAGGTTGAGTGAATGAAGTGCTTGTCCAGGAATGGCCTGCTTTCATGCTTGCCTCTGACGCCTGAGGCATACGTACCCCTAGTTTGGTCCTGATATAAATATACCCCAAACCCTCAGTGTACCTGTTTAGTCAACTGTCCCACCTCCTGCCTGTGTCCATGAAACCAAACAACTGCCCTAGTGCATGCTCCTAAAGGAAAGCCTTGCCCTAAGGGAATGCCCCTGAAGAACCTGCTGGTCAAGTGCGTGGGCACTAGAGTCAGCCGCGGGTTCAAACCCCAGCTCCCCCAGGACCTCCCTGTGGGGACTGGGCAAATTCCTCACCTCCCAAAGCCTCAGTGTCTTCATCTCTAAAGTCAGGGATCACAATAAAAGGTTGTGGAGAAGATTCAATAAGGTAATATCTAGAAAACACAGGCCCAGGCACACAGCAAACACTAAAACAGTGGCTACTACTTGTAGAATCCTTAACACCGTACTCCACGCAAACTAACAGGTATTTCTAACAGTCATGTCCACTCAAAACTATTGAACCAACTGGCGGCTGTGCCCTCCAGACCAAAGCGAGGCGCTGCCAAGTCCTTTAAAAAAATTCAAGAGATGTACTTGGTTTACATGAATCCTAACACTTCTTACAGGGAGAGGAAGAGGCCAGAGGGACCTCAGGAAAAATGGGAAGCAGGTTTGGAAAAGCTGAAGGACAGGAACTTGCTCTCACTCCCGGGCAGGACCAATGAAACTCAAGTGATGGCAATGACCCCGTCTCGGCTTCTGGAGAAGAAACGGAGGCCAGAATCAGATGGGCTGGTGTCCTGAGAATCACGGGACAAACTTATGCATTTAGTGCCCTCTCCCGGTCAGCTCCAGGAAGCTGTGGCAGCCGGGCCCAGGGCCTCTACAGCATCAGTCTCCCCTTCTGCCCCATCAGAGGTGAGGGCACCTCAGGTCCTCACGGCTCAAGTGCATGCTTCCCAAGGCAGGGCACAGATAAACCAGACCAAATACCAACACCTGTACTGCAGACATGGTGTCAGAAGGCACCGTGAGATGCTAGGCTTGAGTGTTCAACACCTGAGAGCCCTGCTAGAAGGAAGTGGGAAAGAGGGCCTGGGGTTTGCCGGGAAGTTGCCGCAGACAAGGCCGTTGGCTCAGGCATCTTCTCAGGGTGTTTGGTTGCTGCTGCTTCCCTTGTTAAATGTGCTGGTTTCAATGAAAAACACCACCTCTGCGTTACTTTATTATGTGATCATGGCTCAGTACGCCTGGCTGGGGTCTGAACTCCTAGTCGTGCTAGGTGATATGACGTGGTCCCCAGGTGCCGGCACTGGGCGTGGAGCTATAAAAAGAGAGCAGCCCTTCCTGGAGTCCATGGTCTCCTGGGAGAGTTAGATGGATGAGCAATGGGCACCCTCCAGCATCCCAGCCATGAGGGCCGGGTCGGGGAACACAAAAGGAAGAAGAGGGAGGAATAGGAAATCTCTCAAGGATTTGACTTTTATCTGGGGGGATCCTAATGATAATGAACTTAATCCAAGGCCCCTCCCCGACCTTCCCCAGCTCAGCACCCAGGGGTCCTCCATCCAGAAGACAACTCCCTCACCCTTTTACAGAAGCTCCGGGACCACCGCGGGGCTTGGGGGAATCCCAGTCCCATGACTCCATACACGGGCTGTGCCAGCTCTGGGGACAGATGAAGACCCTGCAGCCCTCTAGATGAGTAAGTGAACATTTACCACGAGCAATCGTGGGTTTGGCACAGTGATTGAAAATACAGTGAAGAGGAAGTGGCAGGCGCTGACGACAATCTCTAAGGGCATTTTAGCACCAACAACAATGCCTGGCCCAGAACAGGTATTCATATCTCTGAAATGCACAAATGAATTGATGTAAGCAGAACGGAAAAGTACACAAAGGTAAGGAAAGAAAAAGAAACCCCTGCTCATTCACTCATTTTGCTTAAGCTCCTCTGATCATGCAGTTGAAGTTCATCCATACATATCATGAAAAGAATAAAAAGGGAGTTACGGGCTGGCTCAAGCAAGCTTCTCAAACCTTGGCATGCATTTGAAACACCCAGGGTCTTGCTGAATGCAGACTCTGGGATCTGGGGTGGGGCCTGAGCTTCTGCATTTGGAACAAGCTCCCAGGTGGTGCCAATGCTGCTGGCCGCAGGATCACACGCTGAGTTGTGAGGGAGGATTAACAGATGATACTGAAGCTAGAATACACTGGCATATATCCACTAACAGTGGGAATCGATGTTTCAGGAACCAACCAAGGGCTGAACAGGACTTGGTCCACGTAGGCTCAGTAAAAAGGGAACCATGATGTGAAGAGGGTTCTAGCTCAGGGCTATTATCAAAGGAGGCACATGCGAAGTGTACTGGAGTGCAGTCATACTTCTTGATCATTCTATCAACAGCCAAAGGTCAGCTGAATCATTTATAAAGAACCTCAACCATTAAACTGTAAGCACACAAAGAGAAGCTCCTGGGCCGGTGGTCTTGGGTATATTTTGCAAAAGGGACAGTGTGGTGATGACTGCCACTCTTGGCCACCAGCATCTGAACCCCTTCTGTGATTAGGCAACGTCCCTCCTTATGAGAGGGAGAGCTGAAAATGTCAGATACTTCTTTTCCCAGCCTGCCTTGCAGCTGGGACCCAGGCCACGGCCCCCTTCTAGCTGAGCACACACACCCAAGCTCAGAAAGGGGGGCCTGTGAGAGGAAGCCGGGCCTCCCAGACTCCACTCTGGTGGGGGTGGCGGCAGCGGTTCTGGCGTCCAGCGGCAGAAAGCTAGTGTGAGCCCTGGGTGCCTCCTGAGGAGCAGTTTTTCAGCGTAGCTTCTGAACCTGGGTCTTAGGCTCACCCGGAGACCCTGGGGCCTCCCTAACATATTCTAACAAATTCTCTTTCTGAGGCTGAAGTGATTTCTGCCGCTACAGCTTAGAACCTTGGTTGACAACATTGGGGATGCAATTAAGCCCTTCTCAATTCACCCTTTGAGCAAGGAGGCACTTAGCTGTTGAAATCTTCATTGCTTTTTCATTTCAAATTTGGGGTTCTTCCGTAAAACCAGAGATTGATTAGTAAACAATCAGATTAACTAGCCAGAATCCAAATCTAAGGCCCAGCCTTTCATCTGACGTCCTGCCTGCAACAAATCTTCATGCTTCCCTAATCAGGATGTGTAAGCATTAAACCCACAGCTGTAAGGCTCTCTGGCACCATCCCTGCCTCACACAAACATGTCAAACCAAGTCCATGCCTAATGCTCTTCCCAGGAGTCATTCCCAGAGCACTGGTGGCCAGAAAATGATTTTCACACAAGCAAGCCATGTCCTTCTTTGCTGTCCAGTGAGGGTTCCCCCTGTCCCCCGTGTAGATAAGGTCCCCAGGTGGCCCAGAGCTCCCAGGAAACCAGGAGCTGCCTCCAAGGAGCAGGGCCACCATCTTTCTCTTCCACTTCTGAGGGATCAAGTACCCACCAAAGAGCCAGCTGGGCCCCAGGGGCATCCCTCTTGGGCCAGGAGCAGACATTTAGGTCCAAGGGCCACAAGGTCCTTTAACCCATTTACCTTCATTTTCCTGGCAAATCTATTACCAAAGGCCTAAATTCTTATGGGAGAACCATGGGAGCTGGGAAGGTCCATAAAAAACCCTCTGGTACTTCAGAAGGGATCTTACTTAAACCAGAGATACTCCAAAGAAACAGCAAAGCTGGTTTCAGCTTGCCCACCTGACCATGCCAGCTACTCAAACTCAGAGCACACCTGAAATGACCTCAGAGGTCCAAAAAAGTCACTTGGCAAAATTTACCACAATGTTTTACACTCTTTACTTAGAGCAGCAACCTTGTGGCAGGCAATGTACACACTTTATTTATTTATTTTTAAGAGGTACCGGGGGGATTGAACCCGGGACCTCGTACATGCGAAGCACACGCTCAACCACTGAGCTACATCCACTCCACTACATACTTTATTTTTAATATTCATGACAACTTTATGTGATAGGCATTGATATTCCCATCATGGATGAAGAAACTGGGACCCAGAGGCTGTAGTAATTCCAAGAAGTGGCTTGGCAATCTAGCCCTCAACCCACCCCAACTCGATTTTGGGGAACGGGATTCTTTATGTGGGCAACACGTGTTTTTCAGTGTTGTGTGAAGTATTAACTAAAAGCACTCCTTCCAGATGGACTGCTGACTCAACACTTCCTAGAACAATATTCTCAAAGAACATTGCACAGAGAGGGTAAGTAACTTGCCCTTAGTCACACAGCTAACATGCGAGGGAGCTGGGCTTCAGACCTGGCTGTGTGCCTCCAAGCCCATGCACTTTTCATCAGATTCCACTGCTTGTCTAACCTAAATCTCTTTAGGCTGCTGCCCAGACCTGTCTGTTTTACCCAAGCCACAGCGGAACCTGAGGAGAGCAAGCCACTACCCTCCACATACCAATTTTTCAAAAGCAAATGGACAAGTACCCGCAGCACACTGTGCTGTTTCACAACATCTTTGGCTTTTATTTGAATAAAGAGTAAACAATCGTTGCATCTTTCCACATTATGATACAGATTTCCAAAAATGATGTCAACAGGGAAGAGTCTGCGTGCCATTTTTTAAATATTTAATCCGCCGTTGACAAAACTAATGCTTAGGCAGCTGCCGGAGCAGACTTGGCCAACCTGCTGCGAAAACCACACTTGCTGAATTACACATTGTAACCAAGGCAAAGGACGGCAAAAAGAACTGGAGCCCAAGGCTACTTCCCTTCCGCCAGGACACCAGGTACCGGGTTTCCTACACATGCTGTCCCTAAATCTGCCCTGCAATGGCCCTGGTGCCCAGCAGTGCCCCAGGACACAGCCATCCTGCTCAGCGGCAGTGAGAGACACGGGCAAGGAGAGGGGCCTTTCCCAGACACAGGGAAACAGAAAGGAGAAGAGAGCAAATGTGAACGGCGTCAATTAATAAGCACGCTTGAAATACAGTTTGACAGAACCAAAGGGGGATAGATGTGGCACAATCTCAGACTTAACAATGACTTTTGCATCAATCCCCCCAAGTCATTTTGAACAGAATCCTAACATTTTAGTGCATGATGGCTAGAAAATTTAAGGAATAAGTGCTTTGCTTCGAATGATCTGGACAGATGTTTACTAGGTTTATTTTTCTCAGATTTTCTTGTACTTGTTTTATGGGAGGTAATGAATAATCATGAAAAGAGGTTTCCCCTGGATTTCATGTATTTGATATCTATTTAAAGTAACAGACAAAAAGGCAGAGATGGGAATGTTCTTTTAAATTGGCACCTGAGAGTCTCCATGGAAAACAAAATTGTCAAATTTCCAACACATGCACTCCAGATGACAGTGGTCCCAGCAGCTACGGAATGCTCCGTTCTCCCTTTTGCTTGCCTCTTGGCTTCTGTAAATGCTGTTCCCTCTACTGGATCCTGTCCTTCCTGCTAGCTTCAACACCTTCTTCAAGACCATGTCTGGTCTGTCACCCTCACTGAGCGGGACTCTCAGAAGGGCCCCCTCCCTGCTTATGCAGGACTTCTCTTCTCCATCATAGCACCTGTCACGCTCTGCTGTCACTGCGTCTTTACTTTTTGTCTCCTCCACAAAGAGCCAGCTTCTTGTGGGTGGGGCTCCCAACCTTTGCCCAGAGGCTGGCACAGAGCGGCAGAAGGGAAGGAACAAATCACTGGGAGATATGGCAGGGAAGGAGGTATCACTAAAACCAATGGAAAACCTACAGAATGGAGAAAATATTTGGAAACCACATATCTGACAAAGGCTTAATATCCAGAATATGTAAAGAAATCCTAAAACTCAACAACCAAAAGACAAACAATCCAGTTAAAAAATGGGCAAACGACATGAATATATTTCTCCAAAGATATATAAACGCCTATAGGCTTATAAGCATATGAGAAGATACTCAGCATCACTAGACATTAGGGAAACGCAAATTTTAAGATACCATTTCATGCCCACAAGACTGGCTACTATTAAAAAATAGAAAATAACAAGTGTTGGAGAGGATGTGGGGAAATAGTAACACTGGATCGTTGGTGGTGGGGATGTAAAATGGTGCAGCTGCTATAGAAAACAGTTTGGCAGTTCCTTGGAAAGCTAAGTATAGAATTACCAGGTGAACCAGCAAGCCCGTTTCTAGGTACACACCCAAAGGAATCATTAGGCAGGGACTCAAACAGATGTGTTCACAGCAGCATTATTCACAATTGCCAAGAGATGGAAGCAATCCAAGTGTCCATCAACACATGGATGGATAAACAAAATATGGTATATTCATACAACGAAATGTTATTCAGCTGTAAAAAAGGAAAGAAGTTCTGATACATGCAACAACATGGGCGAATCTTGAAAAGTAAAATAAGCTAGATGCAGGGACAAATACGATCTTATTGATATGAAACAGAATAACCAAACTCAGAGTCAGAGACCTGACTGGGGTCTGGGGTGGGGTTAGGGAACGGGGAGTTACTGTCTAATGGGTACAGAGTTGCTGTTGGGGGGATGGAAGTGTGTTGGTAATGGATGGCGGTGATGGTAGCATAACTATGTGAATACAATTAATACCACTGAATAATATATTTGAATGGGGTTAAAGGGGGAAATTCAAGGTTTTATATATGTTGTAAGAATAAAAATTTAAAAAGCAGAGAACTGTACAACACAGTGAACCCTAATGTAAACTACAGACTGTAGTTAATACTATAATTATAATAATAATGCTTCATCAGTTTATAACAAAGGTACCACATTAATGCCAAGTGTTTTAATAAGAGGGAAAACAGTGTGTGAGGGGGTTGGGGGGGATATGGGAACTTCGTATTTTCTGCATTTTACTGTGATCCCACAACTTCTCTAATTAAAAAAAAAAAAAACCCAATGGGAATACAAACAAATGCTCACAAAAATAGATTTAGTTTATCTTTTCAGACTTGTCAGAAAGGGTTCTGTGATATCTCTGGCTGGCTGGAGAGAAGTTTCAAGGAATTCAGACTCGGGAACTGGAAAGGATCCTAGGTCACGTGGCTTGACATCCACGCGGTATAAGAAACACGTCTGCTCTGCATCGAGCACAGCGCTGACGCTCTGTGATCCAGCACACGGTATTCCCCTAAGAGCCATAAGCTGCAGGCCTGTTTTTCTGCTGGAGAATAACAGTACACAAATTACAGCAGAATTTTTCTTTCCACTGCTTCAACTTTCTCCCACTCGTCATCTCTAACAGATGCAAAAGAACTTAGGAGTTAGGGCTTCATACCCCAAGTTGGGCATTTTTGTCCTTGGGAAAATGGAACATGCTAGAATTCCCAATAGCTAGCTTTAGCTTATCCCTCTCGATAAGGCATTTCTTGGAGGCCACTGGACTAACTCGGTAACTCCCAAGAGTGTCTAGCAAAGTCATGGCCTGCCCTAGACACTTAAAATATTTCATAGTTGGTCTTTCACCAACATAAACCCTGGGTCAGCCACATGCCTCCACTTTCGAGGTTCTAGATTGCTTCCTCCTGAAATTCCTACCAGACATGGCGAGGCAGAGCGTGGGCTGGAGTCTCCTAAAAAGCTTTTATAATTAAGTTAAACACTCTTAATACTCCAAAAGCTAGGACCGCACTCTTCTGTGAGGACCGACATTACAGACTTGACAATGACAGTCATGTTAACACAGCAATGACACTCCGGAGAAGGAGAAAACCATGAGAATTTAAAACCAACTCTTCCTCCTTCTTGCATGAAAAACCAAATTAGGAAACAGAACAATGGAATGTCAATGCCTTACTGAGCACCGATAGCGCAAATAAAATAGTATGGTGAATGGCAGGACAGGGAATCGTTTCTCCTGTTGAGCATGGGTTGTCTAGTTCAAAGGCCATCCTCACCCACATTCCAGCTCCATCTCCATCTCTCTGGAGAATCAAGACAAGGGAAGAGAGAGAGAGAAAGAAAAACTCACACAAACAGCCAGCCGAGACACCCTGATCACCTGGAATCCTTTCACTTCTAAAGGTAACCTCGAATGAAGTATCTTCCTTCCCACCCCATAATGACACCATTGCCTTTGCCCTGATGACCTTTAACTGTCTAACCAGGGATCTATTTTTTAAGGGCCGGATAAAAAAGGCAGGTGATTAGTTTTCAGCATGAGTCACACTATCCCCTCAGTGCAATAATTCCATTAAATATTTAAGGGCCTTGGGTTTTGGCTGAGGCTTGTCTACGGTGGCCTTATTACCTCAGGAGAGACCTAGAGGGCGTTAGCCGCGCCCAGGAGGGAGAGCAGCTTGGAGGAACCAGAACAGGCCCCGGGGTGGGAAAGGGCTGTGTGGGGGCAGAGGCTGCCGATCCCCAGTCTTTGGAATCGACAGAAGCAGAGGCCGTGACCTCTCAAAGACTACTGCCTTTCATTTTCCTCAGAGAGCTCCTGACTAAGCTTTAGGGAGTCAAAAAACCAAGTGGGTTCCTGGCATTTGAACTTGACATTTCAGGGTGTGGCTTGGTTTTGCTTCTCTGGGGTGATGTGCTGCTCTTAGCTGGCTTCAGCTTCTCCCTTAAGAAGCCCCTCCTCCACTAGGGTCAAGAACATAAGGGGTGGGGGCCTAAAGCAAGGTCAGGGTCCAGACAACACCAGTCCTACAAAAGGGTAAAAACAATTCAACTGATTCGCCTATATCATTCCTTTCAAGAGGGAGGGATGAGTAGCCCAGAGGCACACATTAACTTATCACATTTACCCAACACTTTCCATTAAGGGACAGGTCATGTTCCCGGGCTAACTCTATTGGAGAACTTGAAGAGGCTCATTTCTGTGAACAACACTTGTCACTTTCTTTCTAACCAAACATAAATGCATCCAGGCCCGAAATATTTTGGTGCCCTGACCCTCCCCTAAAACAGCTCATATACACAATGAACATTTATTCCATTAACAAATTGGTTCAAGAGAGTGTCATTTACAAGTCACTGTCCCGGTTAAGCATTTTGCTTAAAAGAACCAAGGAGCACCTGAAACAATGAAGCATCTTCTTGGAGGTTTTGTGATTTTGCCTTCCCTGAGAAAACAGAGAAACCGCCTCCTCTATTCTTGCCTGGTCTTCAAACCCACTGCCATTGCTTCCTGTGGGTGAACTGTCAGTGCTGGTGACAGCAGCTGGAAACAAAGGTCGAGGTATACTTGCAATCCCCGCTGAAAGAGGCGAGCCAGCATGTATGGGACGGCTGACACCTGGCTGGAGCGGAGGTGGGGAGAAGTGCACAGCACGTCACACGCTTTCTCTTCACGATGTGCCACGGAAGTGCTCTAACCCACATGGCCTGGGGTTCAGACTGCAGAAGAGCGCGGTGGAAACTTTCTGAGCAGGGCATGGGCGATGTCGGAAGGTTCTCTCCCCACGCTGTGAAAGCACTGGAGGGAGGCAGGGGCCAGAGGCTCAGAGAGCAGGCGACCAAAGGCAGCCTGGACTTATGGGGTGACATGACAGAGAAGAAGGAAAGGGAGGGATGAGAAAGGAGCAGAATCTATTCAGGCAAATAGCACGAGAATGATGAAAGAGGCAGGAAGGGGGCTCAAAGAGAAGTCCAGGCGCCCTCCAGCTGGGAGTTTCCCTAGCAGATATGGAAATGGAGAGGAGGCAGTTTAGTTTGGCTGAGTCGGAGAAGCCAGCGGGACACCATGCCAGGCAGGTTGATGGCTGAAATGAACGTCTGTTTGGATGAAGGGAGACAGGCAGACAGCTGGGAGGAGGAGCCTGGAGGCCAACCCAGAGAGGTGGATTTGCCCAGAGAAGGGAGCTACAGGCACGGCTGCATACAGTGTCTCCTATGCTCCAGATTATAAATGGCAGATGTCTGGCAAATGCCTGGAAATTTCCTGACACTCACTGTACTCGTTTCATAGATAAATGCTTCAAACAACATGCCCGCATTTCCCCAGCTACAGACCTCGGAGGCTGTACTAGCACATGGCCCCAAATCTGTCAGGGCCCGGGTATGTGGATCTCAGATCCAAAAATGCAAATCTTCCCTTCTCGGGGAATGGTTGCCGAGGCAGGGCTTTGGGCTTGGGAGCCAGAAAGCAGAGTGGCTGGGAAGATACTGTGCAAATGGTTGTCACCCTTGCTGGTCAGAACTGGACTCGGGTTCTGGCTCTTCCTCTCACTAGTTACGTGGCCCTGGAAAGGATACCCCATCTCTGAGACTCAGTCTGCTCACGTGAAAAGGGGGACTCCCTACCCCATCTTGTAAGATTCCAGTAATGAGCATACGACGTAAATCACAGGAAAATATACTAGAAAATGTAAAGCCCTACCCAAGAGAAAGGGCTCAGAGGCAAGTAGTCAAACCTTTCTAATCTTTGGGTTTAATCTTAAAAAATAGGCAGAATTGCAATAAGTAAATAAATTTTATAAAGAGTGCGTGGTTGAGAACTTAAGGATAACGAAAGCTGAAAGTTTAGACAGACCAGCACTTTTGGACACAGACGCTCAGTTCTCCAACACAGCCTGCTTTCACAGCTGAGTTCAGCTGGAACAGACCATCTGCGCAGGAGGCTCCTCTAGCCCCAGAATCAGCCCAGCCCTGGCTCTGAGACAGAAGGCCAGTTAAGGCACCCCCCGCCCCCGAAATGTGCAGCTTTGAGGATTGGGAAAGAGCCTTAAAATGCTCCAGCTGCAAGTGCCTGCTTTAAACACATCTAGTTCCCTTTATTTCTTGATGAACAGACTCCCAGGCACTGCTGCAAAACAGGAAGGCCACACATCCATTTTCATGAGCAAACCCTCACACACAGCAGCATTGCCATCGGAGAAACCCAGACGTCAGGGTTCTAGCCGTGCAACAGGCCCAGCTGGCTTCCCTGCCTCAGCTCCCGCTTGCTGTAGGGGGAGTTTTCCGTCGTCTAAGTGTAAGGAGCACCTACTATGAGCAGGAGGATACTGGGCAGTCTGCTGAGGAGAAGAAAGGAAAGGAAGGAAGGGGCTGCAATTCAAGCCCAAGTACGACTCCCAAGGCGTCTCCTGGACACTGCAGCCGATGTCGCTTAGCCACAGCACCAGGCGGACAAGGGTGCCGATGAGAAGGAATGGAGGAGCAAGACGAAAGCCAGACCACAGGGCTCTGGAGGGCTGTGGCAGCAGGAAGATGAAGCTCCGTGGGTCCTCCAGGAATAGAAGTATTTCTCACTACACTGGGTGGTTCTAAGGCATCACCACGTCTTGCCAGGGAATGTTCTAAATGCACAGGGCTGGGCCGCTCCCGACCCACTGAGAGCTTTTCAGCTACATTTTTGGCCAGGATGCTTGAGCTCATAAAGGACCCCTGCTGCAGCAGCTTCAGCCAAAAGGGCCTTAAGAAGCATTAGGAGGGAGCGGCGGTGGCTCAAGCGACTGAGCGCCTCCCTCCCACATGGGAGGTCCCAGGTTCGGATCCCAGTGCTTCCTAAAGAGAAGACGAGCAGACACAGAGAGCACACAGCGAAGGGACACAGAGAGCAGACAGCGAGCGCAAACAACGAGGCAGGGAGGGATAAATAAATAAGCAGCATTAGTCCCAGAACTGAAGCTCAGCCATGGAGCTGGTGGGGGTGGGGAGGTAGAGCTCTAGTGATGCTCTATTCAACAGTTTGTTGAAAGGGACTCAAGCACCCTTTGATAGGAGTAGTCATGGGGATGGGGGTCAATCAAGCCTAGCCCCAGGGGGACAGATCAGAGGGCCCCATGCAGGTTCTGTCTGGGACACCTGGTCCCAGGTTCCGTCTGGGCACCTTCCCAGCCTCTGCTCCAGCAGGCAGGAGGGAAAGGCAGCAAGGGCTCGCATCGCCATGGTGATCGTGGCAGGACTGCCCAGGCGCTGAGAGGGGCCTCTCGAGGCATCTCCCGGACACTGCAGCTGAGGCAGCAGTTCGTTCCTGCGTCCTCCCGAGCCTGTCACTCACTATTGCTTCACTCTGCACACACAGCAGAGGCTGAAAGGCTACGCGAGTCCTTCACACACGCCTGTGTACGGGAACCAGCATCACAGCCCAAGCCAAGGTCCCCACAGAGCGCAGTGAGGCTGTGCTTATCTGCCCTGACTCGCCGGTGCCCTCTGACCTGTGACCCTGGTGTCTTCACGGTGCCCCTTAGCTATCTGAAGACCTGGAGCCATCTCAAGCTATAGAGGAGGGCTGGTTAGCAGTGAGGAGGCTGGGTAGGACCACCACATTCACTAGCACTCGCTGAGCACCACTGCATGCATCAGCACTCCCCGTTTCATCTTCTCAACAATGCTGCAAGGACGGCATCCCTTCTTCATAAAGGAGGCTGCTGAGGCTTGTGGAGGTTAAGCCAATAGCCATGGTGATAAAACAAGAACATGTTAGAGAACTAGAGCATATGAAACCAGGTTATCCGATTCCAAGTCCCTTGTTCTGTTCTCTTGCTCCATAACAAAGAACACAGCAAAGGAGGAGAGAGGACACAGAACCAGGAAAATAAAGGAGGGCCCCCGAAAGAATTCATGGAGGGCAGGATTCGATCGTCGGAGACTATGGGACTGGCTGAGCACCCCAGACACCATCCAGTAGGGTGTGATGGAAGTGGAAGGTTCAGTAGGAGGGGAAAAGCCCTGGCTACAGCCTCGGGTGTCTGAGCTTCCATAGGGAGGGAAGGATGACGTGCAAGGAAGCAACGTGAGCTGTGCTTTACAAAGAAAACTGACAGCTATATCATATGAGAAAACCCCCATAGCTAGAAAACTAGCTACGCTACAATGCAAGGAGCAGGCTGCTAAAAGGAACCAAAGCTAGAGGCATGGTAGGGGAGGACGGGTCTGCAAATCTGAACACCAAGACATCGGGAGCCTCGCTGTTCCTGGTCTCCTCACTCACAGATCATATTCCCCAGATCACGGCACCAATTATCTCTTCCAATTAAACCACTTACCACAGGATACTAAATCCAATGATAGGAACCAGCAGCAGGATGTTTATCCAGCCCAGGGCTGGCATTTATGACCCTTATTAGCAGGAAGGCGTCCTCAGTCTCCTGCTCCCCACTGCTCACCGTGGGACCTCAGGTGAACCCAGCAGGACCCTCTCCACTCCTCCTCGACACCCCTCCCCCAGAGCCCCCACAGCAGGAAAAGGGCAAAAAGACAATCATGGCAGAAGCTACAGGGCCAGGGCTTGCTCAACTTCAAGTCCACTGTCCTGTACAATGAGGGTTTGCGAATTCCAAAGTCAATAGCAGCAGACTAGGAAAGGGGTTCTTGATGCACCAATGAGAGTTAATTTATGGAACACCCAAGGTATGGGCATTTTATTAGATAAGCTAATAGTGTCCACTGATTAGGTGGCTACATGGAGCCAGAAACTACAAGAAGCACTTTGATTTCATCTAATCCTCATGACAACCCTCTGAGGCAAGTCTTCTGTTACCCCCCATTTTAAAGATGGGGAAACTGAAGCTAAGAGAGATTTGCCACTATGTGGGTAGACTTTGGATTCAAAGCCAAGCAGTGTCTGCTCTAAAGCCTGTATTTCCCCCATTATACCATGGCCCACTCTGAGATGAACAAGCACAAGTTTTATGAAATCCTAGACTATCTATAGGGAAGTTTTATTCACCAAGAGGGTCCACAGTGCAAGGAAGGCAAGGAGGAAAATGAGCCAACAATATAAGTTGGCTCTGCTATCACCAACAGGGAAAACAAGAGCACAGGTCGCGAGACACCACCTCTAGTGACTTTTCATCATTCTGGAAACCTGTGGCCACAGTGTTCCAGAACCTGCTTTGTGTGTTGCAATGCTCTGCCACCCACCAGTGTGTTCTTAAGTACATAAGGCTACTAACCACATGAGAAGCCAAAGACACATTTGTGTAAGAAATGGAAAATAATGACCAATGGTGGCCCAAACATTTAGTCATTCAGCACCCCATGACTTCCTTCGTGAGTTTAACAAACCTCACACACACTAGGCATTGAGGTGAAAGGCAAAGGATAAGCTGCTTTGGGAAGCCAGGGGACAGGAGGAGCCAGCTTCTGGACTCTGGATAACCAGGCAGATAGCACAAACAAAAGGTCACTCCCTTGACCCAAGAATCTCCCCAATGACACGAAATGTCCTTTATTTCCAGAGCCAGCAAATACAGCAAGCTGATTTCACAACAGGGGAGCCCAGCAGATGCTGAAGGGCACGTACACACACCAAAGGGCACAAACAGTAAGTAGGGGCAGTGTCTACACAGCAGGGCTCCAACCCTCCTGGGCGGGTCAGAGCCTGTCTGGCCAGGATGCCCTTAGCTTCTCCTCCTAACCCTACTTTGCTCCATTCTCCCTGATTGGCTAGAGGGCTCACCAGTACCAGGCTCCAGGCCTGGCATCCCTCCATGCCTCTCACTGCATCCCCAGGCTCAGCCTGTGGGTGCTAAAATGCCTCTGCCTCCATACCACGCCCGTCATGCCCTAAGCCGCCGTGCAGGGCCTCATCCTGGACCCTTCGGACCTGCTGGCTTCTCTACAGCTCACGTGGTTTTGAGCACCTTGGCCAGCCTCTTAGGACCGACGTGATCCCATCGTGCTCCCGGAAGGTCCCCTACCACTTACAGCACAAATCCACGGTCCTCCAAAAGCAGACGGAAGCAGAGCTAAGATGCCCCCCACTGCCTGCACTCCACTCCCCATCCTCTGCAGGAGGCTCAGGCTTAACAGATCTCAAATCTGGGTTCTCCTGGTGGTTGTTTCCGTTTGCTCTGGTTTTAACGGGAAGCATGTAGAACAAGGGGGAAAGGTAAGAAACAGGCTCCTTTCCACAGTCTTTTACTAACACACATAATCACACACAAAGGTCAGGAAAAATCAAATGGATTTTACTACAAACTGGAAATTTCTCCACTGAATGGCTATTTGTCACCTTAGAAGTCACCACCCCAATAATCCTATTGTTGTTCAAAACCTTTTGGAAACTCTGATTTAAGAACAGCATTCTGAATCCAGTTTATAAGTTACTCAAGAAAAGCAGTCTTCCTACTTCAGTCAAAACTCTCTTTCTGACCACAAATAGTACTGAGCAAGCTGCTTTGTCTCCCACCTTGGTCCCAGGATTTGGCCTGGACTCCTATTTCTAAAAGGAAAAATTAGGACTCAGTGGGTAAAGATTTATCACGTCATTTAAAACAATGCTTGCCAATTCTAAACACATACGCTTAAAGTTCTGATGGTGGTTATGAAGAAGCTCCCCCAAAGGTTGAACAATGGCCACAATAACGGAGTAAGTGGGATTAGCTTCCAAAGGTAATTAATATAATTCCTCCCCTCACATTTCAAACTGTGATCAGATCCCAGTTTATGTATGAAATTGTAAGTGAATCAAAATGGCAACAGAGCAATGGCCTTCTCTATGTAGGGCTTTTGAGACCAGTCCTTATTTAAAAGGAGAACTCTGGAAAGTCCCAGTCGCCCCAGTTTCTTCATGCTTCCTTTCTTTGTCCTCTAAAAGCACACAGGGTAAACATTTACAAATGCAAATAGGCCTTGATCTATCACCAAGGTCACATCCTTCAAGGAACGGTGTGACAACTAGGGGTGGGGGTGGGGGAGTTACCGGCTTGATTTTCATGATCAGTTGATTAGAGCAGCAAACCTTCACATTTCCTTGAGCTAAGAAATTTTTTTCTCTATTGCTCTAATGGTGAAAACCCCGCAAATGTCCAGTCTATGTCCCTGCTATTCAAAGGGTAGCATCACCGGGGAGCATCTGCATTTTAACAAGACCCCAGGTGTTTCCCATGCACTTTAGGGTTTGGGAAGCACTGGTCTATGGTGTAACTTAAAAAGAGAGCAAATGCCTTTTTTTTTTTTTTTTAAAGTTTTAATGAACTTCCAAGCACATCCAAAGGATGACAGGCTTCCGCCTTGGCCACAGGTTCCTGTGCTTGAACCCCAGCTAGTGCCAGCTTTCCTTTCCTTTCCCTTTCCCCTTTCCTTTCCTTCTTTACTTCCCTCCCTCCCTCCCCTTTTTGTAAATGGTTGTTTTGAGAATCCAAATACTAGGAGGCACGATAATATAACAAAGGTTTGGGGATTACCTCCAAAAAGTTTTTCAGACAGCAGAGGAGGTGACACAATCCGTGACAAATTAATCTTTATTTGCCTGAGTTCATTCAGCTATGCTCATTGAGGCCTCAGCCTCACACCAGTAAAGAAAGCATCCTGCAGACCATAAAGTCTTAAGGTATTCCTTTACAACTCACGGAAAGCACCGGCACACCCATCTCCATTAGAGAGAGCGTCCTCACTTAACATTTTGGCACATGGGGCTCACTGCCCACCCGTGACCTTGTATGATGGCTTTAATCCTCTTTAATGGCACCAACAGTCAGCATTTGCTCTGGGCAGGGAGCTGAGAGGAACTGACTCTAATGATTTCATCATCTAGCAGGCATTACTGAAATCATTGAAAATTCAAATGTGTAAAACTCTGACCTAAGATGGGATTTTCCTCTGGCCTCCATGGAAACAGCTAAGGAATGAGTTATTTTTAACCTCCTGCCTGTACCTCTCTTGCTCCCTCACTTAATATCACAACAACCCAATGAGACAGACAATTATCCCAAAAGATCAGGAGACCAGGGAAGTCAGCATCAGACTGCAGGTCTGGCAGACACGGAAGCAAGTGCTTATGTTCATGCTTTTTCCATTCTAAAGAGCCAGACTGCACTCGCCAAATAAAGCATTCAGACTATGACCGCTAGATTTTAAAATGAATTCACGTATTCATTCAATCCCTCCCAATGAGCTATTCCAGGAAAGGTAGCCAGAAACGGAGTGGTGACTATGGAGGGAAAGAATTGAGGGAGGTTTAGGATGGTAATATTAAGAACAGGTACATCCACAGACAACCCAGAGTGAGGGATAGTTTACAGGGTGAGAAACCAGAGTAGGGTGGGATTGGGCGGGAGTGCAGCCCCAAGGGGGCCCTTCTCTCTCCAGAAAGGGAAAGCAGAGCACAGGGTCCTGATATAGACTGGCCTGTTAGGGCTGGTATGGGGAAGATGAACACTAAACTCTTGCAGCAATGCAGGAGGGAGGGGCTCGGATCGTTTGCAAGCCCTTGGCCTAGGCCCAGCTGCTGTTTCATGCTGGGGCCTGCAGGAAACAGGTGGCCATCGCCGATCACATCCTGGAAGGAATGGAATTTATATGTCACATGTGGGACCGAGTCTTCTGCGGGGTCCTTAAGTGAGGGGGTGGTCTGTGAAAGTCTAAAAGGCTGGTTTTTAGAGCTGCATTTTGGGCTTCAGCACTCGCTCATTTGTTCATTTTATTCACATGTTCCAGGCGTGACAGTTGCTATAGGAACAGGAAAAGTCAAGCTGAACTTGCCCTTCAAGAACACAGCCTCTGGTAGGACTATGAGATAAGACATACATACACAAATTAGACTGATCAAGGAGGTTACACAGGTTTGGGAGTGCAGGGGAGACAGTTTAATTCCAGTTTGGAGTCCCTCAGTGCTTTCTAAACTTTAATGTACTTCAAGAATCACCTGAGAAATTCCCTAGAAGCAGGGGTTAATCCCCCCCCCCAACGGACCCCTTACTAAGTCCACACTCTACTGTGTATTATTTAATAAATATATCACATCTGCACCAACACAGCCCCACAAGAATAATGATTTTTGAACTTCAATTCAAGTTCACAGACCCCTTGTTAAGAACCCTGCCCTAGAGGGCCTCTTCCTTCTCAAAAAATTCCACAACTCCCGCCCCTTTTTAGGACAGAAGACACTGACTTTGCTTATGGTGTTTGTCATTAAGTCAAAGAATACAGCCTTTGATGATAATTCTAATACAGATTTTAATAAAACCCACCTTGAAGAGATCCGAGGAAATTTCAAATTTCATGACTATAAAAGGCTTAACATTTGAATATTTGTAAAGGGTGTCTCTTCAACTAGCAAAGATGATGTGGTTAACAAGGTATACGGACGATTGTTCTTTTATCAAATCCACCACCCAAAACTGGCCCCACCTGAAAGGAGTGTCAAAGGCAGCCCAAGTTAGCTAAAAATAAGTTTGGAATGAGAAAAGTCCCATCTGAAACAGGAAAGGAGCTCACCCTAGGACATTCCATTGCTAAATTTCCTTCCGTGGCGGAGATCCATGCCCTCTGGTACACTGTCAGGAAACTGGAGGATCTGTGATGGGATAAGCAGACACCTGCTCTCCCCACATTCTCAGAGCTGCTCTCATCTCCCCAGAGCTCTATGAGAAGAGAAGTGGGCCACAGAGCTCATTACCACCATTCAAGCATGAAGCTAAAACACCCCCGAAGTGCCACACATTTAATCATCCAAGAGTCTTTAGGTTAACCCCACCCCATATTTCCACCTATCCCCCTTCAGCCAGAATACAGGAGAGAGACAAGGACCCTGAGGCCACAAAGAATGGGGAGCAGAGGAGGATACATTTCTTAATCACTAGGAATTGTTGCTATAATGTTATAAGCAACCACATTATAAATATCATTTTAGAAATAAAGAAACAGGCCCCACGAGGTAAGGAATTTTAATTAACTGGGAAGGCCACGCAGAATTAGTCAAAAGGCTGAACAGGCAAGAATTAAGTGTGCATTTTAACAACAACAACAAAAGTACTTCTAGTTTTTAAATGCATATTCAGTAATGAGCTAAGTTTAAAAAGTTTTGGAAGTCCTAGAAAAACCTTTTTAATAAAGACAGAATTATCACAACAAAAATGCATAACTAGGCTTCTTTCAAGTGCTATAAGAGCATACTCTACTAGTGCACAATCTTTCTGATGGTATTAATTGGTATAGATTTCTTTTGTATGTTGTTATTGTCTAAACATTCATAAACCTAGAATCTGGGAAGCCTAACCTAATGAGATTTTTGCTGAACTTCTTGCCCCAGTAACAAATAATAATAATAAAAATAGTAATAAATAAGAAACATTGTTAAGTACAGGCCAATATAATGAGCTTATCACATTCAGCTGAGAACCTGCCACGTGAAAGATACAGACACTATTTACTCACTGGACCCTCCCTAACCACAAGGCTGAACAGGGGCTGCCCGCCCATTTTACGGATAAGAAAAGTGAATGGTCCTTGTTCAGTCTCACAGGTGGAAGGTCGGTCAAGCTGGGCTAGAACCCCAAGCTCCCTGGACCCCCACCCAGTTCCTTCACCCTCTCGCCTGTTTTCCACCGAACTGGGAGAGGCGATGCTAAGGAATGCAGTCAGTCATTCAGTAGGTGCTGACGGTGGTTTGTCCAATGTGATGTTTGATTATTTTAAGTCAGAGCAGGAAAGGACTCAAAACTGACATATACACACCTTGAACAATTTAACTTACAACATCCACTCCCCATCTTTTGAAGAAGGGCCAAGGCATTTTCTTTGAGCATGGGTCTGCTGATTGGAGTCTGTAGGGTTTCTCTGCAAAAACACACCCCCGCTGGGGCCCCCCCCCCCCAATGATCAAGTTCAGGTTCCTTCGGAGAGAGTTTCACTACTTACAAGATAACCAAGGTGTACAATCTAAGATTTCACCCCCACACACCCTTTATTATACTGTTGTGTCTCATCCACACCCAAAACAGGATTTTTTAAATAAGTTGCTCTTCATGTCTTTCCAAAACACATAATTCTATTTTCAGAGAAACAATGTCTTATTTCATACTGAAATGTCATCAGCTTACATAATATTTCATTTAATTACATAATTACAAAAGCAAATATAAGTGGCCAAAACATGTCTGAGGAAAAGAACACAACCAGTAAGCACAGAATTCATCTGGAGGGAGCAGAAGAGGAGGGGGACAGACGAGTAGTCACGGCCGCCTGGTGCCTGGCTCAGAGAGCTAGACGTGGAAACAGAGCCCAGGTCACTCTGGGCCAGCAACCAAGTGGAGGTAAGGCTAGGCCGGGGGTTCTTAACCAGGGTCCATGAGCTTGCACTGAAATTCAAAAAAACTTTATTCTTGTGGGGACGCGTCGGTGCAGGTGTGATATATTTATTAAATAATACACAGTGTAGTGTGGACTTAATAAGGGGTCTGTGGTTTTCACCTGACTGGCAAAGGGGTCCATGGAACAGAAAAGGTGAAGAACCCCTGGTCTAGAGCTTCTACTGCACGTACCTGTGAGCATCTTGGGGAATACACTCGGTGTTTCTGTCAGAAAGTAGAGCAGTGTTAGAACAGGGAAAAGGGACCAAGAACTGTCAAATGTGGTTCAAAAACTGTGATCTTGGCGAGTTACAGGGCCTCTCTAATCCTCAATTCCTTCATCTGAAAATATGGTTACAACAGTGTTCCTCAAGTAATCACTGCAAGAATTAAATAAGAATCTACAGAAAGCATCCAGCCCATGATTTGGGAACAGAAAGTGTTCAATAAATAGTTCCTTCTCTGATTTTTCATTGTTACCCCTCTCTCCCACAGCATACAGCAACATGCTTTGAAATAGAAAGCTCTGAAGGAAAAAAGGAAGGAAGGGAAGGAGGGAGGACAGAAGGACGGACATCTGGTATGGGGGCAGAACTTAAAAAATCCTTCAGTTTAGTTACTTGCATGGCTGAAATGCTCCCAATAAATGAATCAAGGAGCAGTACCCTGAGTCATAGCTTTTGATGTGTGTTTTGGTTTCTCGGCTTCTACAACAAATACCATACAATGTATTGGCTTAACAGGAATTTATTGGCTCATGGTTTCAGATGCTAGAAGGTTTGCTTCCTCCCTGGGTCCATATTTCCTGGCTGGCCAACAATCTTTCAGGTTCCTCGGTTTTTCCATCACATGGCAATGCACGTGGTAGAGTTTTCTTTCTCTTCTGGGTTCTGTTGACTTCCAGCTTCTGGCTGTCCCCCATGGCTTCTCTTCTATGTCCAATTTCTTTCTTTTTTAAAAAAATTTTTTCCAAGATACTTAGATTACATAAATGTTACACAAAAAATATAGGGATTCCCATATTTCCCACTCCCCCCACAAACAACATCCTTCATTAGTGTGGCACATTCATTGCAATTGATAAACATATTCTGGGGCATTGCCATTGAGCATGGACCATAGTTCACATTGTAGTTTACACTCTCTCACACACAATTCTGCAGGTTACGGGAAGACACACAATGGCCCCCGTATTACACCTGTTTTTCCCTCTCCCTGTCCCCAGATCCTCCAGTGGCCACTGCCTCCACATCAATGTTGTAATTTCTTCCATTGCTAGAATCACAATAAGTCTATAGTAGAATACCAGTAAGTCCACGCTAGTCCATAGTTCATTCCCCAATCCTGAGAGGATTCTGGGATGCTGATGTCCACTCCACCTCTAATTGAGAGGGGGCTTCAATGTCATACGGCCGATGGATGAGACTCTGTTGCTTGCAGTAGTAGGCTCTCTCGTTTCCTTGGTGTGGTGGTTGTCAATCCTTACCCCCTTGTCAGTTGTCCTGGGTGAGTCCAATGAACTGGAGAGTAGATGTTGCAACTCCCCTGAGACTCAGGGCCCAGCTGGCACATGGACATCCCAAAGATTCAAGTCTCTTGGATGTACACCTACCAACTCCAGCACAAAGTATAGGTTCAAATAGAAGGAAATAGATGAGCCATGTATAGGGAAGCCATAACTGAGTTCAACTCTATCATTCTCAGGAGCACAAACTCCAAAGTAGGGCCCACTGGCAAGGCACCAAACTCCAGAGCTACCTGCCCTGACCATAGGACCTGGGTGTCTCCAGAACCCTTAAGAGCCCCACTATTTGGGGTAGACTTTGGAAGTCTATGAGATCCTGCTGAGATGTGCATAATTCACTTTGAAGTCTCTTAGCCATATAAACTCATTTGTCTTTACCTTTCCCCCCTTTTATTCGAGGTCTTTTCCCAGTTGCATTGCTAGTTGGTGCTTGTTAGTAACCCCTTGGTGCCAGGGAGGCTTATCCCGGGGAGTCAGGTCCCACACTGGGGAGAAAGTAATGCATTTATATGCTGACTTTGGCCTAGAGAAGGGCCACATTTGAGCAACAAGGTGGCTCTCAGGAGGCAACTCTTAGACACCAATTTCCTTTAATTATAAGGACTTCAGCCATATTAAATTAAGACCCATCTTTACTGGGTCTGGGCTCTCACCTTAACTAAAAATATCTTTCTTTTTTTTATTTCTTTATTCTTTTTTTGAGGTACTGGTACCGGGGACTGAACCCAGGATCTCATATGTGGGAAGCTGGTGCTCAAACACTGTTGGCTTTTTGTTTGTTTGCTTGTTGTTTTTTTGTTTTTAGGAAGTACCAGGAACTGAACCCAGGACCTCCCATGTGGGAAGCAGGCTCAACCTCTTGAGCCACATCCGCTCCCCTAAAAATATCTGTTGAAGGTCCTATTTACAAATGGGTTCACATCCACAACACCAGGGGTTGGGACTTGAACATGCCTTTTGTGGGGGACAAAATTCAATCTCTAACAAAACCCAAAAATGAATGAACTCTAATTTTACTATTGAACATGGAGAGTAGAGGAGGAATAAAAGGAAGAGAGGAAAGCAAAAGAGAATTAAGCATCAGTCCCGGATGTTAAACAAAAGAACTGGCAAACTGATGGATAAACCCCTTTCCCCCCTCTTCCTTACAGAAATTGAGGAAAGAGGATAAATGAGAATGAGTGTGATTTTTTTCAAAACACAGAAAAATTTATAAACCACTAAATCCAGCAAAAAGGGTAAATTATTTACCTTTATTTTTCAATAAACAGCAAGTCTCCAAAACTTAAAATGGGAACAGTTCCAGAATGACAGCCTTGTGGTTTTGCTTTCAAGTGCTTAGTATTTCATAAAACGCACAAATGGAAGGCCCTGAGCTCAATATGTTTAAAGAATGCTGTTTTTGTTGTTGTTGTTGTTGTTGTTTAAATGAATCAACCCAGCTGATAAACTTTTACTCACTTTGTAGATTATTTTGTTAACAAAAACTCAAAGTGCTTAAAAGACATACCCAAAACTTCAGGAGGAGACATTTTCTGAGTAGAAACGAACCTCTATTTTGAATAGAAGGAGCCCAAAGTCAACTCCCACTTCTCATTCAAGCAACCCATCTTGGATGAGTCCAACCAGGCTTTTAAAATGATCGGGTCCCCAGGCATCCCCTCAGCTAGTAACATAAGCATTGACTTGTTAGAGTAGAGTTGCTCTGTGTTTTCCAAATTCTCTACAATGAAGTTATTACTTTAAAATCAGGAAAAAAAAAAAAAAAAGTTACTTAAAAGTCGGAAAAGTGTGTTTGTGTGTGTGAGAGAGAAATCACACTAAAAAGATCCCTCACAAACCCATTTCTTTGAAAACCAAACTTGGAAAAACACCATGAATAGCCCATGATTGAACCCCCAGAAATGAGGAGGAGAAAAGGTCCCTTTTGGTCCCAGTTTGAGCTACATCAAGCTGGGGGGTCATTTCCTTTAAGACCTGGGCACATGGGCGTTTGTGGAGGTGGAACCCTCCCAAACCCCAAACCCCATTTCAATGCATGAGCAGGGTATGCTTTGTAGCATGTTGGTTTCCTTGGCAACCTTACCTTTGTCTTCTTTGACTTCAGCCAACAGATGAAATAGTCTTGTTCCTCCAACTTCCACGAGCTCAGTTGCTGGGTATGGAGTAGCAGATGACGGTAAGAATGCACATTTGCCAAGAGGGCAGTTCTAATGAATAATTCTGCTCACACCAACCTCATTCCACGATGGATTTAAGGAACAGGTTTTTGATACATTTATCATCTGAGTACTGAACTGATTTTCCTGTTATCAAAAATTTAATTTCAGAATCATATAAACATTAAAATTAACCTTTCCACTAAGTGAAAGCAAAAAGGAAATTACATTTAAGTCCTGCTGTTTCCACCTGGGGTTCCTTGAGCAGCAGGTGAGGGGTTTTCCAGACTAATGCTAACAGGTGAATGTCAAACTGGAAAAACAACACTCCAGGGGCTCTGACAAAGGCTTTGACATTGGACTATTACAGGCAGAATATTATTAAGAAATCTGAATAAATTTCAAAAGAGGATGGGGAAACCTAAGCCATCCATTTATTATTCAGTAATTATAAGAGGCCTTAAAACATTTCATGGATTTTGCCATCAGCCCCTTAAGTCATTTTTCTAAAAAAAAAAAAGTCTGGCTAGATAAACTGAATAAATTAGGTGGGTCATGCAGAGATTCATTCGAACATAAACATTTACTGGAAGCCTACCACGAGCGAGGCGTTATGACAGGTCTCTGGGCACAACTTACACTAAGACCCCCTGAGGCTAGTGGGTCACAAAACACATATTCCAGGGAATGGAACAAAGCAGGGGGGCTCCCACACATACAAAGTAGTCCATCATCTTCGTGGTTGCTATACGCAGCAAAAATCTTGAGATAAAGTGAAATTGTTCTCCTCAAGAATCAAATGATCCCACTCTGCTACAGGCATGTGCAACCACCAGGCACACCAGTTTATCAAGTAGTTGCTGTTGCTGTTGTTTTTTAAGTTAAGTAGGTCTTTCCCCAGATCTCATTTTCTCAGTTGAAGCTCAGCATGACATTTTTAATTTTAAGCCCAAACCTTTGGCTTAAAACACTTGATCGTGAGTAACCAGAAATCAAAGTTGAACGTAAGCATCTTATACTATTTTGAACACTCTAAGCTTTCCATGAAAACGGCTGTTCATGTCTAACTAAATAAATAAACCCCTGTCCAGCCCATCCTCAGCCTCAGTGGTTGACAGTAACAATTTTCACTCTTTTGGGGCAAAAAGGTCACTGACTCTCACTGGATTTCAAAGAGACTGTGGTACCATCAGGAGATTCTAATGCAAATGAGTTCCAATTGTTCCTGCCAAATTTCTCCCTTTTACTATGTCTATTTAGGGAAAAAAAGTGATAAAGAACTTCAAATATACTTAATGAACTGTGGTTTTAAAGAATTGGATTTAACTCATTTTTTATTTTTTATTTATTTATTTTTTTAAAGATTTTATTTATTTATTCATTTATCCCCCCCTTGCTGTTTGTGCTCGCTGGGTCAGCTAACCACGCCGTGCGGGCGGGCTTGCCTTCACCAGGAGGCCCCGGGAACCGAACCCGGGGCCTCCCATATGGTAAACGGGAGCCCTACTGATTGAGCCACAGCCGCTTCCCTTAACTCATTTTTTAAAGGCAGTCCTGGGCTGGTTGAAACCTCAACTTGTTTAGGCACCTGTGGGAAACCACGAATGAACTTACTCTGAATTTTCTTCCCTTCTTCCCAATGAAATATGATTAAGGCTGGGCTCACAGATTCAGTCCTTATCTCAATGGCTGCTGTCACCCCATCTTTAGCCGATTCCATATTATTAAACAGTTGATGATCTGTAGAACATGTAATAATAAATAACTGACACCTCATCAGCATTTCTTTGTAAATAAATGGAATAAATAGTCAGACACTAGGGAATCATCAAAAACTGTCTAAGAAATATTTTTCCTGGATCACAAAAAAATAAGTGGCCCTGGGATTCTCAGATTGTCTTTCGATAAGGCCCCTCTCACACCTCTGCTGACTTTTCAAAGCAAGTTAAATCCAGTTTCCCAATTTAGAGGACCTGTTAAGAAACTCCATGGCAAGATCTCTCAAAGCAACCTGTTACAGAGGAAACATGATGCCTATCTGGGTGTGATGGAAGCAGGGCTACTCGAGCGCCGTAACAGACTAAATGCATCTGAGTTTTAAGACTTCCATATAGGACAGAGCCAGCAGAGAGCAATCACCCAGTACCTTGAGGGAAATTTGTATCCCTATTTTTCACTAACTAAACATGTTGTATAACCTACTGGATCACAGCCAACAGCTATTGCTATTGTACCATTATACATACCCCCTTAAAATGGAAGGAGTTTATCATATTCTCAAAAACGACCTCAACTACATTTTCCTACTACGTATCTATTTGTTACGTAATTCATGTTTGGCTGGCTACATCTAGATTTAGAGTTTTCCATAAATTATTTTTTTTGGCCTTTAACTAGATACTACAGTTTAACCATTTTTAATCTTTACCAAAGATTAAAAGATTTTACTCATATGCAAAAATTAAGTGTGTGTTGATGTGTTACCCTTTCTTTTATCTCCATTATCATGATATAGCTAATTTCAAGAGATAAAACATTTCTCACTTCTTATATTTTTATAACTGGTCAGCTGTAAAATAATCCAGATAATTACATGAGTTTTTAGAAATTTGACTATATAGATGTATATTTGATAACAGAAGAATACAAAATTAAAAGATAAGGTCATTTATGTTAAAACCCAGAATTTCTCTCTTTTTTTTAAAAAAATATTTTACTATTTTTAAAAAGATACTTAGATTACATAAAATGTTACATAAAAAAAACAAGGGATTCTGCCTTATCTTCTTAACAGAGCCCAATGTAGTCTGTATTTCCTCACCATCCCTCCCCCCTTTCATGGCTGAGTTTACTACTAGATTCTAACCTTACTAACCCTAGAGCTAATCCTGTTTCCAGAATTTACCCTCAGCTAACAGCTATTTGTTTCCTGTCCACAACAGTATTTTAGAAACCATTCCTACTTTCTGCTTTCAGGTCTCTGTTCTGGTTTTCCCTGTTATTGCTCAAGCCCAGATATACAAGAATGCATGTTATTTAAATATTACACAGGTTCTAATTTATCTAGTTCCTGAACAGATTCAACATTGTGTAGGTATGGGGAATTTGGCACAAAGTCATCACTTATGCTAAATATACCATATATTAAGGTGAAGACAGAAACTTACAATCTTAAATAAGACAAAGTAAGTACTGAATAGCAAAAGAAGAGCAGAAACCAGCTGAATCACTTGTGGAAAACACCATCTCCCTATTGCCCAGCACTATTTTTGACAACCAGAGAGCAGAGCACATGTACTGGTTTACCTGAGAATTTCTCTCTTTGAACTTAGAGGACAAACAACAGCTTCTGGAATTGTTCACAGGTCTTTTGTGTAAATCCAACCCATCCCAGATGATGGGCCATGTCTTTAGAGAACCCAAACTAGGATAAAGAGGTCTCCATCCAACCTCACATTTTAGGATTAGGAAGGTGAGCACAGATCAGTTGCAGGGCTGAGGCAGATTTACCCTCTTGCAGAGCTAGAATCTTATTTATGATGGGAGTAGACCATTGGGCTTTTCATTAATATCTGATATCAGGAGGTAGAGACTCACCCCATCCTGTTATTTCTAAGTCTTTTACCAACAGAAAGAAAGAAATGGGGCAAAGGAACACTGAGGAGAAGTAGGAGTTACTTCAAAGATTAGCGAGTTGATGCTCATGTTTGGAAGCAGATGAGTGCTCCAGGTGTTTCTTTATTGTTGTTTAGAATTTCTTTTTTTTTTCTTTTGTTTTTAAGTATCTTCAAAGCACCAACAATGCATTCTTTAGGTCAATTTTGACTGTGGCTCTCTTCCATCACAAGAATTTCTGGCACGTTACAGAATAAGGAGATGCTTTAAAAACCTCACACACTCCAAGCAGCACTAAACAATGAATGAACGGGGCCACCTTACCCTCCTCCCCTTCCTTCTCAGGCCCACAAAGAAGCTCTTTACAAATCCCACCCACGGCTAGGAAACTTGCTTCTGCAGGATGGAGCCCCGTTTCTGGGAGATGCCTTACTTCAGAAAAGGCTCACAGCCACTGCACCAAAGCCTGAGGGAAGCTTAGTGATGTTTCCCGAGGAAGTGCCAGCAGCTATCCTCTCCCCTCACCTCAGACTTAGGCTACAGCCACCCTCCTCTCAAACACCAATCACTCTCAGCTACCGACCAGGGGATGTTTCACCACAAGGGAGGCGAGATAAAGTGGGACTCCAAGGCCGCCATGAGGAGCTTGAACCACCACAGGCAGCAGAGAAACGGCATCACAAAGCTGTGAGTACACCATGAAGAAAACACCCTATCTGTCAAAAACCTGTGGGGGCCAAGTCTGCCTTCACCCAAGTACCGTGCGGCCCACACAGTGCTGTCCTCAAGGAGCTTCTGCAATAACCTGCCTCCATGAGAAGCCCCTCAAGCAAGGATGGATCATGGTTTAATCTTCTCCAGAAGAGTTACCCTTTCTATCCTGTGTGATCCTTCTTCATAAAGTTTCAGAGATTAATAATAACAGTCATTTCCATTTGGACTAAACCCAAAATCAGAGGTTGGCAAACTACGGCCCCCAGCCAAATCCGGCCCACCACCTGTTTTTGTAAATAAAGTTTTACTGGAACACAGCCATGACCAGTCATTTATGTGTTGTCAATAGCTGCTTTGCTCTACAATGGCAGAATTGAGTAGTTGGCGAGGGAGGCGGTAGGGCTGGTACAGTTTACTGACCCCTGCCCTAAATGGTATGAGACATTTGAACCTCTAAGTGGGACCTATTGGCAGCAGCAGGAAGCCGTCCTTACCTAAGCAATCCCCTGGTGGGATGTACTGGACAGACGCTGAGACCGCAGGGACTCTGAGACCAGAGCTGTTCCTTACCAGCTTTATGACAAATCACTTGACCCTGGCAGGCCCCAGCTCCCAGGACTATAGCAGTAGGGCACCAATTGCTACCTCATGAGGCTGCCATGAGGGACAAACAAGATGGCCTATACGTAGGGCCCCTAGAATCAAGGCTGGTATTCGTCAAGGGCCTCTACCAAGGCCAATGGCCCTGCCGTCTATGGCCACCCTTTACCCACCAGAGTTCCTAAAGAATTGAGAACTAAGTGTGAATTACTGCAGGGCTCACCTTCAGTCACCACCTCCACATCTTGAAAGGATCATAGACTCAGCACTACAATGGAAGGGTAGGATGCAGCCCTCTCTCTGGGTGAGGCATTAAAAGTTAAATGGTCAGGATTTTATGTTCTTGTGCTTGGGGGAAAATACCATGAACTGTTTCAAGATGCAATCTTTCCATATCAATATCCTGGGATAGGGAAAAGGCCCGCAGCTTAGCTACCCTAAGCCTGCCTTCGAATGTCACATGCTTAACCTCATTAGCAGACAGGGACTAGAACAGGGTCTCCCCAGACAGTAGCCCAGCTATACCAGGGCTTTGACATAATTACATCCTAAACGGCTGTGAAATCATACTCCTGTTGTTTCATGTCCATCCGACACCCATGGCACCCTAGGTGTGACTCCAGTCAGAGCACACGGCAATGACAAGCTACCAGCTCATCAGGATATTGTGGAATATGACCAAATCATGACGCTGTCCTTGGCCAGGGGCAGCCAGGTTTCCTCAACCCTCTCTCCTATCTTCTCATTTTTACCCCATCATCCCATATTTTCAAACCACAGCCGTGATCATCCTTCAGTCATCCCAGAATTTCCCCATATATTACATTTGCCTGCATTGAGGCAGCCAATTCTAAAAAATAAATCTCATGAGGTAGGTAGGGCAGAGTTCGAGTCAATTTTTCAGCTAGGGAAACTGAGGCTCAGTATGGCCTGGGAGCAAGAGTTAAAGCTGTCTGACCTAGCTACCAGCCATATCTGACCCCAGGACCCAGCAAGTACTTGGTATTTAATACCAGTGCTCAGTTAGCATTTGTTCAGAGCCTAGATTCAAACCCCAACTCCTTCAGCTAGTAGCTGTTGAACCTGGGGACATCAGTTGACCTCTCTGTGTTCCAGTTCATTCATCCGTAAAGGTAAATAATAGTAACCTGCTTCATAGGGTTGTTGTGAGGCCCAAGTGAATGAACATATGTAAAGTGCTTAGAAGAGTGCTTGGCCCTAAGTAAGCATTCATTAACTGTTGACCACTGAGATTTGCTGAAGCAAATTTATCTGACTTACACCCAATCATGCTTTCTCATCCATACAGTCATTCCCCAAACATGCATACAACAATTTTTAAAGTTATGACCAAAGAATGGTCATCTCCTAGTGTGTCAGTATTAAAGCAGCAGGCAACAAGAGCCTTTTTCAAAAAAGGCATCTGGCTTATGCTGATAACATGCCACAAAGTAAGCCGATAGCACGGACCCGTCACATGTGGGAGTCTAAAGCGAGAACTTGAGCATGACGTGCCTACTCAAGGAGCATTTCCTTAACAGACACTTAGCACACAAGTGAATTGTACTGAACTGCTCTACCTACCCCTGACTGCCAAATACAAGCCTCATGGCCACGTTTTTTGCCATAAATGACCACAGTTGGGAGTACGTTATATTAAAACCACTGCCCTTCTGCTCTCTAAAGAGAGCCTATTGACAATTCCTGACTGCAGAATGGCACTTCCCCCAAAACCACAGACTAGATAAATAACAAACATGAAAGCCTTTGCAAGAAGAGAAGTCACTTCAGTTGTTCCAGAACACGAGTTTCCTGCTCACCACAGTCCCAGCAGAAAAAAAAAAAAAAAACCCTTCCTCACAGAGACTTTGCTAAATCATTGAGGGATTCAGGAGGAGGAAAAGGAATTGAGCCAGGGCCACCGTGATCTGGCACCCACCAACTTCCTGTTTGGCCCCTTTTTCTCCCTCAGAGCCACCACATACACCCTCCACTCTGTTCCCACAGCACGCCATGGAAATCTCCCGCGTGGCTCTCACAGACCTCAGACTTCCTCGGGGGCAGAGATGGGGCATTCCTCATCTGTCAAGAGCCCAGTACGATGCCAAACCCCAAACCAGAACTCTATCCATTTTATTCTCTTCAAAGGATTTACACTCCCCAACTTCAAAACCTGTCAAGGGCCACCTCCCACAGAGCTGTTTCCTAGCTAGTTTCACCCACTTCATCCACTCGTCCAATCATTCCTCCCCTGTCCACTCAGAATCATCAACTCTTTAATAACCTTCGAGACCTAGAGAACATTTATTCCAACTTCCTCCCCAGTACAGGGATTTCTTCTACACATTAGCGATTCCAATAAAAATATTATGTAAGCCATTATAATTTAAAATGTCCAATTACGGGCATTAAAGTAAAAAGCTGGTGAAATTAATTTCAGTAAGATTTTTTATTTAACCCAATGTTGAGTTGAACTGTGTCCCCCAGAAGGGTGTGTTCAATTCCTAACCCCCAGTTCCATGAATGCAACCTTATTTGGAATTATGGTTGTCTTCATTAGTGAAGATGAGGCCAAACTGGATTAGGGTGGGCCTGAGTCCAAAAGATATGTCCTTATAAGAAGAGGTATATTTGGACACACAGAGTGACAAGAGAGAAGATGATCAAGTGACCACAGAGGCAGACACTCAAGGGCTGCAGCCGCAAGCCAAAGAACACCAAGGATTGCCAGTAAACTGCCGGAAGGTAGGAAGAGGCAAGGCAGATTTCTCCCTTACAGGTTTCCGGGGATGCATGGCCCACTGACACCTTGATTTCAGACTTGTAGCCTCCAGAACTGCGAGACAATAGATTTCTGTTGTTTTAAGCCACTTAGTTATTGTGCTTTGCTACGGCACCCCTAGGAAATGAAGACACCCAATATACACTGTCATTTCAACATGAAACCAACATAAAAATTATTGGAGCTATTTTACACTCCTCTTTTCATCCCAAGTCTTTCGAGTCCAGTGTGTAGTTTATACTTACAGCACATTTCAATTTATGCCAGTCACATTTCAAGTGCCCAATGGCCACATGTGGCCAGTGGCTACCCAAATGGGCAAGGCAGTTCTAGGTCATTTGACTGCTGGGATTCCTACAGTGGAGAGTACATGTTCCTTCAAATAATAGATAAGAACTACACAGATCCTGACTACAAAGACAGCACCCACGTTTATCAGAGAGCAAAGGCTGGCACGGCTAAGGGTGCATGCAGCAGGCCCAGCGTTTCCTTGTTAACTCTCCAGAACAGGGGGGCACTTCAGAGAGTTCATGGTCTAACATGACAGATGAGACTGAGCCCCAGAAAACTCATGCAACTTACCTGAAGTCAAGAGATAAATAGTAGTAGAGGAAGGCCTGGAATCTACCATGTCCAGTCTAGGACTATTTCAAATATTTAATATCTGATATATATATATATAACCCTATATCTGTTTGGTCACCAACTGTCTATAGCCAAAACCTAATTTAAGAAAAAGACTGTTTTAGATGGTAGCACAACTCTGCTTTCTCCAAATAAGTCCCAAATTTCTGATATCAAAGAAATTCAGCCAAGTTTCACCAATTCAATCTAATTTTCCACTACCTATTCCAAACTGGGATATGAAAAATAGCACAAGAAGAAAAAAGATAATCACAGGCACACCAAAACACACTTCTTACTTAGGAGTAAAGCACAAAATCCGCAGTATTTCTCTACTCTAGGGGCCTCTAAGACACATCCATTCTCTCCTTCCATCCCCAATGGACATACTTTAAGACAGTGAACGTGTGTCCTTCAAAAACAGACAATAACCTGTAACAATAAGTAACGCCTCAAACAAAAGTGCTCCTGAGGGCTCTAGGGACGTCCCAACACCCTAGGCAAGCCACACAACCACAAGAAATCAACACCTGGCTCAGTGGGCTCTACCTGGGATTGTACAAAAAGCAATTTCCCCAATATAGCAGTTACACTCATTTATAATTCTCCTATCCTGATTCTATTTCTTTTGTTTGAAACTATAATTTTCAATTTACCTGTTAAGTATATTTCTCAGAGACTTAAAGCCTTTGGATTGTCCCTATACTAGCTGAGCTCTGAAACCCAGCACAGGTGTGGCCAACTCCTACTCTCCAGTTCTCAGGGCCTGTCCTGGACAACTAACAAAACGATGATGGACCAGGCCCAGCCCAAAAGCAAGGAGTACCTTCAACTGCAAGCAAAACAATTCCATCCCTCTGCCCCATAATATCTACGTCCCTTCTCAGCCTGAAGCAGTCAGAGTGGATAATCATCCCAAGTCCCTCAGGATTGAGGAATGAACAAAAAATAAGGGGAGAATGTAACCGCTGGCCAAAGCAGATTTGTTTATTGTTATTGTAGTCATTATCTTGTGTTAACTGAGTAACTTGTAACATTGATATAAAAAATAAGTTTAAAAAAAGATAGTAACTTATAATAATAGCCACCAATAGTGCTTCTAAAGAGTGGTCCCATTGAGCCTGCTCTAATGCCTTTGTACCTTAAAACAGTCTAAAGTCCTTCCCACCTGTATGCCACCTGTGGCAGGTTAACTATGACCTTATTTCACCCCCTAACTTTATTGCAGCAAGTTCTCTGCTTGACCCTGACCACCTGCATTCTGAGTTATCTGTCCATTTCACGGTAACTTTCAAAAGGAATCGACTACTTTAACCCCCAAACATATTCCCAGATACATGGGGGGTGGCTTCTATCCTACTGGGAATGCTTGGGAGGGGGCACAGGGCCTGACAGATGGGAGAGAAGTTGGGATAGGCAAGAATTCAGAAAGATGGACCTCATAGGAAAGACTGGACCAATTCCTGTGCCAACAAGAGGGCAGCCCCAGCAGCTCTCTGTGGGATGGCAGATGCTCAGGGAGGGAATAGGAAGGCAGTGGCTTAAAGTTATGCTCAAGTGCCATGTGCAGCTTAGTCCCCACCTTTTTTTTTTTTTATCGGGAGGTCCCAGGGATCAAACCTAGGTCCCTCCATATGGCAGACGGACGCCCAACCATTTGAGCCACATCCACCCGCCAGTCCCCATCTTGAAACAAAATCTTGAAAAAATCTTGTCCGCCATCTTGGCTAGTAGCTTTTCATGTGCTCTATCTTCTAAAAGTTTTTGTTCGTGACAGCTAAGTTAGAAGGTTATCAGGGAAAAGGTTACATGTGCTCTCTTAAAAATGGAAAGAGCAGGCCTTCATAACATCTGCTTTCCTCCTAAGATAAACACCATGCGTGACTTTCTATGATAGTGATGGCAAAGGGGTAGAGTCGACAGAACCACCAGAAGTAATTTGCACTAAAGAATGCTGAAGACTTAGAAAGCCTTAACTCACCAAACCCCTCGATTCCCATTAGGAGGCAGTGGGACAACCTGGCTGTAGGAAAAGGCCTCTTTCTCATCACAGATTTTTGGCCCGAGCAGCAGCTTCTCCGGCTATTTACATTCCAGAGCTCCTACTGCTAGGCAGATACTTCTGGAAATACCTTACTGCTACCCCACATGAGAGTCTCAAGGTGCATCGTTGTTGCTAAGCTGCCAGCCACTAGAGGAACAAGTTCCTCAAGCCCCAACTCTAAAGAAAGGAGGGACAGGACCAAAGCACTCCTGGGTACCGTTGCCAAAATCCTGAGGATGAGAATCTTTGCTAAGTGAATTATTAACCTACTTTTAAATGTTTGGCCCTCTTCTCTGATCCAGTCTTCCTTTTAAAGAAACACATGATTAGCACACAAAAAAAATGCACTCTTTTGGAAAGGTAAGAGAAGTAAATGCTCCCATCTGCTCTTTCCTAGTCTCTGCCACTTTTCATGGTGATAATACTTCCTGTATATATAAGGCACATTAATGAATGACAGAACTAAAAAATTCTTCTTCCCTCCTCACAGGTCAGAAGAAAGAATAAATGAACATTCTAGAGAATGTTAAGAAAAAAAAGAGTTTTACAAAGCATAAACACTTCAAGGTTCATACAAAACCACATGAAGTATATATTCTTATGCCCAGAACACCAGCAGCCAAGAAACCTTGATCCTAACCCAGCTCCATCGCTGGGTAACAAGGGAAACTGAGTCAGCTGGGTAACTTCATTAACAAAGAGAGGAAGGGCAGTATCAGCTGTCATTACCTAATTCATGTGACTATACTGACATGCATAATGTGACCAACCAATTAGCAAGCGTGGCCCTTTACAGTTTACGTATACCCCTCATCAAACCTATGAGGTTTATTCTGCCTGTTTTAGAAAAGAACATCCTGAGGCTCAGATAACTTTAATAACTTGTTCAAAGCCACAAAATTAGAAAATAACAGAACAGGGAATTGGACTCTGGTTTTCTGATGCCAAAACTTCTACAAGAAAGAAAGAATGCGGAGAGATCTATTAGACACTCTATCTTAATCAGAAAACCACTTCCAAGCGAAGCTTTCTCCATCCTCTCTTTTCTGCTCTCTGGCTCCATAGACAGCAGAGCAGAATGTGGTCTGAAGAGCAATGCCATCACCAGTGAAGGGCGAACACTGCAGCCGCCCGGGACTGTGACTGGTGACAGGGCACAGCCCAAGCTTGGGTACCTGCTGGGAGCGTCTGCTGAGTCCTAGCTGGAGAGCAAACCAAGCCCAGTGACCCCTTCCAGGGAAGCTTTTGCTCCCAAAGTCACTGCAAATTGTTCTAAATGGTAACATGTTAGATGCCAACTCGGCTGCAACAGCCAACTGTTCAAGCAGAATGGCATCTCTGGGTGACTTGGGTTTTAGACTTTCCCTAGCTGGGAAAAGTCCACGGAATTCCTAAGAACTCAGAGAGACAGTTCCAGCCTTCCTCATCTCAGAACATCAGGGAGGGGGCTCCACGGCAATCTCGACACAGGTGAGAGAATCAGAGTACAGGAAACTCAACACACATTCATTTTACACCACATACCGTGCACAAATAAAGCACTGTAGGACCACTGAAAGCCAAGCGACTGCTGATTGGGGAGGGGCAGAGGGGGCAGCAGGAGGACTCCAGAGCAAGGGCAGCATCTGAGCTGGGACCTGAAGCATGAAGCAGAGATTAAAAGAAACAGCATTCCAGCGCAAGAGAAAGCAAGGTAAAGGCAAGAATGAAGCAGGTAGTGTGTTCGTGGGACAGTGTGCCTAGAGTTCAGGTGCAAAGTCAGCAGCTGGAAAGCTGTGTTTGCTCACAAAAACCCTGTTAGGAGGTTGAACTTCATTGTATAGGCAGAAGAGAATGAAGTCCTTGAACTTGGATGATATGGTCAGAGGAAGCAGTAGCTAACATGTCTTCAGCATTGAATATGGCTGTGTTCAGCCCTTTTCAAATAGAATTTAATGTTCTCATCTTGGTTACCCTAAGAAAGAGTTCCCCATTTTCCAAGAGAGGTTAACTTAGCCCAGGGTTACACAACATAAGTGGTAGGGCTAGGATTTGAACCTAAGACCAACCGATTCTTGCTTTCAGGAAGAGAGATTCAGCAATGGGACAAAGGCTGGATTGACAAGGAAGGACAGGCTCAAAACTAGGGTGACTGGCTTGCAAAATAAAGCCCTTAAGTAACCTAATGAGTGTTAATCCTTTCATTAGAAGACAAGTGTGTGGAAGTGTCAAGGTTTTTGGGTAAAAAGTGTGAATCATTAAAAAAAAGGCCTGAGTCTTTCTAAGCTGCTACCAAATGTCAAAGAACAATGAGCCCAGCATCTCCCTTATGAACCATCCCTAAAGTCCTCTATCTACAGGCACATGGGGATAGAGGAACATGTTAAACGACACCATGGGGCTACAACCAGCCAAATCCAGAATGCAGAAAATTCCATAGGACAAATGACCCAGTTTCTTCAACAATAGGTGGCATTAAAGGGGGGGAGCTGTTAATAGATTGAGAGACTTAAGTGACATAGCCAAACACAATGATAGAACTATGTATTTTGAATTTTGATTCAAACAAATCATTGATTTGAATCAATGACATTTGAGACAATCAGGGAAAACTGAACACAGACTGATGATGTTAAGAAATGATTATTAATTTTGTTAGGAGTGATAATAGTATTGTAGTTATTTAAGTCCTACTCTGTTAAAGACATATGCTGAAATATATGTGAGTGAAATAATACAATGATTTTGTTTTGCTTTGAAATACTGTAGCACACACAAAAATGTGTGTGTGGGAGGAAGAAATACTTGAAAATAAGCATAGCAGAAAGTTGATAGCTGTTGTACCGGTAATGGGTAAATAGGTGTTCATCATACTATCCTGTCCCTTTTGCGTGTGTTTAAAACTTTCCATGATAAAAAGTTAAAAAAATGAAGTGATCAAAATTAGCAAAGAAAGATGTTTTTCCTTCTCAACACGCATGTCATTAAAGGAAGAGTCAACTAAAAAAAAAAGAAAGAGAACACTTGTTACTTAGACACAGATGGACTGGGTGTGAACAGGAAGCTAGTTCCCTCTGCACTAAGCAAAAACAGAGGGCAATGACATGAAAACTCAGCAGTAACTATGTGCCAGAGAAGGTTCCAGTGGTTGGTCCCGAGCTCACTGCACACACCTCGTGGACAAGGGCAGGTACACATGGCTTGTTCCCCAGTCCAAATTTCACCAGAAGACAAGGGCCCTCCAAGGACACACAGGACCTCCAGGGACCTGCCTCTCTGCAGGAAGCACGAGGCTCCCAGCTCACACATCCACGAGGCAGTTGTCAAATTAGAGCAAGCATTATGAAACGGAAGCTCCCCACCCCCCCCACCCCCCAATCTACCCCTCTCTGATTCAAATGAATGTGAACAAACCCTGGCAATTTTGAATTTTGTTATACATGATTCTAACAACCTGTTAACTCTGATAAGCAAATCCTTCACAAGAATTTAACACTAGTTAAGAACCTGAAGAATCAATAATATCTAGAATCAATAACATCTGTGCAGAGCCTTGCATGGATGATGAGAGATGAAATAAACAAATGAAAATCATCTTTCTGCTGTGTTAAGAACAGTTATTTCTGACATTATGGGTACTTTAAATAAAATAGCGGAATGGTTTCAATTATCACACCATGTTAAGAGCACAAATTCTGTGTATCTGAAAGCTTTAGATTTTTAAAAATATCCCCCCATGACTCCTAATCCATTTCAGTGATGTGCATCTCAGAAATGATCAGCTATATTTCCTGATAATATTAGAAATGTGGCCCATTAAATAAAGTGAAACACTTGGATGGCAACACTTAGAGGACTACCTTAGATTTATTCCAGAAAAACTACCTAAAAATCACATGGAACCACCCTGCTCATTTCGCTGGAGAGTAAAGGCTGAGAATTATGATTAGGCTCCAGAAGCAAAGAGCCAAAATATTTAAGTCATATTGGTCCCGTTGGTTAAAATTTGAAGTCCACAGAAATTCTTGGGAAGAAATAGACTAAATACATATAATCGTCATAGCATCAAATGAAAACATGTAAAAGTACCTGGTCAACTCTCCCTAAGCCCATTAATGGGATAGTACCTGGGCCATTCCTCCGCACCTGTGTGCCCTCCCTGGCCTCTCTCAGATTCCTCTCCTAGCCCCTGGAGCACATTTTCCAGGGATTGCTACTATGTCAGTCTAAACTAAATTCCCAAAGGAAAAGACTCATGCATCTTCACATCAGCAGTATTGAGTGTGGTGCCTGGCCCAGAGCTGACACTCAAATCAATTGATGAATGGATAAAACAAAATGTGGTATATACACACAGTAGAATATTATTCAGCCATAAAAAGCAATGAAGTTCAGATATATGTAACAATATGGATGAACATGACATCATATTGAGTGAAATAAGTCAGACACAAAGGGACAAATATTGTATGATCTCAATGATATGAAATAGAATAAGTAAATTCATAGAGTCAGACACTAGAATATTGGTTTTACTAGGGGCCGGGAGAGGGGTAGGGAATGCGGAATTGATGCTTAAATTACACAGTTTCTATTTGGGGGGATGGAAAGTTTTGGTACTGGATGGTAGTGATGGTAGCTCAACATAATGAACATAATTAAAAGCACCAAATTATATATCTGAAAGGTTGCATATGTTACTAGAATAAAAATTAAAAAAACAAACAAACATAGGACTCTCTAACAAAGTGAACCTTAATGTAAACCACAGACTATAGTTAATAGTACAATTATAATAATAGTCTTTCATCAATTGTAACAAAGGTAGCACACCAGTGCAAAGTGTTAGTAATAGGGGGTATACAGGAACTCTGTATTTTCTGCATTATTTTTCTGTAAACCTGCAAATTCTCTAATAAAAAAAAAATGCCTGCTGGGTGAAGGGAAGGTGGTCCTCTAGCCCGGTAGATCTCAAAACCCACACAGAGGTCCCCATAACATCCATGGACTTCAAAAGAGAATACACATGTACAGTTTAGAAAAGAAATCGGAAAAAAAATCTTTCATTGGCTCTGGGCTCATTTGTGGGAGATGAAAAAGCACTCGGCAGCCTAGAGATAGGTTTCAAACACAGCGCAATCATTTGGGCAACCTGGACTAGGCTGTACCAGGGAAACGCTAGCTATAGAAAAGAGCAGCATTTCAACCCAGGGCAAGTACACAAGTGGGGTGGGCCAAGGGACCAGAGACATCAGGTATAAATTGAAGGTATATTTTGGTATTTAGAACAAAGTACACACACGCACATCCTCACGCCAAAACAGAGTTAATAAATCACCAAGGCCTCCCACACGATGGCACAGATCGTTAACTCCTGCGACAGAAAAAGAAGTTCCTGTGACAGAGCTGCGGCCTCCCTCCCACCTGCCTGGTAACTGCTGGCTCTGGCTGTCCACCAAGTATCGGGGATGAAAGCAACCTCAACATTTCTACGAAGCATGTTCCCAGTGCACGTGCCGTGGACGGCCTCAGATTCGGAACGTGTTGCAGCTTCACGCTGGTTCAGCGTTGCAGCCCCTCCACTCTTCCTGCCGGGTCCTCCCTGCGATATTCTGGTTTTCCTCCCTGTGATGGGATCTGGTTTGGAGTCCTCCCCGCAAGAGCCAAAAGTGAGGGCCGGATGCTCTGAGAGTGTGGTTGCACACGCACGCACATGTACACACACCCGCACATGCTCACGTGCACACACAATGCACACATGCACCTGCTTGTGTGCACACACAACGCTCACGTGGACACACATGCTCACATGCACACACAATGCACACGTGCACACACGTGCACGCACACACACATTCAACACACCCACAGAGTGCACAGTGAGGGCCAAGCCTCCCTGCATCAAGGCTGTTGTTATCAATCCACAGAGACAAGCAGAAGCCTAGAAGCAGCATCCAGGAAATGGAGAAAACCAGGCCTGGTCAAGCAGCAAGATGCCAGAGGGCAACAGGATGAGTTTGGTCACCAAAAAGCATATCACGCAGAACTCTCTCCTTTGAGGAAAGGGTTTCAGTGAAAACAAGACTAACACATGTATGTTTAAAGAAATATTGTCCTTTTCCAAAATTAAATTTGGGAAAAACTTAACAGTAAAAGGCCCAGGAAAACATCCCCCATAAAACCCACCATCCAGAAATAACACCCAAATTATATGTCGATGGAGTAGGCAGGCAGGGTTTCTTTCAATCTACTCCATGCTAACACTGCTGGAATATTCCCGGGGGCCCTGCTTGGCAAGCCATGTACAATGTGGGCAAGGGGCCATGTCGGTGCTCGACACCAGGCCCTACCCGACGGCATCCAGGAAGGCCAGAGTTAAATGACCGCGGAGACTGAGGAGAAGCCCCTCCCGTTTTTTTCTGGGCATCTAGAAAAACAGGGCCCCTCCTCGGGGATGCTGGGAATCCCGGGTGCTGCCCGCCACTGCCTTCCTAGGGCTGGGCCCTAGGAGGTGGGCAACAATCTGCAGGAAGGATAAAGAGGCTTGGCCAGGCATGGCAGGAGACACCAGGACAGACGGACTCCGCGTCTGCCACCAAGAAGCTTGTCCGTCTAGCAGTGATTCTCTATCCAGGGCACACGTCAGAATTACTTGGAGAGCCTCTGAAACACACTCAAGTGCCAGGTTCCACCCCAGACCTCCTGAATTACCCTGAGGACAGGGTCTGGGCACACGGACTTCACGCAGCTCCCAGAGTGATTCTGACACCCACTCCCACATTTGAGAACCTGTGCTCCAAAGAGTAAAATAAAGCTATTAATATTATTATATTTATAGATACTGGGGGAAGAGGGGATGGTGAGGAGGAGAGCAAGGCAGGTATTGCTTTTTAATCTGCAGGCATCAATTCTTCACTTGCTGCCCTCAGCTTTCCTAAACATGCAGCACTTTGCAGTAAGACAAGGCATGTAGAAATCAAAGAACCACCTAATGGTTCCAGTTGACTGAGAGACGTGGCCACCAGCCCTTTCTGATCCATCTTTTCCTCCAAGTAATGTAGGGGCAGCTGCTCCCCTTTAGCCAGATGATGAGACTGGACATCAGGACCTGAACCCACATGTCCCAGGACCACCCTTTTCCTGGACCTGCGGGCAGCTCTCACCATCAGCCGTGGGGTCAAGAGCTGCCGGCTAACTTCTAGAAACTGGCAGTGCACACTTAACCTCCACTCCGAGCTCTGCAGGAGTATCTCCTTGGAAGAGAAAGCACCACCTGCACTGCAGCTAGAAACTCCCCTTGGAGAACTAGCACATTCTGCTGTGAGTTTCTCCTGATGCCTGCTAATAACCTTATGCCAGGAGAACAGCATACACATTTGTTGAGAAAGCCTGCAGCCTCGGGGGACCCTAGCTCAAGAAGGCTTCCTACAAAGGCCTGGGCTAAGATCTGCCTATGAGGGGAGGAAAGTCTCCAGCATCCTCTGCTCACCAGCCCCTCCACAGCCCCCTCCTCCCTGAAGCCCCAAGAGCACAGCGGGGGACACAGGAGGCTGGCTAAGAAGCAGGGCTCACAGCACATGAGCAGCCCAAATGACCCACTGCCTAGTCCATGCCCTCGTCAAGGTCAGAAAGGGGAGAACCTCCCCTTTCTCCCCACATTCCCTAATGCCATGGATCTTGTGAATGATTTTTCCCTTTCTTGGCTCCCCTGCATAAAAGACCCTCATTCATCTACCTACAGAAGTTGCCCTCCTCTTCCTCCTTCTCAATCATAGTATGATTTGGCCATTCCCATCCCTCAAAGGGCCCTCAGAGTATTGTCTTTTGTTAGTTAACCTCTTCACCCATCCCACGTGCCCACTCGTAAATGGCCTACTCTGTGCAGAGACTATAGATACAGAGATGAACACGATGCAATGCCAGCCTTTGAGGAGGGCAAGAACACACACAAACAGAAATGACAGAAAATGCAATGAAAGTGATAAAGCCAACCCCAGGCATCACGGGGGCATGAGGAAACGAGCGAGGACCATGAAAGGCCTTCTCAGGACATGGCGCCCAGCTTGAGTGGGTGTGGGCCAAGCGGGGTTGGAGCTTGAGCAATGAGCAGGAGTAACCCCTTTCTGCACTGGACACACGTCCGCATGACCAGCAGGTAACATGCAGGTGGGGAAGGGCAGGGGAAGGTAGCTGGAGGGAGCCCAGCGCCAGCAGAGTTGCCCCTCTCAAGCCCATGGGACGCCCCCCATGGTCCAGCTAGGCTTTCCCAGGAGTGTTGTTTTTTTTTTCGACTTAGAACCACAGTCCTAAGTTCACCCTGTCATCACGGGGCGCCAAGTCAATGGCCCTAATTAAAGCCGCCTGTGACCAGGGAGTGGCATCTCCTCCCAGCAAGGCTGTCTTTAGATAAATGTTCCTCTACCGCAAGCACCCTGGGCTGGGTCCATAGAGCAGCTTCCTCCAGCCATTCATCTGGTAGCACCCAGGCATTCTCGTCTGAACCCTACCATTTAGGGTTACAATATGTCTGTCTAATTGTTGGGAGTGTGCAGCCCAGAGTTTAGAGGAACACAAGATTAGAGGCCAACTCTAAAATTGGGCCCTTCGTTTCCCTGCAGTTTTGAAAAGGCACATTACCGCGGAGTTGTATGATACCTAAAAGCATTCACGCTCACAACCCACAGTAAACTGGAATTACAGGCAACGAGAATTCTCGCTTGTGAAAGAAAAGGGAATTAAGGGTCAGGAGACCTGTCTAGTCTGAACTCTGCAAAATCTGCAACAGAACACTCTGCTGGTAGCTTTTTTTTTTTTTTTTTTTTTTAAGATTTTTATTTATTTATTCATTTATCCCCTCCTTGCTGCTTGTGCTCGCTGGGTCAGCCAACCACGCCGTGCGGGCGGGCTTGCCTTCACCAGGAGGCCCCGGGAACTGAACCCGGGGCCTCCCATATGGTAAACGGGAGCCCCACTGATTGAGCCACAGCTGCTTCCCTGCTGGTAGCTTTTGCCTCCATCGAGTCATTAGTCTCTTTAGCCTCCAGGCCTGTTTCCTTCTCTAAAGAACCACTACCAGCAGTGTCGGCAGCGCCAGCGCCGTGGGCATCACATATTTACTATGCCGCAGGCACTGTTCTCAGCACCAGATAGATAGTATCTCATTTAGTCCTCACAATAACCCTATTAGGTGAGACTACATATTTCACTGATATCTAGTATAAATCTTGGAATTAATTCTAGAATCAACCCGCCTCCTCCACATTTGTACGTCTCTGAAATAGCATGGCATAGTTTAATTGGCAGGACTTTTTTCTTAGTGGTTGGTACATAAAATAAAGGTGCAGTTTAACTGACAGTATCTGGGACTTGAGGACATATGCCCCTTGAGCCCCATCTTACTGATAAGGAAATAGAGCGTGGAGAGGGTAAATAACTCCCCTCACGCAAATGTTTGAACCAGGTGCAGTGCTGCCTTCCAACATAAAAAATACATACATGCGAGTCCTGCAGTGCATGAAACATTGATCTCTGGAATTCTTTAAACATTCCTTTGTTCAGTTCAGCAATCTAGTCAATGGCTAATTCTATTTCCCCCTCAATTTGTTCAATGAACACAGCCATCTTCTTTTTCCTATTTCTACAGACCTCAGTTCATAAAATTTCACCTGCAAGTCCATTGCTAACTCATCTCCTCTGGGCCTTTGCTTACTCTGTGTTTAACACATTCTTTACCTTCCTCCAGGAAGCTTTCACTGATTTCCTCCCACGTACTCTCTCCCTCCTCTCCTTTCCCCCAGGCTCTGCAAGGTCCTGGCTTGCCCAAGCTGATAAGAGAAAGCCTAGCAATAAAAAACTAGTCTCTGGAGACAGATTCCGGCTCCACCCCTGAAGAACTGTGTGACTCTGGGCAGCTTACTTAGCCTGACCTTGCGCCAGCGACTTCATCTGTAAAATGAGGGAACTACCAGCACCTGCCTCACAAAGCTGCCGTGGGAACCAGAGAGGTGGCACACGTGAGGTACTCATGAGCTCCTGGCGCACAGGAAACGCTATTATGGTCCACTGCCTTACAACAACCTGTTTATCTGCACACGTTCTCCACTAAACCCATCTCCCCAGGGCAGTCACTGGATAGCACTGTGGCTTGCTGGCAAGGGCTCAAGCAGACATCTGTTGAATGAACACAGAGAGGCGCATGTCTTCGTGTATCTCACACGCACGGCGTTATGCCCTAGAACACAAGGGTGAGGCAGCCACACAAACCATCAACTCTAACATAAATGCTAAATAGATGTTCTAGTAATGTGCTGTGCAAGTACAAAAGAAGGGAAAATTAATTTTGGCAGGAAGTTGCACAGAAAAATATCGATGGAAGCAAAAGCAAAGGCATGTAAATATAAGAAAATGGCACAAGCGAAGGCAAAGAGGCTTAGGGCACATGGTGCTCCTAGGAAAGGTCTAGAATGGGCATCAGGCAGCGTTCAGAACCAGGTTCCATGGTGCCCTAAAACTGCATGGGTGGATGCACACCTTTCAGACAGGAGGTCCACAGCTGTCATTAGCTCCTCAAAGAGGTCTGAGGTCCAAAATAACGAAGGGCACTGTCCCTGTGTATCCGATCAGGATGGGAGAGCAGGGGGAGAATGAGTAAGGGCTCACACGCGCAGCCTGAGCCCAGCTGGCAGAGGGCTGCAAGGCCAGTGGGCAGCTAGGCTTTATTACGTGGCTATGGGCAGGCACTGAAGGTTCTCCAGCACGGAAGAGGGTGATCAGATTTGAAGGGCAGGAAGAAAATCCACCAGCAGCATGGAGGACAGCTGGGAGAGGAGGAGGAGGAGGCTGCTGCTGCAGCAGCACAGAAGGGAGGGTTGAAGAGATGGTGGGAATAAGAACAGAAATCAAGGCTCCCAAGGAAAAGTTCAAATGAAGCCCAGGCAGATGCCTGGCCTGCCGGCACTATACTAGGTAAAGAAGAACAAATTTGAGGAGTGGGCTGGGATTCAAGTGGAAGAGAGGGAAGGAGAAAGTAAAGCCTGAACTTAGGTGAGTTTGCAGAGTGGGCATGACATCAAGGGGTGTTCTCAGGGGGAGCTGAGCCCAGGACTGAGGTGAGGGGTGGAGATGTGCGTGGATCCCGCTGTCCACTTAGGGCAGCTGTTGAAGTGTTATGCGAATCTGAAAGGCAGCCAAAGCCAGAACCTCCAGGGATGCCAATAAAGGGGAGAGAATGAAAGACTGGTGAAGGTGACCAAGAAGGAACAGTCAGAGAGAGGCGAGGCCAGGAACAGGTGTTTCCCCTGAGCCTAAACGGGGAGATAACCCTCAGGAGGAGGGGGGTCGACAATGGACAACTGCCCGGAGAAAGCACAAGCCAGATGAGGGATGAGAAGAGACAACCAGACTGCAGCCAGTCTAACTGTGAACCTCATTAGTTCAGACTTAATTCAGCCTTAGGGACAGGTCAGCTTAGGGTCTGAGTTGACTTAGTCCAGTTTTGGGGCCAGTAAAAATTAACACGACAGAGTCTTAGGAGATGTCCTAAACACTCAAGACCACGGACTCTCTTGAGTTGTGATATGGAAGAAAAAACAGTAGATAAATGGAGCCAAAAATCCTGGGTTCCAATCTCAGCTCCACCACTTCTTCGGTGTCTGATCCTTAGGCAGGTTATAGAACTTTAAGTAAAATGGGGTAAAAGATGTGCTCACAGGGTAAGGGAAGTTCAATCAAATGGCATATATGTAAGCCCTTATCTCTGCGCTTGGCATGCAAGCGGCCCTCAATAAATGCTGTGCTTTTTGTTTAAAAACCATTCAAGTAAAGCTATCTGATAATATAAAAGCAATTGGCATGTCAACTATAAATCTGCCTTATTTATTACAACAAATTTCCTAAATGCTTTAATTAAGCAACGCTTAACCCAGTTCCAAGTTTTTGGTTTTTTTTAAAAGAAATGAAATGTTACATAATTAAATATTCCATAATTCAGAAGTCACTAACTGACAAACCTTTCCATCATATAATTCAAATCCCAGTCTTTCTGTACAACCAACTAAGTGCACTGAATGAACATGTAAATAACCTATGAGGGAAATAAAAATTTATTTTGACAATTCACATTCACATGCTTAAAAGTCCTGGGATTTAGTCATAATAGGAAGATGTTTTCAATACCACCAAAAATATAGAAAAAGTAAAACCTCCATTACTCAGAGGGCTTTTTAGGGACTAGAAGTTCTGGCTAACTGCATTTTTAGGCTCATATTAAGAACTGTTACTGTTTTGTTCAACTTTTGCTGGCCAAAATCTAAAAGAAGAAAACAGATCCCTACAGTAAAGTGATCTTTCTTTGGTAAAGATTTTGAAGAATGTTAGAGGCATATTCCTTTCGAGAATCAGTTCTCCTTAAGCACAGACAGCAAGTCAGGCTCAGCAAACCAGGAGCAAGCTGGGGAGGGAGGGGGGAGGGAAAAAATAAATATGTTCCTCAAATTCCCCCCGTTTCTTTTCTTGTCGGAAAGATCTCCCTCTTTTCTAACAAAATAAAAAGCTATCAAAATTTACAACCACCTAAGGGGCCAGTTAACAGACGTTCTGCTACTATTTATGCATCATATAATACCAAAAATAATCTTAAACAAAATGAAATCCACTTGAGCCGTCTGTGTGAACAGTTCTCACCTCTCAACAATTGACAAACTGAGAGGCTTTAGGAAAGAAACAAGATCATCTGCATCAGTTTCTTCTTCTTTGGAATAAGGAATCCTTCTTACGTGACAGGAAGCCACGTGGCCTGGGACAATAATGACAGGTGCCATCTGTCAGGCATTTATGATGTGCCAAAGACTTTTCATAGTTCTCTCCAGTTCTCAAAACAATCCTGCAAAAGAGGTATTATTGTTTTTAGACAAACGAGGAAATTGAGGTTTGAAAAAGCTCGGTAATTGGTACAAGGTCACACAGCTGCTAAGCTGCAAGGTCGATTCTAAGCCTCCCAAACTCTCCCCTCCAATGGCTACCTCTCAAAACAAAATGGCAGCAGGATGGAACAGTGTGTGAGGCAGCCACGAGGCAGTGTGCCACCCCACAAAGCTCTGAGCGGGCTGGAGGAAGGTAATGTAGCCACGTGCAGCATCTTGTCATCTTGTGATGTAGCCACATGCAGCCCTAAATCTACAAATGTCTTCATGGACGATGATGCTGTAAACAGGAGGTGCCACCAGATCTGCTTGATCCAAAAGACACAAAGTTGGGTCTTCACACCTCAGCTTACAACTACAGTAGAAATTTATTCGGTTTCATCTCCATTTTGCAACTCCCCTTTCTCTTCCATACTCCCAGTATGTCTATGAACTGATTCCTCACTCAGTATGATCATAGCCAGCTAAAAGCTTCCCAGAAGCCATTTTGTTTCAGGTTGGCAAACAGACTTACAAGGTCAATTTAATGTCTATCTTGACACTCTTCAATAGCATGACAGATTCAATTATGAGGGGAAAAAAAAAATCAATACCTCTGAATGTGACTAGAAAACAAAAATGAAAAAGTATAAGATGCTTAAAAGCAGTTACATTAAAACCAAGATTTCAGTTTGTTTGGTTATCAAAGCTGACTGTCATTTTGAAAATAATCCCTACACCCAGAACCCAAACCCCATTTTTTGTTATATTTACAGGATCTCACCTGACACAAGCTTTTACACCAAAAATTCCAAAAAGCTTATCAAGGTCTGCCTCTCTTTGTACCTGTGAAGCGAAAGAAACATCTTCTGATGTGTCTGGGACCCTTTCCCAAACAACTATGTACTTTCAACGATGTCTTGCATGTGGCGGGTTCCCTATCAAAGCTGCGGAATAAACAAAACCTCATAGCTTACCAGACACTTTGACTGTATCTGGCTTTCAGTCCCTTGTGTCAGAAGTAGGTTCACTGCCCCTGGATTTCACTTTGCACCACTTGAAATGCTGAGCAAAAAAAATGAATCTTTCAGTAAACACCAGCAGCAAAATAAGACCCCCACCACCTACACACACCAAAAGTACAATGCTTAGGGGATCGTGATAACATGGTGCAATTAGAGAAGGATTCAACCCAACAGTTGCAGAGTCTATTTTCTCTATAAATACTTAGTCATTTTCTAATTACACAAATAATTAGTAGGAAGCACAGCCAGAAACTGCGTAGGTGGTACTATCTCACTACATGGAGATACGGTGACAAGTGACGCAATCCAAGGGGTGAATAAAACGTGTTTTGCTCCAATGTTTGCCCATACAGAGATGACCACACAGCCCAGTTTTTACGGTAGAGCCAGCTCCAAACTTGAAATGACAGACATTCACAAAGGAGAACAGTTCCTTTAGATGAAGGCCAGGTTTCTACACTGGGAAAAAAGAACTGGCTAGGGAATATATTCAAGGCAGTTTGGGTTTTTTGTTTGTTCTATAGGATACTAAAGTGCAGCAAAAGGTCATAGTCAGAAAAGAGTTACAAAGACAGGGAGCTACGTTTTTGGTTGGTTTTTCTTAATGTTTGGTGTCTCAGTCCATACATACTCAGGGATACAAGGCAAAGCAATGACCTTTATAGTGCCTGTGCTAAACCTGCAGGTTCCAATGGACTACCAAAGCTATTTTCACTCTTTTTGGTTTAGTGCTGGTAAAAGAACATAACAATAGAGTCTTTCTACACCACATCAGGCAGATGGTACAAATGTCTCACTCTGGCTCTACTAATAGTATTCAAATATCAGCTCTGCAGAAGGATGTGTCTGTAAGCAGTGACTATTTTTAAATCTTACTCATTCATTCATTCAAACACTCAATAAATATTTACTGAGCACCAGGTACTATGTATGGATACAGAGGTATATAAAACAAAGTTCTGCCCTCCATGGAGCTTGCATTCAAGTGGGACGGTGAGCAACAAAAGAATTCATGCAAACAAATAAGAAGTTCACCTAATTCTAAGCACCATGGAGAAGAGAAAATTCAGTAGTAGAATACAGAGCGATGTAGAGGGAGGAGGAGGCAGGTATTTTAGCTGGGGTGGCCAGAGAAGATCCTTTTGAGGTTACATTTGAGCTGAAACCATGCAAAGCTTTGGGAAAAGCCTGCCAGGCAGAGGGAGCAGCAAGGATGACCGTGGGATGGAAAGGAATTTGGCCAGTCCCGTTGAGCACAGCAAAAAAGGGAGGAGGCTAGTGGTGGCAGAGTTGGTTGGATGCAGGCACGCCATGTAGCTCGAAGGCAGTGCTATGGAACTTCTGATTTTATTCTACCTGCAACAAAGTCTCAGAAATCAACAAGAAACTACTAATTTAAATACACATGTGCCTGAGCTCAGCAAGTACAATACACATACAACTGATGGCGTTAGATGATAAAAGGAAAGAACTGGGCTCATGATCAACACCGTTTAGATTGGACCCTCAGGTTTACAGGGAGCTTTTTGACGGTATCATCTCATTTGGATGCCTGGCAGTGAACATCAGAGGTTAAATACAAAGAAGTCCTAGCTCTTAATTACTAAGAAACCAATTCATCTTGTCTCTAAAGTGGCTAATGGAGAAAACTCCGGAGACCACAGATGAAAGGAAGTAGACACAGAGCTCTTCTCCCTCTGAAGACTTCAAATCCTCTCTTTAAAGTAGCTTGAGATATGGACCTATGACTCCCCAAAGGCCCAGTCACCAAAAGAAAAAACACGACTGCCATGGTAAAAGGCACAGGCATCCTTAGTTTCCCATTCGGAGGGTTCAGATGAAGCTATCAAGAGGCATGATCAAGACCTTCCTGAACACTCGCCCTTTCGGGGTTTTTCTGAAGTACATTGCATCCTGCTGCTGCTAAGCTCAGGAGGCCAGATTGCTCCAGCCCCTGGGGCTTTCTAAAGTGGCTCCCTCTCGGAGCCCTCCTCCACAACCAAATGCTCGCCTCACCTCATGATCTGCGGCAACTCCTTTTCCCCATCGCCTCTCCACTCGAGATCAAATCGTCTCCACAACGCCCCTTGTCTGGGCCTCATACGATGATGCTCCTCTTGCTAAGCTATCTCTTCTTTCTACCCAAACTCACCCAGTCCTCAAGGACCAGAAAAGTCACTTTTTAAAAAAAACAAAGAGCCTCCTTCACTCTTCTTGCCCTCAGTTGCTGCCTTCCCTTCTAAAACTCCACACTGCATAACACAGGACTCCCCAAAGTTTCTAAAGAGATGACTAAAGCAAAGATACAGTGTTCCAAAACATTCCCCTTCCCATTGGGTAAGTGCAAACTCTGGAAAAGGACTCAGCGGCCTATTATTTAGCCATGTCCCAGGTACATGTTTGAGACTTAATGGCTGTAGACACCCAACTTCATCTACATAGCAGCTGTTGGAGGGCAAGAAGCAGACTTCTCTTATATAACACCCGCCTTAATTAAGAACACATCATCTTGCCCCAAGAAATACCTGCCATGACCAATATCCATCTCCTTTGTAAACATAATTGAGGTAGAAGAGCTTGATACCATCTGTTCATAAACACATCACAATAAGTACTATTTGTATAGGACAACAATAAGACAAAGCAAAGCTCCATTTTGGCTCTATTTTCAATGTCTGCACAGGAAAATGTGCAACCAGTGGAACCCACACCAAGGGTACAAGTCTTTGCGCATGATAAGTACTACTTACTATGTAGAAATTTTAAGGGAAGTTGGGCAGCCACATCCATACAGCTGCTTTAGGGATGTCAACTGGAATACATGCTTCGTAATTATCTCAAGGAATGCTGATTAAAGATGCACTTTTTTTTTCAGCATGCGTCAAGTTGTAAGATACACCCAGACTATAAGGGTCACAAAGATGGTATTAACAAGTTAGTATTACTTTATTCCACTTAAAAATATTGTTTTCTTCCACTTAAAGAAAGACATAATAGAGAAGCGTGGCCATTCATTCATTGTCCAGAGAAGAGAGTGGAGCTGAATATTACTTCCTTTCTTCCTTAAACTGAATCCACACACTTGATTCTGGACTCAGCAGAGTTGAACAGTTAACACACAGGCTGCACTGGACTGGTGTTAATAAGGTGAGCTGTGTTTTTAAATGTTACTGATGTACTTTATGTCAGAAGAGCAAAGACGGAAGGAGGAAAAGCCACGTACTATTAAATAATCAGCCTAAGAGGAGGCCACGCATCTTTTCACGGTAAATGTCCACCTAGAAGAAAATCCCTCTTAAGAGTGCCGCACGTGAGAGCTGGTCACGAGGAGTGGGTGAACCAGATGCAGGCATGCCAAGTGACCCGGACACCTGGCCGGGAGTCCAAAAGCCTGTGTGGAAGTCCCCAGGGGAGAGTAAAGAGAGAGGCTGTTTCAGCTCTTCCACACTGTGCTATTTTAAGCGACATGACTTCATTCTAGTTTGTTCTGAAGCAGCACAGATGGGCTGCATCAATTCATGTTACTACAAGAAGATAAGGAGACCCAGTTTCGAAGCAGCACATTTTTCTCGCCTCCTGTTAGGGCATCATGAATCTGGAACTGTGACGTGTTTAGCAGCTGAAAGCACGCTTTTTTTTTTCTTTTTTGTTTTCTTTCAAGCCTAAGAGCATTTCACAACACTGCCACGTTTCATGGAGCCGCACCCCAGATCCACCTGAAAAATGGCAAAAGGTGGGCTTCCGGGAAAGCAGCTGAGCCTTTTTTTGTCAGTGTAAGCCAGCCATGACAGCAGTTCCACACTCTAGTTACAAGAAGGCTCATCCCTGTTGGAGAAGAGAAGAGGGAACCGGCCAACGATTCTAGCTGCAAAACGGTTTAATGTAGGAGGGGATCCCGCACAATATCTCACTAGGGCAGGCACCTCTGGGGACATAAGGCTTTTCCTGTACCTTTCGGAGAAAAGGTCAATGAACCAGACTGTGTGAGGGGCAGACATATAACAGATTCCACTCACTAAACCTCTCCTAGGCGCTGCACAACCTCATTAAAAACTCCTAGCCCTCCTGTGAGGTAAGTACCCTTATAATTCTTATAAAAGACAGAAAACTAGCTCAGAGAGGTGGGAAAATAACTAAGCCAGAGTCACACAGCTAGTAAGAATCAGGACAAGGATTCCAGCAGCTTTGCCCTTTCCTTAGAGAGGCAGACTTGATGCTTCTTGAGGAAAAACAATCCTTCACTTGTCTATCCAACTTGTCAGCTTCCCCAGTCATGCTGCCCTCAAACATCATATAGAAATAATGAATGAAGATGTATAGAAAACAAGAAAATCCAGGAGCCAATTTGACAACTGCTACTTTCTAATGACTTGACCTTCTGCAAGTTCCATTCCTTCTGAGCCTCAGGTTCCCAGGTGTAAAGTGTGCTTAGATGTCTCCTTTTTACAGATGAATGGATAAACAAAATGGCATATCCATACAATGAAATATTATTCATCCAAAAAAGGAATGAAATTCTGATACATGCTACAACATGGATGAGCCTTGAAAACATTATGCCAAGTGAAAAAAAGGCAGGCACAAGAGGACAAACACTGATGATTCCACTTATAAATCTAAAATAGGCAAATTCATAGAGACAGAAAGTAGATTACAGGTTACCAGGGGCTGGGGGGACGGGGACAGGCGTGTTACTGCTTACTGGGTAGAGTTTCTGTTGGGGTGATGAAAAAGTTTTTGGATGGTGGTGATGGTAGCACAATACTGTAAATGTCATTAATGCCAAGGAGTTGTAGACTTAAAATAGTTAAAATGGCAAATTTTGTTATATGAGTCTATATGACTACAATAAATTTTTAAAACTAAATAGAGACCTAACTTCCTCTAGGTGTTAAGAGTCTTAAGAAAAAAAGTCCCAGTTCTCTTGAATTCTTTTTCACTCTGAGGTTTGGGACCTTAGATTCAGTATAAAGTGAACCCAGGGACAACAGCTAATATTGAAAGGGCAAAATGCAATCTCACCCTAGGAAGCACCCCTGCCAGACTCAGACCCTGCGAGCGGCCTAAGCAAAATCACTGCAGCCAGGCACAGAACACACTTTGCCTCTAAGACGCCGGCACCTGCTCACCGTTTCATGTCAAGTACACCTCACTGCACGTATGATAAAGGCAGTCAGACGAACACTCATACTGTTCTCCATGGGATGCAAAGAAAAAAAATAGAGTACTCAAAATTTTGAAGATATTTAGGGCAGAACAAGAAGGAAAGGGAGTGATGAGCATAAAGAATTCATTTGCTGAACACTATCGAAGCCTGCCTTCTTGTGAATGCCATTATCATCAGTTGCTGATTTTTTTTCTTTTGTCTTCCTTAATCAAAACTCCATTCAGGAACATACAAATCAGGAGGAAATGAAAAATTGCTTTAAAATAAAGATTCCTTTTGCACATTTAAATTTTACCAAAGGAAGGGGAAAAGTAAGGGAAAAACATATTTCCTACCTCTGTCTCCAGCTCCATACTCTCCACCCAAGGTGCTTTGCTTTAAATCAGGGATCAGCAAATTTTTTTCTGTGAAGGGAGTTTTAGCAAATATTTTTAGGCTTTGTGGACCATTTAGTCTCTGTCGTAACTATCCAACTGTGCTGTGGTAGCAAAAAAAAAGTAGCCACAGACAAAGCCTGAAGACGAATGGGCTGGCTGTGTGCCAACAGAACTTTACATATGGACACTTAAATTTGAATTTCACATAATTTTTACATGTCACAAAGTACTACTCTTCTTTTGATTTTTTTTCCAACCATTTAAAAATGTAAAAACCCTCCTTAGTTCACAGGCTGTACAAAAACAGGCATTGGCCTGGATCTGACACACACGCCTGGTTTGCTGGCCCCTGATTTAAATTACTGATGCTAACTTTTAGGGATGCACTACAGGTGGTTTTTCCCTTTTTGGGGAGTTGCATAAACCAGAACTGAAACTGGCAAGGACAGTGTTACAACAGTACATTTCAGGAAGAAAGCACCTACCTCTGTTACATGAATTCCAAGCTAATTTGAAGATTCCTCTTGGCAAAACACCACAAAGTTTACAATATACCTGCTTACTTGTGAAATTCAAATGTTTAACTCCCTTCCCTTGGAAAGAGGACTGTAAGAAAAGTTATTGGTGTTTTCTGAGTCAGATCAGTAGATACTCAGGAGATGCCTCCTACATGTCAGCCCAGGTCATGCTGCTGGATGGAAAGGAAGTCACAATATATCAGTTTTTGATCCCCAGGAGCTTTTGGTATTATAGCCCCGGCATGTAGGTGATAGATTTGGGGCTGATCCTTCTAAACAGTGATCTCAGTTGATCCCCCTTGATCCACGGCATGCATTTTAAAATGCATTTTAGAGGTCATTTAACTAGAATTTGATACACATGTGTATGGCAAAGAAGTTAGCATGGTCTTGTGGGAACAATTCAGGCTTTAAAATCCTGGCTCTGCTACTTAGTTCTGTGACGCTAAGAAAACAAGTTAACCTCTCCAAATCCTGTGTCGCATAAGAACAAACATAAAAACATCTCTCTCGAATAGCCCAGACACTTCAGCGCAAGGCCTGGTAGGCACTAATTCATTCTCCCCATTCGGTAAATGCTGGACAGGCCCCAACTCTGTACGAGGAGCCAGGACGCAGTGAAAGGCAGACCCAGTGTCTACCCTCACAGGCCAATGGCCACTCACTGGCTTTCTCCCTTAAAAACACACATGCTGGTGGCAACAGAAAATTGTAAAATGGTGCAGCCGCTGGGGAAGCCAGTTTGGCAGTTCCTCAGAAAGCTAAGTAAAGAATTACCACATGAGCTGGCAACCCCTCTACTGGGCGTATATACGCACGCACAAGAATTGAAAGCAGGGACTCGAACAGTATTTGCATGTCCATGTGCATAACAGCATTATTCACAAGTGCCAAATGATGGAAGCAACCCAAGTGTCCATCAACCGACGAATGGATAAATAAAATGTGGTATACACATACGATGGACTATTATTCAGCCTAAAACGGAATGAAGTCGTGATACATGTGACAACACGGATGAACCTTGAAGACATCATGTTAAGTGGAATAAGCCAGATACGAAAGGACAAATATTGTATGATCTCATTGATTTGAAATAATTAGAATAAGCAAACTCACAGAGTCAAAATCTAGAATATAGGTTACCAAGGGGATACGGCAGGGATAGGGAATGGGAAGTTAAGGCTTAAAATGTACAGGGTTCCTCTTTGAAATGATTGTAATGTTCTGGTCATGGATGGTAGTGATGGTGGCACAGCATTGTGAATGTAATTAACGGCATTGAAATATATATCTGAATGTGATTAAAAGGGGAAATGTTAGATTGTATATGTGGTAACAGAATTGTTTTAAAAAAAAAAAAAAATCAACTCATGGAACTAAACTGCACAGTGAATCCTAAGTTAAAACATGGACTACAGTTAATAGTACAATGATAAAAATGAGTATCATCAATTATAACAAATGGGCCACACCAATGCAAGGTGCTACTAATAGGGTGGTATATGGGAATCCTGTATTTTCTGCAAACCCACATAGTTCTGTAAACCCACAACTTCTCTAATAAAGAAAGTACCTAAAACACAGCTTAAGCTACAAATGCCTATCTTGCTTTACCTTCAATTCCACTTCATCCTGTAAGGCTGGGCACAGCACCAGCTTTGGAACATCACAGAACCAGCTCAAGGCGCTATGCCTGCCACGTAGTTGCCATTTCTACTCCAGAACACGATTTCAGGAGGCCTGGGCAGTTGACGATTTTAAACATTCCTGATTGAGGCTATTCATAAGAAATTCTATAGTCCATGACAAGTGCTAATTTATAGTTTTGCCAAGGCAAGGTTTAATTTAGAGTTTGAACCAAGATTGGTTTGTGAGGACAAGTCCTTCAGCTAGCGAGTAGGCCAAGTCTACTGACTGCATTTCAACTCAGTTTTGTTCTTTTCATTTAACAAAAGGTTGCATATTTTATTCTTGAAACCACTCCAAGAGGTCAGTAAAACCATCCTCACTTAACAGGCGTAGAATCTGATAGCAATTGCACACGCTATAGGGTCTTTTTAGCATCTGAAAATTCACAAGGATCTTGTGCTGAAAACCCTCCAAGCTAGGTCAGGGTCCTTGGCTGGGGTTGCACTCAGAATCCATCTGAGAGCTTTAGAGAAAGCCCCCATACCAACCAATTAGGCTATCCGGGAGTAGGTCCAGGTGTAAGGCCCTTCTAACGGCTCCTCAGAGTCTTAGTCTGGGTAAAAGTTGCAAAGCCCAAGAGCCAAATTTAGTCTGAAAACCCTCTTAAAAATCAGATTTCCAGAAATGGATGTGGCTCAAGTGATTGGACTCCTGTCTACCATATAGGAGGGTCCAGGGTTCGGTTCCCAGGGCCTCCTGTTGAAAAGCAAGGTGGCTCGCGCAGCGAGCTGGCTGGATCAGAGTGCTGGCCCATTTGGAGTGCTGGTCCGTGTGGAGAGCTGGCACAGCAAGATGATGCAACAAAAAGAGATGCACAAGAGAGACAACAAGAAACGCAGCAGACCAGGGAGCTGAGGTGGTGCAAGAGATTGAGCAGTCTCTCTCCAATCCGGAAGGTCCCAGGACCGGTTCCCGGTACAGCTTACAGAGAAGATAAGCAGACACAGAAGAACACACAGAGAGCAGACAGCGAGCACAAAAACAACAGGGGGTAAATAAATAAATAAATAAATGTTTAAAAAAAAAAAAAAATCAGATTTCACATAACACCCAGATTTCTGGCTTCTTCCACAACTGTGCTGGTCACTAGAGTAGCCACTGGCCACATGCTACTTAAATTTAAATGAACTAAACTGAAATAAAGTGAGAAATGCAGTTCCTCAGTCGTACTAGCCATGCCTCAAGTGCTCAATTGCCACATGTGGCTCACTTACCGGACAACGCAGATAGAGAACGCTCCCGTCATCACAGAGTGTCCTAATGGACAGTGATGCTCTCACAAATCCGAGGACCTGGCAACACTAGGCCCACGTTCCCACAAGGAGACACTGGCCAGCATGCCATTCGCCTGCTTTCAACCACGCAGGTGCTTTCTCGCTGGCAGCCTCGCTCAATCCATTCATTTACATGACCTGCCCAGCCCCTCAGGTGCCATATCCAAACTCTGCCTAGCCATTACACGTGCTAAATAAAACTTGTCCAGAGGCCAATGAGAGGCAGACTGAAGGTCTTCACCTCTAAGGCCTAATTGCCTGGCTTGTGTGTCCCCCTCTCTTTTTTGGACAGGGTTAGCCAGTGACTGCCGGTAGATTCTACCTGACATATGATCTCTGGCTTTCCAAGTCAATCTCTGCATGATGAAGGTGCACTTGTACTAAAAGGTTACCTGTACTTTGAAAGATCAAACTCTTCGTCCACCAATGAAGATCCACGAATGCTTCGATTTCCATAGAAATGGCCACTTTCTCCCTTGAAGCACAGGTATTAGGGCCCCGTGTCCTCTCCCTTTCTGGACAGTTGGCCCTATGGGGCAAGGATCCTTGACTGATCTGCTTCAGGAGCCCCTTTCTCTAACGGTCAAGAGTGTCCACTATGTTGGCTGAACCGAGGAACAAAGTGCCATTTGGCCACAATGGAAAACCCGGATGCTGGGCAAAAACTTGCAATACCACTCTACTCATGATTCCTCCATACCCAGGCTCAAGACTGTCTTATGCTTTGAAAATGAATAGAAGATTTACCGTGTATGGGAATCTCTAATTCCTAGCCGCCCACCCCCCCACCCCACCCTCAGCCCCCGTTTGCAACAATATCTGGGAGAAACAGCTTGGAAAGCTGCCTAACTCTTTAAGGGGATAAAATTCATAAAACACATTTTACAGAATTTAACCAGGACTAAAACCCAACACTCACCCTCAAAAAAGGAATTAATGTCATATACCCACAAATTTAATATTTAATTAAAATCTCTTCTAACAATTGCCAAGACATTCTTTAAACTCAGTCTTTCCTACCTAATCCAGAATTTTTTTTTTTTTTTAAATATCTAGGATTACACCAAAACAGTAAATCAGGCTCTCTTGATCATTATTTATATATTAAGCCCTGAAGCATACAGGAAACTAATACTCATATCAGAGTTTCAATTTTTAAAACATCAAGTACAAAAGACAGAATGGTCTTCTAGGAAGAGACTTGAAAATGACAATTTCTTTATCAGACTACCATATCTGGAAAACAGGGCTTTCCCAAGCAGGACGAGACCAGGCAATGGGAGAGAATACTAGGCAAGGACAAGAGTCACAACTTGGACAGGAAGGGGGATGAGCCTCCTAAAAAGGGCCCTCCAGGCTCCAGTGGCCAGGAGCCACTGCCAGCCAGCTGCCTCTGCCTCCTCTCCCAGCTTCAGTGGCTAAGAAGGATGCCCTTTGAGCTGAGTCACAGGGGAGAGCCTGCCGAGGGGGTGTCACCCTAGAGTAAAGGCGGGGAGGAAGATTTGAGGAAAGAACAAAGGTTATTTATATGCCACAATAGGGCATAAAGCTCCCAGGATCTGCTATAACCCTTCTATTGTACTAATAGTATGTAATATATCGATTATACTAATATTATATTATTATATTACTTCTATTACAGTCTTCTCTTTGAAAGAACAGTCAGGCTCTGACCATCATTGTGTTCTTAATAGAGAAACTCAACCACCACTACCTGTGTCAGAGAACAATGGCTGGTTCCGGGAATGGCATTTCCATAGGTCTGAAAGGAGGCCGCACCCCGGGTCAAGCTCCCAGAGCTTAGGCCCACGCTGTCCACAGGCCCTGCTGCTCGGCAGTCATCTCACCCCGTCTGGGTAAGAAAGGCAAAGCGAGGCCACAGACCCTCATAGCCAGAGTGGAGGTCTCTGTTGGCCGCAGGAAGGGAGCTCCTCACTGCATTTTGGCAAATTAATGCCCCGTTCAAGACCACCCGGGGACTAACTGGCCAGCCCAGAGAGGGAAGGTTCCCCCAAGGAGGAGATTCCAAAGCTCCAGTGTTAGAAATAAAAAAGTAGGATGACTGAGCTCAGGTTCCCCCTGCAAGCAAAAAGCTGGACTTTTGAAACCTTACACAGATGTGCCGATAGATTCCAAAACAACACAGAGAAACAGTGACAGTCTTTAAAAAAAAAAAAAAAATTATGACCTCAAGTGACGAATCTCCCACCCACGGCAGAGAGAAACACCAACATCTGGTTTACGTCAAAGGAGCTACTTCAAGCAGGAAATGTACTGCTTTGACACCATTCCCTTTGTTTTGCTTGTTTTTTTTTTTTTTAGATAACATTTTTTAAATGTCTACAGTGAAAAAATACACCCATCCTAAATATATTTCAAGTTATTTCAACGAGCAGGACAGCCTGACCACTGTTTAAACACCACCTCTCTCAGAACTGCTTTCTTTTTTTTTTTTTAATTAATTTATTTTTTATTGTGGGTAAAAATCAAAATTTTCACAATACATACCAATATTTGTAAAATGATATATAAATATATATGCATATATGTGCATTTGCTTACAAAAATGTTATATATATATATATATATATATATATATATATATTTTTTTTTTTTTTTTTAAGAGGTGCTTAGATTACCTAAAATATTACACGGAACCCAGTGGATTCCCATGTTGCCCACCTCCCATACCTCCCACCACATCCCACACAAACATCTCCCACAAGTGTGGCCCACCACCCTCAATGGACTCACACATCCTGGGGCCTTGCCATCAACCATAGACCACAGTTCACATCATAGACCACACTCTCTCCCACACAATTCTGAATGGTGTGTGCTGAAGTAAAATGGCCTACATCTGTTGTCACAACGGCACTCAGGACAACCTCCAAGTCCCGAAAAAGCCCCTGTATTTCAGCAACAGACTCCATGCCTTGGGCTTAGACAGACTGGTGAAGAGTGCCTTTCCTTACTCAGTGTCCTTAACGCCTTAAGGCTACCGGGGACCAATAGTAAAAAAGTTAAGAAGTACCTTTGCACACATTCTCGTGTACTCATGCCCACAATCCCACATAGGTGCAATCATCACATCCAATTTACAAATGATGGAACTGAGGAACAGAGAGGGTAAAGCAAATTGCCAAAGGTAACTCCGCAAAAAAAAAAAAAAAAAAAAAATGCAGTTGGGAGTCAACTACATTTTCCTTATGGCACAAAAAACAACTAGCTAGATGGAGTCATTTGAAATAGCATTTCAAGCTGCATTTAGACTAGCCATATCCAAAGAAAACAACAAGGAGATTTCTGAGGCCAAAGCATATCCCTAATCTTATTCCTGAGGGGGAGAAAATTAGGTGGGCTTTGAAATACCGATGTCCACTGTGTCTTGCTTTTTTTTTTTTTTAACACTGACAAATGGTCATACTGGCCGCTCCTTCCCTGACCTATGTATGGCCTTTTCAGACCACATTGGTCCCTCTCCCAATATTTTCTAAAGTAGTGATTCCACAGTAGATTCAAGCGCCTGGTCTCACTGTAGTTCCATATGAGCTAAGCCTGATGTATTGGTGTTTAAAGTTACAGCACTCCTGTTTAAAATAGGCAAAAAAAAAAAAAAACCAAAAAAGTTTCTTACACAAGAATGCATTTTGTTTAAAAAGGAAGTGGTCCAAAATTCAAATAAGATAACATAAAATAAAATAACTGGAAGGGGAACAGTGACCCCGAACATCGTCACTCAGTAAATTGTGAGAAAAAAACAAAGTCTTTTGACAGCCTGTAGCACATGAAATACTAGCTTACATACACACACACACAGACTTGGGCACTAAACTTAGTAGGGAATTCCCAACAGTGCTGGTTTCTTTGACACCCTGGAAAGGAATGCAACCACAGAAGTCCATCTCTAGACTAGAGAACCCCAGCTGGAGGCCATAGGCAGGACAACCCCTTGGAAGAGTGGTGGCAGAGGTGAAGGAACTGACGGCCACATCGGGCCCACTTCTCTGGCAGCAAATACCACAAGATACAGGGCAAGTGAAAACATCAGGAACTCACTCACTGAGACGGCTAGCCGATGGCTGAGCAGACACACTCAGGCGGAGCAGTGTGTTGTGATGATTAAAAGCCCGAGGGCTCTAGTATCAGCCCCTGGTACTTCCTGGTTCAGGGGTAACAAGAGAAGCGACCCCTTGGGTTGTCGTGAGGCCATAGTGGGACTGGGGGCTGCATCCAGCGAGGACTCAGCCCACAATGGTGCCGACATCACAACCACTGCCATCACCAAACCAAGGGTGAGGTTTGGCTCCTCGGGGAGCAAAAAGGTGACTTAGGCCTTAAGATTCTCAAACACTGACCATCTGACCATCTGAACAAGTGAGATTTTGTACCTGGCGACAGCAGAACACTTTAGAGAGAAGGAAAGATCACCTGGTTTGAGGCCAGAGCCAAAACTTTAGGACCACAAATGCATAACAAGAGAAGAAATGGCCAAAGCAAAGCAAAAGCCTTTCGTGATTTCTTTTCTAGACAAATGAACCATAAGTTAATTTGCATTTTTTAGCTTATTTTTTTTAGTATCTGATACCACAGCCATTAAAAACCATCTCTAAAAAGTCTTTTGAGGATCAGAATGAGACAGCTGGGCTACTGGCATGAAGAAATGTTCAATCTTGTCATTTTGAAATAAGAATTCACATTCACAATTGATACATTTGTCCATGCCAAAAGAAAAATCTAGGCTCAGCTATGCTTAAGTAAACTCTACCCAAGCCCACTGCAATATGATTTTATATAATTTATAGAGCAACAGAAAAGAATAAGATTTTGTGAGTCATGAGCATAAAGGAAAGGATAACAAGGCAGCCACATCTCAAGCTTAAATCAGATTAGAAACATGAATTTTTGAATGGATGGAAGGATTTTCTTGCCCTCCCCCCACAGAAGAAACAATAATAAAAAAACTTTAACATCCTAAGAAAAGGTATTATTTGACTATCACTATGTATATCTGAGAGAGTCAATAACTCCTTGTTCCTGAAAGTACTAGACTTACCCACCAAGGTACAGAACAAGGACCATCATCCATTGGCCCAAAAGGATAATCAAGAGGTAGGTAGGTAAAGTACACAGTGAGCTCTGGTTTAAGAAACATTCCTACAGAGATATCACAGTATACAGAAAACCCAAAAGTAAACACTAGTGGAAACATCACAAAGCAACTTCCTGAATGGTCACTTTTGCCATTATATAGCACTTAGCTAGACAGACAAAGATATATACAGCTTTCAAGGAAAAGTTTGTTTCAGTCACTCAACAAAATTTACTTAGTACCCACTATGTACACCAGGTACCACGTGAGCAGCTAGAGGCATGAAGAAAATGCAAAATACTGTCAGGTGGATGCCAGGGAATAACTGTGTACTGGGTACGGGGCGGTTGTTTTGGGGTAATAAACATTTTTTTGGAGCTCAACAGAGGCAGTGGTTGCAAAACGTTAGGGATGTATTCTAAATTCTAAATTTAACTGAATTGTTCACTCTAAAATGGCTAATTATATATTATGTGGATTTCACCTCAATAAAAAAGAATTTAAAAGGACATACTGCCAGGCACACAGTAGTGCTTAATATTTGTTAATAATGAAGACGTCCTCACGTGGAAGAAGCTCACGGGTTGCTGAGGGAAGAGATGATGTGTGGAACACTGACAGGGCAGGTTCTAGATGTGGAGCAAAGCAGGAGCTCCTAACTCCTGGAGGAGAGAGCCTGCCAGAGGTAACCTTGAAGGATAAGTTTGAGTTTGCAGGGGAGAGAAGGGAGAGGAGCATTCTAAGCACTCGCAGGGGCAAGGGGAGGCAATATATTCAAAAGAGCTAGGGCACGGGGAGACAATTGAAAAACTGAAAATTCATTCAGCTTGCCATCACGATCCCCCAAGTCTAATAACAAATAAAATAAAATCATATGTAATATTCATATCTTACAGATATTTATAGGAATTACCAAAAAAAAAAAAAAAAGAAAAGAAAAGAAACTATAACAATAAACAAAATAACAAAGCCCCTAGAATCCAGGGGAATTTGAAAATGTCAAGCAAAATATTTCAGGGAAGAATGAGGGAGCTAACTGGATCTGGAGCACAGGGAGAGGCTGAAGACAGAAGTGAGAGGAGGCAAAGGGCAATCAGAAGTGAGCACCGGGGCCCCTGAGTGACCTGAGGGCCACTTGGCCTGAGAGTGGGCGGGGACCACTGAAGTCACCTGACACAGGAGGCCATGATCTCACATGACGACCATCAGGACTTTGCAATTTATGAAATGCGTCCAAAGCCACGGCCTCACCTGAGCTCCATGGTCACCCGGACAGGCAGGTATGGCAGACCTGAATCTGTCATGTCAGGCTTTGAAACCGAGCCACGTCAGGTCGTACTGACCCACCCACGGCCACACAGTCATGACCGGGCAGGAGTGGGCACGGAGCCAGTCTCCTGAGTCTGGCAGCGCTCCAGCCATGGGTCACCCTGCCTCGGCTGAGCCACCTCGACATGAAGGAAGCCAGCTTGAGGCATGAAGTCTCCAGGCGCTCTGGTCACACTGCTCGTTTCTCTCGTTGATTTGACCTTCTGAGAAAGCTGTGCACATGTTCACGTGGGAAGGTGACCTTCTATGAAGCTGTGGACTCTACGGGGTTCTATACATGCAACTCAGCGCAGGTGGTCATTTCTGTCAGGGCCTATCAGCTTGTTAAATCACAATTCAGTTCTAAATAATTTAAAACCTAGCTTAAATTAATCAGGTTGTTCATACCTGCCTCCAATGAGGTCTTCCAGAGTTCCATTAAATCACCAGGAAAACGCCTGAAAGGTTGAGCTCAGTGGTTCTCAGGGCCAATTTTGCATTCCCCAGGGGCCCTTTGGTGATGTCTAAGACATTTGGTTGTTACAACTGAGGTGGGGGGAGAGGCCAGGGCTGTTGCTAAACATCCTACAATGCACAGGACTGTCCCCTAAAACAAAGAATTATCTGGCTCAAAATGTCAACAGTGGTCTAAATCCCTAGGTAGTTTTATACAACTGATCTCTGAGGTGGAAAGAATGCAGGATTGTCGGGTCACGGGATATATACTCCAGGCTCTTGCTGCTTCTGTGTGATATTTAACCAAGTACTTCCAGTCACCCAGCCGGTTTCCTTGTTTGTAAAATGGGGTTCCCGCCACTTTCCCCAATGTGTGGAGCAGTTCAAGGGCTGAGTGCCTCAACAAGCAGGGGGCCCTCAGCCAGTGCTCAGGACCAGATCCCTGCCACCTGGGTCAACCAAGGCTCCGAGGGCCCTCACCCTTGACAAGCGACACACATTCCCAGCATTTGCTTTACACAAACACATTTGGAAAAATAAACACCACAGTAATAAGTGTCCATCTAAACAAGGTTAAGGCAGATGTATTGTCCTTCAACCTCATTTAACAGGAGTTTGTATGTCTGGAGGGGAACCTAGGGCTCCACCACTGCCATCTTCAGCATAAATGTGGTTTTTCGTTGTTGTTGTTTTCCAAGGTACTGGGGACTGGGATTGAACCCAGGACCTCATATGTGGAAAGCTGGTGCTCAGCCACCGAGTCACAGCAGCTTCCCTAAGTTGGCTTTTTTTTTTTTTTTTTCGTTTGTTTTACTTGTTGTTTGTTTTTGTTTTTTCAGGAGGCACCAGGAACCAAACTGGGGCCTCCCATGTGAGAGGCAGGCACTCAACTGCCTGAGCCACATCCGCTCCCCATAATTGTATTTTAAGCCCACCTGTGGCCAGTAAGCCCAGCACCACTACCACTGGGAGGTCAGGTGGTGGTTTGCATGACTCATTATTTCCTCCAATTCCAGTACACGCAACACCTCTTGAACTTGGGTTTTGATGGTATTAAACAAATAAAGTAATGGCTCTCATAATCAGCATCAGATTTTAAAACAAGCACAGATGGCAATCACATGCTTAAGGAACTCAAGGGCTCACATTTGGGCAAACTATCCCAGGCTCTCAGATCTGGGTCTCTGGGTAGGTTTTGAGAGACAGGGGTCGGGAAATGCCGGCTGGCTGGCACAGGCTGAGAGCTGAAGGTCTTTTGTCTGCCATCAAGCCTTTCTGGCAAATCCAACAGATTCGATCTTTGTCAGTGGGTTAACGTCTGTGTCAGCCCTGAACTCTCACCATCCCAAAAGGGAGGCCCGTGAACCAGCAGCACAAGAAGACGACATCAGGGTTCCATTTCCACTATCTCCTCCACAATTCTTTTGTATTTTATCAGGCACCTTTGGCCATCTTTGAGAAACTGTGTATTGCCCTACTTCTGACAATCACATTTAAAGAGCACATATTAAAGATCTCTTTAATACATTAGCAGAAACAGTTATTTTTCTAAAATTTGATTTGTAATCAATCAGCTTACCACCACCCACCCTTAATTCAAAGGGGGAAGAAGCAGCATTGTATTGAACTGTGCAATGTGCTCAATTGTAGCTTGCAAAGAAAGTACCACCCAGCGTCTGGATTGTAGTTTCCATGGTAACCAGGGTCCCTGGGCCCTGGCACACACAGCAGGATATGCTGCAGATTTCCAAAGTAGTATCTTTTACTAGAAATAAGAGTTCCATGGCAATTTTAAACATTTGGGAATCAAAAAATACATATAGTTATAGATATTCATATTATATATATATACCTAAGGCAATGTAGATGAATGGAAGTCTAGTTATTCTTACAAATAAATGTTTCTATGAAATATAACAAATTAAAATGTAAGCAAAACAGCCTTTCCCCCGCAACAGAGCAAAAAGGAAACGAAAACATCTTCCATAGAAAAAGGAAGGACCAGAATGGAAGCAGGAAATTGCTCTGGAAAACGAGATGACCAAGGACTTCTTATAAACAAACAAGCAAACATAATTCTTGACAAACAATAATCAACTGAAAGGACAGATAAGAGATTTTTTTTCACAGCCCATGCCATTTCCTACTTGAATTCTCTTCGCCCTTTACCATTAAACCAAGAGGCAAAGTGAACGCTGGTTAGCAATGTGACTTTAGGGGGAAACATGGGACAGAAGCACTGGGTCCAGCCCCACTCTCTCCCTGACAAGTTGGTGGGCTTGGGTAAGTGACTTCACCTCGCTGAGACTCAGTTTCCCCTGAAAAATGAAAATAATTGCACTAGATGGCCTATTCGAAAAATGCCATCCTTTCTTTAAAACAAAAGACCACAGAGATATGTTAAAACAAATACACAAAAAACCCTCCAGGTAATTCTCACTAGTTTAGGCCCACAGATATTTCTAAAAAGTAGTGTGTAAAAATCAAATTTCCTTAAATGTACCAGGAGAATTCACTGCCATGTTCTCAGTGATGGAAGACTTCATGAAATATGGCTGAATATTCTTTACTTTATTCCGTGAGTTATTTCCCAATGTCACGTTCTTCCTACAGCAGAGCACACGTGCACAGTTCAACTGAAGTTTTTAGTTGAAAGTGGTTTTCACTTTTCATATGCATTTTCAGTCTAGGACTTTATCAGAGGGAGCAGAAAAAGGAGGCAACTCTGTGGTCTGGCAGAAGAGACTCATCCTAGCAAAATACTAGTTTGACAACTTCAAGTGTTTTCAAGCTCATATTTACATTCCAAACATTTATTTTTATCTGAGATCAGCAGACCAAACCAAGTTCCCGGCACTATGGCAAATGATCCTTTACGAGAAAGCATTGTAAAAAGAAAATTATCTTCCCTCATCTGTATAAACTAAAATAATAGTGTTCTTTCATGAATACTAATCGATATTTTACCCAAAGTGATGACAATGTGTTTGATGTACTATTGCAACAGGGATGGCAGGTGAGGGGTAAGGGTACTATTGAGTAAGCCAAAACAAAAAGCTGATATATGGGAGGCAAAGGTAAAGGAAAGAGGGAAGGGGGGAGGATCCTCACTGCTTGTGTACAAAACGCATGACAGCCCTTTAAGCTAGAAGGATGGAACTGCTGAGTAAATCACTTTATTATGTAAACTGCCTAATGACACAAATAACCATGCTGCACGCAGCTCTACTCAGTCACCCGTAAAAAAAACACACATCCTCTCATTGCCCGGACCTTTCTCCCTGCTGCTGCGGCTACTACCACCACGTAATTTACCAGCATTTAGTAAGGCTACCAAGGTTAGCAGAAACAGCACACATCACGCTTCAAGCATCATCTGGGAAAATACCCTAAAGTAAAACGGGAAAACGCCACTGAACTGTGCAAGGGCAAAGGATTCTCTTGGTTGTGGGCACTGAGGGCCTGGTGGTAAGGCCAAGCTTAACAGGACACCTGTGCCTGGGTGTGAAACTCTGAAATCCCCGGCTCGCCCAGGCACGGGTTTATAGAATGCTAGTGGCATCCTGCTTTGGACACCCAGGATGTACTTTCAAAAAAGCGTCAGGTCAGTTCCTCTCAGGCTAATGCACAGTGACCGTTCCTTCGAGGGTGACTTCAGGCACAAACAGTCAAAAATGAAACACCATATAGGCAGGAACACTGGTTAACCACAAAAGAACAGTCCGGAACAGTCTGTCCCTGACAACTGTTGCTACCCAACCAAAAATCAATAATAAAAAGTCCACTTGTGGAGTGAGGAGCAGTGCTATGGTCAGGCATCAGCTTTAACATCAAGAAAAAATAATCAATGGGATTAGAAAGGAGGGGTTTCATTTTACTGCAAAAGGGCTCAGTTATGATTCCAAATCTCCCAGAATATACGCAGCTGCTGTTCAATGTAAGCAACTACCTCCCACCAACCAAAAATGAGGAACAAAAAGATATTTAAAATTGTAAAATAAAAACGCAAATAATATATGGATTCCTTTGTTATTTCTAGTCCTGACCCATATTGGGATTTGTAAAAATGTTAAAAATACCTGTGCCACCCAGCTGTCCTGGATTCAACACCATGTCTAACTTTCATTTAAAGCAAAACAGAAAACAAGCGCTGAAAAAAAAAAAAAAGGAAAGCTTTAAAATAAACCTCGCATTCATGGAACCACTAAAAAAAAAAAAAGTCACTTTATCATAAGCAGGATGTGTATGACTAAACACATTGTACTAATGACTTAAAGTGATTCAAGGTATTCCAGAGTGGAAAAGCACCAAAACAAAGAAACCCAAAAGCAGAGAGACCGCATTTATGAATCCATTTAAAAAGGCATTATGTCTTTTAAGTCACCCTTGTCTAGGCCAATGACATAGCTACAAAATGTCCATATAGGAAGGCATAGGAGCTGGGGAATTTATCTTGAAGCTGTGTTTACATAATTGGCACACAGTTTTTTTTAACTAGATTGCATATTGTTATAAATAGGAACAATTTCAATTATTTATACTTCATATAAGATTGAGGCTATGACAGTTATCCAAAGTAAATAGACATGAACCTATATGCATATATATAAATATTTGGGGTGGCTTCAGGGGCTGATGGAAATTAACGAGGGCACACTAAAGCTACCCCAAGTTTTGGTACCACGACAGCCCTCAGAAGAGTTGTGAGCATATAAGGATCAAAAGCACTGCATAGAAACTATTCATCCTGGGAGACAGGATCTGCTTCTTTGTCGTTTTAGGCAAGAATCTGCTAACTCCAAGTATCATTTTAGGCAACAATCACCTGACAACCAAAAGGGGGGGGGGATCTGCATTAAAAGGATTATAGCTATAAACTCCAATTAATAAATGGACGCTGAAGTCAACCCAGCACTAAAGTCATTCTTCACAGTCATGGGTGGGTAAAGAATATTTATAAATGGTGAATATGCAACAACAAGGAGGCAAGCCAGTCCTGAATGCCTCTGAACCCAGTTATGGTTAAACATTAGCTGGCTTTTTGGGAAAATTTACAGAGCTTGGTAATTAGGAGTCATTTTGCTAACATCTTTATCATTTCAAATATAGTATTTTACAGGAATCGTCCCCCTCGCGTTCAGGAAAACTCTACAAGTGTACACTGAAGGAGAGAATAGGTAAAAGGCTCACCTGTCTTAAAAGACAGGCCCTCTTTAGAAAACAGTTTTCTCAAGGTATTTTCCCCAGTATCACACCTGTAAGAAACTCTTGCGGATAATTTCTTCCCTATTTGCCCTTTGATCCCATGAAATTTTAATACCACAGAATGTCTGTTTCTGTGCTGCGTGCATATCTGTGGCTTATGCATAGAAAGAGTAAAACCTTCCCCATCCCCACACAAATACAAGAACCAATTTTCTTCCCCTTGGAGAGCAGAATCTCCTCCGGTGAGAATGTGTGATTACAAAGTAAGTATGCCAGAATTCTTGGGGCGGGGGGCATTTACTGCTTGGAACTATAATGACTGTGTAGCTGTACCTCCCCACCTAGCACACCCCACCACACACCCAAACCCTCCCACCCCCAGATGACCTCAGCCTTCAGAAACAGGCCCCTCTCTCATTTATCTCTGTATTCCCTGAGCCCTAGGAACATAGGAAACCCTCAATGAGGCTTTCGGATATAAAACTACATAAATCAGCAATTACATTGACGCTAAAGCAGAACAAGCTTTACTCCCCAGGCCTATGCTGTATAATACACCCACCGCTAGCTATATGTAGCTACTTAAAGTTAAATTCAAATGACTTCAACAACAACAGCAAAATTAAAATGACTTAAAATCAAATAAAATTTAAAACTCAGTTCCTCAGTCACACTAGCCAAATTTCAACCCAGAAGTTAAGGGCCAGTGACGTCTCAAACAAACACCCTGGTTAAAATAAAACTTGGGGGCAAACAAAACCATTGGGGCTGCAGCTTAACTACTTCCCAGAACCTCCGCCCCTAGGAGAGAAGAGTCCTCCCTGCCCCCACCTCGGCCAGGAGCAGGGCTGCAGCCTTTCACCCACCTGTCCCACCCCCACGACCTCATCCTCTAAGAGGAGAGCACTCTTTCAGCCACAGTGAAGTATGAAGTCACACATTCCACCAGGTACTCGCGCTCGGTTCTGAATTCCCCAGTGGAGTCTGCCCTAGACCCCAGCCCAGTGTCCTGCCCCAGACCCCGCACCTTCTCCCCAGAGCCATGGAGGGCTGTGACCGGGGGCTGCTGTATGCATTGGCCCTGCTAATTGCTAGGTGCTGACTAGCATTTGGTACCTGGCTTCCTCAGAGACCAGGACGACCCGGGCCCTGTCCTGGAGGTATGTACAGTCTAGTGGGGAAGGCTGGACGGCACAAGGAGGCAAATGCTCTAACACGGGCATGAGCCACAGAGGCCCCGAAGGAAGAGTAAGCATAGCCTTCTGGGGGAGACAAAGGTTTCACAGGTGATGTGACTTTTAAACCGGCTCTTGGAAGACAGCAGCAAGTCCTCAAGCATCTGCAGGGGCAGAGAGGGCGTGCATTCGGGAGGGTGGTCCAGGCCTGGAATGCACAAGTGCAAGGAGAAAAGGATCAGAGGTTCTCAGGGTTCAGGAAGCAGGCAGCTGTTCTCTGTGGGTGGCGCTGCTGCCCACGTGTGGAGACATCAGTGGACAGGTGGGTCACAGTGAGATGGCAAGAGGCTTTACGTGGCAGCACAAACCTCCCTGAAAAGCAAAACTTCCTGGTAGGCTTTTAGAAATCAGAGATTCCATGGTGCCACACAATATTCTGAGTCCTTAGGTGTTAAGAAGGGACCTGAAATGGGTACTTCTTGAACGATTATATAAAGTATACAACCAGATCTGGAGTCCCCAGCACTTAACAAGATCTCTACTAAAAACATGTAAGATATACCAAAAACATAACATATTTTAAGAACCAAGCTTGCTTTACCCAATATAAGCTGCAGTGATTTTCTTCACCAACACACAGAATCCTGGCGACCCGGGCTCGCTGATAAAGTACGCACCTGATCGTTTGGTCCCAGACAAGCTATCTTAACATAGTTCCAGTGTCCACTCCACCCTCCTCATGCACACATAAGAAAGGGGCCTTTTTTATAACTCAAACCAACCCAAGTGCCCATTTGTAGTTTCCATTTCACTCTTCTAATCCTCCCCCCCTCCATATCCTCTGCTTAACTTTGTTGCCTCCACTTTCTTTGTCCCCAGAGCAAAACTTAGAAGCTGTGAATATAGAAAAGAAAATTTAGACTGCCCAAGTTCCATTCATATTTTATGTAATAAGGCCAAGGAAAGATTTAAAATCACAGAGTATTAGAGCTGAAAAGGGTTACTAACAGTCATCTTGGACCTAGATCCTAGCAAACCCCTTTGATAGGTAGGGAACCTGAAGTCCAGAGAAGTTAAATATGGCTTATTCAAGGTCACTGGGTTAGTCTGCCAAAGGTCTGCCATGCAAAGCTCCAGAAATGGCTTTTATAAAGAGGATTTATTTGGAGTAAAAGCTCACACTTTCAAGGCTGTGAAATGTCCAAATCAAGCCATCAGCAGAGATCTTTCTCACCAAAGTCAGCTACTACTGACCCTTCTGTCCTGCCACGGGACCTCTCTCAGCCTCTTGGGGGCCTTTGTGCTTAAGCTTTTTTTTTTTTTTTTTGCAGGCAGGAAGTTTATTGGGAAGCTCTGTGTGCTTAAGCTTTGGCTGATAGCAATCCTCAAGTCCTCTCTCACATGGCAGGATCAAGATGGCGGCTTCCTTTTTCTCTGACGTCTCCCTCTGTGTGTGGAGACCCACGCAGGCTCATAACTCACTGATGCAGTCAAACACATAATCTTTTTCTTTTCGGGATTCATAAAAGAACTTCAAACTGTCACAGTCACATCTGGAAAAATAGAAGTAGGACCAGGTGTCCCAGTTCCCAGCATAGCCGTTATTCCAAGGTGCTAGAAAGATTATTTTTTTAATGTATTCAAGAGCAAGGAAATTTAAAGGCAAATATAAGCTTGTACTAAACCTGGAAACTCCTTACAGAAGGAACCATAATTCGGTGGCTGGAGCCCAGGCTCTGAGGCCAGACTCCAGTGTCACCAGTGTCTAGCTCTGTGACCTGGGCGAGGTTAGGTAAGCTCGCACTGCCCTGGTTTTATCACCTAAAATGGAGACCATAACCATCTACTGTTTAGGGCTGTTGTGAGAATAAAAAGATGTAGCACATGTAAAGCACTTGGAACTCTTAGTACAGAGCCCATGGTAAGCTATCGTTATTTCAATATTAAAACAATGCACATTTTTAAAAAAGCCTTTTGGAAATTACAGACAATCTAGTCCACCTGGGATCCATCTCCTTCCTTCTTAGAATTTTAAATTCCTTACTGTGTGTTTGGTGTATCATCATCTAAACATCTCTGAGATGGTTTTGCAAAGCTATAGAACTAATTATAGAGCCATACAGAGACAGACAAAAATGAAAGTTACACAACATTCTACTCTTCAAAGGCCTTTGATGACACAAGCGAACGAAGCAGTGGTCACAAAGGGCCAGAGCTGACGAGAGAGAGAGTTGCATCAGCTAGTTACTATTGCAGTAAGCAAATAAATCCCTGGGATGTAAGAGCTGGTGCTTAAAAGTGTAAGGATGCAATTCCCCAAGATGGTGTGTGCCACCTCTGCTGTGGAAGCCCGGGAAAGCTTTATTGTCTTTGTTCTTTTCTTTTCTAATTTTCCTTTCACTTATTTTTTAAAAGTCACCCAGACAACTGCAGTCACTGCAAACATCTGTCAACTCCCACAACAGCCGAGTGCTAGTCTATAATGGATACAAAGAAAATGGAGATCCTGCTCTCAAGAAGTTGCTGGCCCATATTGGCTTGGAAATGCCTAGACACTAATTCTTTTTTTTTTTATGGTGACACCATGTGGTCTTCCCCACCCGCCAGGTGCCAGGGCCAGGGATTGAATCCAGGACCTCGTAGGTAGAAAGCTGGCACTCAACCACTGAGCTATACCAGCTCCCCAACACTAATACGTAATGGCCAAGAATAGAGAAAAGGTGTACTGTCATATGAAAGACAAATTTTATATTCATCCCAGAGTGCAAAATCAACCATATCTAGAACTGTGCCTATTGCTAGTAAACTTTTAAATTCCATTAGAGTTTAATCATTAATCTAAATATATACATTATAATAACCACTTACATTCTTTTATTTACAAGATGTCAAAAACATTTTTAATGAGAAAAAAACAGATTACTAACATATTTCAACAGTCTATGTAATAACAGGTATATAATGACCAAATTAATTTTGTCTTGTAATGACTTGTTTTAAAAGTTTTTCCCAAATAATGAGATTTTATTAATAGCTAGTGCAAAATATTTGCTAAAAATGACAAAGACCTCTCAGAGCTGTTTCCTTTCAGAAACAATATGAAATGCTAGTATTTTGGAAGTCAAAGACCTGCTAGCTTGAAATTCTGCCCCAAAGAGAAGCACTTAGGAATAGAAATAACTGTAATGCCCTTTTATCACTTGTAGCAAGAGACTGGACTGAGGTTACTTTTTCTGTACAGGATATATTTCAAACCCAAACTCTATTAGAGTTACAGCCTTTGATGACTTTCAGCCCAAATATATTTGCTGACCATCAAAAAAGCCTGAAGTATTTTCTACAGATTCATTGTTTCCTTGGTTAAAAACAGATTACTTAAAAAAAAAAAAAGAAGAAGAAAAAAAAAATAGATTACCTGGAGATCGCCAAAATTAACTGTAGTATAACTTGCAATGGCAAATAACTGGAGATAATACAAAACTCTATCAACAGAATGATTAAATTGTGCAATATCCAGACAGTGAAATTCCATTTGGTCACTAGAATGAGGTAAATCTATAGGTACTAACATGGAAAGAAAACTATAATATACTGCAGAATAAACACATAGGAGCAATGTTTCTTATGGACTACTTTTTGAAAATGATCACTTGGGTATATTTTATTCTACCTATCATTTTGCATATTGTTCTTGATTACATTTGTTCCTCCCAGACACATTTGTTTATGAATGCCAAAAAAGCAACACTAAATCCAATCCCTGGAAGGGATAGTGAGAGGGGTGAGGGAGGATTTTACTTAGTATACTTCATATTTTGAATTTTTCAAAATAAGAAATATGTTCTATATTTTTCAATTGTTAAGTAAAAATTAAGTTAATAAAAATCACTCCTGATACTTATTGAGCATAAAGTGCATGCAAGTTTCTCTAGCTTATCATCTCCATAAAATAAATCTTCTTTCTTTCACTATACAATTTTTAAGTCATATGAGAGCTCTCGCACCACCAGAGTCAAAAGAAACTTTTTAGTACTTACAGATTCTTAACAGGAAGTATTCTGGCATTGCTAAAAAATGACCTAAAAGTAACTGGTTTAGAAATACAGCAGAGCAGGGGATCTGCTCACTGTGACATTACTTGTCTCTTCTCAAATACTTCAAGTCCTACTCTTCCTCCATGCCCACCACAGAGGGGCAATTCTGGTTTCTTGTCCCACAAATAACTGTTGTTTTTCCCTCCTGCAAACCATGAGAATTTCCAGGCCCACAAGTTTCCCACTAAGATCCATCTGGGAAGCAGCCTCTTCAAAAATCCAGGTTCTAACTGCAGGAAATCAGGGGGTACCTTTCTGTTCCATCCTTTAGGACCCATCCAACAATTAAACATTAAAATATAAAAACAAGTTATGAGCCTAAGAGCCTCAAAAATGCAATGCCAGCTATCTAAGTCTTCAAAAGAGTAAAGCAACTTTATTAAAAGACACATTCTGATGCTATTATAGAAAGACATCAATATGGCTGGCAATACCAGATATTGCCAAAGTATAAGAAAATATTATAAAATAGACCCAATAAAATTAACACTGGTGATCACTGGTTTGCACGTCACGTTCTTCTTTCTGCTGACATTTTTCTGAAGTTTCTATAACAAATATGTCTAGGCTGTGCAATAAGAAAAGGGGGCTTTAAAAAAATGATATCGATTAAGACCCACATAAAGATGACAAGCTGGATAAAGAAAACACGCTCTGATGTTTCTATCACTTTCTCCTTCGGAGACTTTTGGAACACTGTTGGCACTCTGGAAATGAGGAGAAATATTACCTGCCTCAGGAGAGCTTCCCCAATTCCCAGGGCCGAGTTAACTGCTCACTTTCTATATTCCCCCAGCACTTTGTTGTACCACTATTACTGTGCCAAACATATTCTATTGGAATCCATATTTCAGTATGGAATAGAATCCACCTGTGGTGAATGTGTACCAACTAAAACCCACCCCATCAAATATTTCAGAGAAACTAAACCTTCGTGTAATGTGGAGCAAACTCCCCTAACACTCTCCAACACGTTTCAATGTCACCATGACAATGGAGAACGCAGGTGTGTAGCTGTCAGTGCAACAAGGAGACCCAGGAAAGCAAGGCAAGGGAAAAGGCAGGGGACATTCTCTGCCATGGAATGCAAAGGAAGGCATACCCTCTAAGCAGAGGCCAGTGAGTTACTGTTCATGTTGCTTCCAAAGTGGGTGGTGGTGAGTACAGGGGTTTCCATTATCTTCTTTACACCTTTCACATGTTATGAATAAGGAATTTTTTTGTATGATTCAATATTCACGGAAACCATTAAAGAAGTCCTGAAGATTTCCCTTTGTTTATTGATTTACTAAACATAGTTTAAACATCTACTATGTTCCAGGCACTGTGTTTTAGCTCGGCATGAAGTAGTCATAGTCTTTATCTCAAGGGGTTTGCACTCAAGTACATGAACAGATAAACAGATACAACATAATAGGACACTAGACTTATTATAAAAGGGTTCTTCATTTTATGGGAACCTGGAAAAATGGTCTATCCAAGCACCCCTACTACTTCCCATTCCACAAAGGAACAAGGCAAACCTCAGGACAATCCCCATGGGGGGGGGGAATTGTGACCAAATGTACATCTCGAGGCTCTTCAACCAACACAAAAGTCATAGAGAATGCTCAAAAAGCCCATCGAGCCACCTCAGGCATAAACAGTGACTCCTTTTCATTTTCATTCTTCTTTACATGTGCTTTATTATCTAGAGAACTATTTGCAACGTCTAATACGTGGAATCTCACAGAGTTTAAAAAAATAAATAAATAAAAAGTAAAAATATGAGTCAGCTAAGCCGTGATAACTTAAGTTGTATCTTCTTCTGAAGCCACCCAAGGGTAAGAGCACACATGCTGAATTCATTTCATGCTGGAAGTCTTCCCCCCATCTGCTTACCACGTGTGTTGGTAGCCATGTCAGCCACTTTCTGAAAAGCATCCAAGAAGGCAGCTGCTGCTACTACAGTTGTCCTAAAATGCAAACAGATAACAAAAGCATGAGGAATGTCTCACACTAGCAAATTCATTACAGCTCAAAGGCTAAAACCTCTGCTAAGGAGAAACAGCTCAACTGGAGATCCACAACCATTGCTTTGTGGCCCCACTTTTTTCTCAGCCAGCATTTTCCTCCTTCTCCTACTGACCCTCTACCCGGTAACGGCTAGGTCATTCGGGGCTATTCAATCAATATTCCTCCCATGCCATTTCACCTGATGGTTTTAACATTATTACCAGAAAAACTTTGGCAAAGGAAGAAATGACAGTTGTTTCTTCGTGAAAGAATAGCATCACTGAGAAACAGGGCTGGAACAGGTGAAATGCATTCTAGAGTAGGAAAACCACGCACACACGGACTGGGGAGAAGGAATCTTGACGATAATTCATTTTAGAGATGGGAAAACTGAGACCACAAAATGCACAGTGATCTTCACCATCACTAGGTTCATACAGAACTGGGACTAGATCCCAGTATCATGACTCGCCTCCCGTGCTCATTCCACAACAAGACTCAAGATCCTAGATAGGCGATTCCCGCCCCCCCCCCCCCGACAAATCCTAATTATAATGAAACTGAGGTACTATTTTTTCAAATTTAGAATGCCATTTCAACTACATTTTCCAAATTCCCAAAAGCAGAGAATGGGGAGAAGTTACTATACTCGCTTTATGTCCTAGAAATTATTTTGAACTCTTAACATCTTGTTGAGCACCATAAGATGCCTTGAACACTCTGTGGTCTCTTGGTCCCTAGAGTCGAGATCCAATTAGTCATTCAATGAAGAGTAATCATCCCTCCATGCCAAGACCATGGCACCAAACAAGCCCCAGAACACGCAAGCAAGGACAAGTGAGCTGACAGCGTGATGATGATTTTCAAGTATGTCACTTGTCCTCTGATAGGAATCGAGTCTTTACTGAGCATTCCCAAGAATTAAAAGTTGCTGAGGGGGGCAGCGGATGTGGCTCAAATGGTTGGGTGTCCGTCTGCCACATGGAGGGACCTGGGTTCGATCCCCGGGACCTCCCGGTAAAATAAAAAAAATTAAAAAAATTAAAAAAAAAAAAAATATATATATATATATATAGAAGGCGCATGGGCTGCCAGGCTCTGTGTGCCGGTGAGCCGCCAGGCCCCGGGCGCCATGCAGCAAGATGATGACGTAACAGGGGAGAGACGACAAGACGCTCCGTAAGCTCTGAAAACCAGGAACCGAGGTGGCGAGGGTGGCAGAACACCTCTCTCCTGCATCGGAGGTCTCCAGGATCGAATCCTGGTGAAGACTGGAGGAGGAGGATGAGAAGAGATGGCAGGAAACAGACACAGAGAATTGCCCAGCGAATGGACACAAAACAGCAAATGGGGAAGGGGGGGTTTAAAATGGATAAAGTAAATAAAAATAAATCTTTAAAAAAAAAAGTTGCTGAAAGAAGATGAGAATAAGGACTAGAAAGGAAAGAGTTCAAAATGGAGAAAAAGGAAAGGAATGGCCTTTAAACATAAGCAACATTTGGCTATGAAACAAAAGAAAAAGAAGCTAAAACATGCAGAAGGTTCCAGAAAGGTGTGATCTCTGGGAGAACCTTGGCAATAGTTCCTTACAGCCAAACTTCAAAATGAGGCCTAATATTTTCCAGTAGGGCAACAAAACATTCTGCTCAAATTTTTAAAAAAATAATGACATACATAGATGAAAGAAAAAAAAATCAACAACCAGAAAACACATTGCCAACAAATAATTACTTTTAAAAGCAAATTTTAAAGATTTGATATCAAATGCAAACCCATGAAAAGTTAGTTTTATCAAATATCCTGGGATTTATAAAGAGCTCCTTTTAGTTAATTAATTTCTGACATAATGACTATTTGTTTTCATTCAGGTCAATGCCAATCATCCAAATATGATGAGCCAGCTATAGAGATAGGTGCCTTTGTATCAGTCACCAGAAGTCCACTGAAAATTAGGAAGGTAGTCAATTTTGAGGCACGAAGAGCTTTATTTTTATTTTTCATTTTATTTTACCAGGAGGTCTCGGGGATCGAACCCAGGTCCTTCCATATGATAGACGGATGTCCAACTACTTGAGCCACATCCGCTTCCATATGAAGAGCTTTTAAACACTGCCTTTCAATTACAGTCCTAGTTCACTGTCTGATGTAGTCACAAGATATCCTGACCTGCTCTGATGGGGCAGAGCAGATATGAGCCACTGGCAGCAGTAAGGAGTAATTCAGCTCAAATATGCCCAGAATTATTTGCCTCTTCTACAGTCTCATCTTTATTCTTTCTCTAAAACAGAGAATTAAACCATGTGCCTAAGACCCCCATACTACTGTCAGCCATGTACTAGTAGTTTATTTATTTATTTTTTTTTTTTTTAAGATTTTATTTATTTATTCATTTATCCCCCCCTTGCTGCTTGTGCTCGCTGGGTCAGCTAACCACGCCGTGCGGGCAGGCTTGCCTTCACCAGGAGGCCCCAGGAACCGAACCCGGGGCCTCCCATATGGTAAACGGGAGCCCTACTGATTGAGCCACAGCCGCTTCCCTGTACTAGTAGTTTAACAAAATAATAAAGAAATGCTTCCTACTGTCAGGAGACCTAAATGCTAAAAATATAAAATGGACCTGGTACCAGTGGGAATAGGATAAGATTACTTCAAGTCTTACTTTGCATGTTTATTAAGGGAGCTAGTCAGTTCATTACTTTGAGCTCTGGCTTCCTCATTTGTAAAAGGGGAAAAGAACCATTTTCTTAGTCAACCCTGAAAGCCTGCCATGACAAATAAATGAGGATGAATAAGAAAATATGGGGAAAGGTACTTAAATGTTGGACTGGTCTACTGCAGAAGGGGGCCAACCTATTTGAAATAAGTGATGATGGCAGAGATAGCGAGATCTAAGGGCATGCTGGGGACGCCTCAGATGAAGGGCCTTGAATTTTGAGCAGAGGATGTTGGATCTGACCCAGCAGAATGTAATTACAAGTTCTTAAGTAAGAAATTGGTAAAGGACCCGACATCTGGAAGAGGCCCCCTGTCCATCTGGAGGCCAGCTTGCTGCTCTGGAAATCCCAGGTTCACGAACAGCCTCAGCGCTACAAAGCCAAAGGAATGAACGGGAAAAGAGCCATCACTCCCAAGCTCATCTCTCTCTTCTATAAGGGAGTGATGGAACCTCCAGTCCTATGGCTAAAGTGCTGAGCAGCAAACCCAGGTGTTCATGGGCAAAGACCCAAGAGCATCAGGTCATCCGTCCCGTCTGTCACCCACATGGATTTTTATCCAAGAAACCACTTACCTGCTTCTGCTCTCCAGAAAACCATTTTCCATCTGTCCAAACTAAACAATGTCATCCCTCAAGGTCATGAACAAGGGCTCATGAAAATAATTACTTTTTTAAATGTTCCATCCTTTGTGGAGAACCCACTAAGTGCAATGGTATCCCTTCTCTCCACTGGTTTAAACGGCTTTAGCTTCAGAAAGACCTTGAATACTATGCATTTTGTACCAAATAATATATGAACAAGCCCAAGTCATGGCAGAAACAGCCCCTTAGAGCAGATCAGCACTAGGTAATGTTTGTTTAAAACACCTTTATTGGCGGCGGATGTGGCTCAAATGGTTGGGCATCCGTTTCCCATATGGAGGGACCTGGGTTCGATCCCTGGGACCTCCTGGTAAAAATAAAGAAAAATATAGAAGGTGTGCAGGCGCATCGTCAGGCCCTGCTGAGCCACGCAGCAAGATAATGACATAAGAGGATAGTGACACAAGGGAGAGCCAATACGAGACGCACCGAAAAGCCAGGAACTGAGGTTGGTGCAGGTGCCAGAATGCCTCTCTCCTGCATCAGAGGTTCCCACGATCAAATCCCGGTGAAGACAGAAGGAGGATAAGAGAGGGCAGGAAACAGACACAGAGAATTGCCCAGCAAATGGACACAAAATAGCAAAAATGGAGGGGGGGGGGTTTAAAATGGATAAAAAGTAAATAAATAAATAAATCTCAAAAAAAAATAAAACAGCTTTACTGAGGTGTCATTTGCATACCATTAAATCTACATAAAATCTACCCATTTTAAGTATACAATTCAATAATCTTTAAAGTAAATTTACAAAGTTGTACAACACTCACCACCATCCAATTTTAGAACATTTCCATCACCCCAAAAAGACACCTCATGCCCATTTGTAGTCAATCCTTTTTTGACCCCTAGCCTGAGGCAACTGCTAATCTACATCTGACTCTACAGATGTGTCTTTTCTAGACATTTCATATAAACAGAATTGTACAATATTCAGCACTAGGTTTTAAACTCTTTATACACAGAGGCAGTAATGGAAAAGAACATGGACTCTGGAGCCAGACTGCCCAAGTTCAAATTCCTGCTCTGCCATTTACCAGCAGCGTGACTCTGGGTAAGTTATTTAGCTTACCTGTGCCTCAGTGAAATACGGCTAAAAACTATACTTATCCTGTGGGGCTGTGAGATTTAACTAAGCTAACATATGGTGGGAACACAGGGGATACCACATAAATGCTGCCCATTATTAATACCTTCCAAAGGACCCTCATTTCACTCCAAATTCCTGAGTAAGGAGACGGTGCATATCAGTTTGACTTGATGTATGGGGATCAGGGGCCAGGACGTATGGCTAATAAGTGGTAATGCTTAAATGAGAACCCACTACATCCTTCCACATCTTCCAAGACCAACCCCAATCCTGCATTTTGGATCTGTCCTGCTTCGTCCTTTGTCAAAGGATGCTGCCCTTTTCTGGTAAATGACAAACTTCTACTTACCGAAGCTGGGACTGCAGCTTTCCTGCTTTGTTTATGAAATCTTCCCAAACAGGATAGCTCCCCTACAACAAAACAAAGTCATCAGTAAGTCACACTGTAATAGGCATCTGATCAAGGCATTAGCAGAACACCCAATTCAAATGATTTGGGAGCGATCTCTGCATGACCATCTTTACGGCAGTGTCTAGGATATGTTGTCCAGATTATATATACCTGCATTGGCTCAGGGATGTGTTTTAAGTATGCTCTGCCCCTGTAATGTTGTAAATATCACCAACTGGAACTAGTATAGCAGAATCTAACACATAACACATTGCTGCATCACCTTTTGATTCAATAGATGGTTGATCCAAAATTGGAGGTACAGATCTTTGCTCTATCCCACTCTACCTGCTCATGCAACATGGTCCTGGCTGCTGTTTTCTTCTTCCAAACAGCAGGGAGGAAGGCACCTGTGTGACCAGGGCTCCTCCCCAGGACAGGTGGCTGCCAGGAAACAGGAGTATCAAAAGCTCAAGGTTGGAAAGTTATCTAAAAATAGATAAACTTCCCTTTATGGCTAGAAGTTTTTTGTTTTGTTTTTTTTTAAGATTTTATTTATTTATTCATTTATCCCCCCCTTGCTGCTTGTGCTCTCTGGGTCAGCTAACCACGCCGTGCGGGCGGGCTTGCCTTCACCAGGAGGCCCCGGGAACCGAACCCAGGGCCTCCCATATGGTAAACGGGAGCCCCACTGATTGAGCCACAGCCGCTTCCCGCTAGAAGTTTTTTAATAAGGATTATATATTTTTTTTTTTTTGGAAAAAAAAAATAAAGCCATTACATTAAAAATATATAAGATCAAATTAGAGGTTCTGGCAACACCAGGAATTTACAGCATCACCCTAATCCTGAAGTCTGTTTCACACAAACTGCTAGACCACACCCATGGGTTCTGCATTTGTGCACTGGAGGCCTGTGGGGCCCAAGTGCAGGTCTCCAGATTCAATCCAGTCTGCAGCAACTCGGTGCCCTGGGACTCTCGGCACCAGGACAGGGATCCTGTCTGATGGGATCCTGGAGGCCTATTTTCTGCAGCTGCACCTGAGCTATTTTCCAACACCTGTGCACAGGTCCTGTCATTCGTACCGCTAAGCCACCTGGCCTCCATCCTGCGTGTGGGTCATGGCGGGGGAGGGGGGTTCTTCAACTGTGCACAAGCTCAGGCCACCCCTCCAGCCCCACCAAGACATGGTGGGGATCCCAATTATAACCCCACCTACTCACCCAGTTCTTGTTAAGTCCAGATATGAACACCCTTGCACGTCTGCCTCCAAGTTAATAAAGCAATAAGGGCCGAGGTCTGAGTGCTTTGGGGGGCCACAGAGAGCTCTACCCAGACGGACAGCCGTCGGCACCCTTTAGATCCCCCAAGTAATCACAGCCTAGTTTAGACATTCCTTCTCTTTCTGATCCACAAGAGATTGTGAGAAGCTTTCTGACAAGCTTGTGGTCGCTCAGAGACAACGAAACTATTTCTAGCCTAAGGTACCACCACCTTTCACCTGCACAAGGGAAAAGGACCCGAGGGCAGGGCCCCCTCTCCCAAGCACCAGTCACCCGATCCAGGGAGCCCTGGAGAAGGCCACTGAGATGTCCAACAATGCTTCTTAAGAGAAAGTAGAGGCACATTCAGCAAGAACGTGCCGGAATGGCAAGAGGCCTTGGCAGGGAGTACCGAGTCCTGGGTTCTACTTACAGCCCTGCCAGTAATTTCCTGGGGGACTCTGGGGCAAATCTTTTTACCTCTCAGTGCCCATTTCCTTATTATGATAATAATAAAAAGAACTCCATCAACGATACCAGTTACTGAAAATCAAAGGAACGTAGAGAAGGGATCAGGAGCACAAAATCCAGTTGCTTGGGGTGAATATTAGCTCAGCCACTGTCCCTGTTGTGTAAGTCAGTCAGTCTCTACTTGGCAGGGCTGGCGTGCGGAGCTAATGGGGACACACACAAAAAGCTCTCAGCACACAGCAAGGCAAGGCTCAATAAACACTTGACAGGACTGATCCACACGTTTCCAGGAAGTTGGGAGAAATCTTAAAAACCCTCTAACTCGGAACCATCCACCCAGCCTGGAATTCCTCGTTCTTAGTCCCAGATTCAGAACCAGTCTAGGGGGGAAGCATTTTGTAACGATGAGTTAAGCACAGTTGAAGCAGAAGCGGACTGAGGCAGCCGCTGTACGGTGCCAGGCAATTTGTAAAAGGCGCTGTGGAGTACTCAAACCTGAGATAAACATGCCTGAAAATAACTGCTGCTCAAACCACTTTAAAAACGACTTATCTGCCCCCGAATGGAGCCTCACCTCAGTCTTCACCGAATTAGCAAGGAAAGGAGGGTCCCCTCTCAAGTCAAGGGGTACACAGCTCTCCACCCACGAACACCCACTCAGCCAGAAGAAAGCTGCCAAAAGCAGTGCACTCCTGGCTTCATGATAGCTGACAGGCTATCAAAGAGTGTCAGGCCCACCTGTTTCAGGCAATATATAATTTAATGGATTCTTAAAAAAAAAAAAAAAAAAAAAGAATGAAACGAAAATCAACTTCTAAGAACAAGACAAAGACCTCCTTGTTGAGAAGCAGGGAAAAAAAGTGTGTAAATGTTATTAAAATTTAAAGGCAAGGTGAAGGTGGGTTGTTCCAGATTTTTAAGTTTCTTTCAAGGAAAAAAAAAGTGTCAACCCACCTGAAAGTAGTTTTACTATGACAATTCAAAAGCTTTGAGGAAGTAAGAGAGGAGGAAGAAGGTAATGGTAGAAAGATTAAAAGCTAACTCAGAAAAATTCCTGCAATTTTCTGGACAAAAAGACTTTTAGTAGAGTGGAGCACACTGAAGTTGCAAGGAAAACATGCAAACTAAGGCATTTTATGCATTTGGAACCCTTTTAGCAAGCATTTCCAATAACCTGCACGTGCCCACCAAAGGGTCCCAGTCACTCATTCTAAAGCCATATTTCTCTCTGTGCTCTATTTACTTTTGAGGAGCTCCCTCAGAATACATTCCCAGAGCGATCAAAAGTTTACACAGGGGAAGCGGCTGTGGCTCAATCAGTAGGGCTCCCGTTTACCATATGGGAGGCCCCGGGTTCCAGTTCGGTTCCCGGGGCCTCCTGGTGAGGGCGGGCCCGCCCGCACGGCGTGGTTGGCTGATCCAGCGAGCACAAGCAGCAAGGGGGGATAAATGAATAAATAAATAAAATCTTTAAAAAAAAAAAAAAAAAAAAAAAGTTTACACAGACTTCACTGTGGAGTTACCGGAGAAAACTAAAGGTTTCACACTTTCCAGACAGACGAAAATCACAGAAAATAAAAGTCTTGCCACACACCCTGGCTCTGCCAAGTCCAAAGTCACAAAGCAAAAGAAAACGATTCTCCTCCTCCAGGAATCACTTGACTTTCTTTGGATAGCAAGGTAGGCAAGTCAGGAAACCTGCAGCAATGCATTCAAAACAGAACTCGAACATCACACCTATTCTGAGAGAAAAGAAAAGTCCCCTTTAAAGAAGTGAGAAGAGAAAGTAACTTTGCTTACAAGCATATAAAGAGGACGCCCTTCATCAAGAAATTTATCCATCCCCACTTCCTACAGTGAGAGATGGGGCTTCCCTAAAGACATGAGCTAATTCACACCTTTTCAGCCACCAAGTGGGGCTCTCTTCACACCCCAACACAAAACAAACCCACCGTCCCTGCCTGCTGTCTTCTCTTCAGACCTCCTGGGGATTCAACAGTCTCAAAAACTCCTACTCAACTGTTACAACCCAGCTCAAACGTCACCTCTTCTAAAAGGTTCTCCGATGCTTCTCCTTCCCACCTACCTTCCTGGATTAGCGAACCCCACTCTCAACTTATCACATCATGTAATTCACTGTCTATGAGCCTGAGGTCATCCTCCCCACACCCCACTAAACTGTGGGCTCGAGGAAGAAATGGAAGGAAGAAGGAAAAAGCATTTCTGGAAAGAGGGATGGCTGGCACAGATGGAAAAGGAGGGGAAGCAGGCAGCTGTCGAAGGAACAGTTGAGTGGTGTGCTTATGCTGGGGAGAAGCAGGAAATGGGCAGGGGGGACAAAGGGATCCTGGACACTTTCAAAGACGAGGTCCAGAGTTTAAACACAAACGGGACAGCAAAGGAAGACCAGGGTGGCCTTCATTCAGATGGCGGGTGACAAGAGTCCCAAGCCAGCACATGATGGGAGAACCTGGCTAATGAGTCCCATACCTGGAGGTACCCTGCTCCCTTTGGGACACGGGAGGAAAAGGACATTGTTTCCTTCCTTCTCAGGAAAAAAGCCAATACATTTCAACTCCTCAAGAATTTGGTGGATGCAGGCTGGCTTCACCACCCCCACTTCAGGTTTAAGCTTTGGAAAATATCCCTGAGGCCCTCTCATCTTCTCCCTCTTCTTCCTCCATGTTCCCCAGAGGAGAAGTCCAGGGCAGGCCATTTGCTAACGCAGGGGACAGAAGTCAGTGGGGCAGCAGTGCTGGCTTGGCCTTCTGTTCTGTTTTCTTTTGTATGAAACAGAAGCTCAGGATGGCACCCCACACCCGGTGCAGGCAGCTGAACTGCCTGTAACTCATTGGGCATGGCTGGTTAACGGCTCCATAAATAATGCAGCAAAACTGCCTCTCCCAGCCAGACCCCTCTGTGGCAGTGGAACCTCAAGGGACAGCTGCAGGAATTCGACACCACCCTGCCACCAGAGCAGCAAGGACCTGTGGTTGGAGGAGGGGCAACTTGAGAAGAGGCAGCGAGCTGGGGAGGACTCTCATGAAGAGAAGACATTCAGCTTAGGAGGATAAAATAGGGGTGCGTGGGGGCAGCTTACAGGGAGTCGGATTCCAGTTCAAAGGGCTTTGTCCTGCCCAAAAGGTTTCAGACAGAGGCTGGCTCACCAGTGGGTTTCAGCTAATGAGGATTCCAGGCTTGGGTCTAAAAATGGACGGATAACTTCCCAAGTCCCTCCTTTCACCTTCACAAGCAACACTGCCATCATCATTCAGCATCACCATTTTCTAAATGGTTGCTATGTGCCAGGTACATGCATAAGCGCTTCTCAAACTTGAACTCACACATCTGTCACCGGGGGACCTGTAAGAATGTGGATTCTGATCCAGCTGGTCTCAAGGAGAGCCTATGATTCCACACAGCTAACCTGCTTCTGGGAGATGCTGATGGCTGCTGGTCCCCGGCCCGCACCCCGAGGAGTGCAGCTCCAGGCGCGTCCTGGCTTTAGGCTCGCAGCAGCCCTAAGAGGCAGGGGCTGGGTCGTCTAGCTGAGGAAAACGAGGCCCGTAGAGGTTATACTGATGTGATCAAGCCCAGGTGATACCCTAACTTGGGGCCTGCAGGCACTCAAAGATGAGGAGGGGGCCAGGACTCCCCACGCACATGACACCTGAATACAACTGTAAATGTGTGACCCTAGAAATAGTCAGGATCCTCGAGCACATGCAAAAGAAAAAAGGAAAATCAAAACAAAGAAAAATCCTTTATGTAGATAAAAGTCTGATGGAAACACAAATGTCCAGAGTTGCTGTCATTCAGTGGAATGATTGTGGGTAATTTTTTCTTACCCTCAGATTTTCTGTGGACTCTGGAGCTGATCTGCTCCTACTAGGAGATAGAAGAGCCTGCCTGGAGCAACGAGGCTGGGGGCTGTGGCTCCCACTGCCACCAAGCCCCCTTCCCACTACACCGGCCTCTCTAGGTTTGTGGGAATCTTGGCAGGGTGAGTGTGAAATCTCAGCTGGCAGCACCCCCCCCTTCTGCTTCTAGAAGTGAGTTCAAAAACTTCAGGGAAATGAAAAGCAAAGAAGCTTCTAGAGGAGCCTGGGCACCTTCTGCCCGAAGCCCAAGCTGGTCTGGTCTCTTTGCTTCCTCGAAGAGGGTGTGCAGGATGACAGACAGGGTTCGTGAATGCCTGTCACAGCTCTATTCCCAAAATCGCCCTTCCCCAGCCCATCCTGCAAGATGAAGCGCTCCCAAGATCCTCGGATGAAAGGCACTATAAGCCATCATCAATACCAGCCCTGGGCTTTTATTCTCTGATCAGGGCTTGCCTAATCCCTAATTACACCTGTCCATCAAGTGGATGACAGCCTTGGGGATAATCAGGGGTTGCTTCCTTGCATGCCCACCCTCACCCACTTGCCCATGCTCACCAGCAATAAATATGCCTATGAAAAGGACGATTTAACCACAGAATGTGCTCCCTCCCTCTACACCCCCTTCTGCCACACACACACACTGCTCCATTTGTAACCATAGCACACTAATTAAGGCAAGGACATCAAGCAAGCTTTTTCTTCCTCCAGCATCACTAGGTTTGATGCCCAGACTGTGTTTTTTTACAAATGGGTAGGTCTCCGCTGGAAATAAAGTAGAACCAAACAAATATGTCGACTATTTAAAGTAGTTTTTTTAAAGTTCTCTACCAGTCTGCATGGCGTTGGCTAGCCTGAGCTGTCCAATATCGCAGCCACTGGCCACATGCGGTGATTTAGATTTAAATTAATTAAAATTAAAGTAAAAATTCAGTTCTTCAGTGGCACTGGCCACATTTCCAGTGCTCAACAGCCACATGTGGCTAATGGCTATGGTGTTGGACAAGGCAGATATAGCACATTTCCATCACACAGAAACGTCCGGCATTCAGCACAGGCCGAAAGCCACCCTGGGCGGCGTCAGAGTGTACTGCAACTGCAGTGGGTTTCTAGTTCTAGCTTCCAACTTCTGCAAATTTATGTGTGTACCAGGCTCTACATTTCTGTGAAAACACAACCCCTCTCCTGCTCTTTTCCTGAAACTCATCTCAGCCCCCTCCTCAATTTTTACTGCCCTAATTCCATTACTATTTCAGATAGCCCCTCCCACCAAAAGAAAAAAAAGGGGAGGGAGAGGTGGAAAAAAATCACTGCCTTTGTCGCCAATCGCCTTCATCTGTATGACTGAGTTTTTGAAGGTGCAAATCTCCCATTTAGGAATCTAAATTTGTTTCATTATCACCATGAATAACACTGACTCATATTTACATAGTACTTGACAGCATATAAAGAGCTTTCACAACATCCCTGGGAGGGCTGTTGGTAGAACAGGCATTAATTCTTCCCTTATTACCAAGGAGAAAATAAGGCACAGAAAGGTTAAGTCATTTGTCCAGGGTCATGGAAGGGTTTGCCCTCACACCCAGCTTATTTCATTAACTGCTCAATTAAAAAAAAAAAAAAAAAAAAAAAAAAATTGCCCCACGGTTTCACCTAAGATTTACTGATTCTCCACATCCGGGAACTGTATATTCAATATTTAACCACCTAGCACAAGGGCTGGCATTAAACTGCTGTTACCTAAGTGCTGTGCACATTTAAGCTCCTCCAGAATGATGAACACTTACCTCTCTCACCTTTCTCCACTACAGACTCCAAAGCTCCATTTATTTATTCCTATATATAAATGGGTCCACATGAGATAATGAATGTAAGTTAAACGCTGGGTAGACTGCACATCCCATTAAAATGTTAATGTTATTACCATTACTCATGTTTGCATGCCTACACATGCAAATTTCTCTTCCTTGGAAGTGTCCTCTCTCATTCACCACCCAACTCCAAAACCACGTCTGCGATTTAGGGGTCCATTCCTCTTAGGGCCAATCTCTCCAACACCCCAAATCATGACCCTGGGGTGGCTCATGTGTGTGCGTGAGGTGGGATCCCCTAAACGAGCACGTCTGAGTTCAAGCTATACTCACTTTTAAACTGCAAGCTCCCCGAAGGCAAGAGCGGAGCTGGCTGAATGCACCCTGCGAACAGGCACTGGCCTTACCACCCTGTGCGCTCTTTGCGAGCTCTGCCCCCTTCCTCTAAAACAGATTTCCCCTTCAGAGCAAAGATGGCGCCTCCTCCATGACCCGCCCTGGTGCCAGTGTCAGCAAAAAGGGCAATGACTGTGCTTATTATTTTTTATGGTCGTGGCCCAATTTTTAGTGTCTTCCCACTGAATGTCGTGCTCCTTGCCTGGATAGGGGGCCCAGGTGGGCATCCATATCCCACTGTCTGAAAGGACCGGTGTGGCCTGGTGGTTAAGGGTTTGGCTCCAGAGTCAGACTCCCCAACTTCAGATCTACCAACCAAGTGACCTTGGGCAAGATACTTAATTGCCTGGTACCTCCCTAACTTTGTAGATTAACGATGCTAATAATAGCCCTACCTTAGAGAGTGGTTAAGAGATGAAATGAAATAGTACAAGTGCTTAGATCAGAAGGGTGACCAGCACACCGAACTCAGTAACTGCTGATGACTACTGCTTTAACCAGTCAGTGTACAAAGCCAGTCAATTCAGACGCTTAAAAAACACCTACTATGTGCCAGCACTGAGCTAGGCGGAGGCCAGAGATAAGTCAGAAACCAAAGTCAGGGAGCTCGATCTGGTAGGAAAGCTGATGTGTACCCACTGATCCCAAAGCCCTGGAGGGCAGCATACCCCAAATTTACCTACAAAGTTCTGGAAGATAGGATTGGTACAAGTTCCCCAAAAGGGGGACTGTCTCCCTTAGGTTTCAAAGGATAAATGGGAATTCTCCTGGCAAATGGGAAGAAGAGGAAGAAGGAAAGGAAGAAGCATTCCCAGCAAAAGAAACAGAATTAGCAAAGGAAAAAGACGTGTAGGAGAGCACACTGTATTCTAGGCCCAGGAATCGTTTTGTTCACCCAGAACATATGCCAGGTATATTTGTGAAGCGGGGGTGCCAAAACGGCAGGGAGATCCTTCCTATTCACCTCATGAGCTGCAGAGGAAGGTCGTGAGAGCTCAGGATGGCCCAACAGCCACTTCTGCTTCCACCTGCTAGTGATGCAACCCCAGCAGGACCTACAAAACAATCATCTGGGATATTGGCTTAAACTTGTCAATTCCTGAGCTCCACCCCAGACCTACACAATAAAAGTCTCTGGGAATGTGGCTCAGGAATCTAAATTTTAACACACTCCCCAGGGGGCACTCATGCTTGCTAAAATCACCCACAAGATCTGAGAACCACTGCACTCGGTAAGATGCCGGGTCCCTCTGAGCCTTGGAAGCTGCGACCTCGGCACTTCTCAGTCCTAATGTCCGTGCCTGGCTCCTTCAGAAGGAATCCCTGGTGGCAGGCACACATACATGGGGATGTAAACTGATGCTCACTTTCTGGAAGGCATTCTGTACTGAGAGTCAGAAGCCTTGAAAAGCACATACCTACTGACCCAGGGTAAGTCCTTCTGTAAACCATCGGTGTTTATCAGTGTCTATACACAAGTATATATTCACTGAAGTATTGCTTATGATTAGTGAAAAACCAGAAGGGGCCTAAATGCCAATAAGGAACAGTCTTCCACCTTGGGGCCTTTGCACTTGCTCTTCCCTTGCCTGGAACATTCCTCCCCCGATATCCATAGGGGTCATAAATTGTTGCTTAAATGTCATCTTCTCTCTGAGGCCTCCCCTAACCACCCTATCTGAAAATGGCAACATCGTCCCTGCTTCATTCTTCTCCATTTTACACATCCCTTCTAATATACTAGAGGATTGACTTATTCGGTTTGACTGTCCCTACCTCTCCACTGCCCCAGGAAAATAGGGATTTGTGTCCATTTTGCTGTTATATCACCAGCACTTAAACAGAACCTGACACACAGCAGGCCTTCAAATATGTGTCAACCAAATGAATTGATTATAGGACATTCAAAAATAGAACACTGCCCAGTGGTTAAAACTGGTGATGCTAATTGTCACACGCACGGAAAGGTATGGACACTACATTGCTAAGTGAAAAAATCTCAGACACAGCATAGGCCATGTGACCCTTTGTTTAAAAATGTGTGAGCTCCTCTGAGTGTGTGGACATAACCCACTTGCTAATCACTCGGTAATCAAGTGGTGATGGGTGACTTACTTTTTATTTTACTGAAGTTTCTCATTTCTCTTCCATTAACTTTAAATGACTTACATAATGTTTCACAGGTAATCCCTCATGAAATGCTCTCAAAACATTTGCTATATATATATATATATATATATATTTTAGGAAAATGTTGCCTAGTCAGTGACTTAATTAGGGTGTCCCTAATTAAGGCCAGCACGACAAAGAGGCCTGGTTCCTGGGTCCCTCGCTCTAGGTCGCATTCTGGTTTCAAGATCACCTCGCGGGGCCTCGGAGCTCGGATGCTGAGGGCTTGGCCATCAGCGGCTCCTGGCTCTGCTCCCTGCTCCCTGCTTCCTATTGGGGTGCCTTGTCCAATTATTCAGGCTTGCAATCACATCCTGCTGGAGAGTTTGCTTTGAAGATTCAGTAAACAGTCACTTCAAAACAAAGAGGGACCATTAAACCAGACTCAAAGACTTCCTTAGTGGCTGCGTGCTCAGCTGCAGGAGACAGGGCTCGAGCAAGCTGGGCCTCTGAAGTGAGATGGAGGTCTCCCTGGGAACTAATCCCAAAGCACTTCCAGCCTCCTACCCCATAGATCTCTCCAGCTTCCTGTTTTGCCCTTGCTCGGTTTTGTGTGATGAGGAGTCAGTGGTTACCGGGACGACCCTGGACAGAGGGGGTTTCTCCAGCAAAACAAACATATGCCATGCAGTTGCCACCTTGGACCGCCTCGTACCCCACCCATTCCCCACATGCTTCCCTCTGCCGACAAGTCAGAGGCACCCGCTGGGTGAGTCAAGTGCCCAACAATCTCATGTCCTCGGCTGGGTCATATCCTCTTCATACAGAGTAAGATCCCTTGAGCTTCTCCAAGAAGCTCAGAGGCGAGCCTTGATTTTTATCTCTTTTATCTGGCTCATCCTGAGTCTTAGGTACAGCTAGAACAATCGTCAAAACTATCAATAAAATACACCCATTACAGAAGCTGAGAAGGAAACCCTAAGATACTGCGCTGTCAAAGCCAGCCTAGCACGGTGGTAACACAGACTCTGGAGCCAAATTACCTGGGTTCAAATCCCAGCTCTATCAATTATTAGTTAGTTGTATGGCATGAGTAAATGACCTAATCTGGCATGGGTAAAGGACTTAAGCTCTCTGCACCTTCATGTCTCCATTTGGAAAATGGGCAAATACTAGTAAATGAGTCAGTATTTATAAAGTGCCTGGTGCGCGGTGCCATATAAATGCTTGTTTAATAAGTAAAATGAAATTCAGCTCTCAGCTGGAGTGTCATGCCTGATTCTGTTCCTCTCTCCACCAGAAGCCCTCCCCAGAGCCCCCAAAAAATCTTGTGCTGACCTCTATCACAGCACTGATGACACCAAATTCTAATTACTCGCTTGTCTTCTACGGTCCAGCACAATGCCCAGTACTGTGCTAGGAATGACTAGGATGGTGCCAACAAATACATTTCCTTGACACTTATCGGTAGCACTTAGCTTCCCTAGCATTTATTTCATCTAAGCCCTTTACATATACTTTCTCGTTTAATCCTCAACAACTTTGAGAGGGAAGTATTACTTCCCCCCCAACTCCCATTTTACAGATTAGAAAAACTGAGGCTCAGGGAGGCTGAGTAATTCATCCAGAATCACAGCCTCTGCTGCAGAGGACGGAGCTAGGAAATAGCAGAGCCAGGCTTCAAGGCGCCAAAACATCTACTTTGTAAGACAGAAGCTAATAAATACTAGGTAGACTTAAGACAGAATGTGAAAAATGCCTTAAGGGTGTCTCACTTGGTAGAGGGAGGAGGGACCAGAGAACAAGGTAACTTTCTAGAGGGGCCTTGAAGAATGAGAATTTCAATAGGCAGCCATGGCAGAAAGAGGGTCCTCCAAGGAAGACGACAGTAAGAGTGAGGGGTGCGAGGTGTGTTCAGGAAAAAGGGAATCCAGTTTGGAGAGCATGGGCCACCGAGCTGAGGTCAAGTTACAGGGGCCGGGAATGCCAAGCCAACGCTGGCTGGGCCACATTGAGCAGGAAGGCCATTTGAGGAAGGAACCAGACACTCAGCACGAAGCTGCTGCTACAGTCCAGGCTAGAGGCAAATGAGGGCCACATTCCTTGGTGGTCACCCCAGAAAAAGGGGGAGACTCAAATGACGCATACAGAAAGAGATGGCACTTACAAAGCAACTCCTCGTCCCTTTCTCTGGCCTCAAACCTCTAAAAGCGTTTTTTTTTTCCTAACATTAAAGTAAATGTTCTGCTGACCCTGGCTTTGTACCCAGTCCTCTCCCTCCCCCTCTCCCCCATCATATCCAGAAAGTGGGTTTGTAAATAGGGAAAGCAAATGCAAATAGACCCTGCTGGGCCAGCTGAGGTTATAAGGTCCTCAGGGATGATTTACAGAGCAAGGAAAAAACTCAGCTTCCCCCTTTCCTGAGACTTCACTGCAAGCTCTGAATACAGCTACATAAAGGGTGGGGTAGAGTCTGCTCTAAGAAGTGGGGGAGATAATTGCTATACTGATTTTAAGACTTCAAAACACTCCATTCCCAAATCCACAAGGTAGAATAATAACCACAGCTAACCTTTGTGTGCAAGTCCTTCACAAGCATCATCTCATTTCAGGATCCTCACGACATCCCTATTATTTTATTCAGATCCATTTTACAGAAGAGGGAACTGAGGCTCAGAAAGATTAAGTAACTTGCCCACAGGATTTGAAATCAGATCCGTTTGTTTGCTCCAAGGGTCAGCAGTGGCTCCTGAATTCCTACAGGAAGGGTTTAGGGGCAGTGATGTGGCCAGTGGGAGGCGGACAGGAAGCTGTGTTGTAAAGCAGGCACGTTGCTTTTACTTGGGTAGTGTGTTATGGCTCTGTATAATCCAAAAGGGTCTCCACTAGATATGCATGGCTATTTAAATTTAAATTAATTAAAATTGTACAAAAAATTAAAAATTCAGTTTCTCAGTCACACTGGTCTTTTCAAGTGCTCAATAGTCACATATGGCTAATGTACTGGGCAATTTGCATCACTGCAGAAAATTTTATTGGACCCTAGTACAGATCAATAAAGAAACAGCAAAGTCTTCTAAAGATGCTAAGGTAAGATTGAGAAAACACTTTAGAGGGGGGGCTGAGATTTCTAGGTCAGTGGTTCTCAACCCTGGCTGCACACTGAAATCACCTGGGGTGTTTTTTTTAAAATCCCAGTGCCCAGGATATACCCCAGAAACACTGGATCAGAGAGACACACCTGCCCAGAACTGGCTCTTCGGGCCAGAGCCACTCTTCCCGCCCCTGAAGACCCCTGCTGCGTGGGAGGGGGCAGGGACAGGCATCCCAGGCAAAACCTGCCCCCCCCCAGCACTGAGAAGGCCGCTGGTGCTGAGCGAGCTAATACTTTTACTGCTGTCCAAATTCTTTGAGGGAAAGAAAGCAAATAGATGCACAGCTCCAAAGGCACTCAATTGATTTTTTTTTCACCCACTTAAACTAGACAGGAAAAGAAAAACCACTTAGAAACTATGACCCAAGCCAGCTATGCCAAGAATCAGCACAGGAAGGCGTTTTTTTGGCAATCCCATCAACGTCTCCAAACAGAGACTTGTACTGGCTCTACCGACCCAACCCAAACTGGAGGGCTACCGGGGCTTAATTAAAGGCAGAAAGCTCTTTTACAAGAGGATTCCCGGTCTGGACGCAAAGAGTTCAAGGTAAGGCAGTTCGCTTTGAGGAGTGATTTGAACTTTGGGCGAACTTATTTAACTCATATAATTGGAGAGGGAGGATGGGGGAACCAGGCATACGTGGCAGCCCAGCCTCAGGGACCAATGGGCTCGCCGGACCTATCAACACCCCTGGCTGGCCTGTCTCGGAGGAGACTCCGTGCACTTTGTGTGGGGACAGGTCAGGCACCAAGTCCCAGGGTGGTGGCCAGAGCTTGGCCCCAAGGCTTCTCTCCCCTCCACAAACCCTGGAACAACAGGGAGGGAGAATGCCAACTGTTTGTTGAAGGCTGGTGAGTGGGAGAAGGAAGGTTGGTCACAATATGTCAATACAGCGTCATTTAAATTCTCTCCACAAAAGTGACAGCTCGAACTGCCCACCCCACAATGGTCCTTACAGCTTCTCAGTGCAAGCACTCGCCTCCAGGCCAGCCCAGGGTGAGGGCACCGGTGCTTTCCTTTAGCCGCTCATAGGACTCAGGCAGGTGAAATGTCATCTTCTAGAAATAAATCCCCCCACCCCCACCTTAGGCATGTTCTAAAAGGTTTCCACCTTAAGGTCAAACAGGTCAAGGTCTAAATACCTGCTCCACCACGCTGTGGCCTTAGACAAGTTACTGAATCTCTCTAAGCCCCAGTTTTCTCATCTGCAAAATGGGGGTTGATGTGAGGATGGCACGAATCACACACGAGCATCAGCACACGGTCCTCGCCAAGTCCCTTCCTGGTCCCTGTCCATTAGATGCAATGAATACTGAGCACCTACTATGTTCCAAGCATTTTTTTTTTTTTTTCTTTTTTTTCCAAGCATTTTAAACAATCAAAATCCTCAGATTGGCTCAGCAGGTCAAAATACAGCCCTACCTTCCAAATCAGGGAGCGGCAGAGGAGAGGGAGCTGAGAAGTGGAATAGTTAAATTAACAATGGGCTGCTCTGGAACAGACTCTGCCTCCAGCGGTTTTTTTGTTTGTAGTATGTGTGTGTGTTTGTTTTAGTGGCACACAGATGAAACCTTCTAGTCTCTAATTCAAAGCCCTCAGCAATCATATACAATGAGCTTCCTCAATGCTCAGCCAATTAATTTATCCCATTTGTCTGTCTGGTTTGCTACTTAATAAGGCCATATCAGCAGTACAATCTGCAAATCTGAGTTAAACTCCTTAAGGCATCAGCCAGTTCCCTTAAAAAGGCCCCAAATACCTCTTGTCTGATGTCCTAGGCAGCTAAATGTGTCCTTTGGCTTTTGCTTGGTTTGGGGAGAAGTATTTGTATTTGCAGAGGTGTGGGTTTGGGGGAAAAGTATCCTGAAGGCAATTCTGAGAAACAGCAGGGAACTCAAAATGATCTCAATTTTCCATACACAATTCGAACATCTAAATGGTCTCACTACAGAAGAAATCTCACCAGCTCTTACCCATCCCTGGGAAGATGGAAGAAGTCTAGATGAAAATTATAGATAAAGCATCTAATGGATCAATAGTTTCAACCTTTTCTCCCCCAAGCATTTTAACAACCTCAAACGAGCTAGCCAAATTGACAGGTATCATTTTACCTTTTTCCCTTTCCCTTCAAGACACAAAAGAGTTCAAATGCCAAGAGGTGAGCAGCTCGGGAAGTGGCTGTGGCTCAATCAGTGGGGCTCCCGTTTGCCATGTGGGAGGCCCCGGGTTCGGTTCCCGGGGCCTCCTGGTGGGGGCAGGCCCGCCTGCGCGGCGTGGTTGGCTGGCCCGGCGAGCACAAGCAGCAAGGGGGGGATAAATGAATAAATAAATAAAATCTTTAAAAAAAAAAAAAAAAAAGAGCTGAGCAGCTGAGAAGACACAGCATGCATAGAACACACTTAAACTGAAAAAAAAAAATTGTTCACTGTTTAGTTTAAATTCAAATTTAGGGAGCAGATGTGGCTCAGGCAGTTGAGTGCCTGCCTCCCACATGGGAGGTCTCAGGTTCGATTCCTGGTACCTCCTAAAAACAAAAGAACAAACAACAAACAGAAAAACCAACTAAGGAGCCGATGTGGCTCAGTAGTTGAGCACCGGCTTCCTGCATATGAGGTCCCGGGTTCAATCCTATATTTTTACTTGCTAAAGTAGCAGCACACTGCCTGGTGCCTAAAACATAGCTGATTCTCAGTAAATGTTACAGAATGAGTACATGGCACTCTAGTAAGAGCTGGGTGACAGCTGAAACAGGCAAAATTCAAACTCAACTTGCCCTCCACGCAAACCGTGATCTAAAAATGACTTTCTTCATCTGGGGCATTACTAACTGAAATTTCAGGACCTAAAGAATCAAAGCCTCAAGCAACAGGTTTCTAAACAATTTGGTTATATACGATGTGTAAGGGGTTTTCCCACAGAAACACTCAAGCCAAGACCAAAAGTGTCTTCTTTCCAAACCAGGAAAACAAGATTTGTACCTAAAAACCAAAAAAGACTGATCTACGCAGAAGACGCCCTAAATCTCTGAGCAGGCACCCACCCCAGTGGTTCCTGCTGCGTACTTTATGACATCTTTACTGCGCCTTCTCTCAAGGGCCTGAACTGAGGAAGCTGTAAAAACATTGGACAAACACAGCCATTTGCTAAGAGAAAAGCCAACATGGGGCCCAGCTGTACTTTCCAAGGACTTTGCTTGTCCTGCCTTTGTGTGGCTGTCACTGTTTACACAGAGGTCCCTCGGAGCTAACGCCTTGGCTGGATCTTCAATACCTTCTTAAATAGAACTTTTTTTTTTTTTGAGGTACCAGGGGACAGGGATTGAATCCGGGACCTCGTATGCGGGAAGCTGGCGCTCAATCATTGAGCCACATCAGCTCCCCTGAGTTGGTTTTATTTTTTTTCCATTTGTTTTGTTTTTGTTGGTTGGTTGGTTGGTTGATTTGTTTTGTTTTAGGAGGCACCCTGAACGGAGGCACCCTGAACCGAACCCGGGACCTCCCACGTGGGAAGCAGGCACAACCACTTGAGCCACATCCACTCCCCTAGAGAAAACTATTTTATAAGAGGCAAAGGGAATCCCTGAAGGGACTGCTGCCCTGACCCAGGCTGGGTCACAAGCCCTTCCTTTGTGGCTGCCATATTGTATTCCCTGTCAACAGGTCCCCTGGACAAGCAGCGTCCCAAGGGCAGGCACTGTGTCACTTTGGATCTTCTAGGCCTAGCAAAAGGCCTTCCACATAGTAGGTCCTCAATAAGTATCAAGGAAGTGAATCTTGCGCCTGACAGGAAACCCAGAACCAAAGCAGTGAGAGAAGGGAACAACCCTGAAATCACTATCCAGTGTTTTGTCCACCACCCACATTCTTGATCTTACGATAAGTGAAGGAAAATATCATGATGGGCCTTGGAACCACAAAAGATTTCCATGGAATTCAAGAAGTCCCTTTAGCAGTTCTAATTTTAGCCAGAACTTAGCAGCAAGGATACTGGTAGCAAACAGGTAAGGGGCGCCGGGGAGGCAGAGAACAAGGCCCCTATTCTCCTGGGCGCAGGTGCTGGTAACAGAACACCCCTCTCTAAGCTAAGACGTGGGGTAGAGAATTCAAGGTGTGGTTTGGTGTTTTTTTTCACCCCCGGTAATATTATACAACCCCAAACACATTCTCCTAACCTGGTACAAAGTTCTCCTTGCATCAGGCCCAGCCCCTGACATGCTGACTCTTGAGCAACAAGGGTGAGGAAAATATTTGATTTTAGCATCCAATAGCCAAATGTTTTTTAACCAAGTTAATTATTAAAAGAAGAATGATGGGAAGCGGGTGTGGCTCAAGTGATTGGGCATCCATCTACCATATGGAAGGACCCGGCTTCAATCCCTGGGACCTCCAGGTAATATAAAAATAAAAATTAAAAAAAAGAAGAAAGATACCCACTAGGTGAGCTGTCCCCTAGTTTGGCCAGCAGAAACCCCATCTTAAAAGCTCCCCAAACATCACCAAATTCTATGCTGGTTCAACAACTTTAAAGCAACAGCACAGGGAACAGATGTGGCTTAAGTGGTTTAATGCCTGCTTCCCACATGGGAGGTCCTGAGTTCGGTTCCCGGTGCCTCCTAAAAAAACAAAAGAACAAACAACAAGCAAACACCAGAAAACCAACTCTGGGGAGCCGGTGTAGCTCAGTGGTTGAGCACCAGCTTCCCACATACAAGGTCCCAGGTTCAATCCCCGGCCCCGGTAACTAAAAGAAACAACAACAAAAGCAATGGCACAAGTTTCGCTCTTTGCATCATTCAGCCCATCATTCCCAGGACTTAATAGAAGCTCCCTTAATGCAGACAACATCAAGTATCAGAAGTCAGACAACTAGCCTTCAAGACACACTTGCTTCCAGGCAACTGTTCCCAAGACAAAACAGCCCTGGCCCTCTTCGGCCACATTAACATCTCGTGCCCCCTTTCCTTTGGGACAACGCACTAGACAACTTGCAGCACGAGGGCACTAGTGACTTATGTGGGTGGGAGGAAAAGGAAGCTAGTAAGTGATTTTGCACACCACCATTCCTTAGTGACCAACACCCCAGCAGGGTGGAAGAAAGGGAAAAAACGCAAGCTTCCTCCTCCTCAAGGAACCAGTCAGTTATTTTAACAGCTGCTGCTTGCCTTACAATGCACTAGGTCCCATGAGAAAAAAAAGTAGGGTTTCTTCCACACCCTACCTCCCCATGGAGGATAAAATACACACCATGACAGCAGAGGATTGGCCAGATGAAGTTTCATTAGAAGAAAGCAGGAAGAATCTGCTCTAGTTTTTAGGTGTCTTGAGATTCTTTGATTTTGGAAGATGGATAGTGCTAGGCCTTGAAATGACTCCTTTTTCTGTTTCTCCAAAGAGGAAATGAACTCCCTTCCTGTGCTGTTAACGGCACTGCTATACTTTTTAGAGAATCAAATGCTATTAATAAAACATTTTCCCTTACCTTTTTCCCACCCCAGCCCAACATCACTTCTATGAAAATAAATCTAAAAATTTTATCTAGATGGCATTCCAAATAGGTTTCCAACACTTAGAAGTGTCCTTCGAAACAAGAAAGGAGACCAGAGGCATTATAAACCCATCACAGTAGTTCAGAGAAGAGAAAAAGAGGATAAGCAGGTCATTAGAAAGCCAGCTAGCTGATTTCAGATATTCAAAACAGACTTTTATTATTGGTGACTTCAGACATATGCATATTGTATGCTCTTATCCTTTGTACTGTGCTCAAGACCTATGAAGTTCCTTTAAAATGTCACCATCCTCTAGTCCATGAAGAAGTCTTTAAGAAAAAAACTCCAAGAACATACTCAGCAACTGTCTCATGCATACACAATCTTGGAAATCAGACCCCTCCCCTATTTCCTTATCCCCTTACTCCACAAAAGTCTGAAATTCTGCAGAACCCAGAGTATGTTTCAGTCTTTCATCCATGTTGCTTTTAGAATCTTTTCCTGCCAAAGCAAACAAACAAATCCAAAAAACCCTTTAAAATAAGTACTACCTTCCCTCAAGGTGTTGGGCAAACCCTAGAGATACTCAAGGGGAAAAAACTCAGGGGCTCTGCATAAGAAGTCTATTATTCATTGAAACGCTGCAGAGGGAAAAGAACTCCACCTGAACCCCAATGGACTGCCCAGCCCTGGCTTACTTCAGGGAGGCCATGGGGCGGCAGGTGGAAAGCAGGCCGGCCCTGCCTTTGGGCAGGAGTACTTCCTGAAGGGTTTGGGGTTCAAACTGGTGAATGGGAAGAACCGAGCCTGGATTCTGGGTAAAAAAGAACAAAGAGAGAAAAAACCCCAGATGTGAACACTCCCCGCCTGCAATGGGCAGATGGGTTAGAGTCACTGGGCTCCGTGTTACCGCAGAGCTACTGGAATCACTCATTGATCTCCCCCCAAAACACCAGCAGCTTTCCCAACACAACTCAAATCCCTGCCCTGGTAATTCAAATAATACACTGTGTGTGCTTCAAACCAAATCTTGTTTGATTAGAAGGCGTGTAGAGTTTGTGTTAACAATAAATAATGCCCTAGACTCCAAGGAGGGGCAGCAAGCTTTGTCTTAAAAGAACACTTCAGTAATTCAATATGGATTGGTGGGCAAAGGAATTAAATGGGTTGTCTTTGAACAGGGAATAATCCATCTAATTCCAAGTGGCTGGATTAGAGGCATTCCTGGGCAAGCAGAGTCTCGCTGCAGATTATGCCCCAGGAATGTCATTTTTGGACAAAAGGCATGAGATTTGGAAGAGGTTTTCAAAATGGACAAGACCAGGGCAGAAAAGTTCAGCCTGGGTGAGGTGGCAGTTGGTTCTAAAAGAGGGAAGCAGGCCGTGACAGCTGAGCATTCCTTCCCAAAGCCATCTTGGAGGCACAAACCCTCTCCAAACCTAACACTTCAACAGACAAAAGCTCTTCCAGGCGCCCAGGCAGCGGCTGAAGAGGGACTGTCCACACCCACTCGAGGCACAGCTTTCCAAACCTGCCCACTCGTTTTGGAAGTCGAGCTTTTAAATTAAACACCACCTCCCCGGATCTGTTGAGGCAAACTGGGGCTGGGCGAGAGCCAGGGAGAGCTCCCTAAATACACATTTAAAAAATCCCCTCCCCCCCGCCCCCAATTCCCTCCTCCAGCCAGCCCGCTGGTTAGAGTTCCTTTGGATGAGTAACACAGAGCCCTGATCTATCTCTATGCACCAGAAAAGCCACATCCAAGGATCAGGTTATCCCCAGTCCCACCCTTTGCAGAAAAAAGCCAGGGTGTTGTTCTCCGCCCCCAATATACACACGCGTGCGCATACACACACAAAATCTTCACAATCCTTCCAGGAGAGAACCTGGAGCGTGTGCTTGAGTGTGTGGGTGTGTGTGTGTGTTAGGAGAGATACACAGGGCCCCCAAACCTGGTGGGGGGAGGAGGGGTCCCTGTAAGGCTGCCCTGGGAACTTCTACTGCGCGCCCCCGAGAGGGCTGAGGAAAGGCATGCACAGCCTCGCCAGCTTCGGAGCGGCCCGATTCCTACCTAATTTGCTCAGAATCCACACAGGTAGACCAGAAAGCCACTGGGGGGAGGGGCCCTCCCTCCCGGTCTCCCAGGCCGGGGGGCTCCCTCCTGCGGCGGAGCAGAGCCCCCCCTCCATGACCACCACCGCGCCAGGGGCCCCCACGGCGTCCCCGCAGAAATCTGGTGTCCGCCGGGGCTTTAAGCCCTCCGCCGGTTGCAGACACCCAGTCCACCAATAGACAATAGAAAACTTGGAGCCGGGGCCCTGAGACCCCAGGAGAATGAAATGGTGCCGTCCCCTGGGACAATAAGCCGGGAGATGGCAGGGGGTATCAGATACCCTCGGAGAAGCCGCCCGCCGGGTGACCCAGCAGAGCCTGGAGCAGCGCCCCGGGTGAGCAGGTGACACGCAGGTGGCGGGCGGCCACCGCGCAGGCAAAGGCCGAGCGGCTGGCCCGGGGTGGGGGCGAAGCAACGCCGCGAGGGCAGTGCGCGGCGGCCGCCGCCGCAGCCGCGCCCCCGCCGTCCTACCTTCATGTCGCTGATGATCGTCTGGAAGAGGCCTCCGAGCGCGCTGCATTCCTTCTCAATCACAGCCTCCATTTTCCCGGCGCGGGCAGGGAGAGGACACACACTCGCGGCCGCCTGGACTGCGCGCGGGGCCGGGGCTCGCTCACCCCGGGAGGAATCTCACCCTCCGAGCGACCCACCTCGGGCTCACAGCCTCTGCTGCAGAGGACGGAGTTCACGAGGTTGGCTGTTCTATGCCAAAAAGAATAACAACAATTTAAGAAACCAAACCGCTCGGTAGGGTTATTCGCCTACATACAGCGCGCGGCTCCTGGCCTTAAAAATGCCCGGAGAAAATTGACAATCAGGCCGCCACTTGTGCCCGCGACGGAAACGGCAAAGCCCATCTTGGTGCAGAGAAAACCACCCGCTGACCCGGGGCCAGCGCCATTGAAAAATGCAAGATTTTCCAATTTAATAAAATGTTTTGAAATGAAAAAAAAAAAAAAAGAAAATCGCCAAAGAGCAGAGCGGGTGTGCTCGCAGCCCCGGCCGCCTCCTGCTTTTCACTCCTGCGCGCGGGGCTCGCGCGCTCGCTCTGGCCGGGCTCCCGGGGACGTTCCGAGGGGCGCAAGCGCGCTCGCGGCCGTGCGATCGCCGCGGGGAGGGCGCGCGCTCGCGGGCCGCGGGCGGGGCCCGGGAGCGCGCGTCCGGGAGGCGCGTGGGGCTCCCGCAGCGGAGAGGAGCCGGCTGGCGGGCGGCGCCGGGAGGGTGCCCACCACCCACCCTGCGGGAGCCCCCCCCCCGGCCCAGCGCGCCCCCAGCGCCCCCTCCTCCCCTGGCCCGCCGGGCGCGGCGCGGAGAGGGCGTGTCAGCACGGCCTGGCGAGCACCCACCCCACAATGGCTGCGAGCGCCCGGAACCGAGGGTGCTCCCGCCGCTCCCCGGGGACTTGCAGTGGCTCGCTTAGCGCAGCGCCCCGCCGATGGTGAGCGCTCAGGAGGGCAGGAAAGCTGCTCCTGCAGCCTTCGGAGAAGAGGCCCCGTCTGTGATGTCAGGGCACGCCAAGTCACGACTGCAAAGAGCCAAATATGTCATTGAGGAGAGTTTGGCGGCGGGGTACAGAGAGTCGGGGTATCCTGCAGTGTAATGCCGAGTTCCATAAAGTTGCAGGATGCTGGGAAGGCGGATAGGCTTGCCGTTGCCAAGCAAACGGAAACGCACTAGACCCGCTGTGTGCTGCTGCTTCAGTCTGTGGACAGTGTTGACTGCCCGCGGCTTGAACGGGTGATGTTTTAGAGGCCCACTGCAGAGAACCCTGTTGGGGGGTTTACCCTGGAAAGGGCGCAAATGGCCTAGGCTGATTTGGGGGCCGGTGGTTGCTTTCCGCAGCTCCACCGCCAACTGCACCGCCTGATTAGTACCCGACCGCGGAGGAGGAGGGCAATCAAATGAGCAACTTTCAAAAAGACCTTAAAACTTAAGCACCTAACTCTGGGCTTGTTTCCTTGACCCTGGAGCTGGCTGTTGGAAGCACAAACACTCCAAAAGGGAAATGCTGGAGGAAGAGTGTGGAGAGAGGGGATGTGTGGGCGAAAGAAGCTAAGTGCAAAACCCTGTACCCCCAGGTCAGAGTCACCGGGCAGTAGAAAAGAAAGGTCTAGCTTTTTTTTTTTTTTTTTTTTTCTTAAACCCCTGAATGGAAGGGATGCCTGGAGCTGCAGGTTTTCCCCTGGGCTACTCTGTCCAACTCTTAACCACTACCCCTTTCTCCACCCCTCTTCCCCAAATCACAGTCTCTCAACTGTGCTGGATTCTTCCCTCAAGGACACCGGATGCATAGCCTTGTAGTCAACTTGCCAGTAACAGTGCTTGACACACAGTTGGCTCTCAATCATTACCAATATTATTTTAATACTATTGATATAATGATGCAGATCACTGCTTGTGAACCGGATTGCCTAGGTTCAAATTCCAGTTTTACAAGCTACTAACTGCATGGCCTTAAACCCTCTGTAAAATGAGGATAATGATAGCATCTACCTCATAGAAGTGTTCTATTACATGAATTTCTGTAAAGCATTTAAAGCAGCGCCTGGTACAGAGCGGACTCTCGAATTTTATCAATACAAGAAGCAGAGACCAGCCCGAGGCTCCTGACCAGCCCTGGAGCCAGGGTGCATCTCATCAGCCTGTAATGTTGGCTTGTTTTCCCGATGGCATTACTGAGGGCCTACTGGGTACCAGTCTTGCCACTGAGGCATGTTATATCCAATCCTCACCGCAGTCTTGGGAAGGAGGTGGTCATACTAGCCTGCATTTTATAGCTGGAAAGCAGCAGGCAGGACACAGCCTGGTTTTCTGAGCCAAAGGTCTCCCTTCCACCCAGCCTCCAGGCCTCCTGGATAAGGGGCAGCTGCCCTATGCTGAAGGACACTTGAGTTCAAATCCTGACAAATGCCTGAGTTTAAATGACGAGAGACCTTCCTCAACCTTAGGACGTGTTTGCCAACGTACACCATCTCTTGTTGCCTCCATTTCCCTTACGCTCTGTTAGAAGCTGGGGCATCCAGAAACTCCACCAAAGGGAGTGTGGGAGGGCATTCCCCGCAGAAGGAAAGGCCTAGAGGTGGGAAGGCACAAGGCATTGTTTAAAAAGTCTGGGATGAGGCTGGTAAGTGGAGGGGTTTGAGCAGGAGGATGGTAAGTTCAGATCTGCACCCTTTATATCAGCTTTCCCCACATTTGAGCATCCCTCAACCCCTCCCCCTCCCTTTCAAAACAACCAGCACTCCCCAGGCAGACAGCAAGATCTGATTAACATACAACTCCTCCCAGGGGTATGTGCTTTTTTAATAGCTCCCAGGAGCAACCAAAGGAATGACTTGCTATTAGAGGAATTTCACCCTCTGCGGTCTTGGGGAGGAGAGGCTGGGAGACAGTGACGTCCTCGCAAAGCAACTCACATCGCCCTCCTTCCCTGCGGGGCTGGCCGGCGGGGTCAGAGTGCTCCTAACCGTGCAACCTCTGAACTCATGGGTTCTGAGGGTGAAAATGTCTGTAAAATGCCCGTTGCTTGCTAGTGCTTTCCTCCCCTTCCAGTAGCGATTTTTCAACCTGGGTACACCGAGGGCCCCGCGAGTCCTCAAGTTTGGCTGCACATTGGAATCCCCTGGGGGAGTTTTCTAACTACCTATGCCTGGGCTCCACTCCCAGAAAATCGGATTTAATTGGTCTGGCCTGTGGCTTGAGCGCCAGGAGTTTTTAAAGCTCCCCAGGTTATTCTAATGTGCAGCAAAATTTAAGAACCCTGACCTAGGGAACTTTTAAAAAAAAGATACCCATGCCCATAGCGTACGTACATACCATACGTATTTTATTCTGTCTTCGTAGAAGGACATACGTGTGTGTGTGGATTTTCTCATTGTTTTATAAAAGTGGGATCATACCATACACACTTTTGATCTTGCTATTAACACCTAGGAGTTGCTGTAGAAATCCCTCCAGGTCAGTTAATATTGTTCTAAAACATTCTTTTCTTTCTTTCTTTTTTTTTTTTTTTCTTTTTTAAGTTTTTATTTTGATAATTTCAGATTTAAAGAAAAGTTGCAAGAATAGTACAAACACTTCCCATTGACCCTTGATTAGATTCCCCAAATGTTAACCTATTATGGCATTTGCTTCATGCTTGGGTATTTTTAAAAAGCACCTTAGGTGATGCTAATATGTGGCCAAGTCACTGTATACCGCCTCCACGGCCGCTGTGGGGTTTAAAAGAGTACCTGTGAAAGACCTGGTCCTAGTGTGCAGGCTTTGCATTAGAGGCAGCTTGGGAGGTGGGTCCAGGAGTCAGGCTGCCTGGGTTTCAATTCTGGCTCCATCGCTTCCCAGCTTTCTATGCCTCCGTTTCTTCATCTGTAAAATAAGCATACTGGAAATGTTAGTTGATGAGGCTGTGCAAGGACTGAATGAGATTACTTAAACTAGGACTTGGCACATAGTAAGTGCTCAATAAAGGTTAGCTATTGATATGCATCGCTCATTATCATAGCTCACCTATGAAATAAAACTGGTTAAAGCTTGCCCTGATGACCTCCAAACAGAATTTTTATGAGCCTGGAGCCATTAAATCCCTTAAAGCAATGGAGTGGGGGGGGTCTGGGGGAGGAAGGATGTCAGAATGTAAAAGGGTCTTAATTTAGAGACAGAGCCCCCTTTTGAAAATGAAACTAGCAAGAATCAACAAATAATATGCCACGACTCACCCTAAGAAATGTTTTGTATCTGCTTTGTAGATGTGGCTTAGGAAACCCCCAAGTATAACCTGGGTGACCAGAATGTGTTACCGGAACTGGAAACCAAGGGAAAATGTACCCTCATGAATTCACAGGTAGCCAGGCTACAGTAACACCTTAGCGGCAGTGTCAGACGGCAGGGTCAGACGCATGCCTGAGAGGGAGGCTGCATACCTGTGTGAAGCAGGCCAGGTGTAAGTTTGCAGAGAGCAAGTTCTCCCTCCAGGGCCAGCTGCTACACAGTCCACAAGGTCCTGTGGGAATATGGGCCTGTCATTGCTACATGTTCCAGTCCTTCTGGAAAAACTGCAAATTTGGATGTTTATGTGAAATTTCCCGATGTTTAAAAATTCTCCTGCAGGGCAATTTGCAGCTTCTGATTATGGAAGCACTGGTAAACAGGGAAGATATGAGAGGGGGAAATAGGTTGTAAGAATTTGTGTTTCTCTGGGACTGTGGACATATCTGATGATTCTACGTTGCCAGAGAGGTGTGTCTTGAACACACGTTGACCCAGGAATAGTTTAGTTCATTTCCTCTGACTTTTCTTGAGCACCTATTCTGTGCCAAGCCACACTGTCTTCCCAGGAGTATCCAATTTTCTTTGCTTTGTTTATATGCTCCCAATTGCCTACTGTCTTTTTTTTTTTTTTTTTTTTAAGATTTCTTTCTTTCTTTCTCCCCACCCCCTCGATATTTTGCACTTGCTGTGTCTGTTCATCTTCCTCATTTCTTTAGGAGACACTGGGAGCCAAACCCAGGATCTCCGATGTGGGAGGGAGGTGCCTAATTGCTTGAGCTACCTCCACTCCCTGCTTTGTTGTGTCTCTCATTATGTTTTTCCTCCCCGTGTCTCCTATTGCATCATCTTGTTGCGTCAGCTCATTGCGCCTGCCCATCTCGTCAGCTCACTGTCTTCCTTAGGAGGTACTAGGAACCTCTGCTCCCTGCTTTGTTGTGTCTCCCATTATGTTTTTCTTCTTATGTCCCTTGTTGCGTCATTTTGTGTCAGCTTGCTGCGCCTGCCCGTTGCACCAACTTGCTGTCTTCTTTAGGAGGCATTGGGAACTGAAACAGGGACCTCCCATATGGTAGGCGGGAACTCAGTCACTTGAGCCACATCCGCTTCCCTACTGTCTATTAATTTGACTTCTGAATTACCTTGATATTGAGAATGGCTCTCTCAGAGGAGAAGATATCCCTGTTACAAATTATAGAACAAGATGGTTCAGGACCCGATCTCTTCCTCATTGACCATATTTCTGGAGCTTAGCTCTTTCCGTTCTATAAGAGCTTGATGACAAAAAGATTTGGGTTAGGGTTAGAGAGACAATAAAAGAGCAGAAAAAACGTATTTCAGAAAATTGTATGTTTAGCATGCCATATGAAGCAATTGAAAAATATATCTAGTCATTTTTAATCAATCAGAGACATCTGAATTTACCTAAAAATGGAAATATTTACACAGTACACAAAGCCCAACATTTAGTGATGTAAACCCAAAGAAAAGGGGACTTCCACGTTTCACAAAGTGGCAGATTATATAACCTGAAATTGCTCCTGCTACAGCCATCTAGACATGCTAAATAAGATGTAATCAGGATCTTCTAAAATGCATGTCAGAGTGAGCAAAAAAGCAGGGAAATCCTCAGGAGCCAGAAACAAAGGGGAAACCAAAACCCAGAAGAGAATGCATGAAATGTGATTGCCCTGGCGGGAGTCTTTGGCTTCAGGAACCGGGGGCTTTAGTGTTCACACCCAAGAGAGACCAGAATAACAGGCCCTAGACCAGGGCTTCTTAACCTTTTTTGTTCCACGGACTCCTTTGCCAGTCAGGTGAAAACCACGGACCCCTTCTCAGAATGTAGCGGCAGATAGTTTTATGACACTCAACTAGTGTCAGGTCTAACAACTGCCATAATTTCAATGTACGGAGGCGCATAAGTGATTTTTCAAGATATGCAACAACTGTAATGTGATATGAAATGAATACTACTGTAATTTATTGCACTCATTCATAAGAGAAGGAAATGCTAGATTTCAGTTAGAGGGCAGAGAAAATAAAGATAATAAGTTGGGCTTTTTTTCAATTCGAGCTCATGGACCCCTTGGGGTCCATGGACCCCTGGTTAAGAACCCCTGCCTAGACCCATACGAGGCCCTAGCCCCTGCAAAGCCAGCACCCCATAACTGCACAACCTCAACGACAGGGGGGCCGGAGCTGACACAGAAGCTGCTTGGTCTTGGGCTGGGCCCTGGGTAGGGGAAAAAAGCGTTCACTGAGAATCTGTAATCAGGGGCTACACCAAGCTGGGTTCGGGGTTTGAATGGGTCTGAAATGCTCGAGCTGAGAATTAATGTAAAAAATTTCCCCCGGCCTAAAATAACCCTGGATTATGTAGAAGAAGCAAATGGAAAATGACTCTGAGGGGACCCAATCTCAATCAAGTCATCTCAGGGTTCCCACAGATAAAGCCCTTGAAATAAGTTCACAATTCAGAATGACAAATTGTACAAGGAAAGACTCCACTCATCGGGCTCAAGAGCCAGCCGACAACAAGCAGCAGGATTCAACCCACAAGAACCTAAGATGCTCGAACAGTCTGATAGAGACAAGTGTATTTTAAATGATTAAAAAATAAAAGAAGAAAACAAAAGCACAAGGAATTATAAAAAGAGAATAAACACTATGAAAAAAAAAACAAATAGAATGTCTGCCATAAAAAAATATACTCACTGAAATTACTATATGTATTGAACTATATACAGACAGGTCAGAGAGCAGAGTAGACAAAGAGCTGAAAAGAGAATGTTTTATCAGAGAGATCAGAAGAAATCAGCATGCAGAAATAAAGAAGTAGAAATTAGAAAAAAGAGGTTAGGAGACTAGGAAGAAATCATGAAAATGCAGTATTTTGTTAGTACCAGAAAGAAAGAAGAGAGAATGGAGGTGGGTGTGGAGAATATTCCAAGAGACATTGACTGAGAATTTTCCAGAGCTGATTAAATATATAAATCCTCAGATTTAGGGAATACAGCAAGTTCTGAACAGGATAAACTCCATGAATATATTTCACATGTACTGACAATTGTACTTTGCACTACATATTCATTTCTTTTTAAAGTGACCCAAAAAAAGCCTTTAGAAAAATAAAAATGATATTTATTAGAACCTCCGTATTTCTAGGGATGTGGTATAACGGACCTCTGCAGACACTGAAGGAGAGTCCAGGGCAAGGGCTCTTTGGAAGAGGTCTAGCAGTGTCCCTGCCCTGACCACGCCTTTCCTTTCCAAACTGCTCTTTCAGGCTGTTTATCTGGAGTTTTGTGTCAGTAGGGTATTGGCAGGAAACAGATGGTCCACTCAAACTGGGTAATGGAGGAAGTTTAAGAATGAGACTATTTACAAGGACAAGGGCAGGGTTTAAGGAAACCAGTGGGACAGTGCAGTTCCAGGGGCAGCCAGAGCAGGAAGCCATCACCACCCGTGGGTCTGAGGGGCAAGGAGACCCCGGGACCCCGGGAGGGCAGCTGCTTGGCAAGGGCTGTCTGACAGGAGCTGTGCCCTCGTCACAGGGATGTGGCCAGCCCACATGGCAGAGACCCAGACCCCCAGACCCTGACAGGAGCATCCCTTCTACTCCTATTGGTCTCGCTCCCAAGTGGGCCAATAAATTGTTTAGTCACTTGCACGAGGGAGCCCGTTGGTAGGGTCCATATGGGCCAGCTTCCTGGGGAACAAAGTAGAGAAGGAGGAAGAGTGGACTGGGGGCAGGACAAACAGGGAGAAATAGAAGATACTCAGCACACCCATCTTCTGCTCAGAAGTAAATGTTTTTTGTTTTGTTTTGTGTTCAAAACAGCTTTATTGAAATATAATTCACATACCAAGCAATTCACCCTTTTGAAGTGCACAGTTCAGTGATTTTGGTTTATTCACAGCACTGTGAATCACCAGTCACTTTTAGAATATTTTCATCACCTCCCCTTCCCCCCCAAAAAAACCCCTACCCGTTAGTAGACACTCCCCCTTTCTCCCCAACCTCCCTGTCCCAGCCCCAGTCCTAGTGGACTGTCTCTATGGATTTGTCTATTCTGGACGTTTCCTATAAATGGAATCATATAATATGTGGTCTTTTGTGACTGGCTTCTTTCACTGAATATAATGTTTCTATGGTTCACCCATGTTTTAGCATGTGTCCCTACTTCATTCCTTTTTATGGAAGGAATATTCCATTGTATGGATATGCTGCCTTTTGTTTATGTATTCATTAGTTGGTGCACATTTGGGTTGTTGTCACTTTTTGGCTATTGTGAATAATGCTGACATGAACATTTGTGTACAGGTTTTTGTGTGAACATGTTTTCATTTCTTGAGTACACACCTAGGAGTAGAATTGCTGGATCATATGGTAACTCTATGTGTAACCTTCTGAGGAACTACCAGTCTGTTTTCCAGTAAATTTTTTTTTAGTCCATGTAATTCACAAGGTTTGATACATTATATAATATCTGATGGAATTATTATCAAACAATTCATAAGAGTTAAGAGCATCCATCCACTTTAAGAGATTTGGCTACTATGTTGTCCCCAACCAGTCATAGGTAGTAGCAAAACTCCCCATTACCTTGCATTCCACCCATAGCAGATTGTTAATCAATTCTTCCAATGGCATGATTTAGAGATTTAAAATTTTACTTTAGAACAATCCTATTGTTTAGATGCTTATAACATTAAGAATCTCAGGTAAACAAAATTCGACGGTAGTCAGTTAACCTTCTGTCTATACATCAGTCTCTTCTAAGTTTGTTTAGCTGGAGTCTGTTCCTGAGAGTCAGATTAGCTCTAGATTCACTGGCAAGTTCAAGTCTGGAACTGCAACGCTACATTCTGTTTTTTTTTTTCTTTTGATAGCAGAGGGTATTAGTTTCCTAGGACTGCTGTAAAAAGGTACCACAAAGTAGGTGGCTGAAAACAACAGAAATTTATTGTCTCACACTTCTAGGGGTCCAAAATCAGAGTGTTGGCAGGGCCATACTCCCTCTGAGAGCGTAGGAGAGAGTCCTTCTTTGCCTCTTCCTAGCTTCTGGTCACTGGCCAGCAATTCCTTGCCTTGCAGCTACAGCACTTAGATCTTGCCTCCACCATCACATGGCTGTCTTCTCTCTTGTCTGTGTGCATCCAAATTTCCCTCTTCCTATAAGGACACCGCTGATAGTGGATTAAAGGCCCATCCTAATTCCATCTGCAATCCAATTTCCAAATATGTCACATTCTGAGGTACTAGGAGTTAGGACTTGAACATGGCTTTTGGAGGTACACAATTCAACTCATAACACAGAGCCTGAAATAGCACTGGGTTTAGGCAGACATCGGGGCAAGATGCTCAGCACAAGCAGCTTAGCATCCACAGCCTTTGCTCTGCCTCCTTCGCCCAGTTAAGTGACCTGGGGGGCCCAGGGCTTCCTACCCTGAGCAAATCCACCAATAAGCCTACAATTTCAGGAGATTTGTTGGGTACAAAAGGCTTCCTTCTCTCATGTCTTGAGATATTTTTTAAATCAATACCAGAAGTGGGGATGGGAGAACTGTCTTTATTGGGGACAAATAAGGTGGAATGGGTGTGGGGTTTGGAGTCATAGGAACCTGAGTTCAAATCCTGCTGTTTCCATGTTTCAGTCATGTTCATGAGCAAATTATTTGACCTGTCCATGCCATCATTGGTAAAATGCTCAATGGAAGACTCACTTCTAAATCTTGAGGGTTGGAGATGATATGGTTACTGTGCCTAGCCTCAACAGGCCCTCGGGAGGGGTCATTATTCTGAACAAGCTACTGCTGGCATTCCTACTGCACATTTTCTGTGAGGGAGGTTTTGTTGGGGGAACAGGGGTGAATCTAGGTCTCCAAGCCAGGAGACTTTTAATCAATTGTTTCAGCATAGTTCTCCTTGCTGACTTTTAATAATGGATTTGTTTGCTTTTAATAAGAAGAACCAGTCCCAGCCCTCCAATTTTCTGAATCTGGAGAGCAAACAGATGCTTGTGAGCTGGAGTTCAGTAGCAATCTTTGCAGCCACAAGTGGCCAGTGGCCCCGGGCAACAAGTGAAAACAGGTTTCGTGCAAGGAAACATTTCATTTGCAGAGGGTAATGATATTTAACTGGGATCCTATCCTGCAGCTTCAAAGGTAGTGGCAACTATTTCCTTACTAATGAGCACCACACCCCCTGGCTCCCTGTCCCCAAGGCAGGAATGATGCTAAATAGTAATCTCCCCAACCGATGCATATCAGGAGGGGGAGGTAGGAGAAATGGCTTGCTCACCTGTGCTTACCTTGCTGTGTGATCTCAGGTGAGTGACAGAGCCTCTCTGGGACTCACTTTCCTCATTTGTAAAATGAGAGGATTGGTCCCGTCCAGGTAATGTCAAGGTGTCTTCCCTGTGAGCGTGCCTGACCTCCAGGCCTGATTTTAGACCCTTGCTTGAGTCTCTGTCTGCTTTGGATATGTATCTGTCTATGCTGTGCGTGTGTGTTTATGTATTTTGGGAACAGCTGGAAAGAGAGATTAGGAAAGCAACGGGTGCTTTTTTGTTTCAGGGAACTACTGCAGGAGGCATTTACTGGGAAAGAAAGGCTTCTCGGATGATGCTTAATCCCTCCTTCCCCCAAAAAAGGACCTTGTGCATATAAATACAAACAGCTGGAGTCTTCTCTCTCCCCACCCCCATGGCTACACAAAACAGAGTGAGAACTACCCATTAGCTCTTCCCCACTGCAACTAGGACACTTTCTTTCCTTATTTTACCATAAAGTTATTTTAATCTAAATATGTTGAAGGAGAAGCAGCCTACCAGTTTCACATCTTATAGAAACAAGTATTTTCTAGAACAAATCCAAGCCCAGTCGTAAAAACTGAAAACAAATTTCCACAAAGTTGTTCCCCATAATCTAAATTTTTCTGACAGGGAGTTTAATACTTCAAATGGGAGCCCAACCCCTTGTTGGTCTAAACGATTTATTTGAAATTTTTTTAATCCTCAATTGAAATCTTTTTCCCTTGTTGAAGAGAATTTTATTAAGGAACTATAATCAAGACACCACATTTATTTAAACATTATCCCTCAGGAGAGAAATGTGAATAGCCACACAGTTCATGTACTTTTTAGTCACTGGGCCTCTAGAACTAGTATGATTTTTCAAAGTATTCTAAAATAATAGTAACTTGAAGACTGGATTACAGAAATTTAAATTTAGAAAAAGAAGCAGTTCTGTCAGGGGACTCATTCACGAAAATGGAAAGCTCTTCTACCAAGTCATTCCCCTGGGTTCCTTTAAATAGCAAGCTCCCCCATTTTGACTCAATTTATGGAAATCCCATTTACATGATTACTAGACCACCTCATTGTGTAAAACAAGGTAAACCGCTGTTGGATAACCATTTGGCTCTCTCTTATTTTTCCAACTTGTTACTAATTCATTTCTCCATTAATCGGACCTTCCCCTGGAGACCATTTGATCTCTTTAGAGGATGCCGGGGGAGTTCAGTCGGCTCCTCCAGACGCGATGGCTTTCAAGAAGCAGATGATGAAAAGGCACAAAATGATTAATTGAATAACTCACTTGAAAATTGTTTGCCACTTTAAAAAACCCAATAGCTGATCAACTTAGACTCCGTGTCCTAGCCTGGCTGAGGAGAACAATGCCAGGTTGAATTTTTTTTTTTTTACGAAAGAGAATCCTGTTATTGGATCTTTTAAAATGTTAGAAGCATGATTGCAGGCAGCAAGAATTCTATAATCCTGATAATAGATTTGCATAACTCTACAGAATTAATGAAGCATCTTCACGAACACTGCCCCAGATCTCGGGCTGACCCAGGGGGAACAGCTATGAGAGAGCTGAACTGGGCTCCTGCTGCAGAAGCAGAAGGAGGACTGGAGCCATTAACTTCTCAGAGGCACACAGCTGGGAGTGGCAGGAATGGTACCAGAACCCGGGACTTCTAATTCCAAGTCCCTTTTCACACCACATTACCCCATCTTTCCAGAGTATCATAGCTAAAGCCACCCCGGCAACTCCTTCCTTTTACCCAGGGGAGAAGTGCATATCAACTCAGTAGTCTCCTCCCCACTGATGAAATATCTGACAGTATGGGGTACGGAAGTCTGAGCAAGATTGCTGCCCTCAAAGTGTGGTTAAGTCCCAGAGTCCATGCCTGTGTTATTTCCTGATATTTTAAAGCAATGGATTCCTTTCTGTAGGCTGTGAGGAGAAGGGCTCCAGGGGATTATTGCAAAGGGTCGATACAGCCTTATGAACCAGCAAACCTTGTGCAAAATCAGAGAGATAATGTGGCTCATTCGTACACATAGCACTGTCTTCAAGACACAAAATCATTTAGAAGCTACGGTGCCTTTCATGTGGAGCTGCCATGGGTCAATTGTGTCCCTCCAAAAGACGGGCTCAAGTCCTAACCCCATCCCTGTGAATGTGGTTCTCCTGGAAATAGGATCTTTGAAGATGTTATTAGTTAAAATGAGACCAAGCTGGTTTAGGGCGGGCCCTAATCCAGTATGACTGGTGTCCTCATTAGAAGAGGGAAGTGGACACGGAAGGGAAGAGAGAAGACGGCAATGTGACAGAGGCAGGGGTTGAGTAACGCACAGGTGGCTGGCAAGCCACCACTAGAACCCTGCAGACGTGAGAGGGCACACAGGCCTACGGACATACTGATTGCGGGCTTCCAGCCTCCGGAGCAGTGAGAGAACACATTTCTATTGACTTTAGGTCTAGGAGATAGCTTACCCTTGATAATTTGGTTGGCCTCATCCAATCAGCTGAAGACCTTAAATTCAAAGAAATGAGCGTTCCGGTATAAGCAGGAATTCTGCCTCAAGACTGCCCCTTCCACTCCTTCCTGAGTTTCCAGGGAGTTCTGGATTTCCAGGAATTTGACACAAGACATCAACATCACTGTTACCAGAATTTTCAGCCTGTAGCCTGCCCTATGATATTCAGATTTGCCAGTCTCCACAATTGTGGGAGCCAATTCCTTATAATAAATCATACACACACACACCCTGTTAGCTTATTTTCTCAGGAGAACCCTGTCTGATACAAGAACCTATGGGATTTAGTTACTTTTAAAGGGGTCTCAGGGCTATACAATAAAAAGAATGAAGTGACCTATATAAACTCGGTTGAAAAATACCAAGTGTAAAAGCAAGTTGAAAAACAGTATGTATAGTATGATCCCAATTTGCAGACATGATCATAAATATCACGGTGGCCTTGAAAACCATCTCTGGAGCCAGATTCATGGGGCTTGAACCCTCCTCTACCGCTTGCTGGCTGTTTTACCTTGAGCAGGTTTTTGACTGCTCTGTGTGCCTCAGTTTCCTCATCTGTCAAATGGAATTTTTTTTTTTTTTTAACCAGGAGGTACCAGGGATCGAACCCAGGTTCCTCCGTATGGGAGACGGATGCCCAACCATTTGAGCCACATCTGTCCCCCTCAAATGGAATTTAACAATCCTACATCGGGGTTGTGAGGATTAAATAAGATAATATAGGTGAAATTTAAGGTACGTAGCACAATGCTTTGCTCATAGTAATATTAGCTATTAACACTACTATTATTATCATATGTAGAAAATCTGGAAGAATGCACAAAAACATCAATGGTGGTTATCTCAGGATGGATGGCATAATAAGGGACTTTCCCCATTTACATTATATTCTGTATTATTTGAATACTTTTTATAAGTATGCATCAGTTTTATAATAATATATAAATTTTAATGGCAAAACGGTGTCCTGGTGTTAAAAACACACAGACATTGGGAGCCACGGAAATAAAGGCTGGGCACAGTGTGAACTGTCTGAAGTAGGCAAGAAATAGAAAAGGAGAGAAAAAAGATCTTGTGACGCTAGGCTGGGATCCAAGTTGGGAAAGAAGAAGGAAAGAAAGTCCAGGAGCAATAACGCCAGTGAACGGGGCAGGAAGCTCCCAGAAGGATCTATTTTTATTTATCGAGAACATTCCTTCTCTTATCTCTACAGGCCCTCTTCCCCCAAGCAGCCAGCTCTGCCCACTCAGGATATAAGATGAAGAGTGGTACAAACTTTGTCTACCTACTCACAAGAGGAATTTGGGGGCAGGCGACCATGCTGAATTCCCATGCCTGAGGCAATGGGTACTTCTTCCTTCCATTTATCTACTAGAGGTGCCACTTAAGGGATTCATCCCAAAATAAAAGATGCTTCTAGAAGGTTTGCACTAACAAAGAGATGTGTCCAGGACTCCTAAATGATATGCTAAGAAAAAAAAATTTAATTACATTTTAAACAGTCCCTGCCTCATATGTTTGTAGTGAGATGTAATTAAGGCCATGTGTGTAAAGCTCTCAGCACAAGGCAGGCACGAGGTAGGCAGACTACGAATATCTGTCAATACAATAAGAACCAAAATGTGCTGAGCACTGAACTGGAGGGCCCAAGAGCTATCAGGGGTCCTTGCCTTCAAGGGGCTTAGGGATAGGAGGTGGAAAACTCCAGGAAAGGAAATTACAGCAAAATGAGGAAGGGTGAAAATCCTGTTCCCTTGGCAACTCATTGCCCCAATAGAAGTTAAGCAGGAAGCAGACTCTCTTTATTTCACAGTCACTTTTACTCTTTTCAGAGTTCTATTTTGCCTTTGTTCCAGCAATGAAGCTTCAAAATTTCATAAATAGGTCAGACTCTCAGATAATTCACTCATATGCAATTACGCAAGAAATCATTAAAAGACCCTGGAATCCAGTGAGGTATTTTTCCTGTCTGTCCTCTTCAATATCATGTTGCTGCTGGGATTCTGAAAAAAGTTGTCAAATAAGTGTTTCTTTTAATTTTTTCCCAAAGAGTTAAAAATAGTTTTGGTATTGAAAAATTGAGAACAAGCTAAATTTCCAATGGTTAAATACATTATCTTCCATCTACTGAGGGACTATTAGATAGCCAATAAAGTGTTAATTATAAGCCTACAGAAATATAAGGATATTTCAAAATTTTATGTTAAGTGAAAAATATAGAATAAAAATTGCATACACAAATGGTTGTAACTGCGTGAGATGTGTGTTATTGTAGACAGGAATAAGATAAAATGGAAATAGCCACATTGGGGTGTTAAAATTATTTGTTTATATAACAATTATATATTGTTTACTGTGTCAGGCACATTTCTTTCACTTAAAACCTACTAGGATGACTACAATCAAAAGGATGGACAATAACAAGTGTTGACAAAGACCGAGAAATATTAAAACTCTCATACGTTACTGGTAAGAATGTAAAATGGGACAGCCTCTTTAGAAAATGGCTTGGCAATTCCTCAAAATGTTAAACATAGAGTTACCCTAAGACCCAGCAATTCCACTCTTAGGTATATATGAAAATATATGTCCACACAAAATCTTGTACAGCATTATTCATCATTGCCCCAAAGTGACAACAATCCAAATGTCCATCAACTGATGAGTGGATAAACAGAATGCAGTCTATGCACACAATGGAATATTATCCAACTATAAAAAGGAATGAAGTCCTGTTTGTGCTACAGCACAGATGAACCTTGTAAATGTTATGCCAGCTGAAAGAAGTTAGGCACAAAAGTTCACATACTGTATGATTTCATTTACGTGAAATGTCCACAATAGGAAAATCCAGAGAAACAAATGTAGGGGTCGGGTGTGAATAGGGAGTGACTGCTAATGGGTAGGAGGTTTCTTTTTGGAGTGATGAAAATATTCTGGAATTACATAGTGGCGATGATTGCACAACTCTGAATATACAAAACCCACTGAATTGTACACTTTATAGTATGCAAATTATACCATGATAAGGGTTTATTAAAAAATAGCCTAGTAGTATTGTTATATTGTTTTTATAAATAAAATGTGATTAATGTTTTATAAAAAAATTCTTGCCTGTTGTTAAGAAGTTTATTTCTGGGTCTTTAATAACAGTGACACAGCTTCAACTTATTTCAGCCAAATCCTGAGAAGTGCCCAGGTCATTGCCCAGTGTGGAACAGAGATATACAAGCAAGGAAAAGGGGGCCCCCGGCATCACTCCCAAGGATTTCAGAACCACAGTGAACTTTTCATTACTTCAGTCAATCCTGAACAGCCTCACGCAGAAAACACGTGTTTAGGAATTGAATGACCAAATAAAGTCTCCAAGTAAGCCAGGTCTGAGATTAAACCTCCACCACAAAGTCTGCTCTTTACGGAACAGTCAGCCCTTACAACAAGCCTAGGAGATGGGTTCTATCATTAACCTCATCTAACAGGAGAAGAAACTGAGGCTAGGTTAAGCCAGGTCATTTGCTCAAGGTCGCAAAACTGATAAGTAGTGGAGCTGGGGCTTAAACCCCAGCCAATTTGACAGCAAAGCGGGGCTTTAAACCCTGGCGCCATTTGCTCTGCTTGGCCGTGAAACAGGTGATGATGATGTTGAGGCAGGGGGCAGGGGATGGGGGGTGTCAGGGAGACAGCACTGGCTTTTATATTCTAGTTTGAGGTCCATTGTCCCATGTACTTGTGTTTTGAGTAGGTCCCCATCAGTCTGGGGAAAGGAGATAGATCAGAAGGCAGGAGGCCAGGTCCCAGTCCAGTCCCTGCCACCACCTGCATATTCCCCCTGGGTCGCGGTTTTCTCATTTGTAAAATCAGGAGCTGTTAAATCCCTGGTAGCTCTGACCTTCTGTGACTCCTAGCTCTTAAATCACTTTCTCTTGTTAAGGGTTTCCATAACACCCACCAAGGCCCTTCTCCCTCCCAGTTCTGTGTATCTGTCATTACTTGCTCAAGGCCTGGCTTCCCAGCCCCACTGGCCTGCAGTACTAACCACAACAGCTACCACTACAACCAAAACTCACGGCATGGCAGGCTCTGTTCTGAGTGCATTATGTGCATTATCTCATATAAGCCTCATCCCGACCCTGCAATGTACAGGCTATTAATATCCCTTTTTTGCAGATGGGGAAACTGAGGTATGGCAGGGTTAAGTAACTTGTCTAAGATCATACAACTGCTCTGTTGGAACCAGGCTTCTAAAAAATGCAATTAAACTCCAGAACCTGGATCTGTCACTGCTACCCCCTGCCACCTCCAGCATCAACTGTATATGGGCAGAGACCATGGCTGCCTTGTTGATCACCGAATTCCCAGCACTGAGCCAAACGCCTGCACACAGTCCATGCCAGCAGGTCTTTATTGAATGAATAAATACATGAAAGGATGAATGTCTTCTGTCTCATCTGTACAGTGCCTAACACAGCATCCCATACACATGGGAAGGTAATACTATTCATCAATTTCTATCGTTAAATTTATTCCATTTTCTCCCTAGGTTATGGTTATTGTTAACAACCAAAGAGAAAGGCTTTACTCTACATAGTCATTTGCTCACCCTGCCTCCATCAGGCTTTTGCTCTTATTTACCTGCTGTCTAATCGTGTCTTTTGTTAGGTTAAGGTGCCCCGTTGGGTGAAAACAAGCATTTGTTTCACCAGAGACTAGAAAAAAAGAGGGGCCATTTGCTTTTTTCCCACCCAGATCGATAACCATAATTTGCTCCTCTTTCCCTTTGGTTAGGCTGTTTTTATTAATTTCCCCCAATAAATGGCCCTGCCATGAATGCTTCCAAAGAGCCATTGCCTGTGGGTCTCCTTCACTTACCCTCCCTCTCTCTAGAGCCCGCTCCCCTCTTCTCCTTGACACCATTTATAGGAAGCAGCGCTCAGTTTACAGCCTCATCACCAGCTGCTCTGTGGAGCCCAGTTGGAGCACATTGAATGCTGGGAATCCTGTTCACTGCTGGCAGCTTTTTTTTTTTTTTTTGAGTTGTTCATTTCCCCTGCTCGGCACTAATAGCTTTTTTCTGACCTCTCCTGGGACATGGACTATTTTGCATTTGCAAGCCACCTTTATGGAAAGGGCCTCCAGGTCTTCTGAAGTGTCCTGGGACCATGTATTCAATTGGAGATGACTGTGTCACCGATAAATGAAAATGTGCGACCAGGAAGTGTGACACTGTGAGCTGAATGTTCTTGTGGCACTGGAAGTTCTTTCTTGCAGGACTCCAGTGTGGCTGGTTGCAGGAGATAATGTCAGAAAAAAAATGGATTTTTTCAGATTATAAGGATGGTTCTGCTAGTGTTTTAGGGTGGGGGAATTAAAAAAAAAAGGTAGTATAATTGTGTGGGAATGGGCTAAGAAAAGAGGAAAGGAAGGAAGTGTTAAGTTTAAAAGCCTGGAAGATTTTTGGCCTTCCAAGGCAGTGGCAGGGGATCCATCCAAATCCCAACTTATCATCCTGCCTTGCCTCAATCCTGATCGTCAGGAGAGCTGGCAGAGAGAAGGTTCCTGAAGAATAATTTGAGTTCCTACTCTGTGTCAGGCACCTTTACTTTATTTAATTCTCACATCGCAGCAAGATAGTTATTTTTGGCTGATTTTGTTGGGAAACTGACGCTCAGGGAAATTATGTGACTTGGCCAATATTGCGTAGTGACTTGAGTCACTATTCAAATTCAGGGTTGACTGATGCCAAAGTCAGGCTTTTCCCCCTATACCACCCACTTGCTGGCAATAAAAGGCAAGCAAAGCAGGGACTATGACAATAAGACCCGTTTCATTTCTTTAGTCAGTTAGATACTGCTCTCTTGGTTATTTGGTGTCTGGCAAGTAAAATCCCTTTCAAGAGACAAGGAACCATGCAATCTCTTATAGGAAACTGAAGTTCTCTTTGACAGATAGTCTTAATGGAGAAGACAGGGTAGTTGATGGTGGCACTCTAAAAGGAAAGTCCCCTGTAGGGAGGAAAAAAGAGAGCAGGAGGAACTGACCAGAGACTTGAGTCATCCTGGGTACTTAGCCATGGGAAAGCCTGAGGAGTGTCCTGGTTTCCGTTTGTTTCCATAATTCTCTACCCACCCTGACAGAAATAATTTCCTTCATGGTGCTCCCCTAAGGTTTGGGCATTCCTTTCACTAGTCAAATGTTTGTTGAGTGTTTCCCATGTGTTGGTATAAAAGTTAAGTTTAGGTTCCCCCACATATAACAATACAAACACATGCAATGGTTAAAGCAAGACAGAAGTTTATTTCTCTCAGAAAGTCTGTGTAAGTATGATAGTACCTTGGTGTCATCATAAACCCAGGCTTCTACATTTCTGTCCCTCCCTCCTAGCCTGTGGCCTCTTTCCTCAAAGTCACCTCACAGTCCAAAATGGCTATTAGAACTCTTTGTAGGTCAGAAGGAGGAAAGCAGGGCAGAAAGAGGTTCTTCCCAAGTGAATCAACTCCTTTTTAAATAGCCTTCCCACAAGCCCCAAATAATATTTTTGCATGCATCTCAGTGGTTAGAATTTAGTCACATGGCCACATTTTGCTGCAGGGGAGGCTGGGAAATTAGCTATATTTTGGGCAATGTGCCCAGTTAAAAATGAAGAGTTGCTAATGGAAGAATGGTGATTGTAGTAAGCCAGGAGTCACCAAACTATGGCACACAGGCCAAATCTGGCCTGCTGCCTGATTTTGTAAATAAAGTTTTATTGGAAAACAGCCATGCTCATTTGTTTACATATTGTCTATGGTGGCAGAGCCGAGTAGTTGTAACAAGACTGTATGGCCTGCAAAGCCTAAAATATTTGCTGCCTGACATTTAACAAGTTTGCAAATTCCTGGACTAGATATATAGCAATTTGTGGACAAAGAGCCCACAGCTGGGCAATGGGCCAGACACAAAGATACAGACATGGGTCCCATCCTGAGGAGGCTTACAGCCAAGTGAACTGCTCATTGCAGTGTCATGGGAGGAGAGTAACAGGAGAATTCTGTCTGGGGTGCTCGGGGACTACAGAGGCAGGCCAGTGAAAACAGACTTTGGAGGTGGAAGTCAGGAAAACTTTTCTCGAAGATGAGCCTAAAGGACAAGAAGCCAGAAAAGAGAGACAGAAGGGAATTCCAAGCAGAGGGGAATGCATGTGAAGAATGGAGGTGTGGCATGCTCATTGGTAGGCGCTTCTCCCACTACACGTCACGGTTGCCCAGGGACTTGGTCTCCTCCAGAGACCATGCATCGTTGCCTTGTCGTGCCTAGCGCTGTGCCTGGCACCAGTGCAGTGTGGTGCCTTTGTCTTGCAGCAGTCCCCAAACACTCCTCCACTAGCTGCTTACATTAGAATCACTCGTGACCCCGTTATACAGCTACTTGGCAGCCGGGACCACTGAATCAGAATTTAGCCTGGGTGAGCGTGGACGGATACTGAATTTCAAGTTTGGTAGTCACTAGATAAAAACAAGGGTTTGGATTAAAATCTCAGTCCCCCATTTCCTATTTTGCACAAGCTGGATGAGTTACTTAACTTTTCTAAGCCATTTCCTCCATTTATAAAAACAGAGATAGCAGTTCTGACATCATGAACTTGTTCAGGGATTCTCAGCCTCAGCAGTATTGATATTTGGGCCAGATAATTCTATTTTGTAGGGAAGGACCAGGGGACTGTCCCGTGCATTGTAGGATATTTAGCAGCATCCCTGGCCTCTACTCACGGGGTGCCAGTAGCATCCCCATAGCTGTGACAATGAAAAATGTCTCCAGAAATCACTAAATGTAGCATGGGGAGCAAAAATCACCCCTGATTGAGAACCGGTGAGCTAGTGGTAAGAATTAAATGAGATAATATATTTATAAGTGCTTAATAATGATCATCATTATTTTCATTTGTGCTCAGAAAATGTTAGTTGAAAGAACAAATAACCAGTGGGAGAAGAGCAGCAACCTCACAGAGATGACTTCTGGTTTTAGGCTGGCAAACCCAAGAAAGAAATTCTTAGTCATGACACCCAAAATATTCTCTTAAACCCCACTGTTGCGAATCCACATTATGTTGGGAACACTAGCTGAGAGGCGTTTTCTCGTGAACGGTGCTTGCCATCTGCTGTTTTGTTGCCCATGCCTACATCGCCGAATTAGTTTAGGGGATTCCTGCCTGCCCCCCGCCCCCCATGCCCACTTCCAGCCATGTGCTTTTCATGATGCTGAGTTGGGTCTTGGTTCCAGGAATGAAGCACGGGTGTAAGGGCCCATCACCCAGGGAAGTCCATTCTCCTGGCCACAGTGGTTCGTGTGGGCTCAACCCAGGGCCCAGAGAACCCCAGAGCTTTGCTTGGGCAACTGTGAAGACAGAGCTTCCCTTCCCTGCTGAACCTGAACGTGAGAGGCCCTAAGAGCTAGCCTGTGACTGGGCAGGGAGGCCATGTCTGAGAATAAGGCTCACAAGGGAAGGAGGGCAGAGTCAAGCAGAGAAAAGCAAAGAAACCAAATTCTGGTGCTTTTGTCCAAGTCCCTATATCCAGCTCTGCCTGAAGCCCAATTTATTCCCAAACTGTCCATGTTCTGGAGCCAAAAATTCCATTTTTGCTTCAAATAGTTTCGGCTCATCTCGTTTTTCTGTCTTTTGAAACCACCACAACTCCCCCCACCTCCCAAATGATATTTGATCCCAATTATATCAAAAGTAAAACATTTCACACATTTTCAAAAATAGATTTTGCATCAGTTTAGGATACTTTGGGTAACAAATAATAGGAAACTCAACTCCAAATGGCTAAATCAATAAAAGAAATTCATTGGCTCCTTCTTGGAAACATCCAGAAGTAGTACAGGCTTTAAGCCTGGGCTCCAGCTCCATTTCCCTGTAGGTCTTTTGGCTCAGCCTTCCTGGTTGTGTTAGCTTTGCCTTTAGGCTGGCTTCCCTGTTATCAAAAGGTGGCAGTCCTTCTAAGTCTCACCTGTATGTGCCACCCTGGAAAGGGAGAAGAAGAGGAGTCCTGTCATCTTGAACCATCCAGCAGAAGTCCTGGGCTTCACTATGGTCAGAGCAGCTTAGAGCATGTGCTCAGCCCTAAGCCAAGGCTGGTGGAAGAGAGCTCCTGATTCTTCCCCAGCAGCCAGGGCCCTCAGCTGGACCTGTGAGTTGGGTCAGTGCCATCAAGACCCAGAAATGCTATGTGGTGGGGGAGGGAACACAGATTCTGGGAGACACTAACACTACTCACTTTAGAACAAGAAAATATCATCAATGAGAATGTCACCTTCTTAGTGACACCTTCCAGATTCTTCCATCTGGTATCAGCATTCCTTCTGGGCTCTTCAGGACTTGCTTGTTTATGGATTGGAAATTACTGCTGTCAGAGTTGCTTGTCTAACATCTATTGTCATTGCTAGACAATTTGGGCAGAGACCATAGCCAACATCTTTTCTTTTCCTTGGTAGTGGCCAATATTCAGTGAGGGCTCACTCTGTATTTTTAAAAAGTCTAATTTAATATATTCCCCCACAAAGCAAGGACAAAATAATTTTGAGCCCAACTTGCTACAGGCATTTAAATAGAGACTCTGACGTATAGTTCCGTGACTGAGGGTTCACTCCTTCCTCCAAACTCACTGGCAGGGTGGCCCTGGACTAGTTACCTCACCCCTCTGAACCTTAGTTTCCTCATCTGTAGAATGGGGATGACAGTACTATTAATCCTTACAGCGTTGTTCAGAAAAATTAACAAAATAATATTTGGAGATGCTTAGCACAGGCCTAACTCTGGGGGATTGCTTAAATGAGGAAGGACTTAGCACACAGCAGGTGCTCACTAAAGGTTAGTCCCAATTCACTCCCATCCACCCCCATCCCAACATGGAATAAGAGGAAGGGTGCCCTGCACCCCATCCCCAACCAGAAGAGTTTGAGGACGTAAAGATTTGTTTTCCAAATAATTCAAAATCTAGAACAAAGAAGCCCTGCCTAGGCCCAGAGTGGGGTTCTGGTTCAGATCTGAGGGTCGCCTCAGGGATTCCTCTTTGAACCACTGATGGACCACATCGGGCTTAGACAAACCTGCAAACAGGATGGTTGAAACTTCAGTCGGGACAGGAGAGGGAAATGCACGTGGGCAGCTGTGAAAGGTTCTGACTTATGTCTGTGAGACATGATGCTCGCCAAGGCGAGGAAACCCGGCTGCCTTTTTGTGAGTCGTTGACTTTTTCCCTGTCGGGTGTTTCCAGTTACCCTAATGGGCTTGTTTTTCCTCAGGCCACTGTTTAAGATGTCAGTTGGCATGTTGGGAAGCTGTTGGCCTCAAAAAGCTGCACAGCCTGAAGTCCCCCTTGGTTTCCAGGTAGTGGGTTATACAGTAGTGGGCGTGTTCGGGAACAGGGGCCTGTATTCAACCCCTTTTTTAAGTTCCTCTCTTTGAGGCGCTTTGCAGAGTCGGGGCTAAGTAGATGTTTGAGGCGTGAGGAAGGGGACACGGGACCACTAAGCAGGCGAATGTACAAACAGCCCACTCTGCCCGGTGCTGTTCACAGCCTGTTGAATTCCCAGGCTGACTAGACGCTTACCTTGACACTGACTCACACGTGCAGGAGGACCAAGGGAGAACCTGTTAGGGCCAGGTGGGCACCTTCTGCTCAGGCAGACTTGCTCACAGCCCCAAGAGCGCATGTGCGCTGTTGGCGAGTTCCAGGGCCGGCCAGTCCTGCTCAGAGACTGGAGCACAAAGCCACTGCTGCCAAGCCCTTCGTAAGATCCTGACATTGAGGCTAGGGATCGGGACAGTGTTCCCTGGCCTCTCTGACACTCGGTCTCAGCAACATTGTCTGCTGTAGCATAGTGGAGCACGGACTCAGGGAAGGTTGGATCTGGAAGTGGCCGGTGTTTATCCGCTGGGCCTGCTGACCATTGGCATCAGAATCTCCTGGGACACTGGCTCAGTATCAGGGAAAGGGGGCTTATATTTCACCCCATAAGTTCCTCTCCTTGAGGGCAAAGTTCTTTGGATGAAGAGTGAGGGGCTCTTCAAGTAATCTTTCACACACTAAAATTGGAAATTCACTGCTGTTATCCAGCACACTCATTTTACCCTTGAGGAACATGAAGCTCAGAGAAGTAAAGTGACTTCCCCAAGGTCACACACCTAGTTTGCAACAGAAGGTAAATACACTGCAAAATCATCAGAGTTACAATCTGTTTTTCGCAACCCAAATGGAATTTCTCCTCCAAATAAAATTATTTGTCATATGGTAGGAAGAAACACTTTGTAGCAGTTTGATATTATTGATGGATTCCAAAAAGGAATATTGGATTATGTTTGTAAGCCAGTCTTTTCCTCTGGGCATATTAGAGTGTATTGGATTATTCAGGTTTGGCTTTTACTTAATTAAATTATGATTAGGGCCTTGATTGGGCCTCGTCAGTAGGGCTTTGAGTCCCTGCCGCTTGGTGGGTGGGCACTCTCAGATAAAAGACATGGCAAAAGAAGAGAGTTGGAGTTTTGATGTTAGACTTTTGATGTTGGAGTTCTGATGCTGAGTTTTAATGCTGGAGCCCAGGGAAGCAAGCACACAGAGGAGCTTGGTCATGAGGAAGGAGAGAAGGCCCCAGGAAAAAAGAGGAGCTGTGCCGCCTAATAGTCTACAGCTGGCCTTGTGGAGAGGCACAAGCCTGAGCCCGGAGAGAGGCAAGCCCTGGAAAGAGAGGAACCCAGGAAGCCTGAACCCTGGCAGACGTCGGCAGCCATCTTGCTCCAACACATGGCCATGGACTTCGGTGAGGGAAGTAACTTACGCTTTATGGCCTGGTAACTGCAAGCTTCTACCCCACATAAATACTCTTTATAAAAACCACCGATTTCTGGTGTTTTGCATCAGCACCCCTTGGGCTGACTAACACACACGGTTTTTATTTATTCTGTGTCAACAGACAGAACATGACTTCCTCAGGAAAGGCACCACTAGCCTATACAGTGCCTTTGTGCAAAGCAGTAAAAGACAGACTCGTTTGGTTGGTGGAAACACCAGTTTAGATGAAGTGATGCAGGAAGAGGAGCAGATGTGAGCAGATTAAGAGGCAGAGATGAGAACGTGAATTAAATTTGACCAGCTTATTTATTCACTCACTTTCTTCTGGGAGGATGTGGGCCTGTCCCACGTGACCTGAATATAGCTTGGATTTCAGCCTCAACTCTCACTTTTGGCCAAATGGCCTTGGGCAGTCCCCAACTTGCACAACTGTGCACAGCAGGCCTGCTCACAAGGGCGAGGAACTTGTATATTGGTTTACATTCCCTGGTGCTCTGTCCAGAGCTGGGCTTATGAGTGTTTAAGAGAGGTGGGTGAAATGAATTACTCATGGCTACCTGGCTTAGTGGGGGCATGACTGGAACCTCCAACTCTTGGCACCACCCCAGGCTACCTGGTACAGGAGACAGCAAACTATAACCTGGTATGCCGGCCATATCCCACCTCTTAGGGGACTGGCCAGTATAATTTAGTTTTCTGGAATAAATCACCTCCAGGTGTGTCCTGAGACCCACGCACTAGAATCTACAAAATCAAGGCTGGATTTATAGTGACCTCCCACCCTCACCCCAGGTGTGAGCACCCAGAAAATTTAAGTCAGAAATAGCCTGCTTCTCCTCACCCCCTTCAACAATTCAGATTCCATCACCCGTGTTTGGCAGAGGTTAAATAAGAGTTTTCAGACTTGAGCAGAGTCTTCGCCCTCCCTCCATTTCTGCCTCCACCCCCTTGGAAGGTATGAACACCTGGAAAAGTTTCCTGGGCAGCCCCTCCTTGGCCTGTGACCATGGTAGTGACACTCTGGCATAGTAATAGATGCTCAATTCTTAGCTTTTTCATTACACTGCCCTTTGGAATTCCCATGTTTAGATGCTGACAAAGAAGCATTCAGCAGCCATTATCACAGACAGGGGAGGGGGCCTGTTTCCCCTGAGTCTGTCTCTAAGAAGAACGTGTTCACTGTCCAGCGATGAAACATGCTCAGCTTCAGCTATCAATAGTAGCAGTCGCCAGCTTCTAGAAGCCCTTCTTGGCCAGTCCATTTCATACCCACAGTTACCCTGTGAAGCAGGCATTATCCCGTTTTACAGATAAGGAGACTGAGGTCGCACAGTTAGTAGGCGACAAACCGAGATCTCAGACTCACACCCCAGGGTGCCTGGTGGTCCATTTGTGCTGCTAACTCTCACGATCAGTATTCCTTTTAACCTGTTTTGGCAAAGCCCCATGCTAGGTGCTGGGCCACAAAGATCTGGCAGATATAACCTTGTCTTTTTTGTGGGCTTGTTTTGCTACATTTATTGAGCGTTTACTGTGTGCCCAACACGGTGATAAGCAGTTTTCATGTATTTACATGCATTTTCTTTTTTTAATCCTCATAGAAAACCTTTGAGAAAGTACCATTGCCCCAATTTTCTTTGTGAGGAGGTCAAGTCACTCGCTCAAAGAGAAGTGGGATTCCAACTCCAAGTCTGTATGACTGAAGCTTATTCTCAACCAAAAGGCTGGTGTTTCTCCAAGAATGTCCCATGGGGCCTCCTCTTCAGAATCTGGAGGTGCATGTAAAAATGCAGATTCCTGAGCCCATGCTAAGCCTACTGAATTAGAATCTCTGGGAGGTGGGGCAGGAAATCTGCACTTCTGCCAAGTACCCCAGATGGTTTTTATGTACATTTACATTTAAAACTCACTTCTATATCTAGGTGCTGGTAGCATGGGCATGTTTGAAAATGTAGGGAGCTGTACACTTATGGCACGGACTTTTCTCTAGGTTTGTTATATGTTAATAAAAAGTATACTTTAAAAATCTCCTCCCAATTAGGACCTATTCTCTTTATTTTGAACACCTTGCTTCCTTTGCTAGTCTAACTCACACATCATCACACTGGTAAATTTCCAACTTTAATTGGCGTGGGACCCTGTGGTGCTCTGGGCCTGAGAAATCAGGCTATAAGAATGTCCCAGAATCACCTCTTCCCTGCCTAACACTATCATGCAAAGCTTACCGGCAGTTCTCATTTTCTTTTCTCTAGATAATTCCTCCAAAATAGATCACCCAAGTGCCTCACTCTGAAAACTTCCAACGTGTTGTTTCAACCCTGAAACCCAAATCAGTACAAAATAGGCCCTCGGGCCCTCCCTGATGGCTCACCATCAAAGTTTCCAGCACCAAGAGCTGGGTGGTAGGGGCACTTCTCCTTTTGGGCTTATTCTGCTCATGAATCACTCTCTGACTAACTGTCAGCCGCTCTTTCCCCTTTACACTCAGTGAGGTTTTTTTCCCTCTTCTTCTGGACTTCCTTTTCTTCTTCTGGAACCTCAATAGAACCCCATCTGAGAAATATCTCCTCCTCAGCCTCCAATAATTGATTCATTTATTCTTTCATTCACTTATTTTCAAACAGTTATTAAGCACCCATATGTAACAGGAACTCTGCGAGGGGCAAGAATTTAGAAGATGAATACGATGTGAGTGCTTTCCTTGTGGAGCTCAAACTGTTTTTAAAGTCACTTTTGATAAATACTTCTTGAGCTATTTCTTTTAATAATAATGTGGTTGCTGATGGAGATGATGACAGGAGGAAGAGGAGGAGATGCCGTTTTTTTCCCCTCCATGGCAGGCCCTCTAACGATCATTTTAAATATGCCACTTAATTTCCTTAACAAGCATATAAGGTAGGTACTGTTATTATCTCTGTTTTACAGATGAAGGAATATGGGCCCAGAGAAGTTAAGTAATTTTCCCAAAGTCACACAGCTTATAAGGGCTGAATCCTGGAGCTGATCAGAAGTCTGACCCCAGAGACAGGCCTCTTTGATTACTATATTCCCTTTAAGTCCTTAAAACTGTCAAATGAGAAGTATCAGGAGTACAAGGAAAATGGACTGAAGAGAGAGGAAGAAACAGATGAGAAACGAGCCCAGTGAGAACATTATTTTGCCCTGGTTCACCCTGGACTAAGGGAATTTGTATGGTACATTGGCAGACATTGTTCTGTCAAAAAGACAGCATTTTCACAGAATCATAGAACCATAAAATCCCAAGGTTGGGAAGGATCATGTTATTGTCCAATTCAAACTCCTTTAGATGCTGAATCCCTTTACAACCTATCACCAAGTGCTCATCCTGTTTGTAATATCTCCAAGAATGGGGACCTCACTACTCTGAGATAGCATATCCTGTTAATGGATATTTTGGCTCTACCTGTTCAGCATCTGTAGCAGTTTGGCAGTTTGATGTAATTATGAATTCCAAAAATAGATATTGGATTATGCTTGTAAACTGGTCTGTTAATCTGGGCATGATTAAGTTATGATTAGAGCATTGACTAGGCCACGTCAGTAGGGTGTTGAGCCCCACCCCTTGGTGGGTGGGGGAATCAAATATAAAAGGCATGGCAAAGGACAGAAAGAGCAGTTCTGAGTTGGAGTTGTGATGTGGAGTCTTGAGCTGGAGCCCCCAGAAGTAGCGTACAGAGGAGCTTGGTTGTGAGCAAAGAGAAGCCCTGGGAAGAGAAGCAAGTGATTTGCCTGATAGTCTACAGCTGGCCTTGTGGCACGAAGCAAGCCTGAGCCCAGAGAGAGGCAAGCCCTGGGGAGAGAGGAACCCAAGAAGCCTGAACCCGGGCAAACGTCGGCAGCTGTCATGCTCTAACACGTGGCAACAGACTTTGGTGAAGGAAGAAACTTATGCTTTATGGCCTGGTAACTGTAAGCTTCTACCCCAAATAAATACCCTTTATAAAGACCAACAGATTTCTGGTATTTTGCATCAGCACCCCTTTGGCTGACTAATACAGTATCCTTTCCTCCTCCTTTTAGTAACAGCACCCCATGTATCCCCATTTCATGTAGGAGGCTGTTAGCCACTGAAGGAGTGGGCACATGATCCCAATTTAGGTCACTAAAATTCAATGGAATGTGAGTCCAGAGCTTGAGCGACCCAAGGGTAGAAAACTAATGGCATCACAGCAAAGAAAGACTGCCTGGAAGGCCCAAGCAGCTAGGGACGCCAAGCCTTCCTCAGCTTTCCCTTCAACTCTGGGAGCAACTGTATCCTTCCACTAAGCCCCCACCCCTGCCTTTGTTTTTAGTTTGTTTTGCTTATTAGCCACAGCTGGATTTTCATGCTTGCAACTAAAATACTTTAGCTGATAAGATACCATTGTGTTTTCTTTCTGTTCTGTCATTATTAAATTTGTTTCTTCATCACAAATTTAATTCATGCATAAGGTTTAAAAACATTTTCAAATGGTGCCTCCCTCTAGACCCAGTCCCTGTAGGTAATGACTGCTAAAGGTTTCCCCTGTTCCCTTGGAAACTTTGATTTCATTTTTTAACAGCTCTCACTGTTAGATGGAGTTGAAACCTGTCACCTGTGGCTTCTGTTAATTTATCCAAGTTCTGGGTTTTGGCAACCACAGAACAGATTTGACCTCTTCACTGACAGCCTTTCCGGGAGTTGACAGTTTTCACACCACATGCCCTAAGTTCTCTTCTAGAACTAGACACCCCCAGTTTCTTTAGCTTTTGCCCAAGGGGCTCCATGGGAGGCCATCCTGGCCCTCTCCCCCTTAGCACAGTCTAGTTGCTGTATCTTCCCAGAGTGGGGTGCCTGGAATATAGTGCAGTGTTCCTGCAGTGGTCTGTCTGGGCAGAGCAGGACTCCTGAGGGGTCCTTGCCCATCTCCCGCTTCCCTTAGATGCAGCCTGTGGTCTGGTAGCATCAGGCGGCAGGCTCGTTACACCGTTGACCTTTCTGTCAACAAACTGCCAAGTGTATACATACACTAAATATATACAAGCTGGGGCTAAATCACATCTTCTGGATTCTGAATTTCTACAATTTGTTTTTTTTTGTTTTTGTTTTTGTTTTTGTTTTTCATAATACCTTTATTTGGCTTTGTTATTAGAGTGATGTTAGCTTTATATAATATGATTAGTCTTATTCCTTCCTTTTCAATGTTTGGAAGACTTTGAGCAAAATTGTTATTGGATCTTCTTTAAATGATTGGTATAATTCACCTATGAAACCATCTGGACCTGGACTTTTCGTTTTGGAGAGGTTTTTTTCCTTCATTTTTAATGAAGCTTTAGATTACATAAATGTTACATCAAAAATATAGGTGATTCCCATATGTTCCACTCCCTCCCCTTCCCACACTTTCCCCCATTAACAACATCATTCATTAGTGTGGTATACTTGTTACAATTGATGAACACATATTGAATCATTGCTATTAACGATGGTCTATAGTTTAGATTTTGATTTACACTTTGCACTTCAACAATTTTATAGATTTTGACAAAATGTAAAATTACCTGTATCCATCATTGCAATGTAATGCAGAACAATTACAATGTACCAAAAATGCCCCTTTTTACACCTATTCTTCCACTCAGAACATCTGGTGACTACTGCCTTTATATCAATGTTACAAGTTCTTCCATTATGATAATAATAATTCTACTTTATTCCATATTTGCATTCCCCCCATTATGTTTGTTCATTCTTCAATCTTGAGGATTTTGGGACGGTGATCTGTTTTTGACTGAGAGAGTGCATAGATCTGATGGAGCAGATGGATGGAGTCATCTGGCTTGTAGTTGCAGATACTCTGTGTTTTGGGGATGGGTGTTGTCATAATCATTTTGTTAGTTGTCCTGGGTGAGTCCAATGAACTGGAGAATAGGTGTTGACTGCACCTTTGCTGATATTCGGAGCTCAACCCACAATGGAATATTACTCAGCTGTTAGAAGGAATAAAGTGCTAACACATGGAACAACATGGATGAATCTTGAAGACCTTATTTTGAGTGAAGCAAGCCAGGCATTGAAGGATGAGCAGTACATGACCTTGCTGATATGAATTAAATTGAGCAGTCTCCGAGAACCACTGTCTGAAAGATAGGCTTCGTCCCAATGTGGACATGACTCCCGGGGATGAGCCTCCCTGGCAACAAGGGATTAATACCAAGCGCCAACTGGTGAACACGACTGGAAAAAGACCATAATTCTTTCTAATTCCATTCTGAGAAATCTATCCTAGACAAATGAAATCATGTCCGGGCAATGATTCCTGGGGCAAGTTCATGGCAGCAAAAACGCTCCGGCTGGGGCGGGGACGCAGGTCCCGAGACCCGTGCCTCACTCGCTCCGCCGCCCACCCGCACGGCGAGGCAGATACTCGGTCCCAAGCTGCACTCCCGGAACTGGCGCAGCTTCACGCCGAAACACGTGCCCCAGGACAGCGTCGCCCCAGCTCCAAAACACTCTACAATTTGTTTTTGAACTCAGGTACTGGAATCAATACATACCTATGTTACATTCTCTCTGAAAAGTGTCTATCAGATGTGTATTAAAATGTTAGATCTTTACCCAATTAAGTATTACCAATAAGGTCCCTGGCTCCAAGTGCTTCCATGCTGAAAACACAAGCTCACTTTGTGCAAGCTGAACCACTGCATTCTGAAGTTTAACACATCAACACGGGGATCAGAAGCGGCAGGCTTTTCATACACTGTGGCTCATCAATTCTCCTCCTAGGGCAGGGGTTCTTAGCCTTTTCTGCTCCACGGACCCTTTGCCAGCCAGGTGACAACCACGGACCCCTTACTAAGTCCACACTCCACTGTGTATTATTTAATAAATATATCACACCTGCACCAACACGTCCCCACAGGAATGTTTTTTTGAATTTCAATTCAAGCTCATGGACCCCTTGTTAAGAACCCCTGCTCTAAGACATGCTTTGAAACATTGTTTAAAATAACCCCAAATTGCCAAAAGACTAAAAATCCTACAAATAGGGGCTTCACTAAATAAATTGAGGTGTAGCTATAGGATGGAGTATCATGTGGTTAGTAAAGGTCATGCTTGAGAGGAACAATTTAATGATTCAAGAAACCATGGATGCTATATTGTTACATGAAAAAAGAAGATCAGAAAATACTTGGGTGGACAGACATGGCTCAAGCAGTTGAGCACCTGCCTCTCATGTGGGAGGTCCTGGGTTCGGATCCCCGTGCCTCCTAAAACAAACAAATAAGCAAACAAACAAACAAACAAAAAACAACTCAGGGAAGCCAATGTGGCTCAGTGGTTGAGTGCCGGCTTCCTACATACGAGGTTCCCGGGTTCAATCCCTGGTCCCAGTACCTCAAAAAAAAAAAAAAAAAAAAAAAAAAAAAAAAATA
>JAKSZT010054489.1:15009182-15559685 GCA_026826555.1 Tolypeutes matacus
ATATATATATATATATATATATATATATATATTTGGAACCACAGGATCCCGCTTTTCTGTGTATATGTAAATGTGTAGTACAAAGACTAGAAGGGTGTAAACAAAAATCTTAACAGAGGTTATCTCTAGGTAAAGGAATTCCAACTGATTTTTGTACTCTTTTTGTCCTTCCTGTATCTTCATAATTTTCTGTGATACACATTACTCTATAACAAATTATTTTAAAACATAAAGAAGACATACAGCATTGACAATAACAGGATGACCCAGAGTACAAACTGAAATTTTAAAAATTAAGTTAAAAAGCACAGTGCTATCTGGAAGTTCTCACATGGCCATACCTTAGTCAAATTAAAGTGTGTATCAGTTAAATTCGCAAAATACTATAAGCCATGGACACTTGGGGTCCTTCAGAAATACTAGAAGAAGCAGGTGCTAAATGCACATACAACAAGGGTTGTGTACTTCAGGGATCTCAAAGTCAGAAACCTCGATGGTTAAGCAAGTCACACAGATGAGTGATATAGGTGGGCGTGAGAACTCTGGTGAGCTAAGACACACACACCCCTGAGCTCCAGGCAATTAAGTCTATGTGAGGAGGGAGGCCCTGTCTTGCCAGATCATCCCATTTTTCAAGAGAAGCCGGAAATCTAGATTATTTTAACATGAAATCTTCTAACTTTTAAGTGTTGAAAACCAATTCGAAATTTAAAATATGGTGTAGGCCAAACACCACGTTATGGTCCATACTGGATTCTCAGTAGGCCAGTTTGTGGCCCTGATCCACGACATGTGAGGGTTGGCTGCTGAGAAGCCTTGAAAAGGGACAGGAGGAGGAGCCAGGTGGAACTGGGATGCTGTTGAAGTGGAGAGCAGGAAGCAGCAGCAGGAGTGGCAGGGGAACGAGACTAGAGGAAGGGAAGCCAGAGTTGTAAGGAGGGGGTTGCAAGGAGCCCTGAGTTACACAGAGTTCTCTGCAGTGGAGGGAGACGGCCCCCAGGAAGGGCTTTAGGTTTCCCCTCCTGACTCTTCTGACAATATGGTTCATTTCTTACACATATGCGCGGCTGTGTATATGTATATATGTATGTGAATGTGTATGTGTATATACTCATGTATATATGTGCATGCCTATATATACATATATTCAGATTTGTAATCATTCAATAAATTTTAAAGCAATATAAAAGGAATTTTATGGAAAATGGTTCTTACCTAGCAAACATTTTCAATTCTTTGCGCAGCCTAGCAAAAATGGTATCGAAGCTGTAGCCTTATTGTGCCTACAATTGTCAATGTACACTGGGTGATGGAGAAAGGTTGCAGTCTGTTGTCAAAGGCATGGCTCTGTTGCTTTCAAGCTGTGTGACCTTGAGAAGGTACTTAACCTTTGTGGGCCCCACTTTGTCTTTCTCATTTGTAAAATGAGAGGATCTTGAAGATTCTATCAGGAATGAGTGAAGAATGATCTCTTTAAACCCAAGGCTCCTTTACTCTCAGGGCTGCAGACAAGGGCAGGGCTGTTGGCCATGGGCTCTTTCTGGCCTCCCTTGGTTAAAGAACCATGCAGAAATAAATGTTCTGGATTGGATGATGGCTTCAAAGTGCTCTGAGAAAAGAGACCATAAGATGAAGGTATTTACACACACACACACACACACACACACCCAACTTGGTTTCCTTTAGATGGGATTTAAAGACATGAATCATCAAAGCTTCCACAGAGATATCCCTCAAATATTGCCTTCTCAAATATTGGCTCCACCACCCTGGCCTCTGCCTAAGCCTTCCTTCTGGTCTCCTTGCCTTTCGGCTCTCTTCTCTCCACAGCTGTCTTCCTGAAAAGCTTTGATCATGTGAAAAAAGCACGGGCTGCCTGGGGCCCACGGGATAAAGATAAACCTTCTTGACTTGGTGTCCAAGGCTATTCAAAAGGCAACCTCAACCCCAGCCTCGTCCCTCGTCTTCTTTCCTCAGCCTCCCAATCCCCACAGACCCTGTGCGCCAGCCAAAGGGAACTTCCCGCCACACCCTTCCATGACACCATGTGTTTCCACATGCTGCTCTGTCTGCAAGGCTTGTCTGTTCTCATCTTGGCAAACCCTGATTGCCTTTGTAGGTATTGGGGATTCAGTGATACATATAAGAGAGGAGGTGTTCCTGCAACACACGAGTGCTGACATACGGTAAGTAAGTAAGTACTCAGTAAATGTTATTTTGATGAGCAAATGAATGAATAAATGAATAAAGGGACAAGCCATTGAATAAGTGAAGGAACTGATGAGTGGATGAATGGATCAATAAACAGATGGTTGGAAGGCTAAATGAAAGAGTGGATGTACAAATGTAGAAGTGAATGGATGAAAAAATGGGTATATGAATGTAGACAATTACCCCATTAGGTTTCAACAAAGCCAGATTCAGTGGCCAGAAAGGAAAACAGAAATGGAAGATGCTGAGACAAGATAAAGCCAGGGGCTTGTGGCTGCTGTCCCCTTCTACTTCCCCACAGCTGCCAGCAGAAGGCAGGAGGGCAGAGGGCTGTCCTCTCTTCTTTCTGGCCCCACCCACCACTCCCCTTTTACCCTAGATGCCCTTCCCTTAGCATGCTAAGGAGAAGCTTGGACTGCCCTTGTTTGGGCATATCCTGCTCCCCCTCCGGTATATTCTCAAAGCAGGCTGCTCGTGCTATACAATTATAGAGGGTGCACAGGAGAATGCTTTGGGGGAAGGAGGAAGGAGCAAGATGCTGGCAGATGAATTCTGGGGTTTCACAGTGATAAAAAGAGGAAAGGCAATTGGTTTTCTTTCCTGTTATTATTATTATTTTTAAAATATATTTTAAATTTATTTTTAAAAGACACATATTACATAAAATGTTACATAAAATATAAGGGATTGCCATATGCCCCACTCCTCACATCTCCCACTTTTTCCCACATTAACAACTTCTTTCATTAGTGTGGTACATTCGTTGCAATTGATGAACACATTTTGGCGCATTGCCACTAAGCATGGATTATAGCTTACATTGTAGTTTACACTCTCTCCCACTCACTTCTGTAGGTTATGGCAAGATATATAATGGCCTGTATCTGTCATTGCAATGTCATTCAGGACAATTCCAAGTCCTGAAAATGCCCCCATATTACACCTCTTTTTCCCTCTCCCTGACTACAGCACCTCCAGTGGCCACTGTCTCCACATCAATGATAAATTTCTTCCATTGCTAGAATCACATTAAGTCTATAATAAAATAACAGTAAGTCCACTCTCGTCCATATTTTATTCCCCAGTCCTGAGGATTCTGGGATGGTGATGCCCACTCCACCTCTAATTGAGAGGGGACGTCGATCCCATACAGGTGATGGATGGGACTCTCTTGCTTGCAGTTGTAGACTCTCTCAGTTCCTTGGTATGGTGGTTGTCCATCCTCACCTCCTTATTAATTGTCTTGGGTGAGTCCAAAGAACTGGAGAGTAGGTGTAGCAACTCCGCTGAGGCTCAGGGCCCAGGTGGCACATGGACAGCCCAGAGATTCAAGTCTCCTGGACACACACCCACCAACTCCAGCACCAACTATAGGTTCAAATAAAAGGGACAGAAGAGGCATGTGTAGAGAAGTCACATCTGAGTCCAACTCTGCCACACCTGGGAGCACAAACTCCAAAGTAGGGCCCACTGGCAAGACACCAAACTCTGGAGCTATTTACCATGACTGTAGGACCTGGGTGTCTCTGGAGCCCTCAGGAGCCCCACTGTTCGGGGTATTATCTACCTGGGCTGTCTATGACATCCTGCTGATACGTGCATAAGCGTTACCTCTGATAACTTCTCAACTCATTTTGAAGTCTCTTAGCCATATACACTCATTTGTCTTTTTTCCTATTATTTTTTTGAAAGTTTTGCAGCAGTCCCAAGGAAGTTAAGGAAGCTTGTAGGGTCAGCTTGCTGGGTCCCTGAAAGGGTCTTTTCCCACTGATAGCTGTCTTCACCACAGGAGGCCAGGCCTGCAAGCATTCTCACACCTCCCTGCATTTGCATCACTCCCCACCTGCAATCACGCACAATAATGGCTGCCATTTATTGAGTACTTAGCATTTCCTATATGTTATCTCATTTAATCTCTACAACAACCTACAGGGTAGGTATTCTTATCCTTATTACATAGAGGTAGAAACTGTGGCTCAAAGAGCTTAAGTAAGTAGCTAGGATCACACAGATAAGGAGTGAAGCTGGGATTCAAATACTGTTTTGTGTGTCTCCAAAGTCCATATTCGTAAGTAGTATATTATGTAACTATTAAATTCTCTTCTAGGGTGCATCTCGGGGTCTCAGAAGGAAATGACACACTCCAAAGGAGTTATTGAGATGAATTTAAATAGGAGCAGTTCCAAGTTGTGGGCAGGATTAAGGGAAAGTAAGGGCTAGGGAAGCCCTGGGGGCTACCTGCAGAAGGGGCAGTTACCACCTTTAGGCCTGAAGGGGTAAGAACAGGGAGTTCTTCCTGCTGGAGAAAAGAGACAATAATTGTGGTCTTTGTAGAGGAATCCAGACACTGCCAAGGAAAGGTCTGGTAGGAGGGGATACTTCAGCCCCTTTCTCCTCTCCTCTCTTGCTGAAGTCCGCCATTGTCCAAATCCAATCTTAATCAGAGGGTACAGGATCCTCCCGCAGCACAGAGCAGAGCCGAGAGAGCTGCTGAAGGGGGAACAGAAAATGTCTAGCAAATTGGTGGGTTCAGATTTCATTTGGGACATCTTCTTGGGTCTTCCCCAAGTCAGAATAAAACATTTTGAACTCCCACAATATATGTCGCTTGTACTTCTATTCATTACAAACGATCGTTTTCTCTTTCAGATGGATGCTTGGATGTGTATGTCTATCTCTCCGTTGTTTGTAGTCCTTTGGAGGCATGTTTACTGTCACATCCATCTTAAGGCTACTTTCTTCCCCACATGCTTAACACAGAGCTTGGCACTTTGGACCTTCAGAATTATTGGTTGAATTTTCTGAGTGCTAGTATCCTGAGGAGAACTTTCTCTGGACAAACAGATTTGTTTAGTGCTTATAGATTTACAGTGCATGCATCCTGCCTTTGTAATTTTACTAGCATGGCAAGCTAGGGCTAACAGTTCTAAGTACTCTAGTTAAGTACTTAGAACTATTCCTCCTTTTAGAATGCTGTAGGCCTCCAACTCTAAGAGCTCCTGTACTCTTCGTTTACTTGTTGAAGTCAAAATGTGGACTGCCCTTACACTTGGTACCTTGATTCTCCCAAGAAAACTAGAACACTAGGAAATAGATTTTCTGTGAAGTGATTTGATAAGAGGAGCAGTAGACTAGGAGTCAAAACACCTGGACTCAAGTACAAACTGTTTCAATGACTACTGTTTGGCAAATGACCAAACCACTTCAAACCTTGGTTTTGTCATCTGCCAAATGGGAACAATAATAATTAAATAAGAGCATGCCTGTGAGACTTCTAAAGCTAATAGACATGAAAGATTATGATTATTAATAAATCTTGAGCAAAATGGAGCTCAATGGAGCAAAATGTAGATTTAATGACCCTTAGACAATCCTTTTATTATGATTTTTGGGGACATCATGATTAAAAGGTTGGAAGAAAGGCAGAGGGCTTGGACACAGGATACCAGGTAGTGAATACAGATTGTAATTTTCATCAAGTACACATCTGAATAATTTCCAGAATTTTGTTGTTGTTGTAAGGATAATGTAATGCCAAACAATTAGAATTAAAATATTAATAGCAAAAAATTTGGCATAAGATGTTTCAAAAGTAAAACCTAGGCTGGGATTTTGGAAGTAAAATTCCATCATCATGGTCAGGGGTGGGCAAACTTTTTCTGTAAAGGGCCATACAGTAAATATACAAGTAAATAGGCTTTGTGGGTCATACAGTCTCTGTCATAACTACTCATCTATGCTGTTGTAACTCAAAAGCAGCCATTAGCAATACATAAACGAATGGGTGTAGCTGTGTTCCAATAAAACTTTATTTGCAAAAATAGATGGCGTGTGGATTTACCAACCCCTGCTCTAGATGAACCCAGCTTTCCAATGCCAACATGAGTTAGAGAAATTGCCCTGTTTCCTTTATTATGTTAGAATATAAGAGATATAAGAATATAGATGGCAAGCCCTATGCTAAGTATATTACACAGACAATCTTATTTAATCCTATGAAGGAAACACTAGTATCACCTCCATTTTACGTTTGAGGAGCTGGGGACCCAGAGAGGGTACATTACTTGCTCAAGGTCACATAGCTAGGGTCCAAATATAGGCGTGCCTTACTCCAGAGCTTCAACTCTGCCCGCCTCATATTACCTTCAGGTAGGTTGACTCTTTTAGCATTATGTTTAGTTCATTAATATTTAATGTAATTATTGCTATGTTTGGAGTTAGGCCTAGATTTTTCTTTCTTTCTTTTTTCTTTCTGTTTCCCCCCATGTGTTTTTTTTTTTTATTTTTTATTTTAAAGATTTATTTATTTATTTACCCGCCCCCCTATTGTTTTTGCGTTCACTATCTGCTCTCTGTGTCCATTTCCTGTCTGTTGTTCTGTGTCTGATTGTCTTCTCTTTAGGCGGCACTGGGAACTGATCCTGGGACCTTTTGGAGTGGGAAAGAGGTGCTCAATCTCTTGCACCACCTCAGCTCCCTGGTCTGCTGCATCTCTTATTGTCTCTCCTCTGTATCTCTTTGTTGCGTCATCTAGCTGCGCCAGCTCTCCGCTCGGGCCAGCACTCCTGCATGGGTCAGCACTCTGCTTGGGCCAGCTTGCCTTCACCAGGAGGCCCCAGAAATCAACTTTGGATCTCCTATATGGTAGATGGGAACCAATTGCTTGAGCCACATCCGCTTCCCTCCCCCATCTGTCTTTTGTCCCTATGTTCCTCCCGTGTTTCTCAGCCTTATAAAAAATTATTGTCCACCTAAGAAGCCATTTAGACATTTTTTCCCCAATCATTCCCCAGTGAAATTTTATCACAAATAATACTGCCTATTTATGTAATGTATGTATATCTGTGCTTTACTCATAAAAAGAGTTAAAATTTTTCATCCCATAAGAGTCAATTTTCACCCCTTTGGGGCATATCACTCTGGTTGAGAATATGTGGTTTAATTGAATAATTTTTAGAACTCCATTTAAATTTGTATATTGACTTTGGCTCCCCACCCCCCCACCCCAAGATGGCTCCCTTGTCTGTTTTCTTGTTGTTTTTGTTTGTTGTTTGCGCTCATTGTCTGCTCGTTGTTTGTCTTCTTTAGGAGGCACCAGGAACCAAACCCAGTACCTCCCACATGAGAGGCGGGCACTCAACTGCTTGAGCCACATCTACTCCCCCTATATTGGCTTTTAAAGCTACTTCTCTTTTCATTATTTTTTTTTTTAGTTGTTCCTCTTAGGATTGAAATATACATCCTTAACCTCCCACAGTCTACTTAGATTTAATGTTGTATTACTTCACATAAAATATAAGAACTTCACAAATATATAGGTCCATTTGCCCTCTCTGCCACTGTCCTTTGTGCCATGGTTGTCATAGGCAATACATCTATTTAAGTTATAAACCTACAAGACAATGTTAGAATTTTTATTTGAACAAAGATATTATAAAGAAAGTACGAGGGAAAAGAAGTCTTTTATATATTTATTCACAGTTTTATCAGTTCTGAAGCTCTTCTTTCCTTCCTAAAGATTTAGGGTTCCACTTAATATAATTTCTCTTTGGCATAAAGAAATGTAGTTAGTGTTTCTTTATAGTGCAGGTCTGCTGGCAACAAGTTCGCTTAGATTGCACCAAAGGATCTTTTCACTGGTTACAGAATTCCAGGCTGGCAGATTTTTTTTTCCTTTATCACTTTTAAGATGATATTTTATTCCCTTTTGGACTTCATAGTTTATAATGAGAAATTAACAGTTTTCAAATTATTGTTCCTCAGTTGTCAGTTTTCTCTGGCTGATTTCAAGATTTTTTTTTGTATCTGATTTTCAGCAGCCTGATTATTATTTGACCAGATATAATTTTTTTCCATGATGTTTGCTGAGTTTCTTAAATCTGTAAATTTATATCTTTCAGCAAATTTGGGAAATATTTGGCAATTACTTCTTCAAATATTTTTCTGCCCAATTTTCTCTCCTTCTGGGACTTCATTTACACACATATTAGATTTTTAAAATATTTTCTTATGGTCTCTGAAGCCCTGTCCTTTTTTTTCCCCCAGTCTTTTATCATGCTATTCAAATTAGATAATTTTTTTGCTCTATCTTAAAATTAACTGACTCTTTCTTCTTTCATTTCCATTCTGCTGCTAAGCCCATCCAGTGATGTTTAAATTTTAGATATTGTATTTTTTCAGTTTTAGAATTTCTATATGGTTCTATTTTGCACTTTGAATTTCTTTTCTGAGATTTACTTTTTTTGTTAATTACAAGTATATTTTCTTATATCTTTGAACATAACTATAATAGCTTCCTTTAAATGCTTGTCTGCTAATTCCAACATATGGGCCTTCTCTGTATTTTCTTTTCTCTTTAGAGAGGGTCACATTTTCCTGTTACTTTGTATGTCAATTGATTTTGGATTGTATACTGGACATTATAAATGATATGTTGTAGAAACTCTGGATTCTGTTGTATTGCTCCAAAGAATAATAATTTTTTAAAGCAGACAGTTACTTAACTGAACTTGAACTGCAAACTGTATTCCCTGTGGTTCGAAGCAGCTCAAATTTCTGTTCAGTTCTTTCAGTCTTGGTTGGAACACTTGGAATCTAGATGGTTCTGGGATAAGCCAGAGATTTGGGCTATACACAAAGTTTGAGACTCTCTTATCTGGCTCTCTCCTATTTGGAACCCCTTCTCAGTTTACAGCAGATGTGATAACCCTGAATTCTATCCTCTGGCTATTCAAACCAGAAAGCCAGCAGATCATCCACTAGAGCTTTAGCTTTAGGTACAGACTATTTTGCTAATTTACAGCAAAATGCCATAAAAATATGAAATTCCCTCTGTACTGTTTCCCTCTTCCAAGTTTTGTTTCCCTTCCAGTGTCTGCTTTTGTTCATTCTCCAGTATCTTCAGGTACAGTATGTGTGTGTTTTATTTTTGTTTAGAGATTTATCTGTTATCTATAGATAGGTTGGTACAATAGAAGCTTACTTTGCTATACGGCAAGTCAAACTACATCCCCTCTTTTATCATTATGAATTGTCCTTCTTTATCTGTTATAAACCCAAGTATATTGTGTTATGATCATTGCTTTAAATAACCTTATGGTTTTAAAGAAATTGTACATATTCTTTTACATATGTCACACATTTACCATTTCCAGCGCTCTCCAATTCTTCCTGTAGATCTGTTACTCTTTATTGTCATTTCCTTTCAGCTTGAAGGACTTCCTTTAGAATTAGAATTTCTTGCAGGGAAAGACTACTAGCAATGAGTGCCCACAGTTCTTGTTTATCTGGAAATGTCTTTATTTTTCCTTCATTTTTGGAAGGATAGTTTTGGTGCATATACATACACTTGGTTGACAGTTTTTTCTTTCAGCATTTTGAGCATATCATTCCATTGCTTCCTTTGTTTTTGATAAGAAATCAGCCATTCAAATAGTTGTTCTTGGGGGCCAATGTGGCTCAGTAGTTGAGCGCTGGCTTCCCACATACAGGGTCCCAGGTTTGATCCCTGGCCCTAGTACCTCACAAAACAAAACATTACAAAACAAATAGTTGTTCCTCTGCATATAATGTGTCAGTTTTGTCTGACTGTTTTTCCCTTTGTCTTAGTCTTTAAATAGTTTGACTATGATGTGTCTAGTTGTGGCTGTCTTTGTACTTATCCTAATTGGGGTTTGATGAGCTTCTTGGATCTCTAAGTTATTGTTTTTCATCAAATTTGGGGAGTTTTTGGCCATTATTTATTCAAATATTTTTTCTCCCTTTTTATACTCTCCCCTGGGAATCTGAGTACATGGATGTTTGGGCAACTGAAATTGTCCCATAGATCTCTGAGTATCTGTTCATTTTTTTTTTTCCCCTTCTATTCTTCTGATTGAACAAGTGCTAATGATCTGTGTCCAAGTTCACTGATTCCTTCTTCTACTATTTTATATCTTCTTTTGAGTCCATCTAGTGAATTTTTGTTTTATTTATTGTGCTTTACAACTCTAGAATTTTTATTTAGGTATTTTTTTATATTTTCTATTTCTCTACTGAGATTCCTATTTGTTGACTCATTATTAGCATATTTTCATTAATTTTGTGAACAGTATTTGCTTTAATTCTTTGAACATATTTACAATACCTTCTTTGAAGTCTTGACCACTAGTTCCAACATCTGGTCTCACTTAGAGTCTATTTTTATAAACTACTTTTTCCCCACAAAGATCAAATGTCCAGTAAGTCTTAGTTGAAAACTGGACATTTTAGTGTCTCTGTATGATACATACATACATATATATAGAGAGAGACTTACACAGCAAAAGTTTGTTTTTATTTTTAAATTTTTTCTATAATTAAAAAAAACATCCTGACTCTACAAAAGTTATCCTGTGTCTGCAAAGCTTAATGGTCAGCAATAATTTGGACAGAGATTATACTGAAACACCTCAAGTCCATGAGGCTTCCACCCTGAATTGGGACTATAGAACTGTGGGGTTTTCCTGTCCATTCCCAGACAAATCTATCATTTTAGTGGGATTTTGTGCCCACTCCCACCTCAACCAAGGCATGAAAGTTGCTCTGTGATAACAAAGCTGTTATTCACCCAAATGAGTTGGTGGTTTGCTAGATGGGAGCAACCATAAGAAAGGAGGCCAAAGACTTGCTCTATTCTTTCCTGAAGCTCTAGTGGCTTTTCAAAAAAAAAAAAAAAAAAAACAAAACTCAATTTCTCTGCCTTTGGCCAACTTTCAGTGGGCTGAAATTTTTGGGGGCAATTTTTTCCAGTTTTATACTTCCTTGTTTTTGTGGAGGGGGACTGCATCCTCTTTACTCTGACGTTATTGGAAATCCTTTCCATCTTTATTTTTAACAATGCTTTTGAACCTAATGTGTACTTCAAGCAATGCCAGATTTCTTTTGGTTAGTCTTTGCATGGTATAACTTTTCTAATCTATTTCCTTTCAACCTTTCTGTGACCTTGTATATCTCTTGTTAGTAGTATAACAACTTTCTTTATCCAGTCTCACAGTCTTTGAGTTTTAATTGGAATATTTAATCCATTTGCACTTAGTATAGTTAGTATAGTTACCGATGTGTTTGGGTCTAAATCTACCATCTCATTTTTTGCTTTCTATTTGTACCATCTGATTTTAGTTTCTTTTCCTTTCCATTCTTATTTTCTTTTTTATTATTTAATTTTTTTCTCTTTTAGTATTCTTTCAGTGGGTACCCTAGAGACTTCAATATGCATCCTTGACTTATAACTTAATGTTAATGTTAAGTGCATTTTTATTTAGAGAACTTTTACCACTTCCCAGAAAATTCAAGGACTTTAGAGCACTTGAACTCCATTTCCCCCCACCTTTTGTGTTCATGATGCATTATTCCATTAATATGTGTGTGTGTGTCATATATATGTGTGTGTGTACAAAACCCACATAGGTATATGCTATAATGTTAAATTTATTATCACTGGATATTGGGATTTGGGAGTAACATCTGTATGTCTGTATTTTTTGTTTTTTCAACAACAAGCATGTGTTTTGTCAAAAAATTTTATAAGACAAAAGGAAAAAACATTTTCCATGCAGACCCATTAAGCCAGAGCACTTCTTCCCTGCTCAGCTGTTTTGCACAGACAGATTCCTGTCTCCCAACTCACCAACAAGGGTGACTCAGAATGAAGATTAGACTGTGAATGAGTGGGAAACCCCTCAGGCTTATGAGGGATGCACAATCACAGTGCCAGCAGGATGAGGAGATAGAGCCCAGTTGAGGCTTGCTTATTAGCTTGTCTGTCCCAAGAACTCGTGGCTATGGGCCGCTCTACTGGGATGATCAGCAATATCTAGTTGTGGATGTGCTTGGGCCCAGAGCACCTCAGAACAGGATGTTGTGCAATGCTTGTGTAAATCCAGAGCTTTCCTTTCTCAGAGCCAATGGATACTGCCAGGACAACTATATCTACGTGAAAGAGGTAATTAGGTCCAAATTAGCAGTAGCCTCTTCTCCTACACCACCTTCTTAGTTCTGGCTTTAGTCTAAGTCATGGGGGCGGCCAAGAGCCATGCTTCAGACCTTCCTGTCTGCCTCTGACTCCCTGAGTTCAGCCCTAATAAAAACTAATTGCCGGGGAGTGGGTGTAGCTCAGTAGTTTGAGCACCTCCTTCGTATGTATGAGGCCCCGGGTTCAATCTCCTGTGCCTGAAAGAAAGAAAAAGAAAAATACCAATTGTCATCCTCTTCCACCACCATTTAAATGCAGCCCCATACCGCGCTCCGCTGCTGGGACTTGGTCCGTGCGCCAGCAGCCCCTCCTGCCCACATCTCCACTACCATGGAGGACATAAATGAGTAATAGAGCAATTTGCAGAGGGATCCAAGATCAAAACGACCACGAATCAGCAGGATGACGGACTGCACGTGTTATTGCCACTTTTGTTCCTCGGTTGGTACAGACTTCAGAATGAAGAAACACAACCTCAGTACAGCCACCAGACGTTTATTTGATTACAGCTCCGCGTTGTGGCTCAAGCCTGGCCGAGGCAACAATGGAAGCACACCTGGGGCGAAGATGAGGCACACAGCTCAGTGTTACAGCTCGGGTCAGTGTTGCAGCTCAGGTGTTAGTATGGCCAGGCGAGGATGGCAGTGCACTCCAGACTTCGGGCTGCGCTATATATAGGTTCACTGTGCAGCTGCCCTGGGGGTGGAGCCTTAAGTTGCGATGCTCTAATTGGCTAATCAATGAGTTCCACGTGAGAGCATTGGCTAGGGTTTGGAAACTAGATTAGCATTTTATGTTAATGGGGTATGGTAACTGGAAGGCGTTCAATGGCTGATTATTAATTAGGGTGATGGAGCCTATTGGCTGAAAATCTCTTATCCTATTGGTTGGCTGAAGATCTCTTAGCCTATTGGTTGGTTCTTCCTCCCTCTGCCTAGGGGTCACAGTTCAGTTACCAGCCTGCTCCTTAAGCACAATTAAGGCAGGATCCAGTCACAGGAAGATCAAGAGGATTTGGATTGTGTTTTTCAAAGATGCTGCTAGTGTTGAAAAGTTTTTTTGGAGTGGAAGGAATACAAACTAGATGGCAAAGTGATAGACCCCAGAAGGGCAAAGGCATTAAAAGGGAAATAATCCCCCACAAAATATTTGTGTATGGATTGAGCCCAGATACTTCTGAAGAGCAAATAAAAGAATATTTTGGAGCATTTGGAGAGATTGAAACAATTGAACTTCCTATGGATACAAAAACAAATGAAAGAAGTGGATTTTGTTTTATCACACATACAGATGAAGAGCCAGTAAAGAAATTATTAGAAAACAGACATCATCAAATTGGTTCTGGGAAGTGTGAAATCAAAGTTGCACAATCCTAAGAGGTATATAGGCAGTGATACCACAGCAGAAAGAAGGAAGAGGGGCTGCAGCTGGTGGACCAAAACTGGAACCAAAGATTTAATAACTATTATGAGCAAGGATATGGAAATTGTGTTAATGCCCACGGTGGTGATTAAAACCATAGTGGCTGTGGTAGTTATGATTATACTGTGTGTAACTATGGGAACTGTGGAATGGACAGGGCTATGCAGACTACAGAAGTCAACAGAGCACATATAGTAAGGCTTCTCGAGGGGGTGGCAATCACCAAAATAATTACCAGCCATACCACGGGAGGTCCTTGGACAAAAGAGGAGTAAATGCTAAAGTGATTCATCTTGCAGGATGGTGTTAAAGATTGGTCTTCTGTTGATCTAAGATGATTATTTCATAAAAGACTTTCTAATGTACAAAATACAACTGTGTCCAACTCTATATAGCTGCCAACTAGTTTCCTTTGTGTTTATTTTGTCCTTTGCTATCTATGTTATGCCTCAGTGTGAATTTATGTTCACACAAATTTTATTTGTATGATTTCATGGTAAACCTCAAATAAATGTTTCCTTATGTGATTGTATTTCTGTGACAGGTACTAACGCTCTATAAAAATGTAATTTTAATTAAGCAATAATGAAGGCATGGTTTATTTTGTAGAGAATGTTGGTCCATAGGGGGGAACAGTTGTCCTTTATGAATAGCCAATCCTTATCACCCTGCTCCCATTTTTGTAGGTGTGTACTATGCTCTAGGATTCCTCTCCCTGTTACCTGAAGCTTCTACCACACTGTTGAATAATATTCTTTCCCCTCTATATCTGGAGACATTGTTGGGGTGGTGTGATTAGCTGAAGCTTTCTGGTAAACCAGGAATCTTCTGAATTATGTTTTCCAAAATGTATCTTTTTATGACAAAACATTAGTAGTACCTTTTATGAAATAGAAAAGATTTTGTGTTCCTGTCTGGAAAGCCATTTGTTGTGATTTGCTAATTCCTTGACTTCAGAGTCATTGGTCTCTGTAGCCGTTGGGCAGCTTGATGTAATTATGAATTCCAAAAATATAATTGGATCATGCTTGTAAACTGATCTATTAATCTGGGCATGATTAAGTTATGATTAGGGTGTTGACTGGGCCACGTCAGTAGGGCGTTGAGCCCCACCCCTTTGTGGGTGGGGGAAGAAAATATAAAAGGCATCACAAAGAAGAGTTGCAGCGGTTTTGAGTAGCAGTTTTGATGTTGGAGAGAAGTCCCCGGGATAGAGACAAGTCATTTGCTGAGAGTTTACAGCTGGCCTTGAGGAGAGAAGCAAAGCCTGGAGAGCCTCATAGTCTACAGCGGACTTTGTGGAGGAAACAGAGGTGCTGAGCCCAGAGAGAAACACAGCCCCAGGAAGAGAGGAACCCAAGAAGCCTGAACCATGGCAAACGTCGGCAGCTGTCTTGCTCCAACACGTGACAATGGACTTTGGTGAGGGAAGAAACTTATGCTTTATGGCCTGGTAACTGTGGACTTCTACCCCAAATAAATACCCTTTATAAAGACCAACCAATCTCTGGTATATTGCATTAGCGCCCCTTTGGCTGACTAATACAGTCTCCTAGAAAAAGCTTTACTTAATTACAATACTATGACTTTAACTGTTCTCTTGACAAACTCTCCAGTTACACACAGAGGAAGAGCACAGTAAAACTAACTGAATTTAAGAGTGTCAAAAGTACTTAGCAAATTTAAAGGATTTTGGCAGACAGGTATGAGTCTACCCATTAAAATTGGATCAAAAGTTGGTTAATCTAGGCAAGCTATTTGAAGCAGTGGCAGAGTAACGTCTTATTTTGTTGGTGTTATGCCACAGCCACCACTGAACTGCACAAGATGTTTTTCCTTTTTCATTTGGGCATTCTTAGGGAGCTGTATTGTAGTTAACTGCTCTCATGGTGTGAATTCTTAGAAAAAGTCATGTTAGTAAATCCCATCACTTTTAATGCAGTTAATGCATGAGCCTGAGTGGGTAAGCATTTCCATATTCAGACATAAGAAGGAGTAGTGGAAAAGGAATGCTTTAAATCTTTTGTATATTAGTGCAAATCTAAGTGTGACAGTTCTATATCATTACAGCAGATCTCTGTGGTCTTGGAGGACTTCTTAAGTAGACAGATCCAAACTTTGAATTTTGTATTCAGGATAGTTGATTGGGTTTAGGGAAAAGTTTGTTTCCATAATTGCACATTTGCTTGCTGGGATTATTATAAGAAATACTTAGTGTACTCAGATGCTCACATGCAAGCTAGTTCATTACACTCAAGTAAACATTTTTTTATGTTGATAAACTTGCTGTTATAAAAATTTGGTGCCTGCAACTTTTCTTTTTTCCTATAATATTTGCATTTGCCGGGCTGTTAAGTTACAATATTTTCAGCCTTGTTCGTTCCTTTGTTGCTATTTGACCTTACATCTAGTCCAAACACCAATGTTGGCTATCAAAAGGGATTCTCTGTTCTTTAAACATACATCCTTAGGGAAAAATAAGGGAAAGCATTTTAAGTTTTATTGTCAATATCAATACGTGCAGTGTCTTTAGGGTGGTGAATCCTATAAATTCAAATTTATGATTAGGTGACAAGCTGACATTGAGATTGTCCTTTACCTGATCAAAAGTGAATACAGGAACAACCAGCAATATGGCAGCAGAGTACGGTGCTCCTGGAATCAGCTCCTGCTACAGGGCAGTTGGTAATCACCCCAAGCTAACTAAAGGATTTGTTTGGGGGCTCCAGGAGACCAAAAGTGCATCCTGCAGCATCCTTGAAAGAGTGGAAGGAGGAAACTGCCCATCTGCAGAGAAGATTCGTAAATAGAGCACTCCACGCTTTGAAGGCCGGTGCCCATCCTGCACAGGAGGCACAAGCCGCCTCCCCAGCTATTGCGCGGCTGGAATTGGAAGCTCCACTTCCCAAAAATGGGGGAGGAAGAGACGGTTGGCCACCAGCTTTAGCTACTGATTAGTAAATTCAGCGGGCTGAAGCATAATCCTAAGAACAGCTAAAGTTTGAACCTGTCCAAGTCAGAAAGAGGCCGGAGCCGCCATCTTAAAGAGGCCGGTAGCTGCCATCTTGACTCCATGCCTGACATGAGGGGAAGCAGGGCTGACTGAAAATCACAGTGCTGGTGGGGACCGGCTTCTTTCCATCTAGATCAGATTGCCGCTCTAGCCTAAGCCCCAGGCCCACCTCGGGCAGGGAGGAAGCTGGGAGTGACCTGCGCCAGTCTCTCCAGGGAAATTACAGGCTGCGGACACCGGTGATCATCCTACTTAGGCAGCGAAAGCCACCCCAGGAGCTATTCTGTGGCAGGAATTGGAAGCTCCATTTCTCAAAAACAGGGGAGGAAGAGACGGTTGGCCACCGATTTCAGCTACTGATTAGTCAGTTAGGCTGGCTAAAATATAACCCTAAGAGCAGCTGAATATTGAACCTGTCCAAGTCGGAAGGAGGCTGGTAGCTGCCATTTTGACTCCACCCCCAGCATGAGGGGAAGCCGGGCTGACTGAAAATCATGGTGACAGTAGAGACTGTTTTCTTTCACCAAAATTGGCCTGCAGCCCTAGCCTAGGCTTCAGTCCCACCTCAAGAAGGGAGGAAGCTGGTAGGCCCTGCGCCAGCCTATCCAGGTAACTGCAGGTACATTTAGCTAGCACAGACTGAATAATCGGAAATCTACCAGGGCAACTGTGGTCATCTTGGACCTGCAAGGTATAGATTGCTGCCCACACCTGCAGCTCCATCCCCGCCCCAGGCAGGGGGAAAAGGGGCTGGAAGCTTCATTAGTCTCTCTGGGCAACTACAGTCTAGGCCTGCTTGACTTGGATTATTCCACACAGCTGTGGCTCTGTCCCTACTCCTGGCAAAGGAGAAGGTTGGGAGAAGCTTCATTGATCCCTGGGGCAATGAGGGTAGCTTGAGCCTCCACAGCTTACAGCACCAACTATGTCCTTGGCTTCTACTACACAACCAACAAGAGAGAAAGGGCAGGAAGCCCTAAACTAAAGAGAAAAACTGTACCCAGAATAAATACTCTAGTAAGCCAGATACCAAGACACCAACAAAAAATTGAAACCCACACTAAGAAACAGGAAGATATGGCCCAGTTAAAGGAACAAGATAAGCATCCAGATGACATAAAGGAGTTGAGTCAACTAATCATAGATGTTCAAACAAATCTCCTTAATAAATTCAATGAGATGACTAAAGAAATTAAGGATATTAAGAAGACATTGGATGCGCACAAAGAAAATTTGAAAGCGTGCATAGAAAAATAGCAGATATTATGGGAATGAAAGGTGCAATAAATGCAATTAAAAATACACTGGAATCGTATAATAGCAGATTTGAGGAGGCAGAAGAAAGGATTGGTGAGCTTGAAGAAATTGCCTCTGAAAGTGAAAATACAAAAGAACAGATGAAGAAAAGATTGGAAAAACTTGAACAAGGTCTCAGGGAACTAAACGACAGCAAGAGATGTGCAAACGTACATGCCATTGGTGTCCTAGAAGGAGAAGAGAAGGAAAAAAAAGGCAGAAGGAATATTTGAAGAAATAATGGCAGAAAATTTCCCAACCCTATTGGGACATAGATATTCGTGTCCAAGAAGCACGATATACTCCAATCCAAAAAAATCTGAATAGGCCAACTCCAAGACACATCCTAATCAGAATGTCAAATGCCAAAGACAAAGAGAGAATTTTGAGAGCAGCAAGAGAAAAGCAATGCATATCTTATACGGGATATGCAACCAGAAACCATGGAGGCAAGAAAACAGTGGTATGATATATTTGAGATACTGCAAGAGAAAAACTTCCAGCCAAAGATCTTATATCCGGCAAAATTGTCTTTCAAAAATGAGGGTGAGTTTAGAATATTCACAGATAAACTGAAACTGAGAGAGTTTGTAACCAAGAGAACTGCTTTGCAAGAAATACTAATGGATGTGCTACAGCCTGAAAAGAACAGACAGGAGAGAGAGGACTGGAAGAGAGTCTAGAAATGAGGATTATATCAATAAAAGTAATTAAAAGTGTCAAAATAGTGGTGAAAATAAAATATGACAGATAAAAGTCAAATATTTAGGAATAAACTTAACCAAAGATGTAAAGTACTTGTATTCAGAAAACTACAACTAATTGTTAAAAGAAAAACTTAAAAGTCCTAAATAAATGGGAGAACATTCCATGCTCACAGATTGGAAGACTAAATATCATTAAGATGTCAATTCTACTCAAATTGATATACAGATTCAATGCAATCCCAATAAAAATTCCACCAGCATTTTTTAAATAAATGGAAAACATGATTATCAAATCTATATGGAAGGATAAGGGGTCCTGAATTGCCAGAAACATCTTAAAAAGGAAAAGCGAAGTTGGAGGACTCTCATTTCTGAACTTTAAATCATATTACCAAGCTACAGTGGTAAAAACAGCATGGTACTGGCATAAAGACAGACACATAGACCAATAGAACCAAATTGATGGTTCAGAAACAGACCCTCACATCTATGGTCAAGTGATTTTTGACTAGCCTTCAAACCCACCCAGCTCAGGCAGAGCAGTCTATCCAACAAACAGTAAGATAAGGACTATAATCAGCAGTAAAGAGTTTGACAATATTCTTTCATAACTTGTAACAAATGTCTCACAACAATGCAAGGTGTTGGTGGAGGGATAATGTATGGGACCCCTGTATGATGTTATGAATGTTTGCTCTGTAAGTTCACAACTTTTACTATACACTTATTATTTATGTATGTTCATGTATAAATGATATAATAATAATAATAATAGGGTGGGTTGGAGGAAAATACTTTGGTTAGTAGTAATATTTTGAGGATGCTCTTTAATCATTAGTTAAAAATGTTTAACAATGCCAGGTATTTGTGGTAGGGTGAGGTGTGAGTGCACTGTATGATGTTATGTATGGTTGTTTTGTAAGGTCACAACTATTGCTATACACTTATTGTTTATGTATGTTTATTATGTATGAGTGATATACTTCAATAATTTTTTTAAAATTTTTAAAAAAGTGAATACAGACTTTAAAAAATCCAAACAACAACAAAACCAATTGTCCCGGGTCTCTATATGCAAAGTTCTACTCTTTGCTTGGTGATAAGGGGTTGGTTAAGTGAAAATAGTGTCATGTATTTTTCTAAAGCCTTTTAAGGATTTCCATCCAGATTATCTCATTTGAGTCCCACAACAAGAGAATATAGAAACCACCAAACGGAAATGCTCTGAATTTCCTGCTAGCAAGCCTGTAAAAGGACCCGCATCTGCACCAATTCTTTCCCATTTCCCTCCTGTGATTATAGGGGAAGGATGCCTTTCTCCTATGAGGCAAATTTGTTCCTATTAGCTAGTGATTTCTTCTTCACCTGTTTTCTCAAGGACCTGGTACATTAGCATTCATTGTTCTCTCCTTTATCTCCTACCTTTCCTTCTGCTGGATCCTTTTTCTCACATTCAGAGATGCTGTAATACCTCCAGTGTTTTAAAAACAAGCCCTAACATCCAATCAAAAGGCTGAGATTGTCAGATTTGGGGGAGGGGGGGAAAGGCAAGATCCAAATATGTGCTGTTTATAGGAGATACACTTTAAATTCAAAGATACAAATAGATTGAAAGTCAAAGGATGGAAAAAGATGCCATGCAAAGAACAACTATAAAAGTGCCATAGTGGCTATATTAATATCAACTACAATAAACTTTAAAACAGAAAGTCACTAGAGATAAAGAGGGACATTTCATAATGATAAAAGGGTTAGTGCTCAATAAATATTTATTGCATAAATGAATAAAGATGACCGAGCAGAGTTTATCATGCTCCTTTTATAGATGAGAAAACGGAGCCCAGAGAAGTATGGACGTTGTTGAAGTTCAAATAGATAACTGATTGATAAGCTAGGTCTCCGACTTGAGTTTTCTATCTTTGATTCTACTGCTTTTTCCTCTCTACCAGGCTGCCTCCCTAACAACAACAGTGACAATCATTACTATGTACCATGTATTATGTGCTTTTCATATACTAACTCATTTGATCCTCATAATCACAAATTTATGGGAAGAGTATCATTATCCCCACTTGATATATAAGAAAACTGAGGCACAGAGAGGTTGAGAAATTTGCCCAATATCACCCAGCTAATAAGAGGTGGAGTCTAGACTTGAAGCCAGAGAGGTTAGCTCCAGATTCTGTAGTCTTAACCCACTATGCAATACTGCCTCAATAAACGAATCCTGCTAATAGGTTAGCTAAATAATATGTACTAACCCCTCAGAAAGCAATGTCCAACTCAACTCTAAATCATAAGGGTAGAAAAGACTTCCCAGAGCAAGTAACACTTAGGCTAAGATCTGAGGATTGGGTAGGAGTTAGCCAGGCAGAGGGACCTGTATGCATCAAGGCTTGGAGGAGGACACTGCAAGGCCCACTGGAGGAACTGAAAGAAGGACAGGGCATGAAAGCATTGAGAACTAGTGACCAGGTGCATGGCAGAACAGGAGCCACCATGCACGAGGGCCTTAAAACACAGGGAACAGAAGGCTTTTGGCAGCTGCAAGTTTTAAAACCTCAACTCAAACTCACTTGAGCAATAAAGAAATTTCTTTTTTTTTTTTTTTTTTACCGGGAGGTACCGGGGATCGAACCCCGGTCTCTCCATATGGTAGACGGATGCCGAACCTCTTGAGCCACATCCATTTCCCGTAAAGAAATTTCTGATCTGATATTACAAGAGGTCCAAAGGTGGGTGGTTCCAGAGTTGATTGATTAAGTCAACCAGAATCTTTAGCTCATTGTTCTGCATTCTCAATATGTTGCCTGGTTGCCCTCATGGTCATAAGGTGGCTGCCAGTAGTGACTGGGGCAACAGACTCCTCTATTGACAACAGACAATGATAATTACCAGGGGACTGCTGTCCACTGGGGTGTTCGGACAATTCAAATTCCCTCAAGAGGTGGGAGCGAAGTGTTTACATTAATAAACAGAGGTGTAGTTTGGAAGGATAGAATGGATGTTATTTAAACAACCAATGGATATTATCAGGCAACCATGATGTCCACTATGTCATGTTAGAGTTTGGAATTTTTCCTAAAGTCGATGGAAAGCCACTGAAGGCTTTTGAGCAGACACCTGCTTATTGATGAGGTAGTGGAAGGAAATCTATCTTCCTGATTTGCTTACTTGTAGGAATAGGTCTTCCCTCCCATCTTCCCTCCCTCCCTCCCCTCCTTCTTTCCTTCTAAATGAATAGTTAAATTGTGTCCACTCTCTTCTTTCCTTAAAAATCCAGGACCTAATTTCCCTCTTGATTTTAATCAGTACCTGGGAATTGACACAATTGAGAAAGATTCCATTTCTTTCAGATTTGAAAAAGCACTATCAATCTGAAAAATCTTATGACTATTGTTTTATGATGTTAGTGCATAAAAGAAGTAGTCAGCTTGGAACCTTTTAAAATTTATTGCCCTTGTATTTTGGGTACATTTTGTTAATTGCATGGCTCATAGTAGATGCTCAATAAATGAATGGCGACAATGAAATTGTGCCATGGTCTTGCCATCCGGACTGTGAGATATATAGTTCCTATAAAATTCAAGATGATGGCATATGGGATTCTCATCAGGTCCAGACAACTCATATTAATTAAAACATATTTACTCCTTGTTTATAAAATAATTCTCCTTTTAGAAAAACATTCAATAAGCATTAAAAATACCATATTTAAAGAACATTCTTAGGGACTCTCACCTTCTTTTATACCATTCTGCTTTAGTTTCCTAGCTGCTAAAACAAATACCATATAATAGGTTGACTTAACAACAGTAATTTATTGGGTCACTGTTCCAGAGGCTAGAAGGCTTGCTTCCTCCTAGGATTGGCATCTTTGGATTAGCCAGCAATCTTTGGGGTTCATTAGCTTTTCCATCACATGGCAAAACACAAGGCGGTGGCTTTTTCTCTTCTGGGTTCTAGTGACTTCCAGCAGAACTGGCTGTTCCTGTGACTTCCTGTTCTGTGTCCATTTTCTTTGCTTCTAAGGACTTCAACCATATTGGATTAAAGCCCACCCTCATTCAGTTTGGACACACCTTAAGTAATAACATCTTCAAAGATCCTATTGACAAATGGGTTCACACCCACAAGACCAGAGTTTGGTACCTGAACATGCCTCCTGTGGGGGACATGATTCAATCCCCAACACCATCAAAGTGAAAATTAGCTTTGGTTGAGTGCTTAGATGAGCCTGGTGCTGTACACTAGCTACGTATGATTTCATTTACTCTCCCTTAGGAACTCTGTGAGGTAGATTCTATTACTATCTCCCTTCACAGACACAGAGCAGAGACTAAGGCTTTTACATAATGTAAATGGCTTTCCCAAAGTCTGACAGCCAGAGATTGGCAAATCCAGCCCGGGAACCCTAGCCCAAGCTAAATCATTTCTCTTTACTTCCTCTGTTTATTTCAAAAACAGTATACATTCCTTTCATTTACCTATTAAATTTTGATCAAAAGTAAATTCTCAATGATTGGTCCTTAATTTTATCCAATTCAACATATATTTATTGACTACTCGGTGCAAAGCATTGTGCTAGTGGAGAGGGCCTATAAAAGTGCATGAACTGGGGCCATTCCTGCAAGGATTTTAAATCTGGAAACGGGCTAGGGTTGGTTTTAAATTTATATGCTTCACTTTAATGCAAGGGAGAATAAGCTAAGGTAGAAAATGACATTTGTTGAACAGTCTACTATGTGTCAGGATGATGGATACTTTATTTAATTATCACATTTAATTTTCTAATTTTAGGGAAATGGAATCAGAGGCTCAGATTCTTTTTAGCCCAAGGCACACGTGTAGGAAGTGGGAGAAACCAACAAACCAGGGTTTGAAGCTTGGTACCACAGACTGCCTCAGGAACAAATAAAAGTGCAAAGGAATGACAAGTCCCCCAAATTTTGGGGATGAGCCAAGGCAAGATTGGCATCGTTACTGAAGGACGGGATGCTGACACGGGGTCCAAAGAGGGCGAGCGCTGCAGTGGAGGGAACGTGAACAAAGGAAGGAGAGGGGGCCTCGGCTGTGCGTGGGAAGACTGGAGGCTATTACTGTGTGAAGATGAGGGAAACCTGCTTGAGAAGCTGGGGCGGGGTGACACCGAGGAGGGCTTTCCCTGGACATGTGGGCAGGGTCGATGATGTAATCAAGGCTGCATTTGAAGAAGACTAACTTTATGAGCTTCAGGCTGGCTCGGAGCTGATGTCACCCCAGCCGTTCTGGCCCAGAAGCTTCTTTTTCTCTGCTTCTCCTTCTCCCAAGCAGTGAAAGGAAGAAACCTCCAAAGGACAAAGACAAAGCTGCTGAATGTGCGTCCCTCTTGCTCCCCTCCATTGAGAGTTTCTGCCTTTTTTCTTCCCTTTAAGATAACGAGGAAACATTCTTCCTCAGCAAAGTGGCTAATGAATACATAAAAAAATATTTAGATACACGAGTAATGGAGAAAATGCTACTTAAAATCAAATGCGCCAGCGCCAAAACAGCGATTATTTTTAAAAACTGATAGTCCTCAGTGCCTGTGAGGCTGTGGTGAGACAGACACCGTGTTCTCAGAGGAGGGCAAGTTGATGAGCACTGACCGAGAATTCCACCCGTAGGAATCCAGTCAAAAGAATAACCTAAGATTAAGACAAAGATTTATACCCAGAGAGTTTCCTCTCAAAATTATTTAGAAACTTAAAATTTGAAGCAATTCAGATGTCCAGCCTCACAGGAAAGGTTAAATTATTGGCGCAGTCACATGACATAATATTAAACAATATAATGACGGCTATAACAAAGTTCAGCCCTGAAAAATAATTTCAATTACAGTATGTATATAATACTTGAAAACTCGAATCTCTCTCTTTGCAAAATGAGTAATGCAGGTAAAGCTAATAGTCCTTGTTTTCCCGCCCTAATCTCATTCTTTCCCCCCTTTCTCCCTAGAGATAAACACTATTTTGAGTTTGAATGAAATTCAGAGCTTTACAAAAATACTTTCCATACACATTATTATTTTGGGCTATGTTTTTTTCTGGAATCAGATTACATGTATTTTGCTGCAACTTGCTTTCTTCACTTACAATGCATTTTTTAATTACCTGGTGAAACAAATGTGGCAAATGAAAAAGGCAAGAGAAAGTAATGTACAAACAGTATGATCTCAAACATGTGAAAGTAAACTTATGCTTAAAAAAGAGACTAAAGGAGAATATGTCAAAATTAGTAATTGAATATCTTGGGGGTGGGGTGGGGGTGGGATTTAGAGAGGTTACCCTTTCATTCTTTATAGTTTTCTATGTTTATTTTCCAAGAATTAGCACATATTACTTTTATAATCAGAAAACTGTTATGAAAAATGTACAAAATGGATCAGCAATGTCCCTCTATCTGTGCAAAGCCGTGCCCTCTCCTCCATACCGAGAGAAAGGTTTCTCCACTTCACCTCGGGAGGGCCCTACCCTCCTCTCCCAGTTTCCTCCATGTGTCTCGTGGGCAGTGTCAGAGGCCTGCAAGCCTCTCACCTAGAGAAGCTTCAGCATCTTTGCCACAAGGATTTCAAATGACCGTGTTTCCCCCCCTGAGTAGGACATTCTGAAGTGGGAGTCATGCCCTTGATGCTACTGTATGAATATTGCTTAGCGTTTAGACAGCCTCTTAAGTGGTTTCATGAAACACAGTTGCCTGGCCCCAAGTCAAGGCGGCCAGGGCGTGCATTATCAGGACGCGCGTCTGCATGGGCCCAGGGAGCTCCTCGTTCTTTCTGACATGGTGCCTGAGCTTCCACCTTAGGGGTTTCATCAGCAGTCAGCCCTGAGTCATTTCCTTATTCCCAGTGTCCTGTACCATGTGCCACCCACAGTGGGAAGTCAGTGAATATTCGTACAAGGATGAGAAGAGGAAGGCAACCAGGAACGCTGGGAGAAGAGAAAGGGAGAAAGACATGGATGGCTTCACCATCCCCAAGAGGCCCCTAGGAAGGGGGGCTTTTTAAGTTTCACATGCCAGTGGAAAGATGGTCAAAAGCAGGACCTTGAGAGCAGAACGCAAGCCTTGAAGAGGAGCTTGACTGGTTCATTTAGCCATCATCCAACAAGCAGCTGCAGATCCTGTGCCAGTGCTGGGGGAGCTGTGAGCAGAGGCAGGTCCCTCTGCACTATTATGGAGGGACTGAGGGAGGGGCCAGGGTTGAGGAGATGGAAAATAAACAGATATTGATAAATAATATGAAGAAAAAGTTTGAAGGATGATGTAAGAGTGCCTGGGGACAGGGAGCCAGGAGTGGCTGGGACTTGGTGGTCAACCGTTCAGCTTTGTCTCTGAGCCTGATCTACTGAACCCCAAGGCCCATTCTGCCTCCATCTGCCTTGCTTGGCCTCAGTTGGACCATCTCAACTTCATTCATTCATTCATTCCACAGTTTACTCATTAAAACATTTCTTGAACCCTGAAAACACCACAGCTCCTGCCCTCCTGAGTTCACAGAGTGGCAGGAGGACATGTGATGACGAAGCAGTGTGATCAGAGCTAAGAAGAGGCCCTGGCAAAGTGCCACGGAGGGACTGGGGGGAGCTTTCAGAGAAGGATCTCATGGGAGGAGATGGGGCCTGAAAGTGTAAGAGATAATGGTTTTGTATAAGAAAAGAAAAAAAAGTCCAGGGTTTGCATCCCTTCCTGAAGAAACTAGAAAGGGGTGCAGCCTTCCCCTAGCGACTTCATGCTAAGTCTGAGGAAGCTGCTGCTGTGGTTTTAGAGTCCACTCTGATCCCTGCCAAGGAGCAGTCCTAAGTCAGTCGTCCCTCAGGGTCGCAGCTGGGCCCCGGGCCACGCAGAGGCTGCTGGCTAGGCAGGACACTCCTTCCCGGAGGGGGCAGGGGGAAAGGGTCCCAGCCAGTTGCTGTTGGCAAAAGGCAAGGGTCGACCGTGTTGGCTACATATCAAAAATTAATTAAAATAGTTAAGCGGACTTGAGCACTTCTGCAACAAGCCCTTCCGTCTTCCAGCTCTGTTTGGTTCCCAGAGCTCGGTAAGGGTATGAGGGTGGTGTACGTGCAAGCCTGCCTGCCTGGTGCCCCTAAAAACTCAGCGGTTGGAGTAGGGGAAAATGACACAGTGACATGTCAAAAAGGCACAGGAGTCAGCTTGAACAGGCTCTTCTGACCAAATCTAGAGCAATTAGAACATCAAAATTAATATGGACGAGTGGATATGGCTCAAGCAGTTAAGCGCCCACCTCCCACATGGGAGGTCCTGGCTTCAGCTCCTGGTGCCTCCTAAAGAAAAAACAGACAGTGAGCAGACAACAAGCAAGACAGCGAGTGCAGAAAACGAACAAAAACAACAAGCAAACGGATGAGGGAGCCATCTTGGGGATTAATATGGACAGTTATGGATTATAACTCATTGAATAAAATAACGAGTCCATTATGATAAATGGATGGATAGATAGATAGATGGATAGATAGACAGAGAAGTGCTTTCTTACATTTAATATAGCAGAAATGATTACATTAGAATAATTATTTTGCAGCTATATTTTATTGTGAAAATAGATTCAAGCAAGATTCACCAATAGTTTCTAAATGGGAGAGAGGGGAAATTCTGATAAGAAACAGGAAATTTACATAGTCTCAAAATATCTCCCCACATATTATTAGTTATAAGAGGAAAAATAGCACCTCACTATAGAAAAAACAGAAATACGTTAATTAAGTGACAAAAATGGACATGGCCAACAAGGGACAAAGAGACACGGCCTGACTCTAGATGTGGTATCCTGAGAAGAAAACAACAGTGCTTTCATAATATTCTAGCAAAAATGCGCACCCTGAATCCAATTATGAGGACACATCAGACAACCTAAATTGAGAAGCAGTCTATAAAACAGTAGGCCTGTAACCTTAAAAACTGCCCATGGCTGAGGAACTGTTCCAGATTAAAGAAGACTAAAAAGATGTGACTGCTAAACTCAATGCACTATCCTGAACTGGATTCTGGACAAGGAAAAAAGAAGTTGCTATAAAGGACATAATGGAGATAATTGATTAAATTGAAATATGTACTCCAGCTTAGATAAAAGTATTGCATCGGTATTATATTTCTGGAATTTGCTAATGGTTCTGTGGTTACATAAGGGAATATCCTTGTTCTTAAGAAATATGTATTGAAATATTAAAGGGTAAAAGGGCATGATATAAGCAACCTACTCTGAAATGGCTCAGAAAAAATAATTTCATACACACAAATATAGATAGATATAGAATAATAACCCAAATGAAGCAGTCTTAAAAATTGGTGGATCTGGGTGAAGAGTATACAAGGGTTCTTTGTACTGTTCTTGTAGCTTTTCTGTAAATTAGAAACTCAGCTGTGAAAAGAGAACATCTGTAATCTTAATCTCAGGTGATTGTTCTTAAAGCAATGGGGTTTACCAATCCAGAATTCTTTTTCGAATAAAAATGGAATCAGATTGATGCCAAGTTTTGGTAAGCAAATATCAAATGGCTTTTCTTTATACACACACATATATACATATAATTTATATTTAATCATAATTACTACAAGTATTTATCATTTAGTATGATTGCATTGTGTAAAAGTGACTTCACTTATTTAACCAATAGCCACCAAATGTGGGCTGCTTCCATTTCCCCCCTCTATTAACAAGGCTTCTGAGAATATGCTTGTAGATAAATCTCTGAGCACAAGCACAGTGTGTCCTTAGGACAAATTCTGAGAGATGGTATTGCTGTCAAAAGTGTGCCCAGGCACTCTTATTTCAATCTTCAAATTTTTCTTCATATTATTTATCAATATCTGTTTATACCAATGTATAGCATCATCAATTTTATGCAAAGAGGCCCTATTTTCATTCCCCTTGCCCCCAATCACATTGATTTTTGATCTTTAGATCTTTGCCAAAGCAATAGGTAAAAAATGGTCTCTCCTTTGTCGTTTTAATTTGCCTTTCTTTGAGTACGAATAAAGATGAACTATTTTCATCTCTTTCTTGACCACTTGTGTTTTTTCTTTTTCCAATTATGGCTAATAATATATTTAATCAAATCTTATGGACATATTGATCATAAGACATACAACCATTCTTGTATGTATCATTAAAGAAAGAAAAATGCATCCCGATTTCTGGGATGTTACAAATGTGCATTTGGACTTTGTAAAATAAGATACTTTTTGTGTTCTGTTTTGTTTTGGTTTGGCTTCTAATGCTTAGGAGAGCTGTGGCCTAAGAGCTCAGGCTCAGGCCAAGATACGAAGGTGTCTGGGACCCTGTGTGATTCTGTGTGATTGGGCAAGTTGTTTAACTTTCCAGAATGATTCACAAAGTCCTTTGAGAATTTTCAGAACCTGAATCATCATTAAAATGAAGATAATAACACCCTTCCTGACCAACTCATTTTTCAACATTAGTAAACTCATGTTTCTGTCATTCCTGGGCATTTGCACAGGAAGAATTTACAATTAAATAGAGAGACAAAGAGACAAATAGTTGCTCTGCCTGGGGAAGTCAGTTAAGGTACAGAAAGCGAAAAAGAAGAAAAACCTAATGTTGTGGCATTTATTCATTCAGCAACTATTTATTCCTCTTCGACTGTGTGCAGAGACTATGCTGGTTGCTGGGGTTGAGTGGTAATCTTAGAAGTATGTGGGCAAGGGACACCCCAGACAGCGGGGACAGTGGGAACAGTGAGGCAAGGGGATGGGAGCATAAGTGGTGTGTCTGGGAATCAGCAAGTGGTCTGTAGGATGTGGGGGTAGGGGGCTGCAGAAGATATGGCAAAAGATGGGGGAACTGAGGCTCAGAGAAGCTATTCAACGTTTTAGGGTCCCACAGCTATTGAGTGTTGCATTGTGTTGGACTGATCTGTTTGTGTATCTGGCTCTCCAACATCTCTCCCACAATGAGCTACTTAAGAGAAAGAGGAACCATCTTTTATCCAATTGCCTGGCATGGGAGTGAGAATAGCTCGGTGGTTGACCGCTGGCTTCCTATGTACGAGGTCCCAGGTTCAATCCCCAGCACCTTCTAAAAAACAAATAAACAAACAAACAAACAAAAAAAGTTTGCCTAGCACAATGTGGTCACATCATGGATGCTTAGTATATGTTTGTTGAGTGAATAAAAGAGTGAACTACACAGTAGGTGATGGGTAAGTAGGTCTTTCTTGCAGCCCACAGGGCTGGCTGAGTCCAGCCTCCCAGAACTATTTACATCATTTTTGTCCAGAACTAGATGTTCCCTAGAGACCTACACTACCCGGTGCCCCGGGCCTTGCCTTGCCTTGCCTGGCTTGCGCAGGAAGCTGGTTCCCCTGGTCTAACCGCTTTAAATTGGAGCCCCTTCCAGGCCCCTGAGAAGACAACCTGAGCTGGAAGGATAGGCAGTACTTCCTAGAACCTCAGGGTAGGAGTAGGCAGGTCTGTTCCTGGGAAAAGCTGCATTTTCCCTGGAGCAGTGACTCAAGGGAGCCAGTCTGACCATTTAGGCCAATCTTACTTCCAAGGCAAAGTGCTTAATGAGAAGGGTGAGTAAGGGTTTTATGAACTGTAAAAGGCTGTGCAAACAGAAGGTGTTATCATTCGGTGTTGCTACTAATCTGGAGAAAGGAGTTCTAAGGGACTTTAGGAATTTAATCATCTGACCCCTGCCTCCAATTTACAGATGTGGACAATGAAGCCCAGAGAGGGGATGTGACTTGGTCAAAGTTACCCATCGGGCAAGGAGACACAGGAGAGGTAGCACACTGGTTAAGAGCTTGGGCACCAGGGTAGACAAATGGGGTGGAATCTCAGCTTCACTGATTATTACCTGGGTGTGTGGGTGGGGGAGCTAGGGCAAATGAACTAACTTCTCTAAGCATCAGATTTTTCATCTGTCAAATAGTGATAGTGACAATTATTTTAAAGGTTGTTGTGAGGATTGACTAACAGTGAATGGCTGAAAAGAGCTTTACGTAGTACCTGGAATATAGAAGGTGATGAACGAATCTTAGCTAATATTATTTATTATTATTATATAATGGCAGAACTGGGGCTAGAATACAAGACTTCCTGAATCCCGTTCTATCCCTTGTCACCAGATTCCTTGAATTCAGCATATCAGATCATCTATAATTTTCTTCATTCATCACATATAGAATGAAAACCTTTTAAGTGTTAAGCAAAGCCAGGTGATAAGCAGGAAGTACAAAAATGAAACAAACATAGTCCCTGCTGCTGTCAGGTGACTATGGTCTAGGGGATTTAGAGTGGGAGGGAAAGAACGGAGAGGAGATATTCCTATGGAATAAGAGATAAACTACCTAGAAGGTAGAATTAATCCTGGAAATCATTTTAGAAGATCTCGGGACCATTTGAAACCCTGGAGAGAGCCAGGTTGTTCCAGGATCTCCTGAGGTCACCACAAAGCCTCCAAACAAGGGCAAAACTCAACACACACACACACACACACACACACGCTGGTAGCAGGAAGCCTTGGTCCAGTCTGTCTCACCCCCTGGCCCAGACACTAGGGGACTGCAATGGCATTCTCTTCCTGGGACCCGGCTCCACACTGCTCCCAAGCTCTTCTTCCAAACAGAACTGCCTTTCACTGTGCAGAGAACAGACAGCCACGTAAGAGTCAGGTGGGACCATATCTTGTCTCTGGCCTCAGGAGAGGCAAGATGATGTTTGTTGAAGGCTGGAGATAGGCTTTAAGCAAGGGCCCCGGGGCAGGTGTCCAGCGGCTGCCAGCATTGAGGTCCAGCAGCTTCAAAACCAGGGAGGCCTCTGAAAAGGTGCGTGCAGTGCATTTTCTAAAAGCAGTGATGAAAAATGACCCAAACCCAGGGGAGAGGAGCTGAGGGAGAGTTTATATTGAACAAGGCTGTGACCCAAGTGCTTTCACAGGCTCCATCTAACTTAGTCTTTACAAGATCACATTTTACAGACAAGGACACCGAACTTAGAAAGCATGAGAAACGTGTCCCAGATAACTGACTATGGAAGCAAGACTTAAACCAACTCCCATAAATTCACACATGCGAGTAAAGAGCAAGGGTTGATCCTTATGACCCAACAAACCAGGATAGTAAACAAAGAGCAAGCTGTCCACAGGAATCCTATTTACCCGTTAAAGTCCAGGTTAAACAGGTTCTCTGTCTGCTCGGCCGCTCCAACCACAACTACCTTCTGATTCTGAATTCCTTTAACCATGTTTTAAAAATGTGAGTGTGTGTATGTGTGTGTGTACGCTATTTTTACTATCCTGTGGCCCTTACATCTTTTTATTTTTTTAAAAATATTTTTTTTATTTATTTATTTATCCCCCCTTGCTGCTTGCGCTCGCTGTGCCCATTTGCTCTGTGTACCTCTGTGTCTACTTGTCTCCCTTTGTTGGGTCGTCATGCTGCGTCAGCTCACCACACCGCATGGGCTGACTTGCCCCCACCAGGAGGCCCCAGGAATCGAACCCACATGGTAAACGGGAGCCCCATCTATTGAGCCACATCCGCTTCCTGGCCCTTACATCTTAACCTAACTGCAGGCCTTGTTAGCAGGATACGCACAAACAGGAGAGGGGATTCTCAGAAATGGATGGTATTTATCCAAGAAAGCAGGAAGACAAGGCACTGTGGTAGAAAGGGCATGGGACCTCAATCCAGAAAAACCTGGGTTCTAATCCTAGCTTCACCACTTACTAGCTGTATGACATTGTGCCTGTTACTCAAATCTTTTGGGCCTCAGTTTCCTTTTCCTAATATGGAAATTTTACCCTCCTACAGGTTTGTGTAGAGATAAAAGAATTACTCCAAGCTCTTAGCACAGTGCCTCTTCTGTGGAACTCCTTTGCCTGTGCTATATGTTTCCGTGTGGAGGGACATCAGTGTGTGCAACAATCCTGGTTTCTTCCTCTTCCCCTGGGACGAGTGAATTACCTGCTTGGTAAATTTGGAGTAGAAAATGAACATATATACCACTGTCCTCTACCCCTGCTCCCTTTGGGATCTAGCTGCCACGGGAAGCTCACATTCTGCCCTGCTCCTCCACGCCTACTGCAGGGGTGGGCTGGGGGTGCTTTTCCACCACTGTGGGGGCAGATGCCAAGTCAGCCTGAGACTAGACAGCAATAGAAGGAAGCCCACTGTCACCATAAACCCAAGCCACGCTTTCCAACACCAGCTGTATCACCGTGACTCCACCTGCCTGGCCCCTCTGTCCATCTTTTAAAACAAGTGGTGGGTGTCATTTAGAAGACTGCGCTAAGCTCAGCACATTCAACATCAGCTGTTCGATCGATGGGAGGTGTTCATTTGTACCAGAACCAAATGTCTTGCACTGTGCTGACTTTGCCCCCTCTTGTGTCCTCTCTTCGGCAGCCTCCTCCCCCCAGCTGCTGTTCCTTAACCCCACTCCAGAGCAGGATTTTCCTACTGATGTTGGATTGAGCTCAGCCCCAAGGGCCCCAGGCCTTACTGGGGCACTTCCTTAAACCCTGCCCCAGATGAGTCAAACTTCTTTTCCAAGAGGTGAGATACATGTCCCCTTTCCTGCAGGCTTCTTATGGGAGAGTCTCAGCTCCTCATTACTATTAAGTTAGGGTCTGTGATACATACACAAGACTCTCTGTTTGCTCTCCTGCTAATGTAAGAACATGGAGGTCATTTTTCAGAAATCAAGGGGGATTCACTGTTGATCTTAACTGTTTGCTCACTGTTTGTAGAAACGTGAAATCCAACCAGAGCAGCCATCTTACTGGTTAATTAACCAGCAGGAGACTTATGGAACAGGGGAGCACCCTATTTCAATTTGCCAAAGGCTTCCAATGCAAAATACCAGAAAAGGGTTGGCTTTTATAATAGGACTTTATTAGGGTGGAAGTTTACAGTCCCAAGGCTGTGAAAATGTCCAAATCAAGGCATCATTAGAGATGCTACCTCACCAAAGGTCGGCTGTTGGTGATCCTGGACTCCTGTCATGTGGTAAGGCAAAATGGCGGCTGGTCTCTGCCTTCTCCTCCAGGCTCACTTTCTCCCTGAGCTCAGCCATGGGCAATCAGGCATATGGCTCGTCTCTCCCCTCTTCTCGTTGCTTCAGCTTCAGCTGCTTCACTGATTTCAGCCTCCAGCCTCTCTCTCAGCCTCTTATCGTCTCTCTGTCTTTCTGCAGCTGAAGGTGATCCTGAAGCCCTCCCTCATGTGGTGGCTCTCTTTCTCTGTGTGTCTCTGCTTCCAGTCTTCAGTTTATATAAGATTCCAGTAAAAGGATTAGGACCCACCCTGGGTCCCACAATCTAATCAAAGGCCCTTAACTGAAGCAATCTAATCAAAGTGATCTAATAAAAGGGTCACTTAACTGAATCTAACCAAAAGGTCCCACACACAATAGGCTTACATGCACAGGAATGGTTTAGCTTAAAAACATAATTTTCTGGGGTCCACAAAAGACTCAAATCAGGTAACATGCAAGATCTTGTACATAGAAAAGGAATGGGGAGTACCTCTACTGCAACATAATTATACTGCCAAGGATGCAAGGTGTATAAAACATGGTCCGTGCCCTGAGAAAGATGAGGCGGCATTAGCAACTATCTCCTGTGTCTGTAAGGGGAAGGATTGAGCCAGGGTGATCTACAAGCACATGGAGGTGACTAGAAGATAGTTCCCATTCAGTTCAAAGAACTTTTACTGAGGGTCTTCGTGCCAGGCCCTGTCCTAGATGTTGGAGATACCAAGCCAAACAAGAACTTATTCTTCCCTTCCATTGCTCACAGTCTAAAGGGTGAAAGGGGAAGCGCAGGTAATTTACATATTATATCTCTACCAGAGAAAAAGGTAGGAGGGGGGAACTCTGGGCCACAGAAGTTGGACCCTTGGCCCAGCCTGCAAGTTCTCAGAAGGTTTCCTGGAGGAGAATCCTGAATGAATCTTTCAGGATGAGTAGAGTTTGCCAGATGAGAGGGCTGGGAGGATGTGGAAGGGCATTTCAGGCCAAGGCCTGCAGGTGGAAGGCCATGGGGTGTGCAGAGAACTAAGCAGCAATTCCACATTCCAAAGCCTAAAGGATAGGGAGGTGGGCACCAGCTCTGCTAAAATGCTTGGACTTGGTTTTGAAGGCAAAGGGGATTTTAAGAAGGGATGTGACCTAATTGCATTTACACTCCAGTAGCTGTGCTAGAGGTGGAAGTGAGAGGCGGCAAGACTGGAGGCAGGGTGTCCACTTCGGAGGAGGCCATGCCATTAGTCTAAGTTAGAGACGATAGAGAAAGCCTCCACTAGGCAGCAGGAGCACAGAGAGAAAGAATCAGATTGAAAAACTACTTAGAAGATAAAATCAGCAGAGCAAGAGTTGCCAAACTTTTGTTGTAAAAGATCAGATAGTAAATATTTTTGACCTTCCGGGTCAGAGGGTCTCTGATGCAACTACTCAACTCTGCCATTAGAGCATGAAAGCAGCCATAGACAAACAAATTGATGTGGCTGAGTTCCAATAAAACTTTATTTACAAACCCATTCCCTGGACCAGATCAGTGCTTCTCAGCAGCAGAAATAAATGGAAGGTTTGTTAAAACACAGATTGCTGTACCCACCCCAGGAGTTTCTGATTCAGTAAGTCTGGTGTGGGGCCTGGCAATTTGCATTTTAAATAAGTTCCTAGATGGTGCTGATGCTGCTGGCCTGGGGACTACACTTTGAGAACATGTGCAGTTTGAAATTTATCTTATGAATCCTGAAAAGAGAAACATTATGTTTGTAAACTAATCTATTCCTCTGGGTGTGATACCCTTTGATTGCATTACATTCAGTTGAGGGCCCTTTGATTAGACTACCTGGTCGATTTAGGGCTTTTGGTTGGACTGTGTCAGTGAGGCATAGCCAGCTTGAGTCTCCACCCCCTTGCTGGGTCTAATATAAACAGAAACACAGAGAGAGAGTCACTCAGATAGGGAAAAGGAAGCCACCATGTTTGATCCTGCCATGTAAGAGAGAGGACCACATGATCACTTAAGTACGAAGCCCCAAGAGGCTGGGCCCACAGAGCCGCTCAAGAGGAGACGGTGAGCCAGGAGGGGAAGGCTGAGACCTCTGCGGAGGTCGGCAGCCATCTTGCTTTGCCATGTGCCTGGACAACAGAATCAACAGCAGCTGATTTTGGTGAGAAAGCACCTCTTTTGGTGCCCCGATTTGGACTTTTCATGGCTTTGGAACTGTAAGTTTTTACTCAAAATAAATCCCTTTTATAAAGCCAACCCATTTCTGGTACTTTGCATCAGCAGCCCTTTGGCAAACTAAAACAGAACACTTGCCCTGAAAGAATAGAGAAAGAGGAAGAACCAAGGATAACTTAGGTTTTCTACCCTCTAGCGGCACAATGCAGAGGTTAAGGCCCCAGGCTGTAGAATCAGATCTCCTGGGTTTGAATCCAGTTCTGCCACTTAGAATGAGACCTCTCTGAGTCCTTGGTTCCTCATCTTGAAACTGTACCTATCTCCTAGATGGTCATGAGGATTAAGTAATACATGGAAAGCACTTAGAACTCCTGGCAGGTTATAGCACTCAGCAAATGCCAGCTCTTATTTATTTTTGGCACAAACTTCCTCCCCATGGTAGAGGCTAAAAATGCCAAATACTTCTTGACTAGCATCCTTTGCAGCTAGGTCCAATTCTGTTCAATGGGCCTTAGCAGAAGACTGCTGGCAAATGCTCCTGTCTTCCTGCTGGCTGTTGCCATGTCCTCAATGTGATGCCCGGAACTGTGGTAGCCATCTTGCAAACATGAGGAGGGTGAAAAACCTCCAAGGATCAAGTCAATATTCTGAAGATGATAGAATCAAAGGATGAAAAGAACCTGCCTGGGCCATAGGGACACTGAAATAGTCAACTCTATAAATGTTCTCCTATGCATTTCTAGATGTGTGAGATAATACACTCCTCTGGTTTAAGCCCATTTTCATCAGGTATTCTTTTCTTGATGGCAAAGCATGCCAATACATGCAATTACTCTGAACAAGCAGATTGTTTGACTGAATGGATGGTGGTGTACAGGTGTAGAAGACATATTGAGTGTGTTATCCTTCAGGTATCCAAGTTGAGATGCCACAAAGGCAGTGGGGTATGTTACTCTGATGGTCAGGGGACCATTATGACAAGGGTTAAAAATATTCACTGGATTTGATAATTATGCAGTTATTTATGGTCTTTGACAAGACAGCCTCAAGGAAGCAACAGAGGCAGAAGCCAGGTTCAGGAGGCAAATGGGGAGCAAGGAGGCACAGACAGTAAATCTGGACTAGGATTCAGAACAGCTGGGTGATTTCAAAGGCGAGAGCCAGAGTGATAGCTAGAGGGTTGACACAGGGTTGAGATTTTTAAATAGAATAGTAGAAGAGACTTGAGAACGTTAGTGGGCAGAAGGAGGAAATCCAAAAGGGAGGAGGAGGCTGAAGGCATTAGAGAGGAGGTTCTTGGGGCAGGGTGAGGGACGTGATCCATAGCACAGGTGGAGAGGCTGGACTCAGTGAGGGACGTTCCTCTGCTGAGACAGGATGGGGGGAGGTGAGGATGGGTGTAACTAACGATGCCTTTGGAGGGAATGACAGGAAGGTGAGATGGTTCACACCTGGTGGCCTCAATTTTCTTGTTGAAGTAGGAGCTAAAGTTGGAAATGAGCAGGTGGAGGTTGAGCCAATAGGGAAATAGCAGGGGCTTTGGAGGCAGGCAGACCTGGATTTGAACGTTGGATCTGCTGCTGCCATGTAATGGCTCTGAGCCTTGGCTCCTCATCTATAATATAAAGGCTCGGAACAGACACCAAGGAGAAAGGGAGAAGAATTGGACAAGGGATGAACAGAAGCCTCACCAAGAGACACTGAAAAGACTGACCTGAGAGCCCTCCTGAGGCCCACAACCTAGGTGTGAAGACAGAATGTAAAGCATGAAAGGCAAACCCCAGCACCTGCAGATCCAGGCACCAGGGAAGGAGCTGTTGCCCTCACTGACAGGGAGAGGACAGGAAGACTGACACATAGAGGAAGAGGGAGGCCTTGAATGCCAGGCATAGGAGGTTGGAGTTTATTTTGTAAAGTGATGTGGAGGAATGATGGCTCTTACCACCATGGCAAAACCCTCAGGGGAGATAGAAGTGAAGGCAGTTGCAGAAGCTGAGTTTGTCTACCCTGTGTGTCTCTGCGTACGTCCTTTTGGACATCCCTGGTGGTATCCATGACAGGCAGGGAAATCTTCCTGGAAGAACCCTTTTAGGGGGTGGTTGAGTTCAACTTCAGTGGTAACCCTGTGAACCAGAAAAGAGACTGCGGCAGCCTGGTCCTGAGCAAGTTACCTCCCTTCTCTGGGCCTTGGTTTGCTCATCTGTACAATGGGGAACTCCTTCCTGTTCATGATTCTGATGGCAAAGATTATGAAAAGACACGCTGGCACTGGACGCCACTTCCCCTTTAGGTTCTTAACCTTTTTTGTTCCACGGACCCGTTTGCCAGTCAGGTGAAAACCACAGACCCCTTCTTAGAATGTGGTGGCAGATAGTTTTATGACACTCAACTAGCATTGGGTCTAACAATTGCCATAATTTCAAAGTATGGATGAGCGTAAGTGATTTTTCGAGATATGCAACCGTAATGTGATATGAAATGAATACTACTGTAATTTATTGCATACATTCATAGTGAAGAAAATACTAGATTTCTGTTAGAGGTCAGAGAAAATAAAGATAGTAAGTGCATTTTTTTTTCAATTCAAGCTCATGGACCCCCTAAAATCTTTCTACAGATCCCTGTTTAGGAGCCCCTGCCTTTGGAGCCTCCCCATGTGGCAGAGCCCCCTGAGCTCCGCAGCCTCGCTGCCTTGAAGGATGATGTGACATTTACCTGTCATTTCTCTGCCCCATTCTCTCAAAACCCTCACTTGGTCTGAGAGTTTATTGCCTCTTCTAAGTTCCATATTTAGGGTTTACTGGAGTCCTTCTAGAGACATGGCTTAAGGCCAAGGGGTGACGCCTCTGGTGGGACGTTAAAGCCGAGCTGTGCAGGCAGGCTGAGCTCTACGGTGCCCCAGATCTGCTTTTGCATCAAGCCACGGCCTTGATTCCAGCCTGAAGGATGACGCAGAAACAGAGGGGAAAAAACAAGGATAATAGTGTCGGAGGCCCTCCGAGCCGATCCGGTCCCCACGGCAGCGCTGTAAGGTAGGCCGGCAGTGGGTGAGACAGACAAGAGCGTGGACAGACACTGGAGACACACAGTTTGCTCTGGAACCCTGGCCTTGCCCCTTGCTGACAGCCTCGCTGTACCTCAGTGAGCTCATCAGTAAAATGAAGATGATGATGTTAATAACAGCCAATACCTCGGAGGGCTACTGTAAATATTGAGTCAGTACATGTGAAGTGCATTCTAGGATTAATACGACCATTTTTAGGCCACTTACCCCCGTGAGTGTCCCGGTGGTCCCACTGGCTGACTCCCGGATGTGAAGGCTGTGGACGTGCTCCAGGTGGCTGCCAGTCCCCGGCCCTGTCCAGCATTGCTTTCCTTATCTGCTGGACTAGCTGGTTGAACCAGGGTAGCTTTATAACCCAATCTGGGCCAATCAGATCCTGTCTCCTGGGAACTTGGTATTTTCCGGAACACAGTAATTCTAGTCAGTATGTGGAGTTTCTTAAATCGGGAACATGTAAACTTGGGAACTATGAGACAGAAATGGGCACACAAAAGCAGAGGGAGGAAAAGACAGCAAGCCCAGAGAGAAACATAACTAGGACTTCACGTGACAAGAGAGGAAGATGCAGAGAGAGGCACACAGATGGGGGCCATGGCTGCCCTGTTCCTAATAGCTGCTAGGGTGTGGGTAAGGATGGGCCTCTACAGCCAGCTGTCTCTGGCTTCAATCCACCCCCTTTCTCCTTATTACAGGGGTTCTTCACCTTTTTTGTTCCACGGATCCCTTTGCCAATCAGGTGAAAACTACAGACCCCTTACTAAGTCCACACTACATTGTGTATTATTTAATAAATATATCACACCCACACCAACACGTCCCCACAAGAATAATGTTTTTTTGAATTTCAATTCAAGCTCACGGACCCCTGGCTAAGAACCCCTGGCTAAGAACCCCTGCCTTATTAGCTGCATAACTTGGGCAAGTAACTTCAGGCCTCTGTGCCTAGTTTCCTTGTCTGCATGAGAGTGCTAAACCAACAAAATCCTGCCATTGGGTTCCGCCTGTGCCCCTGCTGTTCCGATACCCTGGCATGGGTGTGGCTTGGAGTTACCTGAGTTAGTGTTACAACACAGACTCTAGCTTCTACTAGCTATAGGATGTAAGGTAGTTGTTTATCTCCCCTAAACCTCACTTGTCTCATGTGTAAAATAAGAAAAGAACTAACCCCACAGAGCTGCTGTGAGGAGGAAACGTAGTGGTGTGCTGGTAAATGTTAGCAACCAGCTTGGGGGTGGGGGGCCCCGGTTTTGTATGGGACAACTACTCCCACCATTGTACCGATGTCTCATTGGTACAGTGATGTACCAATGAGACATCACTGAACGCAGAACTGAAAAGAGATGTGCACCCTTACATAGTATTCCCACTATACAGGTACAATAGGCATAAATAATCTCAGAGCCGAGACGATAGTTAAGTGCAGTAAAATAATTAGGGAGTGATGAGCTTTGAGTTTTGATTACCTTTTTTTTGATATAAGGTATTGAATTGTAAGTTTTAATAAGTTAATTTTTAATATTGGTTATGTTTAGTAACCAGCTTGCAAAATTCATGAAAATGTAACAACCAGGTCTTGTGAGCTAAAGCTTATCTGGGGCTTTGCAGAGAACCCAGCACATATGAAGTGCATAATAAATGGCAGCCCGTGTGACACTTGTCATTTACTTTTTTACACAACTTATGTTTGTAGTAGAAAACTCAGGGGAAAACCATATTTAAAAACACCCTCTATGAATGTGAAGTCAGTTTGTTAAACTGAGGGACTGAGACTTGAGGGATGTATGTACAATGTGATTTACTCACAGAATTACTGTGCTTGGCCTACGTTCAGAACTGAGGCTTGGAAAAGGACTGAACACTGGGCCGTTAAAAAGTTTGGAGAAATCCGGTTTATCGTGGCATTGTATATACTAGAGAAAGAGGGAGGCGGTGCCTCAGTAGGGCTGGATAAGGAAAAGGAGGAAGGCACAGGGCGTTACTCGTTACTGAGCTACAGTTAGAAGCAACAAGCTGGAGCACATTCGAGAATGCAGATCATAGAGACAGAGCACTACACAGAATAAATAAGAAAGAGAATCAGATCTGGAGGATAGTAATACTCTGTTCATTAAACGCACACCAAAGCACGCATGCACACACTCAGTCAAAAGCATCCAATAGATTTTACGATATATGCATCCTTGTATTTGTCAGGGCCCAGGCAGGAAAAAGATGGGCATGAAAGAAGAATTAATACAAGGCCGCTACACAAAGGTGTGGGCAGGGTTAGGAGAAGCACCAGTGTGGGTGAGGTGGCCTGGAACCAGGGATGGCAGAGGGACCTGAACATGCCCTAGACCTGAAAGGCCGGATCAGGTCGGGTCCCACACAGGAGCTGGGCAATGCAGCCAACACCGCCCCCCCAGCAGAAGACCCAGCAGCGAGGGCATACGCACCCCAGCCTCACTGGCCTGCTGGGGCCTCCCACTGGCCCAACACACCCAGAAGCCAGAGGGCAGGCAAACCCACTGATGCGTACCCTGCTGTCAGCCTTCAGGGACCCAGAGCTGGGCCGGGAGAAAAGAGAGGGGATCCGCCGGTGCACGTGGGAGATGCCCAGCAGAGTAACCCAAAACATAAATCAAACATATCGGGATGGAGGCTAATGAGGGAAGGGAAAAGGGAAGGGGAGTTGGGGTGGAAAGGAGCATGCTGAAACAGGCGGTTCTCAGAAGTCATGAAGCGGGACTGTGATTAACTCAACTCTCAGCACCTGAGGTCTAACACAGACAACAAATCTGATATTTGCTGGAAAAATAGCGGCCATAATAGACAAGTCTTTGGAAAAGCATCTCTCCCCTGTCCCCGCACTGTTTCTGTTGTAATAATCCAGGCTTCCCATCTGCACTCAAGGCTGGTGCAATCGCTGGCTCCTTGTATGAAAGAGGGGTTGGCTGTGGGAAAGGGCACAGGCCAGGTCTGTGCAATAAAAAACAAAGGCAGAAAACTGTGTGTGGGCAGTAGAACGGGTCCCCAGAGTGTTGTTTACAATCTGTTTTTATTAAGAAAGAGGTAGAGGAAGGCAACTAAGAAGTGATGATAATTTTCTTGTAAAAAATATACTTCTGTACTTGTGAAAAGAAAGAATAAATATATTTCTCTACATGCAAAGATTATGAGTAGTTTTTATTTATTTTATTTGCTTTCCTATATTTTCTAATTTTTATAAAGTAATCCTGAGTTATTTATGTAATAAGAAAGGATTGTTTTAAGTAATAAAGGTAAAAATATCTTTGCAAAACATTAATAGCTGAGAGGAATGGGACTGAAGATATTTCCTTGAACCAAAGGTTCAAAAAAGCCTTGAAAAAAAACAACAACTTTAATTTGTATAGTTTTTTATGCCTTCCAAACACTTCCAATTTCACTGACTCTTCAAAGGAAGCCCCTGGGTAGATGTTTTGTTTCCCATTTTAGAGAAAAGAAGCAGCAACTTCCTGTCTTAAGTAATTTGTCCAAAGCTTGGAGTGTATTACAGCAAAAGGTGGGTGTGACCCCAGGCCTGGCCCCCCCCCCCATGCCCCATCTCTTCCCCCTCCTCACCTCACCTCCTCTCCCTCCTCAGCCTCCCCTTCCAGGTTCTGTACCTGCCCGACCTGCTCTACTGGACCCCTCCCCCCCAGGAGTGATAGAGTCCTTTGCAAAGGAAAGTCAAGGAGATGACCTGGGCCTGGCTGAAAACAAGAGCAATGTGAGTGATGAAATGATAACCACCACTGGGAAACATTCTTAGGCTCCTGCCAAGAGGCTGGGTGGGGAACAAAAAATAATCCTTGAAATTTGGCAATATTTGCTAAAAACTTAGAATTTTCCTTGACAGAGGAAATTCCCTCTTTGGGAATTTATCCTAACGAAATAATCATGGACAAGTTAAAACTTCTTATTGAAGTATAAGGGCGATAAAGGGGAATGCAAAACTCTTCAGTGAATTTTCCCAGTGGCACACCTTATAATCAGCACCTAGGCCCACAGGCAGGAGCCTACACTCCTGCAGGAGCCGCCAGCTTGTCCTCTCCCCTATCCTCTCTGCTAGCACCATAGACACGTTTTCCCTACTTTTGAACTTTATACATTTGAAACAATACCGAATGTGCTTTTGAATGCCTGATTTCTTTTACTCAGCATTATATTTGTGAGGTGCATCTATGCTGTGTGTAGCAATGGTTTGTTCAGTTCTAATTACTTCATAGTATTGCATTATAGAACTCTCCCACAACTTATCTTCTCTACTGTTCGACATTTGAGTGTTTCTGTTCTGAGTTTTTTTTTTGTTGTTGTTTGTTTGTTTGTTTTTCTTTTTTGCTATTCTAACTAGCGCTGCTGTGAATCTTTCTGTACGTGTCTTTTCGTGGACATATGCACATAATTTGAATGTACCCCTAGGAGGGTAAGTGTATGCTCAGCTGTAGTAGATCCTGCCAAAGAGTTTTGCGAAGTATTGTCTCGATCTACCAGCCGCATATGAGTATTCCACCTGCTCCGCAACACTTCTTTATTTTAACCGTTCTGGTGGGTATGGATATTTTCTATAACAAGGGTGCTCAGTGCTGCATATTTATAAAAGCAAACCAAACAAAAGCTGGCAATGATTTAATGACCTGAATAGAGGCTTTTGATGTATTAAGTTAAAATGTAAGTTAAAATGAAGTTATAAAACTCTATGAATGGGGGATGGATGTGGCTCAAATGGTTGGGCATCCATCTCCCATATGGAGGGACCCGGGTTCAATCCCCGGGACCTCCCGGTAAAAACAACAACAACAACAAAAAACTCTATGAACATGTTTTTTTTTTTTTTGCGTTTTAAAAAAGAGAAGGAAATCTGTCCATCTCTCTCTTCCTCATTTAGTATGTTCTCTTCCCTCTGCCTGCAATACTCCTCTGCCAACTTTCACGGATGCTCCCTCCCATCCTTCAGGGCTCATCTTAATCACCACCTCCTCAAGGAGGCCCTCCCTGATCACCCAAAACAAAATAAGCACCTGCTGATAATCTCCCTCTTAGAACACACTTCTTTTCCTTCATGGCACTTAATAAATTTCTAAATATATGTAATGTTGTGTTGTTTGCCTTCCCCATAAATGCAGATACTCTGGGTGTTGAAATGAATGAATGGGTGGATTAGGAAGAGGAAACTATTTTATTTCTTTGGCATCAAAGAGTTCCAGCACCTGCTCTGGCCAGACATGTATAGAACTCACATTCTAGTGGGGATGAGAGAGACAATTAACATAATTGCAGATGGTGATAAAGCCATCAAGGAAGAAAAAGAAATGACAACTGAGGGAAAGCCTTGCCAAGGAGATAATATTGGAATTGAAACCGGAAAAGATGATAAGGATCCTGCCCTGCAAATACATGAGGGATAATTTCAAGCAGGGGCAGGAGCAAGTGCAAAGGCCCTGGGGCTGCTTGGCTGAAGGGTAGTGAGGGAGCCAGAGTGAGGGTTGTAGATGATGAGATCAGACAGGAAAACATGGGTGAGATCATGGAGAGACTTGTAAGGTAGGCTAAGGAGTTTGGGAGATGGTGGAGGGTTTTAAGCAGGGGAATGCCATGATCTGACTTACATATTTTAAAAGAGCCATCTGACTGCTCCATGGATTATTAGGAGGCAAGAATAAAAATCTTTTGCATGGGTCTCAGAGAGATAATGATAGCCTGGACCAGGGTGGCAGCAGCAGAAATAGAAAAAAGTCAGCAGAGATTATTTGGAGGTTGAATGGCCAGGACTTGCTAATAGAGTGGATGTAGTTTATGAGGAAAGAAAGAAATCAAGGATGGTTTATGATCTGAGTTTCTGGGTGAAGTTGGTCCCACTGAGGTGGAGAAGAATGGAGAAACAGGTTTAGGCAAGAAAACAAAGAGAGGTGTTTTAACCTTGCTAATTTAAAGATGACCATTGGACATCCAAATGGAGATGTCAACAAGCTAAAAGGAGGCAGGAGCCTGAACTCACCAGGAGGGATGGGGCTGGAGATGAGCACTTGGGCGGTGTCAGCAGATGGATAGTGTTCAAAGCCCTGGAGCCCAGAGAGAACCTACGAGGGAACTCCCAACCCAGTCCAGGTTCCCACAGCATTTACAAAGGAAAAGCAGTCTCCAGCAAGGGGGACTGAGAAGAGGTTTGGTGTTAAGAAGGAAGTGTTTCAGGAAGAGGAGAGAATAGTCAACTGGGTCAATTGCTGTTGAGCACTTGAGTTCATGGGAAGGAAGAAATGACCCTTGAATTTGGCCTCCCGAGGTTGTTAGTGTCTTGGTAAGAGCAGTTTTTGTGGCTGGCAATCGGGGTGGGAAGGATGACTAAGGGCAACCAGGGTGGGAAGGATGACTAAGGGGAATGGGAGCTTGTTGAGAGGGAGTGAATATAACCTCTTACATGTGCCGGTGTTATAGTGCATTCACGTGGGGCAGCTTCCAGGGCTGTCTCCCCACCGCACAAGCAGCTTACAATGCCATCCTCACCTTTGTATCCCCAGCACTTAGCATAGCATATCCGGCCTGGTAGATGCTCTCTAAATTGTTGAATGAATGCTTCTTAAATAATACCAGCCTCACAGGGTTATTGTGAAGGAGGAATAAAATACCCACTGTGAAAACATAGTACTGCAAAAACTGTAGCATGCCGTACAAATGCGAGTTAGGGTTAATGTGAGCAGATGACAGAGAATTCAGACTCCAGCTCTCTGAGGCACCTGGCACATTGTCCCCTGAAATTTTACTTGCAAAATCAATTCAAATTGGCTTCCATACAGACACTTCCTCATGAACTGAAAGTCAGCCAAAAGACACGAAACAAAGAGCCGCAGTCATTGTCTGTATCTCAAACAACAAGGCCATGTTTACAGAGATGCTGGTTTTAGGATCAACCTTCTCGAAGGAGGTCTTTATGCATCAGCTGGGAGGCTCTACCAGGCAGAATTTTAATAACGTTTCCCAGGAAAATGAAATTGAAGGCGTTTGCCAGCATCCCTGAGAACCAAGTCTCCACAAATGGACTTAAAAGGCAGAGTCTGTCCATCTGATTTCCCTTCCCAGCTCCTGCTGTGGGGAGGCTGCATGGCCTGGGGCCTGCCAGGGCACCTGGTGGTTGGAGACGGCAGCAGCCTCCCCCATTTCACTCTTGGGACGGGCATCACATTCACGCTCACCATCGTCATCATAGCAGCCTCGACAGCGTGAATCCAGGTGCTTTCCGGGGGCTAGGGGCTTTACTGCCCGGGTCTACTCTTCACCCCCCAGTTCCTCGGCCATTCTCTTAAGAAAGAAAGGAAGAGAGAAAGAGAGAGAGAGAAAGGAAGGAAGAGAGGAAGGGAGGGAGGGAGGGAGGGAGGGAAAAAGAAATGGAGTCGGTTCCTTGAGCATTCTCTTTTTACAAAACAAAAACGAGAACAAACAAAAGAAAACCCCACAAAAAGTAAAGGAAATGGAAGCACAGAGAGGCAACATCTTGCCCGTGTTCCCTTGGGCGGGAAGTGGCACTAGATTATAGGTATTCAAACTCAAGTCTTTGTATCTCCTGCTCCTTGAGGCTGTCTTCACTTAGGGCAGCTTTTGCAAAGATCACCCTGAACCTGAGCTCTTGGCTGTCCCTCCTGCACGCACGGGGATGGTAATTCTGAGCCCTCTCCCTACACACACACACACACACACACACACACCCTATCACCTGGGACCTGTATGAAAGGTTGGTTTCCCATGGCTTGGCCTCAACTGGGCTTCAGCTTAAGCTTGAGCATTCAACCCTCTCCACGAGCACCCAACAGTCCTATTTCCCAAAGAAAGGCCCCAAATGGGGGCTTTGTTGCCAGCCAGTGTAGAGCTTTTGACTGGGCAGAGTATCCCCATCAAGTCACAGCATCATTTGCAGAGCCCTTTTGGGGCCATTGTCTACAAAGAGGGTGTGGATGAAGCTGGCACTTTGAACTCTATGGATCTAGCTCCAGTACAGAATCATGGAACCAAAACACTCAGTGGAGCTAGACAAACCTGCATTGAAATCCTGCTTCTTTCACTTACAAACTGGGTGACCTTGGGTACTGGCGATAATAATGGAGATAACTGGGCACTTACTACATACCAGACCCTGTTCTAAGTGGTTTAAACGAATGTACTTATATAATTTCCAACTCTCAGAGGTAGATTTTATTATTATCATCCTCATTTCACAGATAGTCAACCAAGGCACAGAGAGGTTAAGTAAGTTGCTTAAGGTCCCACAGCAATTAGGGAGTTGAGGAAGCAGGATCCCGGCCCAGGCTGCCTGGGTACGGAGCTGGCACCCATGCTCTTAGTCATGTGCAACCTGTTGCCCCCCTCACTTAGCGCCTCTTTGAAACTTGGCTGTTGCATCTATCAAACGAAGGTAATGAGATGTCCTCTGTAGGGGGAGAAATGCAGAGCAGGAATTAGAGCCCATTTGTGAGGATTCCTAGTCCTGCTTCAATTTGTCAAACTTAACAGAAGTCATCTTTTAAAATGGAAATTTTAAAAGCTCTGGGGTCCAGCTGTGGAGCTTGTATAAGTAGTGTGTCTTTAGGATTGTGTTCTTCCTTCACCAAGAGAGGGGTGGAGAAGAATCCCAGGCTAAGAGGGGGAAAGGGCAATAGAGCCAGAGGCAGGCCAGTTCTGCCCATACAGCTGCCTCTGAGTCTGGGTAGCATTCCATCACTGCAGCGTTTTGCCCCCACTGTGCGTCCATCTTTTTCACCCATAAAATGACAGGATTGTTGTCTGTGGTCACATCCACCCCCCAATGTCTCTCATTTCCTCAGGTCCAGGGACCTGAGCAAGACGATGTCCCCATATAATCCCATAACGATGGCCTCCCAGGCTATATGAGCCCGCCATCCACACACGGGCCCTTCGACACCATGCTAGCACTTTCAGTGGGGGCATCTCCTGGGTACTGGGTGGGACCACAGCTGATGGCCTCCCCAAAGCAACCCAGGAAAAAGCTTCCAAAGGAGCAGTTAGAGTCACAACGAGACTGAGGCTTTGGCCGGAAGAGGAAGGGTAAGAATGAGTGGCACCAGGGGTCTTGGTTAAGGGCATGTGGCATGTCTGCAGGATTCCAAGCAGGTTAAAGGCTGCACGTCCATCAGATCACTTCAGTGTGTGTTAACAGGCTGGCTTGCCAAGACAGTGTAGTGTACTAGAACCTTGTATTATCTCATTCAATCCTCAAAACAAGAGGTAATCTTAATGCAAGCACTATTCTCCCCATTTAAAATGTGTAAAAACTGGGAGTGTAAAATGGTATAGCTGCTATGGAAAACAGTTTGGCAGTTCCTCAGAAAGTTAAACATAGAATTACTCTTTGATCTGACAATTCTACTTTTAGGTATATACCCAAAAGAATGGAAGGCGGGGACTCAAACAGATACCTGTGTGTCAATGCTCATAGCGGCATTATTCACAATAGTTAAAAGGTGGAAACAACTCATGTCTCCATCAACAGATGGATGGATAAACAAAACATGGTATATCCATAAAATGGAATATTATTCAGCTGTGAAAAGGAATGAATTTCTGTTACAGGCTACAATATGGATGAACATTATGCTGAATGAAATATGCCAGACACAAAAGGAAACATAATGTATGATCCCATTTATATGAAATAGCTACAATAGGCAAAGTCATAGAGTCAGGAAGTAGATTACAGGGGTGGGGGAAAAGGGGGCATGGAGAGTGATTGCTCAGTGGGTACAGAGTTTCGGTTTGGGATGATGGAAAATTTTGGTAATGGATGATGGTGATGGTGGCATAACATTGTGATTGTAAGTAATGCCACTGAATCGTATACTTAATAATGGTTAAAATGACAAAATGTATGCCATATGTATTTTACCACAATAACACTTTTTAAAAGTTGTGAAAACAGAGGTTCAGAGAACGGCTTGCTCAGGGTCCAACTGCTGGTAGATAGCAGCGCCAGGAATTCCTGCCCAGGCCATCTGATTCCCAGCCCCGGGCCAGAGTCAGGGGCCAAGGGCTTTGTCCTTTGTTGTTGGCTGTGGGCTCCCTTCCTCCCAGCCCCCGGGGCACACGTGTCTGCGGACCTCCCTGCCTCTGCCCTGGGCAGCCAGTGCCTCTTCTTCCTTCCCTCGCTCCCCTGTGCAAGGACAGTCAGCTCTTTGTCCAGGAGCCAAGGACCGCCTCTCAAGGGCCAGGACTTATTTCCCTTCCAAAGGAGGGAAGGAGCCTTGCTCTGGGGAAACCATCGGTATGAGAGGGAAGGATTTCACTGCCCTCCCTAGCTGGCAGCAGGGGAGGCGGGGCAGGGTCCTGTCAGCTGAAGGAAGCAGGCCGAGCTCCAAAAGGGCTTTGTCTGGGGCCGGGCCCCAGGCCAGAGTGACATTCTTTGGTGGAAGCTGCCAGGACACCGCTGAGTGGGGCACCTGTGAGGCAGGGAGGGCAGAGCGAGGGAGAGGCCATCTTTCTTGCCGACAAGTGAGAACCTGGAGGGTGGAATCTGCTGTTTGGGGGCCCCTGGGGCACTTCGGAAGAGTCATCATAGCCCGGACTCCCACACTGCCTAGAGAGGTGGACTATTCATTCTTCTGTTATGTCTAATAAAAATCCCAAGATGAAAGAAATCCACTCCTTCTTGGGTTTCTTATAAAAACCCTAATATCACAGACCTTCTAACGGGAACAGACTTTAGAAGGCTGCTATCCTAACGGCCCGTTCAGTTCGCATGCCATCGTTTGTAGCGGAGGCTCTTGGTGACCTGCTTGCACCCCTCAGTGCATCCATCCCCCAGTTGGCTGCTGAGGGCCAGTGACGCTGTCCCTTTCTCTGGAGAATTGCCCTCCGCTGTCGAGAGCCATTGATCTCGGGGATTACGTATTCTCCATCCCAGCCACTGTAGCCAACACCTGACACAGGGGACTCAAAGCATTTCACAGCCCAGAGTCCCCGGTGGGATCAGGCTTATGCTAGATCCTGAGATCTCATCCTTCCTCAGCTCCTGCTGCCTACCCTGCGTCCCTCACTTCCTTTCTAAAAATCCCTTGCACAAGAATTCCTATATCAAGTTTTACTTCTAGAAAACCTAACTGCAGACACCCTTCTTTCATGAACTCATTTCAATTTACTGAACAGCTACCAGGTTCCAGTAGGTTTGTATGTGTGGGGAATACAGCAGGGAGCCACATAGACATGGCCTTGCCCTCAGTGAGCTTATAGTCTAGTGGGAGGAGAAAAATGTTAAACAATCACAAAAGAATGCAATTATGATGGTAATTCAGTACTATGTATCAAAAGCATGGAGCTATGAATAAGTGAACCAGAAGGTTCCAGTAATTTACCTATTGTCTCTCAGCTCCCCATCCATGCTCCTGCACTCTGCCCTGTGATTCTGGAGCTGGGACTCTGCAACCACGTTTCCCCCATGCTCGGCCTGCTGTCTTTTCCGTAGGTTCTGCTGGTAGGAGGCACTAGAGGGAGACCTGAAGGCAGAAGGAGGGGAGAAGGAATTGCCTTCCTGTTTTCTCTTGTTCTTGTCAACTTCTTTGCAGCTGGGTGGTGACCCTGCCTCAGATGACTGAGCACCAGCTGTACAGATTCCCCACCGCCCCCACCCCCAGGCAGCAGTGACGCTCCAGCCCCAGCCCCAACCCCACAGTGCCTCTCTGGATGTGCCAGCAGTAGCTCCACACTCACAAAGGTTTGGTAACCTGACCTCTTCTCTTTGTTTCTTTGTCCTAGGGGTGGCAACTGCTTCCTGCCATTATTATCCCTGTGTTACCTCAGTGTCTCTTCTGGCCCTTTTAGTCCCACAACATCTCTATAAGGGCCCCCTCCCCATATTCAATTCCCTCGATAGAAGTACCTACAGGGGTTTCTGCGTTCCTGCCTGGACCCTGACAGGTGCACGAGTGTTCAGCCCAGACCAGTGAGTCTGCGAAGGCATCTCTGAAGAAATGCATTTAGAGCTCGGCCCTGAAGGATCTGTAGGAGTTAACTGGTGAGTGGGTGTTTGGAAGAAAGAGAAAATAAAGGAAACAGCAAATGCAAAGCTGCTGAAGCAGAAACAGACCAAGAAGGCCTATGTGGCAAAAACCGTTGCAGGTGTTCTAGAAGGGCGGAGGGAGGCGAGTAAGGGTCTCAGCACGCAGGGCCTTGGAAAAGTGGGCAGTCATTGAAGACTGTTACGCCCCAGAATGATGTGAATAGCCATATTATAATACGGATAAGCCGGGGTTATCTTCCCATTTCTAATAAATCTTTCTGGTGTTGAACAGCTCCTGCCTCTGGAGGCGAGGTAATCCATTCCATTGTTGGAACTCTCTTTCCAAATCAATAGCCACAGTTAGGTGGTGTGAAGTCTTTGTGTAAATCAGAGAAAGCTGCCCCCACAGGGTAGATATAACCTGTCTGACTGGCTCATCTAAAAGAAAGCACTATTCCTTCCAGCAAAACCAGACCAGGTGTCTGTACAAAAATGCACAATCCCGGGTGGCAGACATGAGGGCAGTCCAGTCCTTAAGGACACAGCTTTTGGAGGCAAACAGACCAATCTCATCTCTACTGCCCATCTTGGGCAAGTGGCGTAAATCTCTGAATCCCTGCTGTCTCGTCTGAAACTCGGGGTTTCAAGCACTGTGTGTCTTAAGGCTGCTGTGAGGGTCGATGAGCTCATGAACCCCTCTTCCACATTGTATTAGTCAGCCAAAAGGGGTGCCCATGCAAAGTACCAGAAATCTGTTGGCTTTTATAAAGGGTATTTATTTGGGGTAAAAGCTTACAGTTACAAGGCCCTAAAGAGTCCAACTGAAGGTTGATTTCTCACCCAAAGTCATTTGCCATGTGTTAAAGTAAGATGGCTGGCGATGTCTGCAAGGTTTCAGCCTTCCTCTTTCTTGAAGGCTCCATGGGCCCAGCTATAGGCTGGCACAGGGCTCAGCTGCTCTGCTCTCTCTGCTGCAAACTATCAGGCGAATGGCTCATCTCTCTTCCGTGTCTATCAAGCTCTCTCTATTCCCATGTATCTTCTGTGTTCTTGATTGAGTGTCCGTTTATGTAGCCCACCAAGGGGTGGGGACTCAACCCTGCAGGCGCTAATGACGTGGTCGAATCAAAGCCCTAATATTGATTTAATCAAGTAAACGTAAAGCCTTTGAATTTAAGTCAATCAAAAGGTAGCATGCCAAGAGGAACAGACCAATTTACAAACATAATCTCTATCTCCTTTTGGAATTCACAAATAATCTCAAACTGCCACACACATGAAAATATTTCTACCATTTGACATTTGCTCTTGTGTCTTTTTTTTTGGCATGGTTTTATTCTCTGGGCTCTTGTTTGCTGCCCGAGTCTATTTCTAAGTTGTCCTCCCCATCCTGACCCACAAGGCCAAAAGTCAGTCTTTCTTTTAGCCTACGTTCTTGTTTTGACTCACCAACAATCAAACCAACTTGCTCTCTGGGTTTGTCATGCTCCCTCCCCTGGCATCAAATGTTGACATTTATTATCCTGTCTCTCTGATGGTCTGTACGAAAGATGTAACTGCCTCAGAGGAAAGCTCAATGTGCTTGTCAGGCTTGGAGGAGCACGTGTTTCCAAGAATTGGCTTGAACAGGGGCACGGGAAGCAAATTTCCAGGTTGTGTCACTATCTGTCATCCTGCAATTACTCACCAAGGCTGCTTCCCTTCTCCACCTCCTCTGGACCCATACAACACATGATGAGAACAATGGATGGAGACTTGGACAGTAAACAGCATTCAGCAGTCCCCAGCTGGGCTGGGGAATGGAAATTGGCTGCCGACCATATTTTGAACCTGGATACTCTGTGATCTACAGCTCATTAGCCCTTGGCCATTACCCATTCAGGTCATCCTTTTGTTCATTCATTTAGTCCTTCAACATTTACCTATTTTGTGCTAGTCCTCCACTAGGCACTACATGTTTATGGTCTCCTGTGCTCCCAATAACACCATGATGTAAATGCTATTACTCTCTCCAGAGTAATTAGGGGTATAGATTGCATGAGTGTCTTGTCTGTTGTCATACAAGCAGAGTCTGGATTCAAAACCATGTTTCTAACCCCCAAACCATTGCTGTTAACCACAACACTATCCTGCTCTTTTTATCCTACAAAAATTTTTTCCGTAGGATAGTAGCTTTCAACTGTTTGTGTCTTCTTTCCACCAATAACACTTGTGTGTGTTTGGAGGCAGGGAGGGTTGACAGGTGGGGTGGAGACATGTATGGCATGTAGAAAGGAAGCTCAGACCATTATTATTGTTGTGTAGTTGTCCCAGCAAGTGGGACCTTAAATAAAGTAGCCTCATCAAAAAGTTTTGTTTACAGTGGGTTCACATACACAGGAATGGATTCCATTTAAGTACATGTTTTTCTAGGGTACATACAGCTTCAAACCTCCACAAAGATGCAGAGTCCTTAGAACCACCCTGCATCTCATCTAGACTGCTACTGGGACCCCTGGATGATCCGTGGTCCTCAGAGTGAGCAACATTGTCTGAGAACACCTGAGACTGGAGATGATCTTCAGGGGTGACTCGTGGCAGGCCTGTCCCCACCCCATTCTGCAAAATCTTTATCCAGCCTTGCTTCTCTCAAAAGTCTCTGCTTATCTCTCTTGAGCCCATCTTCTTCACAAACCCTGCCATTGTTTGTCCTCTTCTATGGAAGCTCAATGTGAGAATGATCTATTATTATTTTCAGAATTATGATGGATCATTTATTGGAGCCCATGACATGCCAAGTTTTATGCTAGGCCCTTTACATACTCTGAGTCTTTTACTAACCACAATAAACATGCAAGATAGATCTCTTAGGTCAGTTCTGGAAAACAGACCCTGCGATGGAGGTCTATAGGCAGAGGCTTATTGGGGCATGTTCTTGAGAACAATGACTGTGAGAGGCAAGGCGAGTGGCATTGGACAGAGGGAGAAGTTAAACTGTGGTGCAGTCCCAAAGACGTCCTCAGCTGGCCCCACAGGGAGCACTTCAGAGTTGTCCCAAACTGACCCCAGAGAGCCAGGCCTGTGAACTCGTCCATCTCCCTGCGAGAGGGTGTAAACTCGGGAGAGGCAGCTCTCTTTGGCTGAAGACGATTCCCAGAGAGGGACTCAGCAGTCAACACCTCTGGCAGCTGGTGACTGAAGGGCCCATCTGGGCAGTGCACCACCGTGTCCGCTGGAGCAGGCGAGCAGACCTGACTTACAGGTTTATTGTGAGCATTAAAAGACTCGGTTTGTAAAGGACCTGGCACAAAGCCTGGCACATTGTGGGCTCTCCATAAATAATATGAATTATGAAAATAAAGATAGTATTTATGGAGAGTCCATTGCGCTTCCAGAGAACAGGAGGTAGAGGAAGTAGGAATGGGATCTTTGCGGTAGGGTGGAGCCAACTGAGAAACACAGAGGTAAGTAACTTGCCCATAGTCACTCAGCTAGAAAGACCCACGTCTCAGTCCCAGAACTAGCTGGTTACAAAGAAGCCGAAGCCCACACACTCTCTTCACTGTGGATATACTCAACCGATCACCTGATCATTTTCAAACAGCCACAATGTATTGGGTGTTGTATAGGAGTACAAAAGTCCATCTCCTTTGTGTAAAAGTGGGACAGATTCTGGAATTTATGCTCCAGAACTTCCCAAGGGATCAGGTAATGAAAGGGAGAGGACATTCCAGATTCCTCGCAGGGAAATAACCTGTGCCCAGGGCGTCTACGTGGGGCTGAGCAGGGCACCCAATGCACAGCTCCAGGGTGGTCTGTTCACTTTGTCAAATATAGGAAAAACATGAGTGCAGCTGTAAATGGCAGCCCTGTATCTGCTCTACAGAACCATGGAGGCAGGAAAGGCATGGCTCAGTCAGTCATCCACCCACCAAAATGTGCGTTTTGAGAGCCGGACCTAGGTACTGTGGGCAGCTCATTGTCTCTGTCCTCAAAGGGTCTTAAATTTCATTTATTAGAGGGAACCAGGCAGCACAGAAGAGCTGGCAGATGGGCATGTGAGAAAGGGAACTCTCTCAACTTGGAGCCAGAAGAGTCAGTTCCAGGCCTGGCCCTGCCACTAGCCAGTTCTGTCTGTCTGTATTCGAGTCTGTCAGCTTCCCTGACTCCCAGGCTTGGGGCTTCAGGCCTCTGATCCCCGCCTTGTCTTCTTCCACTTCTTGCGTTTCAGAATGAACTCCAAATACTTAGGCACTTTCGTTTGACCCCAGAATCCTTCTCTGGGAAACACTGCTGGGTCTGGCTCAGTCCTCCTCTCTGACTCTGGTTCTACATAAAGAGTACCTGAAAATGGGGAGATATGTTAAAACCCACTGGTCTTACTGGTGCTCTGAGATTAACCATATCTTCTTGGGTCAGTCGTGTGGTCCAGGCCCACCTGCCTTCAGAGCCTTGTGGGTCAAAGGAACATGTCTTCGGTCAGTTTCTTTCAAAAGCAGGCCCTGACCAAGGATTTGAGAGCAAGTGACTTATTAAGAGAGTGGTCCCAGGAGAGACCAGCAAGGAAGCGGAGCGAGCAGGACAGGTAAGGGCAAGAACAAGGCAAGGTGCCATTGCAGGGGAAGTCCCCACCTCAGCCTGATTGCACAGGAGCTCTGAAGCATTAATTATACCATGGAGTTGGTCCTACTCAGCTCAGAGGAACTGTGCCTTTGAACCCTCACACCTGCCCGTTATGCAAGGGCAAAGCTGTGAAGAAGGTCAGAGGAGTGACCAGTCAGCAGCAAAGTCTGCAGAAGCTAGGACTGGGCCCAGAGAGCTGGGCAAAGGGAGCTGAGGCATGCTGCCTGGATGCCAGCAGTGTCCACCACAGCTTCAGCTCTATTAACCTTCTCTGTCTTCCAAGAAATGACCACCAAGAAGGCTTCAAAAAGTAGGAAAGAGAAGAATTAGTTTGCTATTTCCTTGGTCACATCCAAATTAATTGTTGGCCTCCATCTTCCTTCTGAATTCCAGATTTTCACTGGACCAGATGGCTGCTTCTTCCATTTCAGTATCAGCCTAAACAAAGAACAGTTAGCTGGATCTGCACAAAAAGACCCACACAAAAACAAGCATGCTTCCCCGAGCCAAAGAGAAATGATTTTTGTATAATCTGTGTTTTTTTCTGGATATTGACACATCTGCTTCCCTCCAAACCCACTGTTCATCAAGGCTCGATTATATGACAGTCCCATCGGCGAGTCTTTCTTTGTTGTATGTTCTGAAAGGTACTCCTCGCTTCCTCCTCGAAAAGATAGACTCTCACTATTTGGCAGTTCCTAAAGAAGTTGTATATGGCTTTGCCATGTGACCTGGCAATACCACTACTGCATATATACCCAGAAGAACTGAGAGCAGTGACACGAGCAGACATCTGCACACCGATGTTCACTGCAATGCTATTCACAAGTATTACATATTGTATGATTCCATTTATATAAACTGTAAATATAAATCAATTTATAAAGATGAAATTAGATTAGTGGTTATAGAGGGCTAGGGAAGGACTGCTAAGGGTTGTGGAGTTTTTCTTTTTGGAGTAATGAAATTGTTCTAAAATTTTTGTGGTGATGAATGCACAACATTGTGATTATACTAAAAGCCATTGATTATACACTTGGATAGAGCATACTGTATGTGAATATATCTCAGTAAAATTGCCTAACAAACAAATAAATAAATAATTATACAAGGATAGCCAGAAACAGCAGCTCTGTACAGCAGGGGAAACCGAGAGAGACTGAGAAGTGAAGAATTTTCTTGTTTGTTTTTTGTTTATTGTTATTACTGAAATAATGAAAATGCTCTGATAACGATTGAAGTGATGAATGCACAACTATGTGATTATACCAAATACCATTGATTGTACACTTTGAATGAATTGTATGCTTTATTAATATGTATCAATAAAATTGATTTGTTTAAATAAAAAACAAGATACCCTCTCCATTTGCTATCAACAGCTGATGTAAGATACTATGTGTTTTGATCATAAAGTACAGTGGAATTGACATGGCAACATTTCACTTAAAAAATTAAAAATGCCACATAGCTGGACCACCAGGCTTTAACTTTTAAATATTGAAGTACAATCTGAATCTTGCTTAGCAAACATAAGCAAAATAACCACACACACACACACACATACACACACACACACTGCTAACTTTTATACCACTGGTTTTCAACAAGGGGACAATTTTGCCCCCCAGGGACATTTGGTAATGTCTGGGACCATTTTTAGCTGTCGTATCTGGCGGTTGGGGTGCTATTGGCATCCAGTGGGTAGAGGGCAGGGATGCTGCTAAACCTCCTCCAACGCACAGGGCAGCGCCCCCTACAAAGAATTAATCATCCCCAGATGCCAGCAGCGCTGAGGCTGAGATACCCGGATCCACACAGAACGTGAGTTTCGTGAGTGACGTGTGACAGGACCGCGGAGCCGTGGCCGGGGCCTGGAGCCTCAGCTCGCTGTGGCCCTGCCTCCCACCACCCCGGGATGCGTTCTCCGCCGCCCACTCTGATACCCCACCCAGCGGTTGCTGTTGCCCTTTGCCCCTCGCAAGGGCTGAGCGCGGCCAGAGGAGGGTTGGGTAGGGGGCGCGCGCCCGTGTACCGAGCCAGGCAGCCTGGCCCCAGGTGCCCGGGAGGGGCTGCACTCGCCCCATAAGGATCCCCGTGGCTTAAGGAGCGGGGCATTAAATAGCAAATAGAAGGGAAGCGGCTGTGGCTCGGTCAGTGGGGCTCCCGTTTGCCATGTGGGGGGCCCCCGGGTTCGGTTCCCAGGGCCTCCTGGTGAGGGCGGGCCCGCCTGCACGGCGTGATTGGCTGGCCCGGCGAGCACAAGCAGCAAGGGGGGGATAAATGAATAAATAAATAAAATCTTTAAAAAAAAAAAAATAGCAAATAGAAAACACCACGACAGGTTGAGACAAACCGTGGGAAAAAGGGAAAGGTTTTTTCCCCGCCCTTTGAACAGGAGGTCTCATATTTTCATTTTGCTCTGGGCCCCACAAATTATATAGCTGGGTTGTCAAGAATAGAAATAGCTTCTGCTCCTCAAGGCTCTTTCTTTTTTTTTTCTTTTTTCTTTTTTTCCCTGGGTTAACTTTTCTTTTTATTGTTTTTGAGCTATTTTACAATTCTGGAACTTGTAGAAAACAGTTATTAATGCAAATGATTATTTTCCAAGGAAATGAAAATTAATTGTGTTTAGTGTAATACAAATGATTGTTTTCTACAATACATTTTACATCTATTTGAAAATTCATTCTGTCATTCTTTTTTTAAATATATATATTTTAAAAGGTATTTAGATTACATAAATGTTATGTAAAAATATAGGGGATACCCATATGCCCCGCTTCCTACACCTCTCACATTTTTCCACATTAACATCTTTCATTAGTGTGGTGCATTCGTTACAATTGATGAAAACATTTTATTTTATTTTATTTTATTTTTTTTTTTGCTTTAACATTTATTTGCATTTATTGTATGCTGAAGTTATTCCCGAGCCATAAGTTTTTGTTTCTTCAGTTTCTTCTGGGATATCTTTTTCTTCTGTGCAACCTCCTCTTCTGGTTTAGGAACAATTTGTTCTTTTTCAGTAAGGATCATCTCAATGTGGCAGGGGGAGCTCATGTATGGGTTAATCCGACCATGAGCTCTGTAAGTACGACGACGCATCTTGGGGGCTTTGTTCACCTGGATGTGCTCAATGACCAGAGAATCTACATCTAAACCCTTAAGTTCAGCATTACTTTCTGTATTTTTAAGCATGTGCAACAAAAATTCAGCACTCTTTTTGGGCCACCGACCCTGTGTCCAGCCCCACTGTTTGGCCTGGGCACACCTACCAACGCCACCATTGTAACGACGGAATGGCACACATTGCTTCTGTAAAGTGACATCTTTCAGATACTTGGTGGCTTTTCGAATATGCATACCCTTGATGGCCTGGGCAGTTTCTCGGGTGTTCTTAAAGTGAACACGAAGATTTGAACCTCTTGATTTGCATGATTTTGTGGGGTTTTCTGGGTCAAGGGAATAGCGAACCATTTTCAGAGATCACCTCGGGCGACTCACGGGAAGAGGCTGATGAAAACATTTTAGAGCATTGCTGCTAAGCATGGATTATAGTTTACATTGTAGTACGGCTCTTTCTTTCTAAGCAGAACCTTCCTAGCAGAATTTCAAGGCTTCTCTATATTCTGGAGTGATGAAGTCTTCCTGCAGGTATAACCAATCAGCAGTGTGCAGACAAAACTTTTCTTGGAGGAGGCTTCAGCCTAGACCAGTGATATGTCTAAGGTACTGCTGAACTGCTTAATACCAAAATTATTAAAGAAAAAAATGAAAATAGCACTGCCATTGATTTGGATTCTCTTCCACATAGTTGCCTATAAATAATCAACATTTTAAGTCTACTGGGCTTCTTGCTCTCCTTTTATTTTATTTGGCATCTCTAGACCAGATCTCGTGTGCCTCGGAGAGAACTTTTATGCAAGGAGTTTGGTGGAATGACTCAGGATAGAGCAGAGACTTCTCTGAGGATATAGGAACAGCTGTATTTTTAACCTGGCTGCTAATTGTGTTTATATATGGTAGAATGCCATCTCATATTTGCTTTCATTATAACATTCCTCCCAGTAGGGAGGTTGTGGGGGAAAGACACAGAGTGTCTACTGGCTTGTAGTCATTGGAGCATTGGAGGCAACCACGGTTTACCAAAAAATCCAGACAATTGAAGAGCTAACATAGCCCTGATCACATCTCACTGAGAGGCAACAGTATTATTCTATTTTATAGATGAGGCTCCTGAGGCTTGTTGCTGGTCATACCACCAGGGAATAGCAGAGCTAAAACTTGAACTCAGTCCTGATGGACTCCAGATCTTGAACTCTAGCTCTGTGCTCCCTGCTGTCCTTTTCTGACTGGCCTTCAGTACTCCTATGTTCACCACCTGCCATAGAATAAGCGAACCCAAAGGATAATCCCAGCACCTCTCTGTCTCAGGCTGTGTGAGGGGACCCAGCCAAGGGGCGAGTGGAGGCTGAACTCATCCTGTGAGCTGTCTGCCAAATTTTGGTCTTCCTTCTTCCACCAGAGGAATGGATGCTGTTATCCAATTCGTCTGCCCAAAGTGGTGCCTTTTTTGAATTCACACCAAGGCATTGAATAGGCCAGCAGCTGCCCTGGGTACACAGCAGTTTATTTATTCTGCCTGCTTCTGATTTCCCACTGGTTACTGACAACCCTTGGGCGCCCAGGGCCGTCCACACCCAGCAGGACACACCTACCAAGAGGGCACACCCTTGACCCAGCACAAAGTAGACCCTGCTACAGGATTTCTCAGAGTATGGCCCAAGTGGCCTGAGTGGTGGTTGGTAGGACGCAGATTTTTGGATCCCGCCCAGATTGCCATACGCAGCTCTCCGGGAGTAAGGCCTGGAAATTCCTTAGAATTTATTTTATTTTACTGTTTTATTATTTTATTATTTTCAAGGTCCAAAGTAGATTTATTGTTATTGTAGTTATTGTCATGTGGTAACGGAAGAACTTGTAACATTGATAGAAAGACAGTGGTTACCAGAGGTTCTGAGGGGAGGGGAAAGATGAATAGATATAGCACAGGGTATTTTTAGGGTATTGGAAGTGTTCTGTGTGACACTGCAGTGATAGATACACGACACTATACATTTGTCAAAGCCTATAAAACTGTACAGAGCAAAGTGTAAGCCATAATGTAAACTATAGACCTTGGCTAGTAGCAGTGCTTCAATATTGGTTCATCAGCTGTAACAAAGGTACCACACTGATGTAAAATGTTTTTAATAGGGGGAAATGTGTGTGTGTGTGGGGGAGGGTTCTCAAATGGGAATCCCCTGTACTGTGCGTGTGTGTGTTGTATGCTCCAGCCCTTATATTTGTTATTTGAGAAGTTGAGTTAACTGAGCAATCATGTCTCCCACATAGGATTTCCATACGTCACCCCCCCACCACCATCTTACATTGTTGTGACACATTTGTTACTAATGATAAATGCCCATCATTATAATATTACTGCTATCTATAGTCCATAGCTTATATTGGGTATATTTTTCCCACAAATCATCCTATTATTAACACCATGTATTAGTATTGTATATTTGTTATAGTTCATGAGAGAGTGTTCTCATATTTTTTCTGTTAGCCACAGTCCATCATTCACCACAAGGTTTGCTGTGTTTACAGCCCCCTGCCTTGTACAATCCATCCAAAGCATACCCTTAGATCACAGAGCTGTGCTGTCATCAGCTCAGTCCATTTCAGAACATTTTCATTACTCCAAAAGGAAAAATCCCATACTCCCCTGTTGCCCCCCATTAATGCCCTTAGAATTGATACAGTAACTTCTTTGCCATGGCTGTAAAAATATTACAATGTTACTGTTAACTATAGTGCATACATTACATTAGTTGTCTTTTTCCCAGTATCTCCATATTCTTAACACCTGGGACTTCATTTGCCAAAGGGCTGCTGATGCAAAGCACCAGAAATCTCTTGGCTTTTACAATGGGGATTTATTTGGGGTAACACTTACAGTTCCAAGGCCATGAAAAGTCCAACTCAAGGCACCATAAGAGGTGCTTTCTCACCAAAGCCAGCTGCCACATGTTGAAGCAAGATGGCAGGCGATCTCTCCCTTCCCCTCTGGGCTTCCTCTCTCAGGCTCTGCTGCTTTGCTTTCTTCCCAATTTCACTTGCAAGCTGGCATAGGGCTTGTCTCTTTCTGGGTCTCCCGTATCAGTCTCGACTGTTCCGCCCTCTTCCCAAGCTCAGCTGTGAGCTGTCAGGTAAATGGCTCACCTCTCACTGGGGCCTCAGCTGTCTGAGCCTCACCGTGTGGCAGGATCAAAAGTGGCAGCGCTCTCTCTTCTGCGTCTGAGTGAGTGTCCGTTTATATCAGACACAGCAAGGGAGCGGGGACTCAACTTGAATCCCACCTCACTGACATAATCCAATGAAAAGCCCTATAGCAATCTTAACAGGTAATCTAATCAAAGGCCCCTCAGCTGAATTTAATGTAATCAAAGGGTATCACACCCAGAGGTATAGATTCGTTTACAAACATAATCTTTCTCTTTTGGGAACTCATAATCTCAAACTGCCACACCTTATAATAGAGGAACATTCTTGCATTTGTACTATTAACCATGATCATCATCTATCACCAAAATCACGGTTATACAGTACCTAGATTATCCTCTAGCTTTCTTTCAATTGACATTAACCTCCCCAGACCACCCCTTTCAGTCACATCACGTTTATAAATCAGCAGCATTGATTATACTCACTGTAATGTGTTACCACTGGAAATTGGCATTTTAACAAGTACCCCAGAGGATCCTTAGGGCCTCTAAAGTTTTGGAAAGGCTCGTGGGTGTTTCCTCTGAGCCCTTCACTGCCCAATTCCTAACTAGCTCCTGGCTCTGTCCCTGAGGTTTCTGCGCCCTCCAGTCCCCCAGACGTGGTGTTTGTGTTCTGTCATGCCGGTGTCTGGAGCCTGGCTTTCCCTCTGGGCACTTTTCTCTCAGTCGGCACCTTTGGCCCTCTGTGCTGCCTCAGGTAGGACCCCCCATTCCTGTGAGATACAGCTTCTGGCACACCTCAGGCCTTAGCTGGCTGTGCTGGACCCTCCCTCTTGCCTGTCAGACCCTTTGTGTCCTGCTTACTCCTCTGGAACTGCACTTCCAGATCCTCTCTGGCCTGGCTAAAGCCCTGGTTACAGGGAAATTTAGTCTAACAATACCAGACTCTGTGATCATCTCAGAGCCTGCTTTGGTCCTAAGCCCAGAATCCCAGGGGACTGAGCCGAGGCAGAGGATGCCAGGGCTGTTTGGTTGCTGCTCCCTTCTCAATACGTTTCCTTTTCTGTCTGGCCCAGGTCTGCCCACAGCCAGTGGTTGAGGAAATGTAATGCTTTGGGTTTCTGGTTTATAGATTTTAGGAACTGCAGGGGAAAACCTCAATTCTCATATGTGAGTCATTCAAAGTAAATGTAAGGGCTGAAGATGAAGCCAACAGTGAAAGGCTGGATGTTCATATTTTAGTGTTAAATATGTCATTTGGTAGCATTTACAGAAGCCTCAGGGTTGAGCTTTTCTTCTCCAGGAGAAATTATTTAATTTTAATGATAATAAATCACCATGGTAATCGCTAACATGGTATTTTATAGGTTACCTATATTGTGTTTCATTTGTTCCTCATGTGATACTGATGGTTAATAGATATTCTGTGCCAGGCACTTCTCTCAGACTTTTATGTGTATTAATTCCTTATAGGCACAGGGAGGTTAAGTTACTTCCTGAAAGTCATACAATTTGTTAGTAGCTTAACCAGGATGTACACGCAGGCAGTTTAGTCTCAAAGCCTGCGCAATTAACCATAAGGCTATAACTGAATCACATCTACCCAGAAAGGTCAATTCCAGTATCCCTATTTTACATATGAGGGACCTGAAGCTGAAAGAGGTGAGATGACTTATCGGGGTGAATCACTGACACCTTTGTGAGGTGATGGCTCAGGATGTGTGGACTCATCACTTGGCTTTCAGTGGCCATGTTTTTAAGGCCAGTGGGAGAACCCTGAGATGGGAGGTTTCCATGAGGGTCTGGAAACCCTGCTGGTGACTTCTAGGGTCAGGAAAATCCCGTTTCTTGCTGATTTTTTGGGCATTTTGATACTTTTCTGAGAGTCTATTGAAAACCAACTAGATTCACACTATGCATATGTTTATTTAGGCAGGCAGTGTGCTAAGCATAGAGGAGACTGGATGAATAGAGCACAGTGCCTGGCTTCAAGATGCTCATGGTTTGGGGGGAGGGAAGAGAGAGAGAGAGAGAGAGAGAGAGAGAGAGAATATAAATCTGGTAATTAAAAACAATGTTTACATGCTGTGAGGGAGCTTACGTGACTATTACTGCATTATAGATGAGGGGGTGTGAGAGCCAAGAGAGGATGGTGGAGTAGGGTGAACAATATTAAGGGGAGATTTTTTAAGGAAGTGGTGTGTGAGTCTAAAAGAATAAATCACAGTTTTCCAGTTAAAAAGGGGGTGGAAGAACATCTGTTTCTATTAGCAAGTTGCTTAAATCATACCAACTTTCTTGCCAATAATAACTAGAAAAACTAGATTACAAATAAAAAAAATCAATCAAACAAAAAAACTCTTGAAAGGTCAAAATTGGAGACAAATGGGAACTACAGAGAAGTACATATGATATTCCACAACTATTTTCCCCTTAAAGTATTTGCCAATCCATCAGGAAAGAGGATTATAAGTCAATCAGAAATTACTATCTAGAAGATTAAAAATCTAAGCACAAATTTTGGCAACCCATTTAAGGCCTGCTAAAAAGGAAAGACCCTGTTTCAAATTCAAGAAGTGTTACAAGAGGCTAAATACAAAGACATGTCACATTTAAGGAAATTATAGTAAAATTATTGTAAAACCAAAGATAGAGAGAAAATCTTAAAAGCAGCCAGAGAAAAGAGGACATATTACTTTCAAAGAAGCAACAATAAAACCGACAGCAAACTTCTTTTAAGAAATCATAGATGCCATACTACAATGAAATGATATCTTAAAGAGGTGAAAGAAGAAAATCACCACCTTTCTGGAATTCTATATCCAGCAAAAGTATCCCTCAAAATTTGAAAATGAAATAAATACATTTCAGAAATTTCAAATTAATCACCAGCATATCCACACTAAAAACAAAACAAAGCAAAGGAAGATTTTAGGCAAAAAGAGAAGCAAGGCAATGTAAGCTTAAACAAAGAGCAACAGAAAGAATAAGTATGCAGGAAGATCAAAATGAAAACAGCCTATACAAAGAAATAGTAATGGATATGGTGGGTGGGATGATCCTGCCTGCAGATGCAGGCCCTCTCCATTCCCTGGGATGGCCATTTCCCATCGTTGTCTCCTCACCAGGTGACTTGGATGAGTCCATTGAGCTGTAGGGTAGGAGTTGCAGCTCCACCTAGATTTCATGCACACCTGGCACATAGGTAGGCGGGAGGCTCCAGTCTCTGGAAGTATACCTAAGAAACTCCAGCATCACATGTAGGTTTGAATAGAAGGGACTGGTGAACCATGTGCAGGGAGGACTTATTTGAGTCTAATTCTGTCACTCTCAGGAGCACAGATTCCAAAATAGAACCCACTGATAAGGCATCAGTCTCTGGGGCTATCCCCCCTTATATAAGACCAGGGTGTCTCTGGAGCTCTCAGGAACCCCACTGAGTGGGGTGATAGGCACTTAGATGTTCTATGAGCTCCTACTGAGGTGTGCATAAGCGTTACCTCTGGGATGACCTCCCGACTCTCTTTGAAGTCTCTTAGCCACTTGAACTCATTTGTCTTTACCGTTTCCCCCTTTTGTTCAAGGTCTTTTTCCAGTTGTGTTGCCAGTTGGCACTTGGGAAAAGTTTTCAATTAGCAATAATCGTGCCTCGGATAAATCTCATTGGCTATGATACTGCCACTGCACAAAGCTGCCAGTTGGCACTTGGTATTAATCCCTCGTTGCCAGGGAGGCTCATCCCCGGGAGTCATGTCCCACGTTGGGGGGAAGGTAATGCAATCATATGCTGAGTTTGGCTTAGAGAGAGGCCACATTTGAGCAACAAGGAGGCTCTCAGGTGGCAACCCTTAGGCACCCCACTACTGCAGGCTAAGTCTCATTTGCAAGAGCAAAAACTCACAAGGGTAGTAATCAATAAAAAAAAAAACAAAAAAAAAAACCCATCAGTGGGTCATCCTATTTTGACAGGCACTGTCCCTACACTCAGAGGACTATTGCTGCTCCCTTGGAGATTGTGGCAGAGCTCTCCAGGCTAGGAATTCAGATTCCCTCATTTATTGTGTGATTATCCACCCAGACACCCTCCCCCCAATAATCCCCCGCAGTACCCATTGTAACCCTTCTGTGATCCAAATCCTCCATGAACATTTAGTCCATAAAATAAGCAAATACACTTACTAGGAAAAAGAAACAAGTGTGATAAGCTTACATGCAAGAGACAAACATAAGGAAATATATATATAAGACTTATATAAATATAAGACCTTCTAAAATGAAGTTCTATCCAGTACTTAGAAGTTATGTACTCCTGAATTTGACGATATCTTAGAGTATATTAATTATATATGTCAAATACGTAAGGTTGCCATAAAAGTACAGTTCATCCAATTAAATCTAAATTACAGATGAGCAAAAATAATTTTTTGTATAAGTGTGTCCCAAATAATGCATACAAATTAAGATATTTTTAATTTACAATATTTAGGATATATGTATACTGAAAAAATTACTCATTGAGTATTTGAAATTCAAACAGCTGGGCATCTGTATATGTTTTTATATATTGCTAAGTCTGGCAACCCTATCTGTATGCAATTATTTCCATTTTCAGTGCTGTTTCATTATTCTCTTGTTCTCAGTATAAACATATATAAAACCTAAAATATAATTATGGAATAATAAAAGCCAGTTACCCCAAAAAAAAAAAAAATAGTAATGGTGTCTTACAGGATTTAAAATATATGTAGAATTAAAATAAAATTAAAATAAATGAAATCAATCATACAAAAATTAGGAAAGTTATAGATGGAGTTAAAGGGTTCTAAATTTCTTGCATTGTTCATGATTAACAATTTGAGAGAGGAAAAATGGAATAGTGAAAATTCTTGATTAATACAAAGGAAGGCAAGAAAGGAAAGAAAATAGAAAAAGAGAGAAATAGAAGTCAAATAATAATATGATAGATTAAATTTCAAATGCATCAATAATCATCTCAAATATAAATGGACTAAATATTCCAGTTAAAAGATAAATAGTGTCAGATTGGAATACAGACACAAATAGATGCGATTTCAAGAAGCATACATTAAATATAAGTACAGTTAAACACTGAAAGTGAAAAGATAGAAAAATATGTACCAAGGAAACATTTACCAAAAGAAACCTTGAAGCAGACTTAAGGCAAAAAGTCTTATTAGGGATTGTGATGGTTAGGCTAATTTGTCAATTTGGCCAGGTAATGGTGCCCAGTTGTTTGGTCAAGCAAGCACTGGACTAATTGTAATGCAAGGATATTTTGTGAACCTTAATCATCAGTGAATTGATTGCATCTATGGTTGATTACATCTACAATTAACTGAGGAGATTGCCTTCAGCAACGAGTGACTTTTCATCCAGTCACTGAAGGCTGTAAAAGAAGTGATTTCAGCATTCTGAGACAGAATTCCTATCTCTCCGTCAGACAGCCAGCATCTCTGGGGAACTCAGTGAGGACCTTCATTGGAGTTCCTGGCTTTGCAGCCTGCCCTCCAGAATTTGGACTTATGCATGCCCATGGTCACATGAGACAATTTTATAAATTTCATACTATTTACAGATATCTCCTGTGAGTTCTGTTTCCCTAGAGAACCCAGACTAATATAGGGATTAAGAAGGAAATTTCCTAATATTAAAAGGGCCAATCCCACTGGAAGATAAAACAATTCTAAATTTGTCTGCACCTAATAATATATCCTCAAAATATGTAGAGCAAAAACTGACAGAACTAATAAAAGAAACAGTCAATGGGAAATTTTCAAATCCCTCTCAGTAATGGATAGAACAAGAGGAGATAAAAAATTAATATGGATATGGAATATTTGAACATTATTAACAAACTTGGCTATATTTACATTGCATCCAACCACCTAACAACTACAGAATGTATTTGTTTCAAGTGCACAAGGAACATTTATTAAAAAAAAAAATCCACAAAGTAAGTTAACAAACATCAAAAGAATGAAACAATACAAATATCAAGGAATGACCAAAATTGAATTATTAGAAACCAACAACAAGAGGATAATTTAAAAGGCCCAATGTTGGGAAATTAAGCAACATAATACCAAGTAACTCATGGTTTAAGATGGAATTACATTTTCCTATATCTGTCTGTCTTTAGAAAAATGCAAGTGAAAATATAACCTACTGGGAAGCAGATGTGGCTCAAGCAGTTGGGCGCCCACCTACCACATGGGAAGTTGCAGCTACAGTTCTGGGTGCCTCCTAAAGAAAATGAGCAAGACAGCAAGCTGATGTGACAGGCTGGTGTGGCAAGCTGATGCAACAAGATGATACAACGAGGAGACACAACAAGAGACACAAGAAGCAGAGAGCGGAGGTGGCTCAAGTGATTGGGCACTTCTCTCCCATGTGGGAGGTCCCGGGTTCTGTTCCTAGTGCCTCCTGAAAAAAAAAAAAGAAGAAGATGAGCAGACATAGAAGTACACAATGAACAGAGAGTGAGCGCAAAAAATGGGAGGGGGGGCGGATAAATAAATAAAATAAATCTTTAAAACAACAACAAAAAAAAACTTAAAAAAAAAAAATACAACCTACTGAAATTTATGGGATGCAGTGAAGGCAGTGCTGAGAGGGAAATTTATAGCTCTAAATGCTTACATTAAAAAAGAAGAAAGACTTTAAATCAGAGACCTAACCTCAAAACAGTAAGAACAAAAAAAAAAGAAGAGCAAACTAAACCCCAAACAAGCAGAAGGAAGGAAAGAACAAAGATTAGAACAGAGATAAATGAAATATAAAACAAAAAAGCAATAAAGAGAATCAACAAAACCAAAAGTTGGTTCTTTGAAAAGATGAATAAAATTGACACACCTTTAGCTAGACTGACAAAGAAAAAAGAAAGAGAATACAAATAACAAAAATCAGAAATATAAAGGGGGATATTACTACCAACCCTGTTAAAATAAAAAGGACTATAAGAGGATACTATGAACAACTGTATGCCAATAAATTAGATAACCTAGATAAAATGGACACATTTTTAGAAATATACAAACTACCTACACTGACTCAAGATGGAATAGGAGATCTCAACAAACCAATTACTTGTAGAGATTGAATGCGTACTACACCACGTTAACAGAATGAAGAAGAAAAACCACATGATCATCTCAATTGATGCAGAAAAGGCATTTGACAGTATACAGCACCATTCCTTGATAAAAACGCTTAGAACACCAGGAATAGAGGGAAACTTGCTCAACATGAAATATATGCATATATGAAAGATACACAGCTAACATAGTCCTCAATGGTGAAAGAATGAAAACTTTCTCTCTAAGATCTGGAACAAGACAAGGAAGCCCACTGTCACAACTGTTATTCACATTGCACCAGAAATTCTAGCAAGAGCAGTTAGGCAAGAAAAAGAAATAAAAGGCATGCAAACTGGAAAAGAGGAATAAAACGTTCACTATTTGCAGATGACACAGTTCTACATATAGACAGTCCCAAAAAATCTATAACAAAGCTACTAGAGCTAATAAATTCAACAAAGTGGCGGGATATAAGATCAATATGCAAAAATCAGTAGTGTTTCTACACTCAAGGAATGAATAGTCTGAGGAAGAAATAAAAAAAATTCCATTTACAATAGCAACTAAAAGAATCAAATATCTAGGAATAAATTTAACCAAAGATGTAAAATATCTGCACACAGAAATAGACCCGCATCTCTATGGTCAACTGATTTTTGATAAGCCTATCAAGTCCACTTTTCTGAGACAGAGCAGTTTCTTCAACAAATGGTGCTGGGAGAATTGAATATCTGTAACCAAAAGAATGAAAGAGGACCCCTATCTCACTCCTTATACAAGAATCAACTCAAAATAGATCAAAGACCTAATATAAAAGCCAGGACCATAAAACTCCAACAAGATAATGTAGAGAGAGAGCTACAAGACTTGTAGTAGGTGGGGGTCTCTTAAACTTTATTCCCAAAAGACGAGTAACTAAAGAAAAATTAGATAAATGGGACCTCCTCAAAACTAAATGCTTCTGTACCTCAAAGGACTTATGAACAGGTAAAAAGACAGCCTACTCAATTGGAGAAAATATTTGGAAATCACACGTCTGACAAGGGTCTAATATCCATGATAGATAGAGATCCTACAACTCAACAATAAAAAGACAAATGGCCTGATTAAAAAATGGGCAAAAAGCTGAATAGACATTTTTCTAAAGAAGAAATACAAATGGTGAAAAAACACACGAAAAAGTGTTCAACAGCACTGGCTATTAGGGAAATGCAAATCAAGGATACAATGAGATATTTCACATGTACTAGAATGGCCACTATTTAAAAAAAAAAAAAAAAAAGCTACAAGTGTTGGAGAGGATGTGGAGAGAGAGAATGGTACAGCCACTGTGGAAGTCTGTGTGGCGGTTCCTAAGGAAGTTGTTTGTAGATCTGCCATGTGACCCAGCAATACCACTACTACGTATATACCCAGAAGATCTGAGAACAGACATCCACACACCAATGTTCTTAGCAGCATTATTCACAATTATGAAAAGATGAAAACAGCCAGGTGTCCATCAGTTGATTAATGGATAAACAAACTGTGGTATATACACACGATGGAATATTATTCAGCTGTAAGAAGAAATGAATTCATGAAGCATAGACAACGTGGATGAACGTGGAGGACATTATGTTCAGTGAAGCAAGACAGGCCAAAAGGGCAAATATTATATGATTTTGCTATTATGAACTAAATATATTGAGCAAACTCATGGAGTTAATAGCTAGAATATAAGTCACCAGAGAATAGAATGTGGTTAGAGAATGGAAAGCTGAGGTTTAATCTGTGCAGAATCGGTAAAAAGTTGTTTGTGAATGTGTGGAAATGAATAGAAATGGTAAAAGCATGTCATAGGATTTGTACTTAATAGCACTAACATAAGGGTATGACAGTGGTTGCTTTTTTTTTTTTTTTCCCTTCTTTTTTTGGAGTAATGAATATGCTCTAATATTGATTGAAGTGATCAATGCACACCCCTATGATTATACCAAATGCCATTGATTGTACACTTTAGAAAAATTATATGGTTTATGAACAAAAAAAATAATAGGGTGTGTTGGGGGAAAAATACACCAAATGTAAAATATGGACTACAGTTAGTAGTAATACTTTGATGATGCTCTTTCATAGTTTGTTACAAATTTTTCACAACAATGCAAAGTATTGGTGGTGGGTTGATGTATGGGCACCCTGTATGATGTTATTCAAGTTTGTTTTGTAAATTCACAACTTTTGCTATACACTTATTGTTTATGTATGTTCATGTATGCATGATATATTTCAATAAAATTTTTTAAAATGAATAAAGCAGTGATAAAAAAATGAAAAGCGGTAAGAGACATAGGACACACAGAGGAACAAATGTAAGAATATCTCCAGATTTCTTTCAGAAACAATTTAAACCAAAAGACAATAGAACTGTACAGTTAAAGGATACATACTTTTAAATGAATGTATTAGCCAAAAGGGGTGCTGATGCAAAGTACTAGAAATCTGTTGGCTTTTATAAAGGGTATTTATTTGGGGTAGAAGCTTACAGTCACAAGGCCCTAAAGAATCCAACTCAAGGTACCATAAGAGGTACTTTCTCGCCCAAAGTTTTTTGCCAAGTGTTGAAGCAAGATGGCGGGCAATGTCTACAAGGATTCAGCCTTCCTTCTTCCTCTTAAGGCTCCGTGGTCCCAGCTTCTTCCAATCTCAACTGTGGGCTGACATAAGGCTGGTCTCTCAGGGCTTCTCAGCTGCTCTGTTCTTTTCAGCTGCAAATTATCAGATCATCTCTCTTCCCCGGGGCCTCTGCCATGTCTCTCTTCCTCTGTGTTCTTCTTTTGTGTGTATCTACTTCCATGTTCTTGATTGAGTATCCGTTTATATAGCTCACAAAGGGGATGGGGACTCAACCCTGCTCGTCCTAAGGACATAGTCGAATCAAGCCCTAATCGTAACATAATTTAATCAATGACATCTCAGTTGAATCTATTACAATTAAAGGGTATCACGCCCAGAGGAACAGACCAATTTACAAACATATCTCTTTCCAGAATCCATAAATAATCTCAAACTGCCACAATGAACAATATTTTAAAGAATAAAATCAACCTAGAAATCTCATATACAACTAAAATATCTTTTAAAAATGAAGGTGATATTGTGGGCATAGTTTTATAGTTTCAGCAAAATAGCTGAAATTTTAAAAACTAACAATACAGAAGCAAAAGTATGGAGTAAATGGAACTCTCACACATCACCAACAGGAGTATAAAGTGGTACAACCACTTTGGAAAATGGTTTGACAATATCTATTAAAACTAAATATATGTATTTCATATGATCAAGCAATACCACCCAACAGAAATGCATACATATGTTCACCAAAAACAAGTATAAGAATATTCATAGCAGCACTGTTTGTAATGGTTAAAAACTGGAAAACACCCATATTTCCATCATCTCTAGACTGGATAAATAAATTATGATATATGCATACAATGGAATATTACACCATAATAAATATGTGCAAACTACTGCCCTGTGTAACTAGATGCATGGATCTCATAAAATAATATTAAATGAAAGATACTGGATAAAAGAGGATGTAAGTACGATTCCATTTATGTGAAGATTAAAATCAGGCAAAATTTATCAAGTTGGAATGAAGCCATATTATTAGTTGCCTTTCAGGGGATTTGGGGGATGGTGTCTGGGAGAGGCCAGGGGTGATGCTTCTGGAATGCTGGTAATATTCCAAACTTTGATTTGTATAATGGTTTCTTGAGTGTGTTAATTCTGCAAAAATGTATCTAGTTATACACTTAAGATTTGGGCAATTTGAAATATTCATGTCACATGTCAACAAAATGCTTCCTTAAAAAAAAAATAGGGGTGAATTGCATTTCAGGCAGGGGAACTAGCAGGAGTAAAGGTATGGAGGAGTAAATAATGTTGTGTGTGGTAACCTACAAGTAGCTTGATGTTGCCAGAGCGTTAAGGGTGGGGTAAGTTATGGCAGGGCTGAGGTTGAAAAGACCCCAGTGGCTGCATCATGGAGTGTCCTGTGTGCCCTGCTGGAGAGCCCAGAATGCCTTCTGATGGCAACTAGGCAATGCAGAAAGATTCTAAGTGCACGGTAATATAAGATCTGAAAGTTTTTTTTAAAAAAGTGTATATATGTATATATCTATCTATCTCCTGTGTTAACTGGTGAAGCGGGACAAAAATAGATGCAGGGAGACTAGTTAGGATGCACTAAAAAGTCCAGACGAGAGGTGATGAAGGATTGAATCAGGGCAGTGGTTGTGGGGATAAAAAGAGAATATGACTTGAAAATATTTAGGCGAATATATTAGCAAGAGGTTACTGGATGGGGGAGGTGAAGAAAAACAGAGTTGGAGATGATTCCTAAATTTGTAACACAAAGGACAATAAGGTTGGTGGTTCTACCAAATGAGGCAGAGAAAATTCAGGCAGAGTTCAGGGACGGGGCAGAAGACACGTGCAGGGTTAGATCATTTGGACAGGTTTACCAGATAAGGCAGCAACTCAAGTAAAAGGGGACTCTTTGGAAGTTATTTTAGGGTCCCCTGTTTCCTGAAATTGATGACCAATTTAAATGCTAGGTCTCCAATGTTCTCTATAATTAGTGTTGGGTTTTTTTTTTTTTTTTTCTTTCCATCTTCTGGTTATAGTGTGCATTCAAAACACAAAGCCAGGGTTGTCAGCAGCAGATCCTGCAGCACCGCTGCCCTGGGCTCTGAAAGACTCCCTCTTTCTTTCCTCTTCTGCTCTGGACAAAGGCTGTCTTATACACCATCTATTTCAGTTATTTTTATGAGCGCCGTGGAATATTTTCAAGCTATCTCTTTTAAGCATTATCTCTTGGCAGTTAAGAAAACAGATCTATTGCAAGCACTGGAGTTTCTGAAAAGGGGTTTAAAAATAGCTCAGGGCACTAGACAGCTGCAGCAATTGGGAAATTGAACCCTTTGCTTGCACTTTTGCGGGTTTCCATTTCAACGTTGCAGCTGGAAACCCGTAGCTTTGCCTCTGCCAGGGAGCAGATGCAAAAGGAGGAAGGCACGGGCCAGGGCCTTGTCTTGACTTGGGGTCACACTTGGCAATCTGTGAGCGCTGAGAGGCACCTGGGTGAGCAGGACAGGGTAACGGAGAGTTGGGCATATCAAAATCTTGGGGCTGAAAAAACCTATGCAGTATTACGCTATAACTTTACATTTTCAAATGAAAAATAAACATAAACCAGTTGTTTTATCATACAAATTGTAGGAAGCAAATTGGATAAATCCTCTTTGCTGGTAGGGATAGCAGAAAGCACAGAAACTGATAACCATGCTTTACGTGCATTCCCTGATTTAATGCCTAAGGCAGGGCCGCAAGGTAGCTGCCATTCCCGTCTCACAGATATGAAAACTGAGGAAGGGAATTGGTGGGTGGTCCGGGTCATAGAGCCCGGCAGTGGGGGAGCTAGGGTGGCAACACACAGACAGTGGGACCCCAAAGTCCCTGCTCTTAGTCATTGCACACTAAAGCCTTTCAACTGGGAGTGCAGGATATTTTAATGTTAATCAAAAGACTCCATGGGGGTGCGGATGTGGCTCAAACGGTTGCGCATCCGTCTCCCATATGGAGAGACCTGGGTTCATTCCCCGGGACCTCCCGATTGAAAAAAAAAAAAAAAGACTCCATGGGTGTTTAAAAGCAGAAAAAAAACAGGAGGAGACATGAGCCGATCTCTATTCTAGGTATACTCTACCAGGATGCCACTTAATAAATGTTTGCTGAGTAAATGAATGGACTGTATTTTACACAAATGAATGAAAGTCCTTAGCCTTTTGGAGACTTTATTTCTTCTTCTGTAAAATGGATATAATAATTCCTTTTGGCAGCCTTCACAAAAATGCTATGAAGGTCAAATGAGGCAATAGACTATTTGAAGTAGTTAAATACCCTGGAAATCCACTTAACTATTAATCTAACAAATGGCTGTTGTGCACCTACTATGTGCCAGGCACTGTTCTAGTTGCTGGAGGTGCATTAAACCAAGTAAACAAAGATCCCTGCTTATATTCTATCAAGGGCAGTGGAAAATAATAAACCTACTAACTAGGTAAAAATGACAAGGTATATTATAATAACAGGGTGATAATATGGTAGAACGATGGTAATAAGTGCTATGGAAAAAAAGGAAAAGTTGAGCAGGATAAGGGTGATGGGGTAAAAAGGTGACATTTTATTGTAGAAGGTGACACCTTCTGCAGTCTTCTGGGTGAAAACTGTGACAAGAAATGAGACAGAAGTACACCTAGGTGTGTCCTGGGAAGAGTGGGGCTGGCACCCAAGGAGCAAGGCTTGGGGCAAAGGGAGAGTGGTGGGAGAGGAGGTCAGGAAGTTGATGGGAGGCAGATGCTTTAGGGCCTCTAAGCCACAGTATTGACTTAGATTTTCACTTCGAAAGAAATGGGGCCCCTGGGGGGCTTTGGTGCAGAGGAGTGACATGACCTGGGATGTTTTAAAGAGATCCTGCTGGCTGCTGTGTTAAGAATGGGTATAGGGGGCGGATGTGGCTCAAATGGTTGGGCATCTGTCTGCCATATGGAGGGAACTGGTTCGATCCCTGGGACCTCCCGGTAAAATAAAAAATATATATAGAAGGTGCATGGGCTGCCAGGCTCTGTGTGCTGGTGAGCCGCCAGGCCCTGGGAGCCATGCAGCAAGATGATGACATAACAGGAGAGAGACGCAGGGGAGAGACAAGACGAGATACTCCGAAAGCTCCAAAAACCAGGAACTGAGGTGGCGCAGGTGGCAGGACACCTCTCTCCTACATCAGAAGTATCCAGGATCGAATCCTGGTGAAGACTGGAGGAGGAGGATGAGAAGAGATGGCAGGAAACAGACACAGAGAATTGCCCAGTGAATGGACACAAAAAAACAGCAAATGGGGAAGGGGGGTGGTGGTGTTTAAAATGGATAAAGTAAATAAATAAATCTTTAAAAAAAAAAAAAAAAAGAAGGGTAGAAGCAGGCTATTTCAGAAACCCAGGACTGGGGTTGGAAGTGTCTACTGCATATATATTGTGAAGAAATAGCCAATGGGATATGATGAACTAAGAGAAAAAGCTGGAGAGTGTTCATCCCTGAATCCAAGTGAAGAAAGAGAATCAGGGAGGAGGAAGTTTTCAAGCATGTCAACGTGACTGAAGGTCGAGTCAGAAGAGGGCTGTAACTGACCATGAGATTTAACAATGTGGGGGTCACTGGTGACCTTGACAGGAGCAGTTTGGATGGAGTGATAGGGCTGAGAGCTGATTGGAGTGGGCTGAGGGAGAAAGAGGAGGCAAGGAACTGGAGGCAGAGAAGAGTTTTCCTGCAAGGAGGGGGGAAATGGGGGCGGGGAGTGGCATAGCTGAGGAGAAAGCAGGGTCATGCGAAGATGTTTTGTTTTTTTCTGAAGATTGGAGAAATAGCAGCATGTTTTTAAGATTTATTTTTATTTATTTATTTATCCCCTCCTTGCTGCTTGTGCTCATACTGTGTCCATTTGCTTTGCATTTTTCTGTGTCTGCTTGTCTCCCTTTGTTGCGTCATCTTGCTGTGTCAGCTCACTGGGCCGCACAGGCTGGCTTGCCTTCACCAGGAGGCCCCGGGAATTGAACCCGGGACCTCCCATATGGTAAACAGGAGCCCAACCAACTGAGCCACAGACGCTTCCCTGCAGCATGTTTTTATTTGATAGGATTGATCCAGTAGAGGGAGAAAAGTTGAAAATGGAGAAAAGAGGGGGAAGACTTGCTGGAACAATGCTCTTGGGTAGGTGAGGTGGGATGGGATCTTGTGCAAAATGAAAGCACTGGCTGTAGATTAGGGTGTGAATAATTCATTTTTGGCCCAAGTGGAAAGGCAGAGTTTGTGGATGAAGATGCAGGTAGGTCAGGAGTTATGGTGGTGGGAATTTGTGGAAGTCTCTGATTGCTTCAATGTTCTCAGCAAAGAAAGAAGCAAGGACATCAGCTGAGAGTAACAAGTAGCCACAACAAGATTAGGTATCAATTTTGAGAGCTGGACACTGTACTAGCAGTTTTACCTTCAGTACCTGTAAACCTCAAAACAAGTCAACAATGTAGCTATTTTTTTATTCCACATTTTACAGATGATGAGAATGGAGATTCAGAGAAGTTAAGAAACTTGCCCAACGTCACACAGCTAGTCAGCAGAAGAGCTTGTACTCTATCCTGGTTGGTTTGGCTCCAGAGCCCACACCTTCTCTGCAATACAGCATAGTGTGCTCTTGTTTCTGTAACATCTGTCCTGTCAGGAAACTACGACATTGGTCTTCAGGAAACAAGGTCTCTAAGTCCCTTCCTCAAAGCTTCGAAATAATATTTTAACTAAAGATCTGAGTGGAATTGGGTTGTGGGAGCGAGAAGATAGTGAACGGGGAGCAACAGAAAAGGGCATAATTCCATTTCCTCAAAATGAAATAATATTAAGGTGAATGCTAGACACATAGCTTTCCAGTTCCAGTCCCCCTATTTAGAACCTGGTTGGAAATAACAGGGTGCTAAGCACTGTGGGTCAAACTGCTCCGTCATTATAATTACACTTTGAAGCTGGGCAGCAATCCCACGGCATCTCTTTTTTTTAGGTCTGCTTTTTCACATTTCTGAGAACCTCTGACCAGTATCTAGTTTGCTTGCCCCTTTTTATAAAACATACATAATCATAATAACAAAGGATTTTATGACAATAATAAAGAAAGTCTGTTTGACAGTAACAAACCTCCAGACTGCTAGTGAATTTTCTAAGGACTGTGAGCCTAAGCTTGCCTTGCACTGGATTAGGAGATAATCTAAATTGTTCTGTATAAAATTTGAGGTTGTTAATAATACTATGTGTATGGTTTATACTCACGGGCAGGAAAAGTAAATCAGTGGCAAAATTACCAAGGTAGGAAAGCTTATCTGTATTGGTCTTCAATATCACCTTCATATTTCTTTGTTATGCTCTTTAGGACCCTCTCACTTTCCAAAGGGCTGTTGTTAGGATCTCCATGCTGCTCCTTCCAAGAGAGTGGAGATTCCTCTCTGCATAAAGAGAAGCTTCTATGATGGAGTGCTAGGTGCCTAGAGTTTCACACACTTTATCAAAGCCCTGGCAACAAAGTGTGCAAGGTAAATATTTGAAAGAATCAGTCTTCTTTCTGTTAATAATGACAGAAATTCAACTTAAGCTGGCATAAGCAAAAACCCATAAAATTTTAATTTCATATAAATGAAGAGTTCAGAGCCAAAGGAGACCCGGCATTCAAATGATGTCAGTAGGATTTGGTCTCTCTTCATCTCTCAACCCTGCTTTTCTCTGTGTTGGCTCCGTTCTCAGACAGACTTTCCCACATGATGTCAAGATGGCTTCCAGAGTTCTAGGCTTACATCCTTTCCTCTCAACAAAACCAGAAAAAAAGTGGGCCTCTCTTTCAAACTAATCCATCCCAGTGATCTGTTATCTGTGACCCCCAATTATTAGTATTTGATTGGCCACACTCGTACTATGTCTTCCCCTGTGAAGCCAGGGGTGGGGTCAGCCCTGTCTAAATCTCATATTAAGAATGGAGGAAGGGTAGCTCCCCTTAGAAAAGTTGGGGTTTGTTACAGAAGAAGGCAAAATGGATGGAGACAGACAAAAATAGCAAGTGCTTATTAGTTTCTTATGTCTGTTATATAATGATGAAGAAAGACGCTCCGAAAGGTTAGTTACCTTGCCCAGGGTCACAGGAATGGTGGAGCTAAATTTTGAATTCAATGACCATATATTTTCTAAAATTTTAATTTTGAAATAATGCTACATTCACAGGAAGTTGCAAAAAAATGTAGAGAGGCCCCATATCCCCTTCACCCAGTTTCCCCCAATGGTAACATCTTGCATATCTTTAGCACAAAATCAAAACCAAGTATTGGCACTAGCAGGATCCATACAGCTTAGTCAGAATTCATCAGTTTTACATGCACTTATTGTATGTGTATGTATCTGAATAGTCCTATGCAATTTTATCACATGCATGGATTCATGTAATTGTCACCCCAGTCAACATACAAAAGTGTTTCATCCTGACAACACTCCCTTCTGATACCCCTTCATAGCTGCACTCATTCCTCCCCCTTCATCCCTAACTCCTGGCAATCACTTATCTGTTCTCTAGCTCTGGAATTTTATCTCAAAGGTGTTCTATAAACAGAACCACAAAAATTTTAACCTTTTGAATTTGCCTTTTTCATTCAGCATAGTTTCCTTGAGAACCATCCAAGTTGTTGAGTGTATCAACAGGCCACTCCTCTTTTATTGCTGTGTAGTATTCCATGATATGAATGCATCGTATATTGCTCAACCATTTATCCATTAAAGAACTTTGTTGTGTCCAGTTTTTTACTATTACAAATAAAGCTGCTATTAACATCACATACAGGGTTTTGTATGAACATAAGTTTTCATTTCTCTGGGATAAATGCCCCAGGTGAAATTGCTAGATTGTAGGATAAGTACTATGTCTTACATATACTTTCATATACTTACTCTTATAAGAGATTGTCAAGCTATTTTCCAGAGTCCTTATACCATTTTACATCTCACCAGTGATGTGCGAATGATTCCGTTTCTTTGCATCCTCATCAGCATTTGGTGTTTTCACTTTTTTTTTCTTTTTTTTTAATTTTAGCAATCCTAATATGTATGTAGTGACATCTCGTTGTGGTTTTAATTTGTATTTCCCTAGTGACCAATGATGTTGAACTTATTTTTATGTGCTCATTTGCCATTTGTATATTGTCTTCAGTAAAATGTTTGTTTATGACATTTGCACACCGATGGTCATAGCATTATTCATAATTGCTAAAATAAGGAAACAGCCCTTGTGTCCATCAACTAATGAATGGATAAATGAAATGTAGTATATACATACAATGGAATACTGTTCAGCTGTAAGAAGAAATGAATCCTGGATGCATATTACACTATGGATGAAACTTGAGGATATATGTTGAGTGACATAAGCCAGACACAAAAGGACAAATATTGTAGGGTCTCACTACTATGAAGTAATACAATGAGTAAACTCATGGAAGTAAATTCTAGAGTATAGGTTACCAGGGGATAGAATGTGGGTTGAAAGTGGGAGCTGATGCTTAATATACATAGAGTTTTTAATTAGGTTTATTGTAAAAGTGTGGAAATGAATAGAGTTGATGATAACACATTACAGTGAATATAACTAACACTGCTGATTTATATATGTGATTGTAGCTGAAAGGGGTAATCTGTGGGTGTAAGTGTCATTGAAAAGAAGCTAGTGATTGTAGATTTTGGTTTTGGCAAGAAAGGAGTGGAGGGTCCATGCGATGATACATTTTAATGCGGTATCCATTCACCCTTCCCTCCAGGGTAGCACTTAGTAAGTGTCGGAAGCATAACAGGCCTGTCAAAAAGTTGTGCTGAAGAAAATATAGGACATCTTAATGACAAATATCCAAAAATATTACTAAGATTATGAGTTCCTTACACAGAACTGTACCTTTTTCATCTTTGTGAGGAGGTCAAAATACCAAGTAGAAGTCAACTCCAACCCTCACAGATAACTTTGAAGGGTTCAAGACTCCAGTGGAGGAAGTAAACTGCTGATGTGGTAGAAATAGCAAGAGAATTAGAAGTGGAGCTTGAAGATGTGACTGAATTGCTGCAGTCTCATGATAAAATTTTAATTCATGAGGAGTTGCTTATGGATAAAAGAAAAGAAAGTGGTTTCTTGAGATGGAATCTACTCCTGATGAAGATGCTGTGAATATTGTTGAAATGACAACAAAGAACATTACATCAACTTAGTTAATAAAGTAGTGGCAGAGTTTGAGAGGATTGACTCCAGTTTGGAAAGAAGTTCTACTGCAGGTAAATTGTCAAACAGCATCACATGCTACAGTGAAATCTTTCGAGAAAGGAAGAGTCAGTTGAGGCAGCAAACTTCATTGTTGTCTTTTGTTAAGAAATTGCTACAGCCACCCCAACCATCAACTACCATCCTGCAGCCATTAAGAGGGAGGCAAGACCCTCCACCAGCAAAAATATTACGACTCACTGAAGGCTCTGATGATAGTCAGCATTTTTTAGCAATAAAAGTGTTTTTTAATTAAAAAAAAAAAAAAAAGAAAGGAAGCTAGAGAATAAGCTAGGGAATGTATAACATAGTGATTTCAGTGGTGGATGAAGATTATGATTAATAGTATAAATATAGGAATGTTCTTTTACCAAGTGTTAAGAATATGGTGATACATGGGAAAACTACAACTAATGTAATGTATGGATAATAGTTAAGAGTAATATTGTAGTATTTTTGCAGCAATGGCAAAGAAGATGATATATCAATTCTAAGGGACAAAAATAGGGGGGCGTGTAAGAGGGTAAGGGATTTTTCCTTTTGGAGTAATGAAAATGTTCTAAAATTGACTGAGGTGATGACAGCACAACTCTGGTGAAAATTAGAGCTGCTGAGTGAACACTTTGAGTGGATTGTACAAGGCATGAGACTGTATAACACAGGGAATCCAGTGGTGGAAGATGGACTATGGTTAACAGAAAAAATATGAGAACGTTTTCTATGACCAATAACAAATAGATAATACTAACATAGAGTCTTAATAATTGGGTGGGTTGGGGGGAAAATATACCAAATGTAAGATATGGGCTATGGTTAATAGAAATATTTTGATGATGCTTTCATAGTTTGTAACAAATGTTTCACAACAATGTAAGGTGTTGGCAGCGGGGTGATGTATGAAGCCCTGTATGGTGATAAATATGTTTGTTTTTTTAAGTTCACAACATTTACTATACACTTATTGCTTATGTATGTTCATGTATGAATGATATACTTCAATTAAATTTTATTTTTAAAAAAGTTTGTTCATATCTTTTGCTCATTTTCTAAGTGGATTGTTTTTTGTGTGTGTGTGTTTGATTTTTTTAGTGTTGAGTTTTGAGAGTTCTTTAGATATTATAATTACAAGTGCTTTGTTGAATATATGGTTTTCCATCTATATATTCTCTTCAGTAAAATGTTTGTTTACAATTATTTTCTCCTAGTTTTTAACTTGTCTTTTCATTACCTCAGCAAGGTCTTTCACAGAGCAACAATATTTCATTTTGATGAGGTCCAATTTTTAAATTTTTCTCTTTATGAATGTGCTTTGGATATTGTTGGGGATTTAATCATGACCTCCACAAAAGGCATGTTCAGGTCCCAAGCCCTGGCCCTATGGGTGTGAGCCCATTTGTAAATAGGAGCTCTGAAAATGTTATTAGGTTAGTGAGCCCAAACTGAATGAGGATGGGCCTTAATCCAAATGACTGAAGTCCTTATAAGCAAAGGAAATTGGACACAGAAAGGGATGCGAGGGGGAACAGCAAGAAGCTGGAAGCCAATGGAACCCAGAAGAGAAGGAAGAAGACACTACCATGTATATTGCTACGTGATGGAAAAGACAAAGAACCCCAAAGTTTGCTGACACCAACCCCAGGAGGAAGCAAGCTTTCTAGCCTCTGAAACTATGAGACAATAAATTCTTGCTGTTTAGCCAATTCATTTTATAATATTTTTTTTAGCAACTAGGAAACTAAAATAGATGTCAAATCTAAACTAAACAGGGTTCTGAAGATTTCCTACTCTTGTTTCCCCTTAAAAGTGTTAGTTTTATGTTTACATTGAAGTCTGTAATTCTGTGGTCCATTTTAATTTAATTTTTTTTTAAAGTGTGAGGATTAGGATGAGGTTCCCCCCCACCCCTCATGGACGACATCCTTTTGCTACATCAATTTTTCAAAAGACTATCTTTCCTCCATCAAATTGCTTTTGTACCTTTGTCAAAAATCAGTTGAGCATATTTGCGTGGGTCTATTTCTGGGTTCTCTATTTTGTTTTCATTGATCTATGTGTCTGTCCCTTTACCAATTCCATACTGTCTTGATTACTGTAGCTATACAGTAAGGCTTAACATAAGGGATAGTGATTCCTTTCACTTTATTGTCCTCTTTCTTTTTCTATTTTTCTTTTCTTTTTCCTTTTTGACTTAACAACTAGAATTTATTGGCTCATGGTTTCAGAGGATAGCAGGTTTACTTCCTCCCAAGGTCAGTAGTATTCTAGCTAGACAGGAATCCTTAGACTTCTTGGCTTTCCCATCATATGGCAATGTCTTCTCCTTTCACTTCTGGGTTCCATTGACTTGTAGGTTCTGGCTCTTCCCTGATGCTTTTTTTCTATAAGAACTCCAGTAATAGGATTAAGATCCATCTTGATTCAGTTGGCCACACCTTAAATAAAAATAACATCTTCAAAATATCCTGTTTACAATGAGTATTGTTCTCTTTCAAAATCATTTTATCTATTGTAGTTTCTTTGCCTTTCCATATAAATTTTAAAATAAAGTTGTCTATGTCTACAAAAATCTTTTTGGGATTTTGATAGAAATCGTATTAAATCTATAGATCAACTTGAGGAGATTTAACATCTTTACTATGTTGAGTCTTCCAATCCATGAAAATGGTATGTCTTTCATTTATTAAAGTCTTCTTTAATATCTTTCATTATCATTTTATAATTTGCAGCATAAAGATCCTGTAAATGTTTTGTTATATTTATACCTCAATATGTAATTTTATTTGGAACAATTGTAAATGGTACTGTGCTTTTAATTCCAGTTTCCATATATTCACTATTAGTATAGAGAAATGTAATTGATTTTTGCATATTGTTCTTGTATCCTGTGACCTTGATGAGATAATTTATTAGTTCTAGGAGGATTTTTAAAAAGATTCTTCTGGATTTTCTGCATAGACAATCATGTCATTTGTAAATAAGGACAGTTATATTTTTTTATTTCCAATCTATATACCTTTAATTTGTTTTTCTTACCTTATTGTGCTGGATAGAACTTCCAGTACTATGTTCAACAAAAGTGGTAAGACTAGACATCATTGCCTTATTCCTGATCTCACGGGGAAAGGCTTCAATCTTTCAACATAAAGTATGTTAGGTGTTGGATTTTTGTAGATGTTCTTTATCAAGTTGAGGTAGTACCCCTCTTCCTACATTGCTGAGAGTTTTTAATCATGAATGGGTATTAGAGTTTGTCAAATGCTTTTTCTGCATCAATTGATGTGATCATATGATTTTTCTCCTTTAGTGTCTTGATATGGTGGATTGCTTGAATAAGTCTTTGCATACCTGGAATAAATCCCACTTAGCTATGGTGTATAATTCTTTTTATAAATTGCTGGCTTTTATTTGCTAATATTTTGTTGAGGATTTTTGCATTTAACTTCATGAGAAATATTGAGCAGTAGTTTTCTTTTTGCTTTCTTCTTTTCTTTTTCTCTTTTTCCTGTGTTTAATTTTGTATCAGAATCATGAAATTTGTTAAGAAGAGTTGTCTCCTCTTTTACTTTCTGGAAAGGATTGTGTAAAATAGGTGCTAATTCTTCTTTAAATGCTTGGTAGAATTCTCCATTGAGACTATCTGGGCCTGGAGATTTATTTTTTAGGAGATTTTAAATTATGAATTTCTTTTATGGTTTTGGGATTCTTTAGATTATCTATTTATCTTGGTTGAGTTTTGGTAGTTTGTGGTTTTTGAGGAACTGGACCATTTCTTTTAATTTGCTGAATTTATGAGTGTAAAATTGTTCATTTTTTACCTTATTATCCTTTTTATAGTTGCAGAATCCATAGTGATATCCCCTATTTAAACCTGATGTTGGTCATTTGTATCTTCTTTTTTTTTATCTTTCTTAGCCAAACCCATATATTTTTTTTTATTAAAGAGAAATATATACTTCTAAGGACACAGTTTTTAAATTGAGTCAATTCATTTCAACAGTTATTCATCCAGTGCCTCTTCTGAGCAAGAACTGTGCTAAGAACTGAGGGGAGATAAAAATTAGGCAAGAGCATGTCCCTGGACACAGGAGGAAAAGTTTGCTTCTAGTAATAACAATAGCCACCATTTACTTGATCTCTTATAATATACCAGGTGTTGCACTAAGCCCTTTCACGGATTATCTCATTAAATCTGCACAGTAATGATATTTAGCATGTATTGAGCAATCCCTATGTGCTAGGAACTCTTCTGAGCATTTTACATGAACGAATTTATTTCATCTTTACTATACAATGAGGCAAAAACTTTCATCATCTCCATCTTGTGGATGAGAAACCGAAGTCTAGTTTTCCAAGAAAGCACATCTGGAAATTCAAACCGCTCTAATGTGAAGCCAAGTTGCTCCAGCTTCAGAGCTTATACCCTTAACCTATGCTCTGTTCTGGTAGTGAGTTTATCTCCCCAAGCTCCCTGGGTGCAGATCTTTCTCTCAACCCCCAGGTGGGCTGCAGCTCAATTCCTTCAGTCTCAATGTTCTGGTGCCCAGGCCAGGCGAGCCATCCCTTTCCCTCAGCCAGGCTGGGGTTGAGGGTCCTGCAAAAAGAGGGTTGACCCAAGCTGAGGGGACATTCCCCACTGTGTTAGTTTGGCATTCTGAAAGGAGATCATGCTCTGAATTTAGTCAATGAGTCCTAGATAAAATCTTATTTTATAAAATGGGAATCATACTTTGTTTTCACAGGGTTGGTGCAATGATTATAGGTGGGAACGGTTAAAAATGTATGACTATTGTAAGCCCTTAAAGAAGGTCCGGAAGAGAAACCTCTGGACAACATTAAGGTGACTCATTACAGCTTAAAATGAGACCTTCCCTAGACAAATGATCTCATATTTTCACTTCTAGATATCTTCAGCAGAAACATTGGCTCAAGTCCCAGAGATTTATATTTAAGGAAGTTCGTTGCATCTGCGGCTGCAATAGGAAAAGATGTGAGACAACCTGAATGTCCAAAGATAGACAAATGGTTAAGTACATACTGTGGTACCACAATAAAATGAAATATTGTGAAGCCATTGACAAAAGAACCAAGGTTCTAGATGGACCAACATGGAAAGAACACCAAGATACAAGGTTAAGTGAACAGAGGAAGTCTCAGAAAGTATAATTTGATTTATAAATTAGGGTGATGGGAAACGGATGTGGCTCAAAAGGTCCAGCGTCTGTCTACCATATGGAGAGACTGGGGTTCGATCCCTGGTACCTCCCGGTAAAAAAAAAAAAAAATTAGGGTGATGATCACAAATTGTAAATATATTCCTAACTGCATAGAAAAAAAGCCTGGAAGATTTGACACCCAGTTGTTAACGATGTGTACTCTTGGGGAAGGGAATGGGATTAGAGATAGTACAAGGAGGTACTAGAAAGAACTTCAAAAAACTTTCTAAATACATTGGATCTTTAAAATTTTTTTTTAAATAATAATGTATTTGTTTACTACTTGTATACACAATTAAGACTAAAAATTAGTGTGAAAAAGAAGTAATAATTCCTAACAGTGAAATTTCAGGCACAAGTAAATAGGTTGTGTTGATTTTCACCGGGACCCAGGATTCCTCAATTCTGTTGCTGGCTCTGACACTAGCTGTGTGATTTTGGATGAGTCACTTTCTTTCACTGGGCCTCAGTTTTCTCTTGTAACGAGGATATTGAATTAGAGTAACCATAATTAAGCATTTTAACTTTCAAGCAGCCAATTTTTCTTTGCACGTGCATTTTTGAGTGTATAAAACAGATGAGTGTCAACAACCCAATCAGTTGTGCCCTGGATCCATTTCAGTGCAAATGTTTTCTGTCTGGAATGAAAGGCAGTGAACCCAAATTCAACAGGGAGAGCCACCCTGCCTCCCAGTGCATTGGATTAGATGCTTTTCAAGGTCCCTGACATGCCTAATACTCAGTGATTCTGAAACTAGATCATAAGGGTCTTGTCACATATGGTGACATGTAGCAATATGTAGCCCAGAAAAACATGTTCTTAAACTTAATCCATTCCTGTAGGTGTGAAACAATTGTAAGTAGGACCTTTTCATGAGGTTACTTCAGTTAAGGGTGTGGCTCAGGATGAGTCTTAAACCTGTTACTGGAATTCTTTATAAGCAGAATGAAATTCAGACAGATGATAGAGAGAAAGCCACAGAACACAGTCAGAAGCTGACCTCAGTGGGACCTGGAAGAGAAGGGAAAGGCTGCCATGTGCTTTGCCATGGGACAGACGAGCCCAGAACAAGGATCAGTGGCAGCCAGCCCCAGGCCAGCCATCAGGAAGAAAGCATCACCTTGATGCTGCCTTCATTTGGAGTTTCTCTTACCTCAAAACCATGAACAAATTCCTATTGTTTAAACTGAACCATTGCATAGTATTTGCCTGAGCAGCCAAGGAAATTAAAACTTCTACCAATTTAGTAGAGGAAAACAATGAACTATAGGGGCTAAGTGTGTGAACACTGGAATCAGACTGCCTGAGTTCAAATCCTGACTCTCCTTTACTTGCTGTGAATTTTTTATTTATTATTATTATTTTACAAATCAATTTTATTGATACATATTAATAAAATATGATTCACCCAAAGTGTACAACCAGTGGTATTTGGTATAATCACATAGTTGTGCATTCATCACTTCAATCATTATTAGAGCATTTTCATTATTTCCACAATAAAAATAATAATAAATAAAAAACAGACAAACAAGAAAATTCTTCACCTTTCTATCTCTCTGTGTTTCCCTGATGTACATTGCTGCTATTTCTGGCTATTCTTGCACAATTATTTATTTATTAAGCAGTTTTACTGAGATATATTCACATATCCTACAATCTATCTAAAGTGAATAATTAATGGCTTTTAGTATAATCACAATGTTAAGGCATTTCACTTTTTTTTAAACAACTTATTGAAGTATATTATTCATACATGAACATACATAAACTATAAGTGTTCAGTAAACATTGTGAAATTACAAAGCAAACATGCATAACATCATACAGGGTTCCCACACATCACCCCCTACACATACACACAAACACCCTGCATTGTTGTGAAACATTTGTTAACAAATCATGAAAGAGCATCCTCAAAGTATTACTACCAACTATACTCTGTATCTTCCTCCCCTATACATTTTTTTAAGGATTTATTTATTTATTTACTTTTATCCATTTTTACCCCTCCCCCGTTTTTGCTGTTTCTGCGTCCATTTGCTGGGTAACTCTCTGTGTCTGCTTCCTGCTCTCTCTTCTCATCCTTCTCTTCCTGTCTTCACTGGGATTTGATCCTCGGAACCTCCTATGTGGGAGAGAGGCGTCCTACCACCTGCGCTACCTTAGTTCCTGGTTTTTCGTTGTGTCTCATCTTGGCTCTCCCTTGTGTCACTCTCCTGTTACATCATATCTTGCTGTGTGGCTCATGGGTCCTCATGGCACACCCACTCACGGGGCCTGGGGGGTTCACCCACTTGTGGGGCCTGGCGGCGCACCCATGCACAGGGCCTGGCAGCCCATGTGCCTTCTATATTTTTCTTTTTTTTAATTTTTACTGGGAGATCCCGGGGATCAAACCCAGGTCCCTCCAAATGGGAGATGGACGCCCAACCACCTGAGCCACATCCGTCCCCCTGCTATATCTCTTAAGGTTGACCATAGATACCCAAGGTTACAGTCTTTTCCCATACAGGATGGTCATATAATAAATCAGGCTTAGTTTATCACAAGCATTCTAAAAACCAGACCTAGGGAGAAAAGCTAGGTCTGGGGACACATGCATGATTTCTAATATAGTGAATGTTTAGCCTACCCGGATTATCACAAAACGAGGACAGCGAGAATATTTGCAAACTTGCTGTGAATTTTAAAACAAGGTTTTAGATCTCGTTTACACATTGGTAAAATGAAGATGAGAGTTGTTGTTACTCCATAATGCTCTTATGAAGAATGGAAGAGAAACTCTTTATCAATTTCATGATCTGACAGATTGTAAGTGTTCAATAATCATTAGCTTGTTATTAGTTTATTAGCTTGTTATTAGTTTGTCTCTCTTGGTGCCAAGACCATATCAAGCACTTGCTAAAATTGTTTCCTGATTGAAAAACAAAAACCAAAAAACCCCTGTACCTTAGCATAGGCTTAATTATACTACAGGCCAAATAATGCCCCCACTCATTTGTTCAATACTAATCAATCAATATTTGCTGAATGCCTTAGGTGCACTGTTCCTGGCTGGGGATGTAAAGACATCAAGGTCTTACTATAGAACTTACTGTAATGCATTCTGAAACACAGCATATTGAGTAAGAAGCACTTATCAAGCACTTACGGAATTAAGGGCACTGTCCTGGGTGTCATTTGGGGATTCAATATGGTGACTAATTTCCTGCTCACAAAGAGATAGAATTTCAAAGGGGAAAACACACTGTGGCAGTTTAAAATAATTTTATGACTCCCCAAAAGATAAAGATTATGTTTTTAAACTAATCTAGACCTCTGGGTATGATACCCTTTGATTGCATTAAATTCGTTTGGGGTTCCTATGATTAGATTATTTGATAAGATTGCTTTAGGGCTTTTGATTGTACAAACCTGAGCAGACATATCACCAAAAAAAGGCATTAAAGAGAAATTAGCGCCTAATTGTAGCTCCTCCTGGTGTGATCAGAACCACTGAATGAACCTGAAGGTATGAAATATTGGGGCAAAAATATAGGCAGCCCTTCTTTCAGGATAAAACCTCCACTTTGGGGAGGCATAAAACCTGGACTGTCTACCTAACCCAGGTGAAGGCTATTTACACCAGGTGTAAGTCAGACTCAGGTATTAGTTCAAGTTTGCACCAGCTCATTGAGTGACCTTGGGCAAGTCACATATCTTCTGAGTTTCCTTTGTAAAATAAAATGGCTCAAAATTTCTGTTTCTCTGATCCTTGTAGGGTCCAAAGAAGAAGTGTACTAAAGAAGAGAAGAACCCAAAGAAAAACCCTAGCTTCTATATAATTTTAAAAAATCAGGGCTCTTCAAGAGGGGAGACATCAACCAATTTACCAGCCAGTGTGTCCTTCCATAGTATCCCTGCTAAACATTTTGGGATTAAGGCCATCCAAGTCCTGATAGATGTGTGTAGCAGATGTCATCAGTGTCCCACCCATACCCCCTACCTGGGCACTTATCATCAGGCACTTGTGGTTTCTGTCTGAGAATGCGACATACTTGTATCCCCTCCCAAATAAACTATTTGTACTCAAATCCTAGTATCAGGATCTGCTGTGTAGGTTCCCCACTGGCTATCCAAAAGTAGGAAAAAGGACATGGTGAACAGGAAAGGAAACTCTCAAGAGCAGAAAGAGGCCATCTTTAGGCATTTTCCCTAACTGGAGAACCAGCCCTAAGCCAGGCAGCAAAAAAAGCCTGGTCTTCATGGTCTACCTGCACCACCAATATCCACTCCAGAGCACGGTGGCTGGAAGATTCGAGTCTCCACCATCCTCTGCCAACTTGCCTGCTCTTTAACCACCCCTGGAAGGGGTGGAGAGAGTGAGAAGTGGCACCAAGATGATTCTGGTTCCATCCCACTTCTCAGGCAATTCATTAACCTTGAACCTCAGAATTTTAAACTGTAAAATGGGTATGAAAACAACCACCCCCAGGGTAGTTCTAAGGATCAAATGAAATACAGAATGTGAAATTCTCATGCAAATTGCAAAATGCAATACAAATATTAGTTAATCCTTCTTAAGAAGATTTGCATATAATTAGAGACTTTAATAGGTCTCACTCCTTTTCTCTCCTATGTTTTGTCAGCCTCTTTGAAGGTCTAAAAGTCCCAAAGAAAAAGAAAAAAAAAATCCTATATTCTCCTAAAAACCCAGTGAGGTAGGTATTTTTCTTTCTGGGTCACAAATGAGAAATTGTGACCAAATTGTTGACCAAATTAAGCAGTATCACCATTCAGGTGCTTATTGCTCAGTGGTGTGGACAAGTTACTCAACCTGTTTTCTGATCTGGTTGTACAAAAGGACTGTCATGAAAAGGATCAGAATTGGGGTGGGAATGAAGTTGAGAGTGGCAGAAAAAGCATTTTCAGGCAGAAGGATGCCTGAGGCTTTCATGGAGGGAGAGAGAAGGAGGTGATGCCATTTGTTAAGAATGGATTTTCCCTTAAAGAATTCTGATTTGTGTTGATTTCAGAATTTAAATCCATTAACAGTATATCTTTGCTTTCTGTTGGACGCTTTAGGCCAGGAGGTGTAGATATGACCCTGAACAAATCCATATGGCCAACTGCCAATTACAATCTGCCAGCTTGGTCATCAATTGTCAGTAGGGTGTCACTCGTATTCTCTACTGCAGGGGTCTGTGAGCTTGAATTGAAATTCAAAAATCATTATTCTTGTGGGGCCATGTTGGTGCAGGTGTGACATATTTATCAAATAATACACAGGATAGTGTGGACTTAGTAAGGGGTCCCTGGTTTTCACCTGACTGGCAAAGGGGTCTGTGGAACAAAAAAGATTAAGAACTCCTGCTCTACTGCTTTGCCAGCTTCTTTGAAGGCAGGCGCCAGCTCTGACATGTTTCCTGATTTATTCCCAACACTTAAGACAGTGCCTGACTTATAAAATAAACTGAATAATTATAATAATAATAACAATAATCTAGAAGGTATTAAGATAAATCTAGCATATATGGGCCAGGAACTATGTCAAGAGCATGACATACAGTATCTTGTTTAACCTCATGAGGTAGGCACTGGTATTTACCCATTTCACAGATGAAGGAACTAGTCTCAGAGATGTTAAGCAATTTGCCAAACTGGCAAGAGGCAGAGGTCTGGTCATCTTCACTGTCCTCCACCTTCAAGGCTTTGGAAGCTCCCACTTACAGCTCTCCTTCTACTTCTTTTCTGAGACAGCCTCTGTTGGCCTAGAATTTGATCTTTTCCTTGACATCCGAATTATTCAGTGCTTAAGTCTCATTGTCAAGGATCCTACACTAGCTAAGGAAATTCCAATCATGCCAGACACTCTCCCCATTAAAATGGAGCAGCTGGGATCATGGGAGAGCAGGTCAAGAAGGCATGTTAGGGAGCAGAGGTGGCTCAAGCAGTTGAGAGCCTGCTTCCCACATGCGTGGGCCCGGGTTCAGTTCCTGGTGCCTCCTTAAAAAGACAAACAAACAACAAACAAAAAAAAAACGAAAAAACCAACTCAAGCTGATGTGGTTCAGTGGTTGAACACCGGCTTCCTGCCAATGAAGCCCCAAGTTCAATCCCCAGCCACAGTACCCCAGGAGAAAAAAAAAAGGCATGTTATCGTCCGCAAACCAAAGTACAACAGCAGCAAGAATAATATAGCAATGACTATTTGTTGATCACTTACTATTTTCCAAGTTCTAAGTTAAGAACTGTACATATATAATCTGTTTATTCTGCACAGCAACCCTATGAGACAGATGTTACCATCTCATTTCACAGATGAAAAAAAACTGAGGTTGATAGAGATTAAGTCCTTGTCCAAAGCCACTGACCCCAAGACTCGTGTCTGGCACACAACAGTTAAGAAACGTTCCAAGTATTATTTGGCTCTGTTGCCTCCTTTCACAAGGCGCTTTAAGGCTAATAGCGTCCCAACCCCTCCCTTCCCCCACATCATGGTTGATTTGGGACCCTGCCTGGGCCTTAGTAGTCACAGCCTGGGGCTGAGGGTGATGTGCATGATGTTGGTGAGTTATAAGGGTAGTCAGGGCAGCAGCCACAGGCTGCCCTTGGGAAAGAGCTGGACAAAGCTGCGGAAGGGGACGTCTGTCGCCAAGGGTCCGCCCTGTGCAAGTTTCCCTGAGCTGTGGGACCTCCACACCCTCCGCACAATGCGGGGACTGAAATGAGCCCAAGGTTCATGCTGGAGGTTGTGCTTGACTTTCTATAGAAAACACCATTGTTTCCATTGTTCCAGAAAATGGGCTAGGGCAGACTTTCCCAGGGGCTGGGTCCTTGGGCAGAGACTGGGCGGAGGCCAAGGAGTGGCGACAGCAGGGCCAGGGCCCGTGGGACTCCAGCCAGGGCTCTCCAGCTGCCTCCTGGGCTCTCCTTTGCCCTGCCCCAAAATGGCTATAGCTTTACGATGTGTCTTTCTGATTTTATTTTAAAAGAACAAGAATATATAGAAGTGCATAAAGTAAAAAGCAACAGTTTCTCCAGCCATTTTTGGTATGTGGATTTCCATAATTCTTCTATTCACATATCAACATTATATGCATATATATTAAACTAGGATCATATCAAATGCATCGTTCTTCATCTTCTTTTGCCACTTAATGATATGGGAGTATGGTGTCCTGTCTACACAGGACCTCCCTCATTCTTTTTAGTGGCTGCACAGGGTTTGATTGTTTCATTGTATGGATAAAGCATAATTTATTTAACTAGACTGCTATAAATAGACTTTTATATTATTTCCTATTTTTCACCCTTACAAGCAATGCTGAAATGAAAATTCTCACACACAAATCTTTATTTTCTTGGCCAATTATTTCTTTAGGATAAACTTTTAAAAGTGGAATTGCTGCATCAAAGGGCAAACATATTTAGAAGTGAAAAATTTTGATGTGTATTTCCCACCAACAATATTTGAGATTACTTCCCTCCCCACCTGCCAGCTCTGCCAAATAAGCATTACACATTTAACAGGAGAAAAAAAATTATATCTCATTTTAAATTTCATTTTTTATCATGAGTGAGGTTGACGATATTTTCTTTTCTTTCCCATCTATATTTCCTCTTGAGTGGCTGCCATTTATAATCCAGAGAAAATTATTTCCTTAGCTTATATGTGGAATTTCTTTACCAAAACAGGTATCTTTGTATATTTGGCTTTCAATTATCTGGGGAAAAGAGACTAGCAATTATGAGACTCAGAGATCAGTTATAATCCCTCCTTCACGAATCCATCAATTCATTGGACAATTCATTCATTTGCTCTTTCATTCACTTGGAAACTATTCCTTTAGTAATCCATTAATCTATTTTACGGAGTAGTCATTTTTCAAGTAGTTATTGAGCATCTGCTGCCTATGAAATCCCAGGTTGGACTTGGAAGGAAATCCAACGTGGCTTGCCTAAGGCAGAGATCAGTCCTGTAAATGCTGCATTGGGAATTCAGAGCCACATGGAGGGGGGGAATGGATGGAGTGGCTGAGATCAGGGAGGGCTTCCCTGAGGTGGTGTTAGAAGACCAGCAGGATTTGGTATGAAAAGATGGAAAAAGGGTCCCAGCAGGGAAGTGGAATGTGGGAAGGGAGGACTTCCCAGGAGGAGATGATGGAAAAAACAAAGGTATCGGCAGGAGTGGGAGCCTCCACCTGGCACGAGGACAGGGGGAGCAAAGGCTCTTCTTAAAGGGGATTAGTGGGAAAGGATGTGGGATAAGGGTGGTGGCATGCGCGGCTGTGCTGATGAACGTGGGCTCTTCTCTGTAACCACAGGGCAGCTAGGGTCAGGCCGAGCTGTGCTTTAGGAAGATTAAACTGACAGCCTCAAGGAGGGTGGCTTGGAGGGGAAGAGACAAAGCAGAAACCTTAAATAGGGCTGCTGTAATAGTGAAGGAGAGCAATGAGGAAGGCCTGAGGAGGACACTGAGGGGGAAGACGCAGAACCCAGGGTAGCAAGGAGGGCACTGGACCTGCCACTAGCCTGTCTGCAATGTGGGCCGGTTTCAGAAAGGCCAGCTCTGTGTCGTTCCACTATTCACCAGCACCCTGTTGAACATCTGGTTTCAAGGCCCTCTGTAGGCAGACGGGCAAATATAAGGTGGAGAAGATATGATTGCAGGCACCAAGGAAGGCAAGACCACGTTTGAAACCATTGCAGGAGAGGATCGTAACTGCTGAGATAGTCTCTTTTTTCCTACTTCATGCTTTTTGACACCTGCAAAGCAATTCCATTTTATGGGTACCCCATAGTATATTTCCTATTTCTTGTTTGATGAAAATGTGCAATTTTTTTGGTATAAATAATGTTGCCAGGAACTCTTTGTGCACTGAGTTTTGAGCATGTTTGAGAGTATCTGTAGGACAGTTTCTTGGTGGCAGCAACACTTGTGAAGGAAGAGGGTGCATTTTAGGTTTTGATAGCTTTTGCTGAATTGCTCTCCTGAGTTATCCTTACTGCTCAGATGACTAAACTGAAGTTCAAGGAAGTTGTGTCACTTGCCCCCTGCATATTGGCATATTGCTTTTATCAGAATTTGAGCCTAGGCAGGTCTACCTTCCAACTTCTATTCTCTCCATTACTCAATGCTGTAAGTTCCTGCAGTTCTTCCCACTGTAACTCTCCCATGTTTATTATTTTTTGCTCCCCCATCCCATAGCAAACAGCAATAAAAACCTCAGAATGAAAGGGGCTTGGGGCCTGTTTGGGAGACAGCCAAGATATGGGTAGTGAGGAGGTTAGAATTCTACTCCAGGACCAGCACTAGGAGGGGGATGGGACAGCACCCCAAGATTAGAGCTGGAGGTGACAGCTTCTATGTGGTGAGGACAGCAGGCCGCATCTCTATGGTGTGAAAAAGGCAGCCCAGCCTAAGACAGAGCGCTGGAGGCTCCCTGGGAGAACCTGGGAGGTTCCCTGGCAGCCTGTGCCTTAATCCAGCAGTCTTTGATAAGGTGCTGTCAGCTCTGAGTTCTTCCTGTCAAGATTGGATTACCTTGAGTCCTGGTGACATCCCTGCCCAAGGGGGTGGTGCTGAGGAAATGCAAGCGCTGGTGCCAAAAGCATTTCTCCTGAGTCTCGTGGGATTCAGTTACAGTACTTTGCTTTTTAGTTCTGCTCATCTCTCCAGCTTCCATGTGTCATCCCAATGGAGACGTGAAGTGACAATTCACGAAGTTGGGAGCTTCCTATGCTGAAGTTCAGGTACTAGGCAGGATGAGATGGTGGGTCAGAGGCAGACCCTGGAGTCAGACAGCCAATGCTCAAATCCTGGACCTTTCTCTTTGGGAACATAGATTCAACATCTCGTCAATTGTAAAACGAGGATACTAACACCTACATCATAGTGTTGCTGTGAGGTTTAAGCGAAATCATTAGTTTTCACTTTTTCAGACTCCCCAGGATGTTGAGGTAAGGGCCCTTGACATTTGGCACAGAGGTGAGTGAGGATAAAAATAATGACAACATTTAAGGATTGCTGCCCATGAGCCAGACAATGTCCTAAATCTTTACATGTATTGCTTTATTTATTTCTGCATAACAAATTTAGAAACTTAAAATCATAAATATTTCTTATCTCACACAGATTTTTGGGGTGACCAGATATCCAGGAGCAGCATAGCTGGGTGGCTCTGACTGTCTACCCTCATTGAGCCCTCATGGAGTAATACATGAGAAAATGCATGCAACATGTTTAGCATGCATTTTCTCCTTTATTCCTATCAACAGCTTTATGAAACAGGCGTTACTACATCCATTTTAGAGATGGGGAAACTGAGGTTAATAGAGATTAACTAGCTTGCCATTGTAAGTGGCAGAAGCAGAATTTGAAGCCAGCTTGGTTTGAACCATTATAATCTGCTGAAGGAGGTGAGGGTGGGATGGGCGGTGGGAGGATGAGGGTGGGGGAGGGCAAGTATTGGAAGTAGCTGGCACGGATGCCCTCTAAGGCTTTTTTTAATTTGGAGCATCAAGATCCTCTGGTTTCCTTGGGGCTCTGAAACAAAGCTCCTCGCTCAGCTTATGAGCCCCAGCCTGGCGCCCGACCCCCTGTGGAACGTCTGGCACTCTGCTCCAATTTCCCCACTCTGCTTCCTGGAAGGAGTGAGACAGTGAAGGGGCCTGAATGCTCCCCAATTGCCACAACAGGCCCTCACAGTGGGGCCCCTGGCAGCCAGCATTGTGCAAGTGGGAGAAGCAGGCCCCGGAATCCATTCTTTTCTGGAGAATTTACACCCAGGACAAAGGGAGCCATTATCCCTGTGGCTACCCCGGCTGCTGCCCAGGCCTGCAGCCCAGGTGTCACATGCTGTCCCTGTCTCTTAGCTTGCTTTCTCCTTTGTCTGCAGGAACACAGAGACTTGGCCCCTGTTCCCTTCTCTGACACCTCTCCAGCCTCCTCTGGCCTTGGTCACTGGCCGCTGTTTTTCTGAAATGCACTTGGATCATCCATAGACTTCAATAGACCGGAGGCAGTTCTGGGGGTGACAGACTGGGTTTGGCTTTTGGGAGGCTGCTGCCTCTGGCTCCCTGCTCCAGCTCTGTGGCCATATCTGGACTCTAGCCCTGTTGCTGGGCTCTGGCACCCTGCATAATTTTTACTAGGCTCCTTCAGGGCTTTCCATTGCCTACGAAAGACAACCTGAGCTCCTTGGCCTGGCCTACTAGACTTTCACGACCTGGTCTCTGCCTCATCTCCTTCTTCCACTCTTGTCACCCCTGCTCCACACTCCTGTGCTCCAGCAAAGGGGAACCAGCTTCCAGTAGCTTCCTGTCACCATCACCTAGCATGCATTTTCCCACCTTGGTGTGTTTGTTCATTGGCCTCATGCTTCCTCTTCACTTAAATTCCTTTCCCACCTTTCTTCACTAGCTGAGGCTTCCTCTCCTAATCAATCTCAGGTGTCACTTCCAAGAAGGCCTCGATGCCCCTCCACTGTGCTCCATTAGCAGCTGGGTTGACTCTCTCCCTTCAGTTTTACACACCAGAGGTGGTGTGGTGTGCTGGTTGTGAGAGGCCTCTGAGCCAGACAACCTGGGTTCAAGTCCCGACCCTGCCATTTACTAGTCATCTGTGTACATCTGGTACACAATAAATGCTTAATAAATGTGGGCCCCCATCCCTTCTACCCTCAGCACCCATGAGGATATAACAGGCAGATTTGCACTAGGTCTGAAAATGGAATGCAGGCAGTGAGTGCCTTTTCCTTGGAATTCAAGCACAGGCTGAACGACCCACTGGACTGTCATTTAATCTCCCTGGGCCTCAGTTTGCTTGTCCATAAAATGGGGACAGTTGGGCTCCTGTCGGGACTATGTGAGATTGTCCATGAAGTCAATAGAGCCCCTGGCGTGTAGTGGGTACTCAGTAGAGGTGGTTATTACTACTCATTCAACCAAACATTTACCACATGCCCTCTGTGTGTGAGGATCTAAACAAAGCTGGAAACACAAAGAAGAACAAGATAGATAAATTCTTGCTGCCCATGAAAACATGTAAACACAAACCTGAGACTTCACAGCCCCTGGAATACAGGTTATGGAAATGATGGGTTTGTATGAAGGTGCTACAGTTTCGAACCTGAAGAGGGAGTGGCCCAGATGAAATTCTTGTGCCCATGTTGTTTCGGAGAGACCCCTGCATTCCATAAAGGGTTGGGTTGAAGGGTAGAACTTTCTGTCAGTTCTTCACCTCTGCTCCTGCTGCAGAGAGCTGAGGGATGGGCAGTGTGCAGGCCTTCCAGTTGGAATGTAGGCTTCCTCTTGCTTCATCACATTTTTGCCTCTCTCCTGGATTATTCCTATCAGCATACAAGCATGCAGTAATGTCGCCCATCTTTGAAAAAACAAGAACAGAAACTCCCTTGAGCCCACACCCATCTCTGACTACTGCCCCATTTCTAAACTTCATTTTCTAGCAAATTTCCTCCAAGGACTGACCTATTTCCAGACTTTACTTCCTCCCTTCCCACGTTCTCCTCGGTCCACTCCAAACCTGCTTTCAGCCTACGACTGTGTATAAACGAATATTATCAAGATCCCCATTGATCTATACCCTGCTCAAAACATCGGAAACTTTTCATTCTCATTTTACTCAAACTTGATTTGACCAGCTGATCACTTTTTGGTTGGTTAACTTTTCTATTATTATCATAACAAATTATTGCCAGCAGTGTCCAAATAACACACATGTATCATCTCACAGTTCTGTAGGTTAGAAGGCCAACACAGGCATGGCTGTGTTCCTTTCTGGAGGCTCTAAGGTAGAATTGATTTCCTTGCCCTTTCCCAGCTTCTAGAGAAGGACCATAGTCCTTGGTTTGTGGCCCCCTTCCTCCATTTTCACAGCCAAAAATGTTATTTCTCTGACTATTTTTCCATAGTCAGATCTCCTTCTAACCTCAGCAAGGAAAAGGTGTCTGGTTTAAAGGACCCATATGATTAGATTAGACCCAATCCAAGATTATCTCTCCATTTCAAGGTCCTTAATCACAGCTGCAGAGTCTCTTTTGCCATACAAGGTATATTCACAGCTTTGGGGGATTAGGATGGGAACTTCTTTTTTTGGGGGGAGGCATCGTTCCACCTACCACTCTGATTCTTAAACTTTCTTCAGTTAGCTTCTGGAACTCCATTCTTTCTTGGTTTTTCTACTATTGAACCGCTTCAGCCTTCTTTATTGGATCTCCCTCCTCATCTTAACTTTCAAATGTTAGACGGACTTAGAGCTCAGCCCCAGTCCCCCTTAGGCCTTTGGCCCTACACCTGTCCTCAACTTTCTATTTCCAGTCTCAATTGCTCCCTGAGTTTCCGGACTCAAAGAATATCAAAACACCTACTTGACATCTCCTTTCACTTGACTAATAAGCACCTCAAACTTAACATCCAAAACTGAATTTTTTTATTTCACGCAAGCATCTTTTCCTGCTTTATTTTCCTAACCCCAGGAAAGGTTACCACCATTTAGCTCAGGTCAAAAATGCAAGAGTCATTCTTTAGACAGTACATTTTCTTATACCCCACATCCTAATTAGCAGCAAGTCTTGTTGACTATACCTTCAGAATGAGTCTTGAGAACTCGGAGCTGTCATCACTGCCACCACCACCACACTGGCCCAAGCCACCCTCTTATCTGAGTTGGACTACTGCAAGGACCTTCTGAGATCCCTGTTTCTACCTTTTCCCACTTCCTTAATTCTCTATACAATATCCAGAGTAAAACTTTAAAAATGGAATCACAGCATCCCTTTCCTTTGCTCAAATCTTCCAATGGCAACAACTTCCCACCCCTTTGAATAAAGTGCAACATCTTTGACATGCCCTACAAGACCCTATTGTATCTGACCCTAATATCAATCCAACGTCTCCTCACACTGACAACCACCCCTTATTTCCTACACTCCAGCCCTACAGGCTGCCTTGCTGCCCCTCAAACACCCAATTGCATTTTCAATACAAGGTCTTCGCACTGGTTTTTTCTTTGCTTGGAAAGTATCGTATGGCTGTTCCTTTCCTCAGGTATCCATGTGGCCGGCTTCTCATTACATTTAGGCAACTGCTCAAATGTCACCTCCTGTAAGAGAATTTTCCTGCATTATTTCCTTCCTGTCATATATATATATTATTGCTCTTTCAATTAGAATATAATCTCCATGGGGGCAGCAACTCATTGCCTTGTTCCATATCCACAGCACCTAAAACAGTGCCTGGCATATAGTAGATACTTCATATATTTTTGTTATCTGAATGGATGAATGAATGAATGAGTGAGCAGATGAAAGAATGAAAGGAAGAGGCTGCCCTTGATCAATTTAGATGTGAGGAGAGGCCTCTGAGGGAGACCATCTCCAAGGCAACAGAAGCCCAGGGGCTGCTCTTGGGGGAAGGCCAAAGGAGGCAGCTGAGCCGGAGCTGGTGGGGACACCAAGGCAAGCAGAAAGTCAGTGCCTAGGCTGGCATCCAGCTAGACTCTGGGTCTCCTTCCCTCGCTCAGGCCTTGGCAGACCCAGCAGATGGGTTCTCAGCAGGGCCCTGGAATTCAGAGGAGCAGAACTCTGTTCATGCAGGACACTTCCCAGCCTTCAGCTCCTGAGCCCTACAAAGGTACCTAGGACTGTGGAATTCTGGATAGCAAAGTTGGAAGGAAGCTCACACGGCGAAGAGCAACCCTGCAGATCTGCAGGGCCCCAGATGAAGGCACAGAAGCCAGGGTGCCTAGAGTAGTAACAGGAAGATATAATTCTTACTACAAGAGAGTAAATACTAGCAGCCATCCTGCCTCTCCCCTTACCCACAGCCCTGTAAAAAGGGGGGGCTATTTCTCCTCATTTTAAAATTGCCAACTGAAGGCCAGAGAGGATAAGAAGGCTTGTCCAGAGTCACATAGTCAAGAAGTGTTGGAAGTGGGACTGAATAGCCCCTTCTCCTTCTGTCCCCACTCTGTGTCCAGCATACTCTTCTCTACTGTATAATCAGGCACGGGGCCCACTTGGACCTCCCCCTTAGGCTGTTCCTCGTAGAAACTCTTTTTCCCTGTGCATCATCTTGTCTTTTGTGTGTTATTGATTCTGAGCCATTTTGGATTCGTCTTTTATCCTGCCATTTTGGTAACGAATACACATCATTAATTCTTTTGACAAACGTCTGTGGAGTCCCTGCTCTGTGCCAGGTTTTGGGAGGCAGCAATGAATAATAACAACTCTGACACTTGCTGAGGAGCATCTCCTCTGTGCCAGGCTTTGTTCTGAGTGCTTTGCTTTGCTTGTATGAGCTCTTTCAATTCTCACAACAACCCTTTGGGGTAGGAACTTTTTTTAGTCCCATTTTTATGTGAGGAGACTGAGATGCAACCAGCTTAGTGCAGGGCAGAGCTGGAATGGAAACCAAGCCCATCTGACTCCAGAATTTTAACTTCCAATCCCTAGTCTATACCAATTGATCATGTGGAGAGAGAGAGAGGAATGAGCATGATGTCATGGGAGCTCAGAGGAGGGGGTAACACATGAGTGGACAGTGCAGGATATACGAGATTCCTCCTGGTAGATGAGGCAAGGGTATGCCCGGCAGGGGCACAAAAACCCAGGCAAGGGAAGTGGATGTGGCTCAAGCAATTGGGCTCCTGCCTACCACATGGGAGGTCCTGGTTTGGTTCCCAGTGCCTCCTAAAGAAGACAGGGAGCTGGCGCAATGGCAGGTGCGGCAAGCTAACGCAACAAGAGACACAAGAAAAAAACATGAGAGACACAACAAAGCAGGAAATGGAGGTGGCTCAAGCGATTAGGTGCCTCTCTCCCATATCGGTGGTCCCAGGTTCAGTTCCCTGTGCCTCCTAAAGAAACATGGAAGATGAACAGACACAGCAAGTGCAAACAATGAGGGGGTGGAGAGAAAGAAAGAAAGAAATTATTCTTTAAAAAAAAAAAATGATCTACTTGAAATAAGAAAAAAACAGGCAAAAGCTCAGCAGCCTTACAGTCCTTTGTGGGTTCATACACATGATAGTTCCCAAGCCCCTTGGGAACAAGAAATGAGTCTTGTTTACCTTTGTGTTTATCTACTTTTTAATAAATATTTGTTGAATTAAATGGATTAAGTAAAAGATTTCATCTGGCTTGGTCCCAGCTTTGGAGCAAGAGAAGAAGAAATGCACATTTGTGGACCGCCTACTAAATGCCAGGCCCTGTCACATGTTTGTGTCGAGCAACCCACAGGACAATGCAACAGGGTGAGATTTGTCTCCATTTTTCAGATGAGGAGACTGAGGCTCAAACAGGTAGTGAGGGGCAGAGGCAACATTATGCCTCCCACCCAAGTCTGTCCATCTCCCAAGCGCATTTCCTCTCCCCTTTACCACAGTGAGGCCTCTGGAGCTGTTTCCGCCTTTTGAGGAGATAACTGTGGAGCCAGTAAAACATGTCAGTGTGACATCATTTCCTCTTCGCCCTGCGCACTTCCTCTCTTCCCCTCATGTTCACTGTGGCATCTTCCCGGTCCAGGACAGTGCCTTAAACTCAGTCCTGAGTTTCCTCAGATCCTGTTCCCCGACATAGCACCCCCTTGCCCCTCATGACCCACCCAGGGTCCTCCTTCCAGGGTCATGTGGGTGATAGGAATTTCAAAGGAATAAGCATACTTTTTTTTTTAGGTAAAAATTTACCTTGTTATTCCTTTTTATATTTCAGAAGCACTCCATGTTCATTGTTGTAAAAAATCTAAAGATTTAAAAAAGCCACATTACCACAGAGTGCCTGGAGGCAAGGCTCATCAGCTCTGATCCCCAGTTTCCAAAACATGTCAAAGGGGAAAAAATATGTATCCTAAGTGCACAAAGAGTTTGTATGTACACATCTGCTCATTGCTGCATTGTCTATGCACGTGAGAAATTAGAAGCAATCTGCATGTCTGTCTATAGGGGATCGGTTAAATAAAGTATAGCATATCCATGCAAGGTCCACTAAAAGGTATGATATCAAGCCGAGGTCATTGACTTAGAAGCTTCTTGACTTAAGATTGAATGATAAGCAACACTGCCGTGAATATGATGAATAGTTTCTGTTTGCTTCTCTGGTCCACCCTCTACCTGTCTCCCCTCTGCTCTGTGCCTTGGGAGATTGGCCTCTATGGACTCTGGTTGGGTTTGGCCAGTGGAAAAGCACAAGTTATTGGAGGGTGGGGGGAGAGTGAGGTCAGGGTATTTGTTCCTCTGGCTTCTCTCTGCTGGAGGAAGGCTACGGTTTCTGACAGATAACCGTCTCCATATAGCTCAGGTTTGCAGCAAACGGCTCCCCCCCCTTGGCTACAGACCCAGTGGTGGAACTGACTCTGCCCAGTTGCTAGCTCTGGGGTACTGCACTACTTGCTGGTTTTCCTAACCTCTGCCCACCCCTTTGTAAATAGTCCTTTTATTCCCACCCCTCAGCCACCCAGTTGAGTGTGCCATCTGTTTTTCCCAAGAGCCCAAAGAGTACAACAGCAAACCCCATTTACGCAAAGATATATCCATCTATATATCCAGTAAGGAGGGTCCAGAAGGATGTTCCTGAAAACATTGTTGTCTCAGTGTGATGGGATTTAGGTGGGATTCTGTTCTTCTTTATACGTTCCCGATTTTTTTTTTTTCACTTTTCTTTAATGAGTAGGCATTTTCTTTGATTCCAGAAAAACACCACCAACAACAAATAAAACAGTTGTTAAAAGATCAGATGAGACCAGGACGTGAAAAGTGCTCAATTTAAGGTCCTGATAAAGGAACCGATTAGTTCAAGGATATCTGGGCCTGATTTCCTCCAGGTGGAGACGCTTCCCCCACCTCCCACCCCCCTGAATGTAAATGAACCAGGTCAGCGTGCCCTGGCTTTTCCATTCCAGGGCACCTCAGCAAACCTCAAGTTCAGACCAGCTCTTTCCGTTCTCTGGCCCCTCCTGTCCTCCAGGTAAGCACCCCCTCCCGGCTCCCCGTGCACCCAGGACAGAATGGGCAGGATGAAACCCAGGGCAATAAGCTCACAGGGAAGCTGCCTATCTCCTCTCCTGGGTTAGCATATCTGTGCCAAAATGGAAAGAAGGGACTTCCAAAGGAATGCTCCCTTGTTCACAGAATTTCACCATGAATTAATCCTTGTTCATGGGGCTATGTGGCCCTTAGTCCCAGTAATGGTGCTAAGACAGAAATCACAGCTCTTGGGGGTGGGGTGAGGAGGGGGCCCTGGATAACTGTGAACCCTGTTCTTCTAACACAGGGGAAAAATCCTTGTTTTCAAGCGGCTAGGACTGGATTCTGTGCTATTTATAATCTGCTGCCGAGCTAAGGCGGTTCTGCAGCTGGGCCTGGGAGCTAATCAGCACAGTTTCAGAGCCAGGTCTGCAGAGCACACCCCTCTCCTGTGGCAGTCCACCCCCCACACACTTACCCCAACACCGCCCACCACCACCACCACCGACCTCCCTTGCTCAGCCCCAGCTCCCAAGAGAGAAAAAAGGAGCATTTAGAGCAGAAAGGCCAGCATCTCGGCTCAGGGATGACGGCGAGGACTGTGACCCGCCAGCAGGATTGATTTGCTTAGAGCAGGGCTGTGGAATGTCCACAGAATTTGGCACAAAGGGCCTTTCAGAGCTCTGGGGAAGGGGCTCATACTACACGCTCCGTTTCCTTCTCCCAGAAGTTGCTCTGGATAGAAAAACAGGGTCCCCGGGAGGGCAAATTCCAAAACCCTCCCATTGTGCATCTTGGCAGGAGAGCAAGCATAGAGGCAAAACTTCTGGAATCGGGCTCAAAAGACCTGAATCCTAGTTCTGCCGCTACCTTGTCTGGCTGGTGACCCAGGACCGCCCCCCCACCCCCACCCCCGCCTGTGGACCTTGGTTTTCCCAGCTGTAAAAGGGGCTTAGGCTCGGTGATTTTCACTCTAAAAATTCATTAGAGCTCTTTTTTTTTTTTTCATTTTTACCGGGAGGTCCTGGGAATCGAACCCAGGTCCCTCCATATGGGAGACGGACACCCAACCATTTGAGCCACATCCGCCCCCCTAGAGCTCTTTTAAAAAACAAATGGCCATCCCAGGGAATGGAGAGGGCCTGCATCTGCAGGCAGGATCATCCCACCCACCATATCCATGGGATATAAGCCCTCTCTCACTTGGAGTTGGAGTGGACATCACCATCCCAGTCATCTCTGGATTGGGGGAAGAACTATGGACTAGAGTGGACTTGATGGTATTCTCTTGCTCACATATGGTGATTCTTGCAATGCAAGAAATTATAACAATGAGGTGGAGCCAGTGGCCACTTGACAGTTTTTGGGTAGGGAAGGGATGAGCAGTTGGAATACAGGGCTTCTTTGGGAGTTGGAGGTTGTCCTGAGTACTGTTGTGGCAATGGATGTAGGCCATTTTAAATCAGCACACACCACTCAGAACTGAGTGGGAGAGAGCGTGGTCTACAGTGTGAACTGTGGTCTATGGTTGGTGGCAAGGCTTCAGGATGTGTAAGTTCATTGAGGTTGGTGGGCCACACTGGGGGAGATGTTTGTGTGGGATGTGGTGGGAGGTGTGGGAGGTGGGCAAATGGGAATCCCAGTGGGTTCCGTGTAATATTTTGGGTAATCTAAGCACCTCTTAAAATATATGTATATATATATATATAAATAACATTTTTGTAAGCAAATACACATATATGCATATATATTTATATATCATTTTACAAATGTTTGTATGTATTGTGAGAATTTTGATTTTTACCCATAATAAAACAAAAAAAAACAAAACAAAAAAAAAAACAACAATCTTGCATAGAAGCAGAGTATATACAGTAGGGTAACTGGCTGCAGTAGAGTGGGGGGGGAGGTTGAGACCTGGAAGTTGACCCACTTATTCTCCTTCTCAGCCTACTCTCCAAGGATCCCAGGGCTCCCTGAGAGTCTGATCATTGCTAGGCTCTGACACTCTACGTTTTGAAGTTCACTCACTCATTCATTCATACATTCAGCAAATATTTATTGAGTTCCTACTGTGTGTCAGGCTGGATGTGGTGCTGGAAATGAAGAGATGAATGAGAAAACCACCATCATGCCTCATGGAGCTCACACTCTAGATGGGCAGATAGAGCTTAATTATTTTTTTTTTTTTTTTTTAAAGATTTTATTTATTTATTCATTTATCCCCCCCTTGCTGCCTGCGCTCGCCGGGTCAGCCAACCACGCCGTGCGGGCAGGCCTGCCTTCACCAGGAGGCCCCGGGAACCGAACCCGGGGCCCCCCATATGGTAAACGGGAGCCCCACTGATTGAGCCACAGCCGCTTCCCGATAGAGCTTAATTAAATGAACACAATAGTTAGAAATGGATATAGATATACACACATATATAAATATCTTCACACATTATATAGATTCAAATTGTCATAAATGCCATGAAGGAAAAGAATGGTGTTTTAAAAGACAACCACAGGGAGACCTCCTTACTTTAGGCCACATGGTTATGTGGCCAGTCAAGTGGTGGCATTTCAAGCCGAGGACTGGAGGATGGAGAGGAACCATAATGCAGGGGAAAGGTCTACCCACGGAAGGGTCAGCTTGCAGGAAGACTGGTCACAAGAAAGAGCTTGGTACCTCTGTGGGAGGCAGGAGTGCAGTGAGCAGGATGAGTGGTAGGGGCAAAGGATGGTGAGTCAGGCAAGGGCCTGAGGTGCAGGGCCTGGAAAGACATGACACGTGGTTTGGACTCTAACTGAAGTGCAGTGGGAAGCTCCTGGAGCATTCTGAGCAGAAAAGTGACATGTTGAAGGTACAGTTAAAGTTCTCTCTTGTGCTCCAAAGAATGGCCAGACTAAGATCTGGTTCCCTCAACTGGCTAATCTGAGAAATAAATTTGTGCTACCCTCAAATACTTCTTTGGATTTATGCAGAGATATAAATAAATGGCATGGTGGGGTGATACCTCAGTTTGTTCTGCACATAGTGGTATTACTTTTTAAATCAAAGCTATAGGACTACAATCCCACAAACCAAAGGACTGAGTCTTCCACATGACCATCTCAGCTTGCCCAGCAGGAAAGAGGAGGGAGATCCTTTCAGAAGGAAAACCTCTCGGTGCCCCCTTGAAACCCACTGGAGGCACTGCCCAGCTCAATTGCATGGTTATTCTTGCTATCTGCTCTACTCATGGAAGTGACATGGGTGGGTCAAGGTACCAAATGTTGCCAGGAATGTTGCTAGAAACTGCTCTTGGGTGTGTCCTAGAGTGCCTCCTCCTTCACTTGCCCCCAGTGCCGCTGGCTTCCTGGCCTTGAGAAATTTTCTAGAAGCAGGAAAGGCCTGATGGCACAGGTTTGCCATGCACCCTTGAGTAAAACGCCGAACCTCTACCTGCTTTACCTCCGTATGTCTACCTACCTTTCTACCACCAAACCATACCAGAAGAAATAATTCAAAGTTACAGAGACACTTTGAATTCATTAGCAAATTGTGCTCTGTAAATGGGTAACACTCATTTGGCCATTTTCTCTCCTTCCTTGAGGAGAAAGTCCCTTGTTAATCATGGGACAGTCTGAGTAAGCTTGTTTTTGTGTTTGGTGAGTAAGGAAGCCCCTCATGGTATCTCATCATATTTTCTCCCTTTTCTCTCTGGATTACCAACACTTCCATCTGAAGGACATGCTGAGGAATTATTATGAGTCAAAAGGGAGGAAGAATGACAACTGATTTTTCTGATCTGGAGTTGGGAGGGCAAGTTCAGTTCAAAAGTTTGCTCTTCCAAACTTTGTGAAAGTTTAGATACTCTTAGGTGATTAAACTTGGTATTTTAATATCTGAAAACTGCCTGCCTGTCCCCAGAAAAAACTGCCTTTGTTCCTCAATTTACCTCCAGCACCCAGCTTTTCAGGCAGCTGGTGGTGGGGAGCAGGGGCTGAAGGAAACATCCCAGCCAGGAACTGTGAGCTGTTGTCCTGGATCAGACACTTTCTCCCCAGGAGAACTTAGCCCTGTGACCACAGAGCCCCTCTGCCCCCCAAGCGTGGTACAGACAGCTAAGGCGGCTTGCCGAGCACCCATCTCCACTTCCATGGAGCAGGTATTTTATTGCATTCTTTTGAGCTTAAGAACTCCAAAATTAGATCCCAAAAATATGCCTGAGAAACATTTTATTTCATGGGAACTCAAACCAAGTAATGAAAACCATCAAAAAGAACTAGGCAGTCTGTGTCCTGAAGTCACCTCTTCCTGGGAGGTCTAAGGAGGTTTCCTTCTGCTTTCCCTGGATTACCTTTCCCCCCCCTCCCCCCCCCTCCCTTTCCCTTCCTTTCCCTTCCTTTCCCTTCCTTCCCCAAGGAGTGATGCCTGCTGATCAATAGAGCTCGTGTTTGCCCAGGGATGGTGAATTATACACTTATTGGGTGAAATCACACCCAGGAGAGGACTCCACTCTATAAAGCAGGACCAAACCTCTAGCCTTCTGGCCACAGATGTAGGTCTTCTTGTTGAAATTATCTAAAGAGTTGCTTCAAGTCTCCAGACTAAACAAGAATTGATTAAATTACTTCTGGGTGCCAGTTGTTGGGCTAGATGGAGAATTGTGGACGGAAGTAAGGCAGAGTCTTGCCTTGAGATTCCACAATGTGGTGAGGGGGTAGCAGAAGAAGTTACCTCCTGGAAGGTGACAAGCACTGTGATAGGATTCAACACCAGTGTAAAGAGAAGACATACAAAAAGCTCAGCTATCTAAGAAACATGCCAGTGACACCTGGATCAATCATCTCTCGTCTACTTTCTTTTTTTCTTTTTCTTTTTTTTAACAGTTTATGAACCATTTTCAAACAGCACCTCATTTGTTCCTCACAGACATCCGGTGAAAAGGCAAGATGACAGTGATTTTTCCTACTTGATAGATGGGAGACTGACATCTCACAGGGGAACAACCTTGGTTTCCGTAGCAGACATATAATGGGTACTAATGGTAAGAACAACAAGAATAGATTCCTTCGATTAAGTACTTCCTCTCTGCCAGGACTGTGCCCTTGACAAACATGATAGCTTTTAATTCTCACAACACTTCCAAGCAGGTATTATTAATCCTCTTTTTTACAGAGAGGGAAACTAAGGCTCAGAGACACTAAATAAGTTCTCCCATTTCACTAAATAGTAAGAGGGAGAGCCAGGAACCAAATCTAGTTCTGTGTGATGCTAAACATTGTGCCATCCTGCCTCTAAAGAACATGGTTTTAACAAAAAAAAATGCCTGAGTCCAAGTGCCGGCTCTGCCAATAACCCACTATGGCATTAAGCAAGTCATCTAACCTCTCTGAGCTGCAGGGTGGTTTAAAGACTCATTGAAGCCATGTGCTTAACTACAGTTCCTGGGACAAAGTAGGTGCTGAATAACTATTGGTCTAGTGTATAAGGAACATGGCTGGTCTTTATCCCAGTGTCTGGGAGGTAACCTCTATTTGCTTGGAAATTCCTGTGATAGGAGTGTCTTTCGTTATTCATGGTGGGCCCCAGAGCACACCTGAATAGTTTATGTTAACAAGTAGTCTTAGGGTGGATACTCTTCACGGATGGTCACCAGGAGGAGCATCTAGGTGATTTGGGGGTTGGGACTTTGATCCATGTCCTATTAGCCTGTCGTCCAGGAAGGGGAGGGAGGCTGGAGATTGAGTTCACCCAAATGGGCTTTGATCCCATCAATCATGCCTACATAATAAAACCCCAATAAAAGCTCTGGACATGAAGCTAGGAGGTCTTCCATGATTGATAACATGCATGCATGTGCCTGGAAGGTGACATGTTTTGACCTCACATGGAGAAGCTATGGGAAGCTTGTGTTCCAGATCCTTCCAGACCTTGCCCTATGTGTCTCCTCTTTTGGCTTCTTCTGATTTCTGTCCTTTTTTTAAATTTAAATTTAATTTTTATTATTTTTCATTTTTAGGAGGTACCGGCTATTGAACCCAGGACCTTGTATATGCGAAGCACGTGCTCAACCACTGAGCTATAACCACTTCCTGACTTCTATCTTTTTTGCTATAATAAAACTGTAATCATAAGTATCGCACTTTCCTGAATTCTGTGAATCATTCTAGCAAATTATGGAAGCTGAGATGGGAAACCCCGAATTTGTAGCCAGCTGGTGAAAAGTGCAGGTGGCCTGGCTTCCCGAACCTGTGGCTAGTATTTGAAGGACAGTCCTGTGGAGGGTCTGGCTTCACTCTGGGTAGTCAGTCAACATTATATTGTAGTTGACTTAGTTCTTGCAGTCATTTGCAATTGCCTTTTGTTATCACTACAATAAATGGGAGCAAGTATGCAGGAGAACAAGCCCAAGAACCCAGATTCTCTGATTCCTCAGCCAGAACCTCCCAGAAGGGCTGCAGGCACTGGTTTCTGCCAGCCTGGTTGTGAGTTGCGCTTATGCGCCCTTTGCTTGTTATCTCACTGCCTGGGCCAGGCCAGGCCTGAGGGTGCTGTGGGCTCTTGTGTGATAGTTAGATGAAGAGATTCTTATCTCTTCTGCCTGGGAGTCAAGAGAAGTGGGTCCCCACACAGTGAGGCCACTAAAAGGCTCCTTCCCTGCTCTGCTGGGCCTCAATTTCTTCATCTATATGTCAAGGCTTTTACACGTGGTAATTGCCAAGTCTTGTGTGATCTGGAGATTTCTAAGCTGTGGCCGAAGTGGGTGTTGTGAAGGCTCAGGTGTGTGGTCATACTGCCTGGGTTCAAACCCCAGGACTACTGCCGCTGCACTGTGCTACCTCCAGCCAAGGGCTCATTATCTCGGATCATCCGTTTCCTCATTCCTAAATATGGAGGATAATAACAGCTTGTATTGTGGGGCTGTTGTGAGGATTAAGTGAGAGGATGTACTGGGCACAATTAAGTACTCAATAAATGCTGGCTGTTCATATCCTTCTTACGATGATCAGGATGAATACTTGTTGGCTTCTTGACTTCTAGAGGAGAGACCAAGAGTGGCGAGAAGAGATACAAACATCATCCACCATCTATGAATCTTGGGTTTCCGCTCAAACAGAAATGATAGTAACCTCCTGTATTAGTCAGCCAAAGGTGCTGGTACAAAGTACCAGAAGTCTGTTGGCTTTTATAAAGGGTATTTATTTGGGGTAGAGGCTTACAGTCACAAAGCCCTAAAGAGTTCAACTCAAGGTTACTTTCTTACCAAACTCTCTTGCCACTTGTTGAAGCAAGATGGCAGGCAACGTCTGCGAGGGTTCAGCCTTACTTCTTCCCCTGAAGGCTCTGTGGTCCCGGCTTCTTCTGATCTCAGCTTTAGGCTGGCATAAGCCTCGTCTCTCTCCCCAGGGCTCGTTTCTTTCCAGGCTCGGCTGCTCTGTTCTCTTCACAAGGTCAGCCATAGACCTATCAGGCTCATCTCTCTTCCCAGGGCCTCTGCCATGTCTATTGAGCTGCCTCTCTTCCTCTGTGTTCTTCTCCTGTGTGTCTACTTCCATGGGAGAGTCTGTTTTATCAACCCAAGGGGGCTGGGACTCAATGAAGTGGTTGAATTATAGCCCTAATCGTAACATAATTTAATCAGACATCTCAGCTGAATCTAATACAAGCAAAGAGTATCATGCCCAGAGGAACAGACCAGTTTACCAATATAATCAAAATCTCTTTTTGGAACTCATAAATAATATCAAACTGCCACACCTACCTTGAAAGGTGTTGGTGGGGATTCAATGAGGTGATCGATGAGCTGTGCCCAGCACAGGGCCTGGCACACAGTGGGGGCTTTGTAAATGCATATCGCTGGTGGTGTTATTCCTATTTCAAAGGTTTAGGAATCTGCTTCTTTTCATGCACTGCTGGTGAGTGTGAACTGATGCTATCCCTGTGACAGGCAATTGGGCAATAGTGTTCAAAACTATAAATCCACCTGTCCTTTGACTCAGCAACTCTCTCTGTCCTTTGACTCAGCAACTCTCTTCTGGTTACAGATATAAAACTGGGTTATCCACGGCAGCACTGGTTGTAACTGTCCATCAGTTTAGGACTGATTAAATAAATATGGCACTGTGGATTGGAAAACCAGGCAGCTGTGAACAAAAAGGTAGAGGAAACTGTTTATTTTCTAAGATGGAAAGATCACTAAGATACATTGTTAATTTTGTTAATTGGGACACAAGGCATGGAACATGATCTATTACCCTCCAAATGTTTACAAGTTATACAAGAAGGAGTGTGGGGGATATAATCATATTAGCACAGAATGCTTGTATATGCATTTTTAAAAGGTCAATAGGAGGACACACCACAGGAACCGAGTTTCTGAGAGAGAGTCAAGGGATGGAGACTTTTCACAATAGCTTTTTTTTTTTTTTTTTTAAGTTTTTTTTTTTTTTTTTAAGATTTTATTTATTTATTCATTTATCCCCCCCTTGCTGCTTGTGCTCACTGGATCAGCTAACCATGCCGTGCAGGCGGGCTTGCCTTCACCAGGAGGCCCCGGGAACCGAACCCGGGGCCTCCCATATGGTAAACGGGAGCCCTAATGATTGAGCCGCTTCCCCACAATAGCTTTTTTGTAATATTTAAACCTTGAGGAGTCTTACCTATTCAAAAAATTAAATACAGTAAAATTTCATAAAGGAAGGCAGGGAGGTATGGAAGGAAGGAAGGTAGGAAGGGATGGAGAACTAGGGGGCGGGGGGAGGAGGGTGGAAGGGCAAGCAGCTAAGAATATCAGATGTGGTTGAAGGAGATCAGGCCTGTCCCCACTGAGGGGGGTGGGCGGTGAGACACACGGAGCCTCACTGTGCACTGGAACTGGCTGAGCTTGAGTGTCGACGACGATAAGGAAGGAGACGCTGACTTACCAGACAGAACCTGACACCAGGAGAAGTCTGGCAGCCCTACCTGGCACACTGACTCTTGACAGGGGTGTGACAGCAACATTCAGCCTTGCCCTTATTTTCAGCAGCTGCACCCACTCTCACGGCCCCCTCGTCGGCTACCTTTCCATTCCAGGAAAGAAGGATACGGGTTTAGCCTGTATTCACCTGCTTTCTCAAAAGAGCATAAACATAAAGGAATGCCTATTGCATATTCTACTGCCATCGTCTGATTTCTTAGGTTAATTCACATGGCAAATAAAAGTGCCAAAGGTACAAAGTCTTCTGGAAACCAGAAAAATCTTAAACGCATGGAAAACAGAGGTGTCGATGCTCACTCCTCACGCTAGCATCCCTGTGCCTTCCTGATGACAGAGAACCATCATCTTCAGCCCAGGAGTTCTAATAATTTCTTGTCATCAATGGCATGAATTTAGAGCTGAATACACAGTTGTATATAGAGAGGAGTATTTCTGATTCTTTTCTGGATGTTTGACTTTATTCAAATCCCTGCCTAGGCTTTAGCACATATTATTATTAAAATGTTATTGATACATATGATATGTCAGTTTGTATAAAATTCAAAAGTATAACCATGAATAATAATAATAATAATAAATGCAATAGCAATTGGTGGTTTTTCACATCCACTCTCATTTGATCTTCAAACAATCCTGTAAAGTGGGTATTTTTTCAACCAACATTGACTGAGCTCCTCTTATATCCAAGATACTCTGCTAGGTCCTGAAGTTTCAGAGAAAAAAAACAACATGAACTTGGTATATAAGAAGCCAATAAACTGCACAGAGACCAATTCACAAATGAATAATACAATGACAGGGACAGATATCAGATAATGTGGGAGCACAGAGAAGGACACCGACCAGCTGAGGGGCAGGGAAATGATCAGAAAAGGCTTCCGAGGGAAGGCGTGGTCTGAGTGGAGCCTTAACGGGATGAGTAGGACGTTGCAAGGCAAAATCAGGGAATGGGTGCTCCTGAGACAGTACAAAGGACCCTTCATCTTTTGGGGGAATGGGATGGGGAAGTGTAAGGAGGTGGTGGGGATAAAGACAGGAAAAAACGCAGAGAAGTTTTGAAGGGCAGGTAGAAAGTTGGGGAGACTGTTGAGAGAGGGAGGCCTAGTTTCTAGATGAGGAAACCGAGGCTTCTGATCACTCTTCAATTTCTAGGTCAAGTTTCCTCTTCCTCACTGCTTCCTTTTGAGTTGGAAGTAAACCAGTTAGGTAGTCAGAGGTCCCTGTAGCAAACAATGGCCTGGTGTGGCCTGGTAAGTTAAGTCTTGAATCTTAAGTCCACGTGGACGCAGGCAGAGGAAGCACTGAGTCAGCTCCTTAAAGGGGGCCCTGGGTTTCCCTGCTTCCTTCTCCTGTGCCCTGCAGCCAAGCCACAGGAGAAACGAATGCATCTGAGGTCTATTCGTAACTCTGTAACTCCGGGTTCATGTTGCTCAGCAAACTTGTTAGTCCAAGACCTATTCTTTTTTTTTGCAGGACCTTAACTGGGTTGGCTCAGGGCCCTGAGGAGCCGTCTGTCTGGTTCTCTCGCCCCAGCCAGACCAGGGCTGATCCCTCACATATCTGGCTCAGCACCACCCACAAGCCTAAGCAGGGCCCCGAAAACCACCTCTGACTTCACAACCCGCTGTCTCACACTCTGGGAGGTGGGCTGTGTCTGGGCTTGCTCAAGTCTGAAAACAACAAAAGGGGCCAGGCTGCTCAGCCCAAGCCCTGCTAGGAGGTTGGCACAAGCCTCAGGTACCGGGCTCTGGCTGGGAGCATGGCCCCAGGAATTTATAGAGGGGACTCAGGGGAGAGTCCTGACTGTGCGAGAGGGGGAACAGCTCCTAGTAGGTGAGGGTGGTTCGCAAAGAGAAGGTGCACAGGATGTGAGTTAAGAGCCTATGGTATGTCCTGTGTTGGGGTCCCCAGAAACAAACCCTGAGTTGAGGATTTGGGTACAGGGGATTCATCAGGGAAGAGCTCCTAGGAGAGACCAGTAAGGGAGTGGGGGAAGTGGGACAGGGAAGGGGAAGCCCCAAGCAAGAGAGAGGGTGGCCTGAAACTGTGAAAGGACCCTACATACTTTGGAGGCATAGAGTCATTTCCTGCACAGTCCCAGTCCCACCTGATCCCATAGGGGAACCCTGCAGTGTAAATTCTGCCTTCAGAGTTTGTCCCAACTCTAGGCTAGAAAGCAGGGCTTTCATAATCCCATACCAGTTAGGCATTGGGCAAGGGCCTCCTCGGGATATAAATTCCCAAGAATTTCACGGTTCTTTGTGGGCAAATCAGCTCCACTAGCCCAAGGGCAGGCCTTGGTTCAGGTCATTAGCAGCCTAAGTGGATAGCCGCTAAGGATGGGCTTAAAAATGGGAAAAGGAATCCAAGGGATCTGGACAGGTAGCCTCAGACAAAACCGTGTTAGGGTCCCAGCTCACTTCGTTTCTACCTGTGTGACTGGCAGCAAATTATTTAACTTTACTGAGAGTTTTCTCATCTGCAAGGTGGGGAGGCCCATATCCCTTCCACAGGGTTTTTGTGCAGGTTAAATGAGATCATGTGAACAAAGTGTTTAGCATAGGGCCTGACTCATGGGAAGAATTATTGATGACGTCTAAACCCAGCATGTGCCCTTCTGAGTGGGCTTAACCTGGGCCATCCTGACGCAGGTGATGTTTAGCTCCAATACGTCTGCTTCCTCTCTGTCTCTCCCTCCACGCTGGAGTTTACTTCTTTCCCTTCTCAGAAGCCCAGCCCGGCTGGCTCCTCAGCACCTGCCACACCCGGGCAGGTCTCAGGACCTCTGCTTCGCGCCCCGCCTCCACCAGCCACTGCTGGGGCTTGTTCCCCCGGAGCCTCGCAGAACAGAGGGTCCCCGAGCCCAGGCTCTGTGTCAGACTGTCCAGGTTCGACTCCTTGCCTAACACTTGCAGGATGTATGACCTTGGCGCTTAGTCTCTCTGTACCTCAGTTGCTTTATCCGCCTAATGGGGATATGATCTCTCTACCTGTTAGAGCTGTTGTGAGATGTTCATGAGTTAATGCGTGTAAAGTGCTCAGTGAGTGTTGGCTAGTATTATCGTCACCATATAAAATCCTTGCAGGTCAGATCCCCCCCTTCTTTACTGCCCTGATCTTCAGGCTTATAATTTTCTGATCAGTCCCTGTTATTTCCACCCTCTGTCTCTGGGTTGGGCTCTGCCTGTGTCCTCCTTTGGACCCCTGGAGTTCCTAGGTGACCCCTGGGGCCTCACACGGTCAGCTGAGAATAATCTCAAACAAATTTGCAGTATTTTTCCATTTTCTATGCAGCACGCTGTCTGATTTGATCTGAGCCTCCTTTTTACAAATGAGGAAACTGAAACCCAGACGGATTAAGCAATTTCCCCAAGTTTGTCCAGCTTCTAAGTGATGAAGCCCAGATTACTGCCTACCCATCAACGCCAAGTTCAGTGCTCCTGGGAACCCCTGGCCTGTTTACCACTCCTGTCCCCCTCCAACTCCTCTGTACCTACAATGGCACCCACAGACCTCTGTGAGTTCACACTCCATGCAGTCTGTCTCCCCTCCTAGACTACGAGCCTCTGGACAGCAGGGACTGTGTCTTATTCATCTCTCTATGCCCAGCCCCATCACAGGGTCTGACATGTGGTAGATGCTAAATATGTGTGAGCTGAATGAATGAACGCATGAATGAACGAATGGTTTACCATGGGCATATGGAGTGGGAGTTGCAGGCTATGTGAACATTCACTTTTACAAGATAGCACCAGACTGTGTCTAAGTGATTGTACAAATTCCCACTCCCACCAGCAAAGCATGAGAGACACTGTCGATCCCCATCCTGTCCAGCATTTGGCACCGTCAGACAGTGCATTCCAGTAGACGAGGTATTTACATTCGAGTCACACTCCTCTCATCCCCCGTAGTGATGGGATGGCGTTACCACAGCTTTTGCCACCGATTTCTCAAATTGTACGAGCTGCATCGCCACCTTCATTGGTTTCCTCTGTCTTTGACCTGGCCCCTCCATGTCTTTCCAGCCTCATCTCTCTCTTTTTTTAAATGTTTTAAAAATAAATTAATTGATTTTTTATTAAAGAAGTTGTGGGTTTACAGAAAAATCCTGCAGAAAATAGAAAGTTCCTATATCCTTTACCTCACACGCACACAGTTTTCCCTATTGTTAACAGTTTGCATCAGTGTAGTATCTTAGTTACAACTGATGAAACAATATTATTATAATTGAACTATTGATCAAAGTCCACGGTTTACATTAGGGTTCACTGTTTGTATTGTACAATCCTATGGTTTTTTTAAAAAATGTATTCTAGTAACAAATATATAACCCAAAATTTTCCCTTTTAACTACATTCAAATACATAATGGTGTTACTTACATCCACAATGTTGTGATACCATCACCACCAGCCATTACTAAACCTTTTCCATCACCCCAACCAGAAACTCTATACCTGGTAATCCAGCCTTATCTCTTGACATTGCTTCTGCCCTTTGCAGCTAAGTTTCCAGTAGTGAAAATATTATCTACCATTTTATTGAGTATATATCATATGCTAGACACTGTGCTGAGCATTTTACATGTATTATCATATTTAATCCTTTCAACTACCCTACTCCCAACTACCCTACCCTATCCCTCAGGGGAGGAAATTGAGTCTTGGAGAGTTTAGGGTGAGCTCTCAAGGCACACAGCTGGTTAAGTGGGAAGGCCAAGTTATAAACCTAGGCGATCTGATTCCAGAGCCCACACTGTGCATTATATACTATAATGTATACTCCACTAAACAACTGTGTTTACAAGTCCCTGTATTCTTTCTCCTCTTTGCAGTTTCACCCAGGCCTCACCCAGACTGCTTTGTTTTGCTTGGTAAACTTCTCACTCTTTGGGACTCTAGTCAGGTGTCACTTCTTCTGGGAAGCCATGGGTACCCATGAGCTCTGGCCGCCATCACTCTACTCCCAAAGGAAATAATTCTGAGGATGAAGCCCCAAATGGCAGAGGTGAGAAAATTCCAGAGAAATGGGACTTCAGCCCCAAGGCCATCATGAACCTTTGGATGGAGGTCTTGCCTGAAGCCTAACACATTCTCTTTACTGTTTAAGCCATTCTGAGTTGATGTTTCTGTTATAGGAAACCAAAAGCTTAGCAATGATAGTGAGGTTGTAAATTGGAGCTTGTTCAGGGAAGAGAATCAGGATGATGAGGGTCTATCAGGAAGAAACAGGTAAAAGGAAAGATTTAGGGAGCCACACAGGGTGCCTTCTTCAGGGAAAGAGATGTCCTGAGGAAGAGGGTGCAACTTATTGGGTGTGGCCCCAGAAGGCAAGTCAAGGAACAGTGGGCCCTGGTAGGAGTGGTCCTGCCTGGTGCAGGCAAGGAGGGAGTGCATTGTCTGTGGAGAATTCAAAAACAGTGATGAAACTGACAAGAAGTCCATCTGCTCTTATGAGCACCACATACTGGACATTCTGAACAACTTCAGTGATAAAATACTCCCTTCTGTTGGGACAGACAGCTCCCACTGTCCCTCTGTTGCTTGACATACCACTCTCCATGAGGAAAGACGACAGGGAGTTAAGTTTCAACTTTGGTAAAGAAAGATATTTCCAGCAGGCAATAATGGAATGTACTCTCTTAGGAGTTGATGAATTATACATCACTGGCAGTATACAAATAGAGGCTGGAAAGCCATTCTTCTGAGCTATTATGAAGTAGATTTCTGAATTCAAAGACCTCTATAGCACTTGCCAACTCCAGGAGTCTATATAAGCAATGAAAAGTGAAATAATTGGAGAGCAGCTCTGTTCAAGTAAGAAGTGGGTCTTTGAGGGAAAGGAGGGGATTTGGGGTCTTCCCTATTAGGATGTCAGTAGCAATAAGATGATAGAAATGGTCCAGGGTCCACTGTTGAATGTGAATGCCCCCATGGGTGTTGGAAATCAAACCACATTGAATTCTGTGCTGACTAGAGGTCAGAACATGTCAATAGTTGGGAGCCAGGGCATGAGCTAAAGGAAGGAAGGGTCCAGAATCCAGAGGGTCATATAGAAGAAAACCCAAGTACTAGCAAAGGGACTCCAAAGTACGCACAATCACATCACAGTAACCTAGGGCAGATTACTTCACCTCTCTGCAGAGTTCCCACCTCACTGGTTGTATAAAGATTAAATGAGTTAATAAAGTGCTACATAAATGTTATCTATTATTATTTCCTTAAGGAGTCAACTCTAATGCACTGCCAGCCCCTTTCTGCTCTCCCACATTGCTATCAACTATCCCTCCCAGAATGTCAGGATAAATTTATTTCCCATCCAGGTCCATTCCAGTTCCTTAATAGCTCCTAAATGGTTTCTCTGAGATTAAAAATTTTGGTTCTCCTCCCCCAACCCTCACGCCACCCATATAATACTTCAGTGTTATTAGAGTATGTTTAACCTTTTATATTATTTATTTGTTCATTCATTTATTTGCTCATTCGTTCAAATAATTAGTTCTAGAAACTGTACAAGGCCTTAGAGATAAATCAGTCAGTAAAAACAAACCAGACACTTCCCCTCATGAAGCTTACAGTCTGATTGGGATGGGAAAGTAGGGGGAAAGGGCATAGGACATACAGACAAGTTAATAATCACGCGAATGCAGGTAAAATCACAGCTACCAATGCTATCACAGAAGGTAAGCAGCACTGCGAGACTGTGAAATTAGGGAGCGTTCTGGTCTGGGAATCTTATAGCTTAAATTTAATTTAATTTTACTTCCTTTATTTTTCCTTAATTTAATTTCCCTATTTTTAAATTTTGCTGTGCATCTTTGTATGGACCATTCTAATCATTTTTTAATGAGTCAAGGTATAAATAAATGCATGAATATACACCTACCACACATAGATACAGTATTTTCAGTCCTTACCTCTCTTAAGTTGGTAATTTACTACTGGGATGTCCTACAGTCACCTCAGATGCAATTAAATTTATCATCCTACCCCAAAATAGTCTTCTTAAATTCCTTTTCTACTAGTAAGAATATTGCAAAAAAGCCAACAGTCCTTCACCCTTTCCTATATCCACATTTTTTTCTATGTGACTTTGAAGTAACTCCTAACAAGAGGTGGAATCATTGTGCACTCCCCTTGAATCTGAACTGGGTTTGCGACTTGGCTTTGTCAGGAGAATTCAGCAACAGTGACAGTGTGCCAGGTCTGAGCCTGGGCTGCAAGAGGCTTCATGGTATTTAATTCTCTTTCTTGGAACTCTGCCCAGCTGCCATGTGAACAAACCTGCTGGAGGATGAGAGATCACATGGAGCAGATATAAGCCATCTCAGCTGAAGCCAAGCTAGACCAGCTGGCCCCTAGCTGAGCCAGCAGCTGACTGCAAACATGTGAATAAGCTCAGCCAAGACAAGAGCTGGGTTTAAACCACCTGATTTTGACCAGGTTATGAACCCACAGAATTGTGAGATAAATAAATACTAGTTGCTTTAACATCCTAAGAAAGAAGAGTGAAGTTGGAGGACTCATGCTCCTGACCTTGAAGTGTATTATAAAGCTACAGTGGTCAAAACAGCATGGTATTAGCATAAAGAATGGTACATTGGTCAATGGAATTGAACTGAAGGTTCAGAAATAGATCATTACCTCCATGGTCACATGATTTTGGATAAGCCTACCAAGTCTACTTTTCTGGGACAAAATAGTCTCTTCAACAAATGGTGCTGGGAGAACTGGATATCTATCACCAAAAGAATGAAAGAGGACCCCTATCTCACTCCCTATACAAGAATCATCTCAAAATGAATCAGTGACCTACACAGAAAAGCCAGTACCATAAAACTCCTACAATATAATGTAAGGAAACATCTACAGGACCCTGTAGAAGGTAGGGATCTCTTAAATCTTATACCCAAAGGATGAGCAACAAAAGAAAAAAATAGATCAATGGAACCTCCTCAAAATTAAACACTTCTGTATCTCAAAGGACTTTGTGAAGAGGGTAAAAAGTCAGCTTACTCAATGGGAGAAAATATTTGGAAATCACACGTCTGACAAGGGTCTAATATCCATGATAGATGAGATCCCACAACTCAACAATAAAGAGACAAATGACCTGATTTTAAAATGGGCCATAGCAGTTCCTAATAGGCGAGGAGAAACCAGTGTGTCAAAACCTCATTCTTGTTGCATGTAACTATGAATCTTGTCATCCAACGAGTCAAGCCAGGGGGTCACCGTGGGCCCTGGGGGCATGAGGAGGGAGGAATAGAATGGATTGAACAGGGGGTATTTAGTGGTCAGTGGAAATGTTCTGCATTACCTTACAGTGATGGGCACAGGACATGGTAAATATTATCAAAATTTATAAAAGTGTGCAGTCTAAAATGTAAACCAGAGTATAAACCATTGACAATGTTTAGTAGCTACATTTCATTATTTGTATATGTTATAACAATGCTACCATTCATATATAAAAAGGTATTAATATGGGGGGGGGGAGGAAAGGGGGAGGATGTTGAGTATATGAGAGTCTCCTGTATTCTGTGTGTGACTTTGCTGTGACCTAAAACTTCTTTGAAAACAAAATGAAAAACAGTGAGACACTGGGGAATGAGATGGGAAGGTGCCACAGTACAGACTGGACACCAGATATTGCAGTAATGAAAGGCAAAATGTGAAAAAAAATTTTTTTTATAATTTTCATTTTTTGATATCCCAATCTTTTAATTTAATTTAATTTAATTTTTATTTTTAAAAAATTTTTATGTACTTTATCTCTTACAATTAATCTTATCATTACCTATTTCATTTTCTTATTAATTATATTTGGCTATTGAAATGGCTTCATCTTTGAAGAAGCTTTGGATCACAGAAGGGTTACAACTGGGGCAGGGGAGGATCATTGGTGTATGGTGTCAGGGATGGGGGATGCATGGGAGAAGTTCACCTGAGCATACATATAAGGTATATAAAAATGTTCAAATGTTCACAGGGCATTGTCACAGTGGGTGGAGAATCACTCAATAAACAATAGAATACTGAATTCCCATCCTGGAGAGATCTGCCATATTCTCTAAGGCAGCAGCAACAGTGTCCCAAGTGCAGGGGCAGTGACTGGCAAAGGAGGATGATCCACTGATGGGCCCTTGATATGGATGACTAGACTTATGAGTCTTTGCTCTTGAAATTGAAATTTAGCCTATTGTTATGCGGTGCCTAAGGGTTGCATCCTGAGAGCCTCCTGTTTGCTCAAATGTGGCTTTTCTCTAAGCCAGACTCAGCATATGAATGCATTACCTTCCTCCCAGCGTGGGGCATGACTCCCGGGGATGAGCCTCCCTGGTACGAGGGATTGCTACTAAGTGCCAACTGGCAATGTGACTGGAAAAAGACCTCGAATAAAAGGGGGAAAAGGTAAAGACAAATGAGTTTATATGGCTAAGAGACTTCAAAGTGAATCGGGAGGTCATCCCAGAGGTAACGCTTATGCACATCTCAGTAGGATCTCATAGGCTTCCAAAATGGATACCACCCCAAATAGTGGGGCTCCTAGGGCTCTGGAGACACCCAGGTCCTATGGTCAGGATGGATAGCTCTGGAGTTTGATGCCTTGCCAGTGGACCCTACTTTGGAGTTTGTGCTCCTGAGAGTGACAGAGTTGGACTCAATTATGTCCTCGCTGCACATGGCTCATCTGTCCCTTCTATTCAAACCTATACTTGGTGCTGGAGTTTGTAGGTACACATCCAGAGACTTGAGTCTTCGGGCTGTCCATGTGCCAGCTGGGCCTGGAACCTTGGTGGAGCTGCAATTCCTTCTCTACAGCTCATTGTACTCACCCAGGACAACTGGCAGGGAGATGATGATGGACAATGGCCATCCCAGGGAATGGAGAGCGTCTGCAGCTGCAGGCAGGATAGTCCCATCCATCTTCCCCATGGGATATAAGCCCCCTCTCCATTGGAGGTGGAGTGGACATCACCATCCCAGAGTCCTCAGGATTGGGGGAAGAGCTATGGACTAGAGAGGACTTACTAGTATTCTACTATAGACATATTATGATTCAAGCAATGGAAGAAATTACAACGTTGATGTGGAGCCAGTGGCCACTGGAGACTCTCGGGGCAGGGTGAGGAAAAAGAAGTTGTAATACGGGGGCTTTTTCAGGACTTGGGAATTGTCTTGAGTGACATTGCAATGACAGATATGGGCCATTTTATATCATCACATAACATGCAGAACTGTGTGGGAGAGAGTGTGGTCTACAATGTGAACTATGGTCCATGTTTAATGGCAGGGCCCCAGGATGTGTTTATCAATTGCAATTAATGTACCACACTAATGAAGGATGTTTATGTGGGAGGTTGTGGGAGGTATGGGAGGTGGGGTGTATGGGAATCCCTATATTTTTTGTGTAACATTTATGTAATCTAAGTATCTTTTAAAAAAAGAAAATTAAAAAAAAAGGGGGGGGGGCTATAGACCTGAATAGCTCCCCTGCTTTTTTTTTTTTAAAGAAAAAATGCAAATGGCAACAAAACAAAAAACATGAAAAAATGTTCAACATCACTGGCTATTAGGGAACTGCAAATCAAAACTACAATGAGGGAAGTGGATGTGGCTCAAGCAATTGGGCTCCCATCTATTATATGGGAGGCCCCAGGTTCGATTCCCAAGGCCTCCTGGTGAAGGCAAGCTGGCCCACACCATGGAGAGCTAACAGCCTGCATAGTGGAGAGCTGGCGCAGCAAGATCACGCAACAAAGGGAGATGCAGAGGAGAGACAGAGATGCATCAGACCAGGGAGATGAGGTGGCTCAATCAATTGAGTGCCTCTTTCCCACACCTGAGGTCGTGGGATCAGTTCCTGGTGCTTCTTAAGAAAAAAAAGAGAGAGAGAGAAAGACGAGAAGAAAAGACAAGCCAACACAGAAAAAATACACAGTGAATGGACACAGAGAGCAGACAGTCAGTGCAAACAACAGCAAGGTGGGAGGTGAAGGGAGAGAAAAAAAAACTACAGTGAGGTATCCTTTCACACCTACTAGAATGGCCACTATTCAAAACACAGAAAACTAAAAGTGTTGGAGAGGATGTGGAGAGATAGGAATGCTTATTCAGTGTTGTTAAGAATGTAGAATGGGGAGGCGGCTGTGGCTCAATTAGTAGGGCCCCCGTTTACCATGTGGGAGGCCCCGGGTTCGGTTCCCGGGGCCTCCTGGTAGAGGCAGGCCCGCCCGCACGGCGTGGTTGGCTGACCCGGCGAGCTCGGGCAGCAAGGGGGGCAGAAATGAATAAATAAATAAAATCTTAAAAAAAAAAAAAAAGATATTCAAAAAAAAAAAAAAAAAGAATGTAGAATGGTACAGCCAATGTGGAAGTTTGGCAGTTCCTAAGGAAGTTAGATATAGATTGGCCATGTGACCCTACAATACCACTACTAGATGTATACCCAGAAGAACCGAGAGCAAGGACACGAACAGACATCTGTGCACTTATGTTCATAGCAGAATTATTCACAATTGTCAAAAGATGGAAACAACCTGTTTTCCATCAACTGATAAATGGATAAACAAACTGTGGTACATATACATGATGGAATATTATTCAGCTGCAAAAAGAAATGAAGTTGTGAAGCATTTGACAACATGGATGAACCTGGAGGACATTATGTTGAGTGAAGCAAGCCAGGCACAAAGGGACAAATATTGTATGATTTTGCTATTATGAACTAAATAAAATGAGCAAACTCATGGAGTTAGTAGCTAGAATATAAGTCACCAGAGAATGGAATGTGGTTAGAGAATGGAAAGTTGAGGTTTAATCTGTGTAGAATTGGTTAAAAGTTGTTTGTAAATGTGTAGAAATTAATAGAAATGGTGAAAGCACATCATAGGATTTGTAATTAGTAGCTCTAACATATGAATTTTTTCTTCTTCTTTTGGAGTAATGAAAATGCTCTAATATTGATTGAAGTGATGGATGCACAACTCTGTGGCTATATCAAATATCATCGATTATACACTTTAGATCAAGTGTATGGCTTATGAGCAAAAAAATAATAGGGTGGGTTTGGGGAAAAATACACCAAATGTAAGATATGGACTATAGTTAGTAGTTATACTTTGACAATGTTCTTTCATACTTTGTTACAAATTTTTCACAACGATGCAAGGTATTGCTGGTGGAGTGATGTATGGGAGCCCTATATGATGTTATGCATGTTTGTTTTGTAAGTTCACAACTTTTACTATGCACTTATTGTTTATGTAAGTTCATGTATGAATGATATACTTCAATAAATTTTTTAATGATAAAAATATTAGTTGTTTTAAGGCACTAAATTTTGGTGTGGTTTGTTATACAGCAAAGCTAACATCGTCTAAGCTTCAAACCCTAGGGTCACTTTTGAATCTTTTCCCTGTTCCTTTTGATTTTTTTCCTTCTTTACATTTCTACTTTTGTCCCACTTTCTCTCAGTTTTGGCTTCCAATTCTGCAAAAACTTCTAAGCATGCATCTTAACATTGAGTCAAATGAGTCACTCATGATCTCCAGATGTACTATGTGTTTTTCCACTGCCATGTCTTTGATCACCCTATTTCTTCTGTCTGAAATGCCCTCCACCAACTCTTTACTTGTAGGAATCCTTCCCATTCTTTAAAACTCTTCTTAAATACTGTTCTTTTATGATGCCTAGCTTCATCAACCAACAAAATGAAAGTATCCTTTCCTTCCAATCTCCTCACACATTACATTTGACTTAATTGACCTTGTACTATAAATGTCTCATATACTTATCTTGGCTTTCTAACATTTAAGGAGCTCCTTGGAGACAAGGACTATGTTTTTTTTTATTTTCTATTTTTTCATTTTTAAAGAAGCTTTACATTACATAAATGTTACATCAAAAATATAGGAAGTTCCCTTATACCCCACACTCTCCCACTCCCTCTCCCACACTTTCCCCCATTAACAACATCTTTCATTAATGTGGTACATTTGTTACAATTGATGAACAAATATTGAAGCATGCTACTAATCATGAACTACAGTTTACATTACAGTTTATACTTTGCACTGCACAATTTTATAGGTTTTGACAAAATGTATAATGGCCTGTATCCATTATTGCAATGGCATATAGGACAATTCCAGTTTTCCAAAAATGCCCCATGTTATACCTAATCTTCCCTCTCCTTCCCCTCAGAACCTCTGGTGGCCACTGCCTTTATATCAATGATACTAGCTCCTCCATTGCTAGAAAAATACTAAGTCTAATTTAGTCCATAGTTGTATTCCCCCCTTATGTTTGTTCATTCCCTAATCTTGACAATTTTGGGATGGTGATACCCACGATTACAACCCAACCCCTAAATTCTATTTTGAAGATATTAAAAGGATTTTAAAAAATCATGGTAATCAGACCCAAAAAAGGGCCAGCCATAACATACTGGACCATGGGAATGAGGAAGACTTTGTGCCATCAGAGGCTACGTCCTCCCGAAGCTGATGGGCTTGATCTTGTAAGTTTCAAATGCAGTCTAGGAAACTGGCAACCCCAGTGCCCACAGCGGTGGTTATGCCTAGGACAATTAGGAAATGTATGAAGAGAGGCACTGCCCTAGATATAAACTCACAAAGACAGTATAGGCAACAAAAGATAAGCATATGGCAAGCAAAATAAAGATAATACTTAAGAGAGCCATTCCTTTTATCTTATAGACATGTTCCTTAATTACTTAGAAAATGAATTAAGTTTACAAAGACTTTTAAATGTTCAATATCCTTCTGCATATGATCTAGACTAGAAAAGATATTATATTCACCAGGTATATTGGTATAGTGCTTAATACTAACCGATGCACAAGTTCCTCTTTGAGCTGCAATTTATAGATCTAAGCTCCAGGATTGCAATACCATACATATTGTTTCTCCATGGGAGCAGGCCATAATGCCAATTGTGTTTGTTTAAATTCTACTCACATTACTTTGGTAATTATTGCTCCACTTGGTATATCCTTCACACAGCCAGCATGCTACAGCACCATTGGCCCTTGGAGGGAAGCTCCAGTGTTTCACCAGCCTGGTGCGTAGTGCCCTTCAGAGCCAGTTTGGAGGCAATGTCCATTGTAAATCTGGCCATATCGAGCCATCACCAGGTGCTGCAGGAGTCCACAATTGCAACTTTCTTTAAATCCACTTCAGGAGCCATGTCCAGAGATGTGGTAGATCCTTTTATTATTTTAGGGGTTGTAGTGACCAGCCTAGCCAATAACTCAAATGGAGAGGCACTATGCAGGATACTGGGGCCTGCCTGGTTTGAATGCACAAGAGAGTCTGACAACACCAAAGTCCATCTCTTCTAATTTCTGTACAATTTCCAAATACTTCCAATGCAGTTTGTAACATATTAAATGAACCCAACCATTTCAGTATTTCACATTTTACTTCTACACCTTTACCATGATTATGTTAATTAACAGGTATTTTACTTTAGTAGTATAGGAGAAACTATTTTCTCCATTATTTTATGAAAACCTAAGATTCCCAATGGAATCAATATTTATCTTCCCCTTATCACCACCTTAACATGCAGATTGAGGTGGCCTCTGACAGGTTTCTCTGTTATGAAGCTACTTTTTATCAACATCAATTTAGGCTTCTAATTAATAATGGCTTCCTGGAATTAGCCATTTAATATTTCAGTTTAGAAAATGCTTTTGCAAACTTCCCATAACTATCCATAACCACATAGGCTATAGTTACTTCATCTCAAGACAAATTCCACTTTTACAAAACACATTCTCTTACTTAATGCTAACTTCTACAACTTTCTGTATTCATTCAAACCTTGTCTTACATGTTTCTACCTTGATTTTATGAAAACCAGCCATCTTATCTTAGGACAAAACACATTCCCTTAAACAAACTTATCAAATTTTAGTCAGCATTGACTATGAATTCACTTCCACAAAACCTCTACTTCTTTCTCTATCTATTTAAGTCTTATATCCTTCATTCTGTTCTGTGAAGAAAAAAAAAAAAAACTATTCATTTCAATTTAGGCAAAAACAATTTTTTTAAAAAAGGTTTGTAATAATTTCATTGGTCAAAAACTTACAATTTTCATCATCTTAAAGATTTAACAGACTTAATACTACCTTATTCTATTAGTATCCATATAAACCTAGGAAGATTACACCCAAGCTAAATAAAATTGGAACAATTATAGTTTATGCAAGAAATGTTTTTTTTCCTTTTTTTTTTTTTTCTTTAATAAAATTCTAAAATTGTGAATAACCTTAAAGGCATACTGACTGCCAGTTTCTGGAGAATATATTATAATTGTTTAATTTGTTTTAATCATTATTTAGAAAAATCTTTCCATAGCTTTCAAGGACTTTTTCTTTACTTACTGAAATTTGGCCAATGCATTATTACTGTCATCTCAAAAACTGTTAAGATTTAATTGGGAAATTATAGGACAGACTATACAAAACAAGGCTTATTCTGTAATATCCCCTCTGTTCCTGTCATTTTAATTTCCAAGCTTAGTAGACAGAATTCTAGGCTAACCACATATCTCCCCTATCTTTCCACACCCAGCCCATCCCCTTAGTTTCCTCAACTGGTTTTACTGGAATTTGGTCAATGTTAGGCAAAGACCCTGAGGGTAGGATAGGCTATAGAAAGATTATGGAAGAATTCAGGGCAAACTTTTTAGTTTCTTTCTTTTAAATAGCTTCTTTATTCAGATTTTATGTGACTTTTTATCCTGTTTGGCTTCTCCAATTTGGGCTTCAGGAGTATTCATTTACCAATATAAGTGCTTATTTAATTTTTGGTCATTTGAATATTGCTCTTTTAAGCATTTTCACTTATTAATATTGCCATTTGGAATATATACAAAACAAACAAACAAGCAAACACGAAAAGAGTTAAAACACACCAACAGAAACATACAACTCATTAATTTGACTCATGATTCTCACTCCTTTGGTATGGCTGTGTCCAAGCTCTTCATCATTTCCTATCTCTGATTTTTACAGCTTTTGAGATCTCTGTAATCAGTGTTGCCTGTAATATGCAAGCTCATTCTTGGAAACACTTTTATCAGTAACCAGCAACCAGTTAGGAATACTGGAGCAATATAAATGCAGTTCAGCACAAATTTAGCAATTTAGATAGACAGACATTTAATACCTATATTCTGGATTACTCTTCAGGAGTACATTTAGATAGAGACTTGAAGTTCAGGAGTGAGCTATTGATTCCAAACTGAAAGTTCTTTTTAACACCTTGATAAAAATTCTGATCAAAATAAAATGTATATAAAACTTAAAACATTGTCAAAATAACATCCCATTAAACTCTTCCCTTTGCCTTATTTAAGTGCAGCTGCTCTGCTACCTGCTATAGCAGAGCCAGCTAACTGCCAGAGTTTTTTGGTTGTTCCCATATTCTCTCGGCGGTCCCTACTCATCCTGGAGGGCAGCCACCCCCTCCACATGGATGTTATAGGCCAACCCGGGATTTCCCCTGTGGATTCTCCTTTCCCTGAGCATAAATCCACTACTGCCAGTGGTCCTTCAGTCTCCTGGCTCGTGGCTCACCAATTATTACAACCCAACTCCTGAAGGGCAAAAGTTGGTGTGGCCACAAGACCAAAGAATGCACTGGGCATTTAGTCAGGCATAAACTTTATTGGGACTTAGGGATAGAAGAGTATTTCTGAAGGTGGTGGTTCAGAAAATAAAGATAGTGCTCTGCAAAGGGATGAGAAAATGAGGGCTGATATATAAGGGGTTTCAGAACAGGGACATTCCATAGGGTATAAGAACAGAGATCCTGCTAGGGTCACTTGAAGCATACACATGGGGTGTGTTGATGTTTTCACTATGCTCATAGGAAAGATGTTTACCAAGGATGTTTACTGCTTTGGGAAGATTATAGTTTATGATACCATCTATGCGTTCGCTAGTCTAGGTCATGCAGGCGGCTATGTGCTGAGGACTTAGGGGGGCCTGGGGACTATATCTTTTTTTATTTTTATTTTTATTTTCACTTTTACTTTTAAAAGAAGCTTTAGATTACATAAATGTTACATCAAAAATATAGGAAATTCCCATATACCCCACCCCTTCCCCCTCCCAAACTTTCCCCTGTTAACAACATCTTTCATTAGTGTGGTACATTTGTTAAAATTGTAAGCACATATTGAAGCATTACTATTAACCATGAACTATAGTTTACATTATAGTTTGCACTTTGCACGGCACAATTTAATAGGTTTTGACAAAAATGTATAATGGCCTGTATCCGTCGTTGCAATGGCATGTAGAGCAATTCCAGTGTCCCAAAAATGCCCCTATGTTACAACCTATTCTTCACTCTCCCTCCCCTCAGAGCCTCTAGTGGCCTCTGTTTTTATATCAAAGATGCTAGTTCTTCCATTGCTATAATAATATTAATAATGTCTACTTTAGTCCATAGTTGCATTCCTCCCGTATGTTTGCTCATTCCTCGATCTTGTTGATTCTGGGATGGTGATGCCCACTCTGTTTCTGACTGAGAATGACTCCCGGGCATGAGCCTCCCTGGCCTGAGGGATTATTACTAAATGCCAACTAGTGATGCATTTGGAAAAAAGGCCTTGCCCCCAAGGGGGAAATATTAAATACAAATGAGTTTTTATGGCTAAGAGACTTCAAAGTGAGTCGGGAGGTCATTCCAGAGGTTACGTTTATGCATGTCTCAGCAGGATCTCACTGACTGCCACAGTAAACAGCGCCTCAAACAGGGGGGCTCCTGAGGGCTGTAGCGATATCTAGATACTATAAACAGGGCAGATAATCTCAGGAATTAGGCACCCTTTCAGTGGGCCTTACTTTGGAATATATGCTCCCCAATGTAACAGAGTTAGACTCATTTATAATTTCCCTACACATGGCTTTTCTGCCCCTCTTATTTGAACCTATAGTTAGCACCAAACTCACTAAATATATGTCCCAGAGGCTTAAATCTTTGATCTGTTCATATGCTGGTTGAGCCCTGAATCTCAGCAGAGTTGCAGCAGCTGCTCACCAGTTCATTGCCCAGGACAACTAATAAAAGGATGATGACGGACAACACCCATCCAAAAAAAAAAAACAGAGAGTATCTACAACTGCAAGCAAGGCAGTTCCATCCATCTGCCCCATCTGTCACAATTGATGAACACATATTGAAGAATTGCTACTAACCATAAACTGTGGCTTACATTATAGTTTATACTTTGTACTGCACAATTTTATAGGTTTTTGACAAAATGTATAATGGCCTGTATCTAAGTCCCTCTCAATCAGAACCAGAGTGGGCACCACCATACCAAAATTTTCAAGACTGAGGAGTGAACAAATATAAGGGGGGAATGCAACTAAGGACTATGTCTTACTTTGCTTTTTATATGCAGCACTCAATTCTATCTGGCATGATTTTGGATTGCCTTGAGCCTGAAGTTCATCATAGGTGAACTTTTAACACCTATTAAGTGGGAACATGTGTTTGCCTGGCCCTCCCTCTCCCTCACCCATCACATCTTCAAGCAGAGTTTATTTTAACTTACTCTTGCAACATATCTTCAATATCTTCTCTCTTCACAATCTCCACTATCTTGGTTTAGACCCTGTCATCTCTCACATGGGCAATTACAAAAATCCCCATCTACTCTTCTTATCTTCAAGGCTGGTGATTCTAAAATGCATATCCTTCCCTGCTAAAACTTTTTAAAGGCTTCCCAAGGGCAGAAGACATAGTCCAAGTTTCTTTCAATGGTTTAAGAGGAATGCTCTAGCCCCTGCCCATCTCTCCTATTTTAATGCCACTCAAATTCTATGCTTTTCTGGGCATGAATTCCTTCCCAATAATAGGAAAATAGAGCAGGCCATGTGCTGGGCATCTACTGTTTTTGTCTGCTCATTCTCTCTTCCCTTCTCTGGCTAACATATCCCACCCTTCAAACAACAGATGTGGCACATGACCTAGGCTGATAAAGTATTTCACCTCCCTTCCTCAGGAAGAAGTAGTCTAATCAGAGCCTTTCCTGAGATTTTCAAAGTAGAGCTGAGTGAGAGGAGTTCCTTTCTTCTCTGGTTCTGAAGCTGAAGGTTGAGAGTTCAGAGCTGCCCATTTCCACCATGTGAAAGAAGTTGGTCAGAGAGAAGGAAACCAACTCAGGGAGAGGAGCAGAAACAAGATACTCAGAGCATGGCATTCACACAGCCCTGGATTCCTGGTTCTGGTTTCTGTGCTAATGCCAGGCTCATTTGTTCAATTCTTCTTTCTATTTCATAAGCCACTTGAGGAGTCTTTGTTAAATGTAACAAATGTTCCCAACTAGATTGTAAGTTCCATGCATGCAGGAACTATGTTGATTTTGTTCTCCATTATTTCCCCAGCACTATAATTAATATTTATTTATTAATGGAGAGCCAGGTCTGTGGGGGAAGGGCAGAAGGGTATTAAGACCTCCCAGATGCGGGGTCGGATGTGGCTCAACTGGTTGGGCGTCCGTCTCCCATATGGAGGGACCCGGGTTCGATCCCCGGGACCTCCTGGTAAAAAAAAAAAAAAGACCTCCCAGATGGGGCTCCCAAAGGCCCACTAAGGTAGACTTCACATGGACAGGTAATGCAATTCAGTAATAAAAGAAGGATCCATGTCCTCCTTCTTTAGACTCTGTGTGGACAAGTGATCACCTAAAAGTAAGATTTTCATTTCATTAATGGACTAGAACACAATGTTTCCATATAAATGGGAAAACATTATATGGAAGTGTTTGGCACTTTTTTGAGGGGAAAGATCTCATGATATTTATAAGACCTGAGTTTAGACTCTCAGAATCCTTCTTACCAAGCTAGAGACAAGTTCTCCAAGAGAAATGAAAACATATGCTCACATAAAACTTGTACACAACTGTTCATAACAGCATTATTCATAATAGCCCTGTGGCCATTGGGCAGGTTGATGTAATTATGAATTCCAAAAATATAATTGGATCATGCTTGTAAACTGATCTGTTAATCTGGGCATGATTAGGTTATGATTAGGGCATTGACTGGGCCACGTCAGTAGGGCGTTGAGCCCTACCCCTTGGTGGGTGAGGAATTGAATATAGAAGGCAAGGCAAAGAACAGAGTAGAAACAGTCTTTTGAGAAGCAGTTTTGATGTTGGAAAGAAGGCCCCAGGAGAAAAGAAGCAAGCCGTTCGCCTGATCGTCTACAGCTGACCTTGTGGAGGAAACAGGAGCTAAGCCCAGAGAGAAACGCAGCCCCGGGAAGAGAGGAACCCCAGAAGCCTGAACACTGGCAAACGCCGGCAGCTGTCTTGCTCTAACACATGGCAATGGACTGTGGTGAGAGAAGAAACTTAATCCTTTATGGCCTGGTATCTGTGGACTTCTACCGCAAATAAACAGCCTTTATAAAGACCAACCCATTTTTGGTATTTCACATTAGCACCCCTTTGGCTAACTAATACAAGCCCTAAAGTGGAAAAAATCCAAATGTCCATCAACTGATGAGTGGATAAATAAAATTTTCTATGTCCATGCAATGGAATATTATTTGGCCTTAAAATGGAATGAAGTGCTGATACAAGCTACAACATGGATCAATCTTGAAAACATTAAGCTAAGTGAAAGAAGCCAGACACAAAAGACCACAAAATTAATGATTCGATTCATATGAAATATCCAGAATAGGCAGATCCATAGAGAAAAAGAGGATTTAATGGTTGCCAGGAGCTGGGGGGGGGGGGTGGAGAAACAAATAGGGAATGACTATAAAGGGTATAGAGTTTCTTATTGGAGTGATGAAAATATACTGGAATTAGATAGTGGTGATGGTTGCACAACCTTAAGAATAAACTAAAAAATACTGAAACGCGCACTTTAAAAGGGTGAATTTTATGGTATGTCAATTATATCTCAAATTTTAATAAAATTCTTAAGGGTAAAAAGGGTGAGTCTTTATATCGTTTGTATCCTATATAGATGCTCATATGAGTCTGTTGTGACAAGAGCTTGATTCTAGGATTTTGACTATTGGTCTAGCCTATCTAATGCAACCTTGCCAAAGCGAAGATATGTTAGGCCTAGAGAAATTATTTGGAGGAGAGAACTGGTTTGGGGAGCTGATATGGTAGTTCCTAAATAAGAATAATCAGACACTTCCATTGGAAGGAATGAAGAGGGAGCCTGGAGCTTTCATCCAGCCCTGCCTGGAACACTCCCAGCCTTAGCCCCATTATCTGTGTTGGGATCATCAAGACTCAACCATCAGGTTCTTTATCCCTTTCTCTGACAGGCAGTACAAGAAGGTCCCAAGTCATCACCAAGACTGTACATTCCTTGATCTGGCCCTAACTCCCATTTTCCCACTTACCAGTACATCTTCCAAAATCTATTGACCATTATCAGCAAAATCCTTCATACTGTCAAAATCTTCTCTCTGTTCCCTTTACTCTCTTGCTCTAACTTCCATCCTCCCCAAGGACTACCAGCTTTGAAGGTCATGTGAAGAGATGATACCACCCACCACTTCTCCTGGTTGTAGTCATCACTAGACCCCTGAGTCACTTCCCACCATTTCTCTAAGACTCTAGTTTCTGACCCATTGTCATTCTCTCCATCACTACTGCTGCCCTATTTCTTGGTGATTTCAATGTCCAGCTAGATAATCCTTCCAGCCCTGGCCTCTCAGTTCCTTGATCTTTCCTCTTCCAAGGCTCTTATATCTCAGCCATCTACTACCATTCTTATACCCTCAACTTTATCATTATCAGCCTCTTCTGCCCTACCTAAAATCTTAATTTTATCCACACCTCTCTGATCACCTATCTTTCCAGCTAACTCCCTCTGGTATCCAATGGCAACAACTCTTCAGCTCCATTAGTATCCCCAGTCCATTGAGCTCAATGGTTTTCAGCAATAGGGCTCAGTTAAGTAAACCATGGTGTGTCCAGGAAAGTACAGCACTGGCAAGTTCTGATTCTGGAACCAGGCAACCTCAGCTCTTGACCTACTCCTGCCACCTACTGGCTCTGTGACCTTGGACAAACTATTTAACCATGTCAAGCTTCAGCTTCCTATAAAACAGTGATAAAATCTTTAAGATTATTTGAGGTTTATATGAGATATTGTAACATGACTAGAATGGCGCCAGAGCCACATGGAGCTCTCAGTAAAAGAAGAGTGGCTATTACGGGTAGCGAGCATTCTATTTTTTGGTCAGCCTAGGAACCATTTTCATTCTTACAGGAGTAGGCACCCCAGCTTTCCTTGAGAAGCAACTCCTTTCCTAGTGCAGGAAGAGCCTAATTCCCAACCCAGATCCGTGAACCCAGCCTGGCCTGTCAGAACATCCACCCCCTCACAATAGTGACGGATTAGGGGATGGGCACATGACCAAACCGAGCCAAGAGGCATCTACACAGGGGCTTGTTGTTGGAATAGTTGGCACAGGGAGGCCCTCTGCCGAATGTGGAGGTAGGCAGACCCAAGTGGGCGGCAAAGAAAGCCCACCTGAGAACAGCCAACACAAAAGAACACGGAAGGGAGAGATGGCAGAAGGCTGAGTTCTGAGGAGGTTGTCTGAGTCTTTCCATCAGTCATGCTTAAAGTCTACTTCTGGTCTTTTCAGTTACAAGAGCCAATACATACCCTCAATGGTGCTTAAGCTAGTGTGAGCAGGGCTCCTCTCTCCCTCACAGTTCAGAGGGTTATGCTATTATATATTGAAATACTAGTCTGCCATTATAAATTGTGCTATAAAGCAACATTGGAATGCAGAGACATGCTTTTTGTGTATTTTTAATTGAGAAAAGTAACTTAGAGAATAATATATTCAATAAGAGTCCTAGTTTATAAAAAAATATACAGATATAAAGAAAGAAGTCTGGAAGATATCTATAACAATATGTTAGCAAAAGATATAAATGTTAACAGTTAGCGTATATTACATAGACTGTGGATTTTTATGGGTAGTGGGATTGCAGGTAATTTGTGTTTTGTTTTGGTTTTTTTTTTTTTTTTGCTGAATTTTCTAATGTTTTTATAAAGTACATAGATTATTTGTACTTTTTTGTTTTTAAAGGAGGTTTCCAAAATGAAGAAAAACATCTCTTCCTTGCCACACTGATCAGAGCATTAAATCCCACTTATCCCCGTGGCCCCGCCTGCGATGCTGCCAAACAGTGAGGAAGCCTGCCTGGGCCTGGGTAAACCTGTTCTCCACTCCACTCTTCTGTGGGTTTGAGGTTCCGGGTGAGCCAGGCCTTCCAACCTGGCACCAAGCAGAATGACGACATTGCCATTTCCAAGTTTAAACGATCTTAGAGCTGTTGAGAAGTTCAGAATTAATCGAGTCTGCCCTCTTGGGAGAGGGGTAAGCGAGTGATATGTGTACAGAGCTTTCAAAAGGGATTAAGTGTGGCTTTGGGAATTGTGTGTGGTGGTTGGGGAGGCTGTGGGGATATTTACATGTGGTATTACTATCCAGCAGGACTTGGCACCCTCTTCCTCACAAAATGATTTATGCCATGATTTTCCTAGCATGGAAAGGTGGTTTTTGCCCACATTTGGGAGGGAGGAGAAGCCAGGGTTCCAGCCATGTTAACTGACTCACTGAGAGGTGCACAGCAAGAACTGAGGTGTGATTTAGGGTTCTTGACTCAGTTCCCAGTCCCGGTGCCAATCTTTCTCTAGCAGGTCTGCTTCAGACATGTGCAGGCTGCCTCAAACACAGCAAGGCCGCCCTCCCTCCCCTTCTATGAGAGGATTTTAAAAATCCATGTCAAAGAGTTTTTCCAGGTTTTTCCTTTTAGAAGCACTCCAAGTTCTTCCCTACAGTCTATTCCTATCCGTGTCCTCACTCAGAGAGCCAGACTCATGGCGTGCCTGCTACTGTCACTGGCTTCAAACCGGGGTTACTGCTTGGGAAAGTCGCCAGCCATACTGTGTATGTGGGGTGGTTTGCACTTTGGAGATGGTCTTGAGCCCGCTTCCGGTGGTTTAACCATCTCCAGTTTAGGCATCCTCCTCAATCCAGCCTCAGCCCCTTGCTGCCACTCATGTCCCTCCTCTGTGCACGCCATGCTCCAGCAAGCTCCCCCTTTGCCACGCATGCCCCCTAACCTTGCACAGTGGTTTTGCATCTGGAATGCTTTCCTACACGCTTGTCTTCCTGTTCATCCAATGTTTTAGTTTATTGATCACTTACAGAGTGCTCACTCAGTGACAGATGGCTGTTTTAAGGTTTTACAAATATTAACTCATTTAATCCTCACCAGACCTTAATGAGGTAGGTACCATTATTATCCCATTTTACAGGTAAAGAAACTGAGGCACAGATACTTGCTCAAGAGCCCCAAGCTAGCAGGTAGGTGCTGGAGGCAGGATTTGAATGCAGGCATCTGGCTCCAGAGTCCCTGTGCTTACCGCTCAGCTTTGCTCCTCTCCTTCAACCCCTTTAGTCTCCTGCCCAGTGAAGCGGCCCCAATCCCTTTTACAGGACCCTCCCTCTTCCTGCTCTGTGCTCCAGAGCGCTTTGCTGACCTCTCTGGGATCCTTTTTTCTCTGGGTGGGATTTTCATTTGCCTCGGTCTCCCACCAGTAGGGAGCTTGCTAGATAGTAAATGCTGTATAATGTTATTTTCTCTATGGCCATGCTGGCAGGACCAGGAGGAAGGAAAGGAAACTGAAATCTTTGCTGTGTGCTTCTGAACACTCTGGAAAAAGGGTTTAAGAGAAGAAAGTTAACACTAGTAGTCAAAAGGAGAGATAAAATAACCATGACGTTTCTTTTCCCTTGCAGTCTTTAGTTTCTGTACCATACCATAAATTTCTATACCATTTAGTTTCTATACCATAAGTAAATAGAAAGGGGGGCGGGGGGGGGATCTGTAGCAGTGCAATGTCTTAAAAGAAGAAATCACCTTAATTCAATTTAACTCATTGTCTTAGTTTCCTAGTACCACAAACTGGATAGTTCATAACAACAGAAATTTATTGTCTCACAGTTCTGGAGGCTAGAAGTTACAAACCAAGGAGCCTGCAGGGCCATGCTCCTTCTAGAACCTGCGGGGAATGATCCTCTCTTGCTTCTGGTAGCTTCAGTGTTTGCCAGTAGTCCTCGGAGTTCCTTGGCTAGTGGATGCATCACTGTATTCTCTGCCTCCTCCAGCTTCACGTGACGTTCATCCTGGTGTCTGTCTGTCTCTGAGTCCAAATTTCCTCTTCTTATAAGGATACCAGTTTGGCCTCATCTTAACTAATCACATCTTCAAAGACCCTATTTCCAATAAGGTCAAAGTTACGGAACCAGGGGTTAGAATTTGAACATATCTTTTTTTTTTTTGGTGGGGGGGGGCACAACTCAACCCTTAACACTCATCAATTAGTCACTTGTTCAATGCACAATTACTCAGTACCTGCTATATGCCAGGCACGGAGCTAGGTATGGAGTTACAGTGTCACCTATGACTCGGCCCCTGTCCTCAAGGAGCTCACAGTCTTGTACGTGAATAGCTCAAATTCAGGGCTGGTTCAGAGAACATGCTTTCCTATTAGAGAAATTGTGGGAATGTAGAAGAGGGGATGGGAAGTAAGGGTTCTAGCCAGTTTAAATTTTAAAAAGGGGGAATGTTTGCGAAGGAGATCAGGGGCTCGCAGAATTGCCAGGAGACTGGACTGAAATGACCAGATTTGGGACATAGGCAGGTCCAAGGGAGCCCCAGAAGGTGAGGAGAATGACCCTGAGCAGATATCACACCTAGGAAGGGGCTGATTCGTCCTTGTTGCTGCCAGAATGTCCTTGTAACACATCTCAAAGTCAAAGTCCCGGGACAGAGCATATGACAGGCTGAGCAAAGTCACATGATCAGCTGCTTGCTAAGACAGAGTGGGGAGTAGGAGGTGTTAGATCCCAGTTCAATGAGGCTCGGAGACAGATCAAAGTTCGGGGTGGGGGTCTGAAGAGAGACTTCGGCCCACTTGGCTGACTTGGGTTTGCTCTTAGATAGCCTAGGGCTGGGGTATTAGCAAGAACAGTGAAAAAGTACTGGCTTTCGCTCTGTCGGGAGGGGTCTTGTGTTGGCATGCACATTTTGTCTTCCAGGGGCAGAGGGTGGGGGTTTTGGGATCTGTTATCGGGGCAGAGGAGACTTGTTGGCTCCAGCTGGGTGTCTTGGGCGGGTCATTTTGCCAAATGGTGCTAACAGAAGGACCTAGCACCTTTGGATTCTTTAGTGGGAGTTGGCTAAGACAGTCTCTAGTAGAGGAGTCCCCTGAGGGAGATCAGTGCTCTAATAAGAAAGAAGTGATGCTGGGTACAAGACAGCAAAATAAAGATAATCGTAGGATTTCAACAGTAGGCAGCAAGGAAGGAAAGGTATTCCAGGGGGAGAACAGAATCTGCAAAGGTGTGGAGGAGAAAAGCCCTCGACCCTGGTTAGGGACCATATAGAAATAGTCCACTGCCATCAGAGAGTGGACTAACGCCGAGCTATACTGAAAGACAAAGGCCAAATCACAGACAACTTTATAAATGCGTTGGTGAAAAGCCTAGACCTTGTTCTGTGGGCAAGCGGTAGCCACAGAAGTTTTTTTGAGAAAGCAAGCAGCCATGCCTGTGAGAGCAAAGTAGATGGAGATTGTGTTTCTAACTCGTTTTCTCCATATGCCTAAAGAGGAACTGGCTGTGCTGTAGCAATAGCCGTGAACACTGCGGAGGCACTTTGGGGGAAGAAAATGAAGCAGCACAGTCAGTGGAAGACATTTTAAGACATTTCATTGTCCCCATAAGATTGGATGCAGTTTCACAGCCTGCTTTGGATGGCCCTGCAGGAGCCCAGAAGCAGAGGCCAGTTCTTGGAGCAGGAGTTGAACTAATGAGATCGACTTCATGGGGAAGAAAAGCTTTTAAATCGCTTCATTTTCTCCTGGGTTTGTGTTTCTTTATTAATCAAAACTGACTAACTGAGTCACTGTCCAGGTCTCCCTTGGGAAGAAATCTATAGTATTTTACCTGCTCAACACCTATTTCCACTTCTTGTGGTAACAGCTTATCAATTTTTGTTTATTTATATTTTTTAGGCAAAGGAGTAAAGAGTTTATTAAGAAACTAGAAAAGAGATAGTGGGGAAGCAGATGTGGCTCAAGCGACTGGCCTCCCATCTATCATACAGAAGGTCCAGGGTTTGATTTCCAGGGCCTCCTGGTGAAAAGCAAGCCGGTCCACACCGCGAGCTGGCCCAAGTGGAGACCTGACCCACGCAGAGTGCTGGCCTGCGCAGGAGTGGCCCACATGGAGAGCTGGCATGGCAAGACGATACAACAACAAAAAAAGAGACACAGAAGGGAAACAATAAGAGACACAGCAGACCAGGGAGCTGAGGTGGCGCAAGAGATTGAGCGCCTCTCTCTACTACGGAAGGTCCCAGGATCGGTTCCTGGTGCCACCTAAAGAGAAGACAAGCAGATACAGAACACACAGAGAGCAGACAGCGAGTGCAAAACACCGGGTGGGGGGGTGGGGGGATAAATAAGTAAATCTTGAAAAAAAAAGAGTGATACTGTACACCCGAGACATGGGTGCAGGCCAGCACCTCAAATTTTTATTTTGAAGAACCCCTGCACCATGAGATTCTAAGCCCTTGATATTTTAGAGTGGCTTGATCCTATACTCTGGCTTCTGGAGAAGAGGAGGCTGCACATAAGGTAGGTGTAGTCAACCAGAATATTCTATTCCCATTCCCCCACCGCCACCACAGTGATTAGCTGAGGAATGGATGCGTGACCCAAGTCAATTTAAGAATGTCAGCTCTGGTACTTTGTCGGGGTCTTTGGGAAAAAAGGTACCCTCCTTCTTCAGGGGTTCCTAACTGGGTACAAGTTAAAACAGGAGCTGCTGATGACCATCTCCACCACTGATCACTTCACTGGGAGATGCTGCCCCTGCCAAATAAAGAAGCCAACCCAAAGAAATGTGGAGCTGAGAAATAGAGAGATTGTTTAAGCCCTGGACCTAGTCATGTCTGACCTAGATGTTCTCCCCGCCCCCACCCCCCATTTCTATCTCTATCTCTCTCTTTCCTGCTTAGGCCATTTTGAGTTTATTTTCCTATTACTTGCAGCTAAAAGAATTCATAAAATCATCTCTCTCACACACACACACACAAAGGAGTGGGGGACAGGTGGAGTGAAGGAAGGAGGCTGGGGGACAAGAGAGGCCCAGGGGGGTATTTGCTAAGGGAAGCCAGACACTCAGAGCCAAAGGCAGAATCTGGTTCCGTTCAGCCCCTCAATCCATCCCATCTACGTTGTTCTGAATCTAGACTGTGTCTTCTAGCAGGACAGCTTGCAGAATCTAATTGCTTTTTTCACAAAATGGTAATCAGTTTTAACAGGTTACCTTGCCCTGCCATATTCAGGCCATACTGGGGGGGGGGGGCGCTATTTTGGGGAATGAGGTCCCTTTCCCAATGCTCCTCAATTCAGACCAGTTGGGGGACCATCCCTTAAATTTTCATTCAAGATACAAATTACAGAATGGTGGCCCATGAACCCTATCTGCAGAGACGTGTTCTGTCCGGCTTCCACATTGTTTTTGTTTTTTAAAAATTGGTTGCTAATGTTTAAAAATCAGAAGATTTTATCTGTATTTCCAAGTTTTCTTGAAAAAATGGAAAGTATCTTCCCACTGGACCCATTTTCCTACATGGCAACTCTAGACTGGAGCTGAGGAGCAGCTGGCCCTTTGCACAGCTGTGAGCTCCCCAGGCTGCCACAGTCCCCACCCAGCTGCTGCAATCATTTAGGTCCCCTGACAGACAGTGGTAATGACTTGATGAACTAAAAATGTCTCAAATTCCCCCAGACATTCCGATTTTACTGAGTACCTACTTGTGGATTTACGTCACTACTGTTGATAAAATAATTCCCTGGAGTTATAAATTCACAAGTTCAAAATCCCTGAGAATTCATCCTGTAACACACACACTGAAAATCCTCTTTGGGTTGGCAGCAAAGGGTAAGGATGTGAGGGGAAGAAGAAATACAGGAACGGTACCTTTGCCCTCATCGGATTGATTTAACCCTATACCAAAAGAGTGTAGATCCCTGGAGGCAGAGTGCCTGGGTTGGCAACCCAGCAATCATTGTCTTTATCCTCTTGATCAAGTTAATAATTTTGCTGTGCCTCAGTTTCCCTATCTGTAAGAAGCACTATATTCTACTCATCTGGGTTGTGGTGAGGATTAAATTAGTTAATATACTGAGAACAGTGCCTTGCACACTGTAAACACTAAATACATGTTAAATAAACCATATATATATTATATAAATGTTTATATATAAATCATATGTAAATTTATAAGGCCATATTTACAGAAATATATTTTATCATGAAAAACTTATGTGTTCCACACATGTACAAATTACTTCACTACAAAGAAAATCCTTTTATCAGCTTCCATTATAAAAAAATAAAAGTCTGTGTTCTTAGGGGTAAATAATTTGGTAGAAAACTTCTTAGAAAGCAATTAGATAAAGAAAAATCGTATAAGGCCTCTGTAACTGTAGGTTTTTTCTCTCACTAATTACAGTTCCCATGATCACACACATGCTTCCAATGAGAGTGTAAATTGCTACCAGCATTTTTTTTTTTTTTTTTTTAGGCAAGGGAGTAATGAGTTTATTAGGAAACAAGAAAACTAGAAATGAGATAAGTACCCAATCTGAGGCGTGGGTGCAGGCGTGCACCTGGGGCCCCAGGTCAGGCCTTTTTAAAGCCTTCCGCCCCCCCTTTCCTAATGTTGGGGAGGGGCCCCAGCTGTTTGCCCACCTGTTAGCTCTCAGGGGGCCAATGGGGTTATCTGGGGCTTCCCCTTGACCCCAGAAAGAATTCCAAATGGGACCTCATGGCCAGGGTCTAGGTGGGGTCTTTCCAGCTTTGTTTTCAGTAGCAGGGGCTTTCCAGGCAGGGTCTCCCGGCCACGGGCTCCGCCAGGCCCCAGCTGTGACTCGTCTCCCCTTTTCCCTGGACTAACCTGCGTCATCTCTCTCCTCAGAGAGCTTACACCGTAACTCCTATGGGCAGGGCAGGAGGCCCTACCTGACAGAGCGTAAAACCCTCTGGCTAGTCTATTGAGGTTGAGGGAAGACGGTCCGTCACTGTGGTTGGAACTGGATGAAATACCCACATAACTAATATCTTGGTCTGCTACCAGCTTTTTGAAAAATACACCACTTTTCTCTAAAATGTCAGTTTCAACCACCGGCTCCTGAGCACCAGATCATCACCACCAAGCTGGGAGTTACTGAGTGGGGTAAGGTTGTCAAGCCAGAGAGTTTGAGCAGGTGAGGCAGATTTGTAGAAATATCCTTTATTATACAGAATTTATATGCTCCAGCAAATGTGAGTGCAAAATTTCTGTAAAGCAAACCTTCTCTTCCTATTAATAGCTTCCAATAAAAACAAGGTAAGGTGTTCTCAGGATATGATTAATTTGGGAAGAAGATTTCTGCTTGGAAAGGAATTAGACAACTTTTAGTCTCCTGACAGCATGGTATTTTCAGGTAGGAAGGCAAGAGAGCATGGTGTTGAATTTGAAGCCCTTAGTTTCAGAAATCAGATGTCTTGGATTTAAAACCCAGCTCCACCATTTACTAGTTGTGTGACCTTGGACAAACGGCTAAACCTTGCTAAGCCTCAGTTTCCCCATCTGTAAAGCAGCAGCAAACATCGTAGCCACCACGGAGAATTAGTGTGACCATTAAGTGAGATAATATGGTAAAGGACATTGTTTAGGACCTAGACCTTAGTAAGTAGCTGTTACCTACACAAAGCCTGTGACGCTGTCACCCAAGGTGGGAATTCTCATCTCATAGGGTTGTGGTGAGGATTAAATTAAATTGAAGCACTTTTATGATTCCAGAATCTTCCTTCTCAAATCAGTCGTGCATTACCTTCCCCATTTTCTTGGATGATGGAAATTTCTCCCATGCCTAGAGACTTCTTGGCATGACACAGCTCCGTGTACTTTGTTCCCCTTTTCCTTTTTTCCTTATGTGCTAATAATGGTTGCTATACCACATGATGGCATCAAAGGTTTCTCTTTAATAGATGATGTTGGGGTTTTTTTAAGGCTGAAATGTCAGGTATTAGGAAAATATCTTTTTTAAAAAAAAAACTAGATATGCAAAGTTGTTATATGTCATAGGTTGGGTTCCATGGAAAACAGACCCTGAGGTGGGGATTTACATGTGGGGTGCTCTTGGTATCAAAATACATGGGAGAAGGAAAGAAGCAGAACAGGTCAGAGGGAGAAAATGGGCTGTGATACAGTTGCAGCAAAGGCCTCTCAGCCCACCCAGGGAAGCTCTGAAGCTGGAATGACCTTGAAGAGTTTTGTAAATTGGAATGAAAGGGCCAGGACTTTATAGCACTGTGTTAACTGGCCATTGATTGTAGGCTCCTCCAGGGAGGGGATATGCCCCTGGGCGAGGCAGCCAGCTTCAGCTAAGGGCAATTGTAGCTTTGTGGTGGAGAAGGGGGAGCTCAGTTGCTGTCAGTTATCAACATTCCAGCAGCAAGGGGAGTCCTGGGTCTAGATGGTACACCTCAGTGTCCACTACAAGCCACTCCTTGGATCCACTTGCTTTGTATAAAAACGAGGGTTAAGGGGATGAATTACAGCCCTTGCCACTGCAGCTGATCCCAAGGCTGCAGCTAATACTCATGGTCTCCTTCTCTCCTCTCCACTCCGTACTTCCCTCCCCGTCAGCTAACAGCACTGCTGATCAAGGGGCCTTATCTGGTGGTGTGATCCACACCCTCAGCTCGGTTGTCCTGCCTTCCTCAGGCTGTGGCTGTTGCATTTGTCCATTTACCATATAAACAAGGCAAACTTCACTGATGAGGTGAACCCTTGAAATGTCACAGGATTTATCTCCTGCCTCTCGAGCACATAAATCTTACCAAGACTTCCTATATATTTGCCACTTGTTGTTCATTTAGTCTAATTGACCTGATGTCATCAATACAGCGGGCCAGTGTGTAGTTCTCTAAAATGTGTAGGTGGCTCTGATCTCCTTGGCATGTGTTAGCTATAGGACCTTTAGCTCACTAGGCATAGAGTTTGATCCCTCCCTATGGAGCAGACTGTCAATGTATATTGGTGGCCATTTCAAGTGAATGCAAATTGCTGCTCATCCTCCTTTCTAATAGGGAGGCAATTTATCATGTGCCTGAGATCACATGAGTCTGCTCGGATTTACCCACTACTTCTGACAGCAGCTACAAACGAGGCTACTACTTGATGGTAGTCCACTGTCATCCTCCAGGATGCACCTACTTTTTATAGAACCCAGATAAGTGAATTAAACAGAGTTGTGATAGGGAGCAGCGCCTCGCAGCCTTCAGATGTTTAAAGGCAACACTAGTTTGTCATCACTGCAGGGGATTCGACATTATTTCGATTAACCATATTAACAGTGGGGAGGGGGCAATTTAATCTTTCCCACTATAAGAGCTCTTACGCTACAAGCCCAGGAACCAGTGTGGGAGCTCTGTGTACCACCAAGTGCGTCTTTTCCAAGTATACACTTGGGAACTAGGAAAAGGACAAAAGTCTTGTCCATGAACCAAGTGGATCCACTGTGAGCCAGACTTCATTTTCTACCTGGTCCCCACAAGACGCCAAACTAACCAGGGGCCCATGTTGACACTTCAGTTCTCAGATAGTAATAACTTGGGCCTGTGTCCAACAGTCCTTGAAATATTGGGGTATCTCCCTTACTCCAGGGTAGGATTGCCTGAGTAAATAGCCATAGGGCTCCTTGGGAAAGGATTGGGGAAATCATTACCAATATGTATTTGTCCATCGTGCTGCAGGATCTTCCTCCTAGGACTCATTCTCTCTCTCAGTCAATGTGTTCTGAGTTTGAAAATGGGTTCAGTTCTGGAAATTGAGCAAGGAATCATGACTTTTTATTGGAGCAGCTGCCTTTAGCCTCCTGATCACCCGTCTTTGATTTCTTTTGATTGTACATTGAGAGGTCTTCTTCTTGGCTGTCCATCTATCTTGCCCCTAGGTATGCTATATTTTATTACCCATCTTCATGGCTCTATATGGTCCACCCTAGGACAATCAACCACCCTGGTTTGCCCACACTGCACCAGGTTTAATATGGATGTCCCCTATCCTGGGAAACTCCTCTGTCCTGGACAAGACCCCTTTCTCCCTCAGGACGCATTACTACCTTGCCACTCGTTATAATAATTGCATCTACCTAGTTTCTACACCTTATAATGTGAAGGTTCGTTGAGCACCACTACTTGGCTCCGATTATTTTGGGAATTATCTTATCCCCAGAAAGACCACCTCTGTTATTGTCAGTCGTGGTCTTCAGATGAGAGCCACTATGGAGCTATCTCAGAAATGCCAACAACCCTTACACCAGAGCGTCCTCTCAGCCTTCCCACAGAGCAGAGAATTTCAGGCTTTAAATGTATATTCATAAATAAAAAAATAAAATAAAAAATAAAAATAAAAAGTATATCCATTCTAGCATGCCCACTTCTCTGAGATTTTGATCCCTCTTCCACATCTGCCATGGTGGTTCTGGCATTTCTATCACTTTCTTCAGGCTTCCAAGGGCCATCCTAGCAGGATGTTTGCTCCATTTTTTGCAGGATATTAAATCCTCTATCATGAGAGGGTACTTCCATATTGATACACTCTACCTATCCAACTTGATGTTCTGCTTCCCTGATCCAGTACCCTCAGGACCAAGTCCCGTGGACTCTTGCTTCTGCTGGTAACTGTTGGCCTGCAGTCAGCTCATTCGGGGGTGACTCCAATCCTCCCATAACAGACCCAGGACTTCCCTGCCCGGGTTATTGAGTTACTGCTCTAGGCCAGGAGGTGATACAGATCCTGAGAAGGACAAGACATCTGAGTCATCTTGGGGGCAGTGGGGGTGGCACTAACTTTAGCAGGGAGGAGTGGGTTACTTCTACAGGCCCAGAGGATTCATGGGTGTCTGGGGATTCCAGATTTTCTATTGTATTGGTATACATATCCCCATCCCATCTCAGGGTTCCTTTCTTTCTCAACAGAGCCAGACCTTGCCATAGAAGACCTGCCTTATCTGGGAGTTTAATCTTCTTGGGAGCTTGTCTATTCTTATGGTTAAGTCCTGGGCCTTATTCCCAGCTTTATGCTGTCTCCTGGATGCAGGAGATGAGAGTTAGTTATATGCTGGCAAGAGGCCCTCTAGTTTTCACATTTAGCCTTTAATTGCTGATAAACCTTCAGCTTTTTATTCGTTGTTTTCTTTTCCAAAGTATCCATTTTTTTCCAACAATGGCCATCCAGTTCTGTCGCGTCTAGATTACCATTTCCACCGACTTCTCACTTGGTTTACCACCCCATTCACCACTGGGGACAGCTTTAACTACTGCGTTGTTGCACCCACGCCACGGGCTCCCATTGCTCCTCCTACTGCCCGTGATGTGTCCTCATGCTCTGTTTCCTAAGACCATTCCTCTGACTCCCACAGACGGGGTTCCTTGGGAAGCAGACTCTGAGATGGAGACCAACAGGTAAGAAATTCGCTGGGGAGGGCTCTCAGGGCAGAGAAAGAAGCAGGATGAGACACAGGGGGAGGCTGGCCTGGGTTGCAGTCACAACAAAGGCCTCAGCTGATGCCACGAGGATCTCTCAAGCTGGGGTTTGACCAGTCACTGATGCAAGCGGCCCCCGAGAAGGTGCCCCCTTTATGGGGATGAGGGCAAGGGTGCTTAACACACTCAGCATCTCGGGGAGCAAGGGTTCAGTCCTGATGGAGCACCTGGACAATGCATCACAGCATTCGGCTTACGGAATGAATTGAGGATAAGGGATGGTGATATTGAGGAAATCACTGAAATTTAGAACTGGAAGGGGCCTTCAGTTCAGTTCGCTTGAATGAATGTTTATCTGATCACTGTGGAGGTAAAAGTGAAAAAAGACACATCTCAGCTCTGGAGGTGCTTCTGGTTTCATGGGAAAGATTGGGCATAAAAAGGTAACATCGATACAATGTGAAGAACACTGGCTCAAAACTCTCATTTTATAGAAAAGGAAACTGAGTCTCCAAGACACAACAGGTCAAAAGTCACAAAGTGAATTGATGGCAGGGGTGAACTGGGACTCACAATTTCCAAGCGAGAGACTTCACCTCTGCCCTACATTATCCCTATTAATTTGCTTTGATATTTTTCACGGTCAGCTGTATTTGCAAAGAGAGGAGAATAATTAAAGCCAGAATCTGGATTATTCCTCATTGCAATTAAGGAAAATTCAATTATGGCCTAGATTTTCTATTTGGGTTCTCATTATTGATTTAACTGGGATTCTCCATTAGATCCATTTGAAGTTGTTGTTTATCATTTTACTCAAAGTTGAATAACTACTGGGCCTGTGGATTAAGGGGATTCGATCTGTTAATTTTCAAAATTTGTTTCATTCTGAATACTCAGGAGGGGGAAGTATAATTCTTGCCAGAACGTGTGTTGGAATCACACCTCTTGTTAGAAGAATTGGTCAGAAATGTTTCTGCTTTCCCCTTTGTTGTGTGAGAATGACCAGAAGCAGGAGTTTCCCTGGTAATCTTGGCTGCCATCCTGGAGTGGTGAGATCATGGAGCAGTGGGGGTGTGAGAGAGTTAGACTCCGTGGGCAATGACAGCTTCGCTTCAGAGAATTTTCTTGATTGAAGCAGTAGGATCAGAAAAACACCCCCAGGTGAGCACTCTTTCATACGTGTGCTGGCAGCATTGCAGAACAGTCCTGGGTGGTCCCTTAGGGTTTCCGAAGCCTTCACCTAGCAGTGCAGAGGACTGATGCAATTTCAGGGACGCTCCTACCCACCAACCTGCTGCTAAGATTTGGTTTGGGGTGAATCATCTGTACGGCTACAACAATCAAACAAAGCCAAATTCACCAGGTAGTTGCTCAGTCCTCACCTGCATTTTGCCAGCTCAGTCGGTATCTGTGCTCCCTTTTTTGCCATGTTAGGGCTTTCCAGAAGCCAGCGCTTCTGCTTCTAAAAGGACTTGAAGCAGCTGGAACTTAAGACCTTCGATTCTTGCCGAAAAGACTCATTCTCCTACCACAATCAATCAACAGCCCTCAAATCCCACAAGAGAGTCAGTCTCCCTCTCTTCAAGTGGTTGGGTCTTTCACCCTTATCCTTCCTTCACCCCCACAAACTCCTACCCTTCTCCACGGGTCTCATCAACATTTTTATAGAGAGCTAAGAAATCTAAGAAAGAATGCTCCCCCGTTCTTTATATAGTTTTTTTTAAAAAGATTTATTTATTTATTATTTATTTATTTATTTATCCCCCCACCCCCACCCCTTGCTGCTTGTGCTCGCTGTGTCCATTTGCTTTGCGTTTTTCTGTGTCTGCTTGTCTCCCTTTGTTGTCATCTTGCGGCGCCAGCTCACCATGCCACCTGGGCCGTCAGCTCAACGCGCCGCGCGGACTGGCTGGCCTTCAGCAGGAGGCCCTGGGAGCCTAACCCGGGGCCTCCCATATGGTAGACGGGAGCCCAACCACTTGAGCCACAGCCGCTTCCCTGCTCCCCCATTTTTATCTATATTTTTATATATTTTTTTCTGTAATCCAAAATGTATGTATTATACATTAATATAACTTATATTTATTATTTATTTATATAATATATATGTGTAAATTTTGGGACTCAGGGCCTATACTCAGCTGAACTTGCCCATTAAAAGCCCGACCCAAATGTCATTTCCTTCTCTAGGAAAATGTCTCTAACTTCCCTGGACTGAGGTATTCTTTCCTCCAGGTACTTACTGCACTTGTTCACACCTTCATTGGAACACTTACCATATTGCTTGAAGTATTTCCCTATTTTTCTGTCTTCCCCACTGAACTGATCTCTTTCAAATTGCAATTTGATCATATTAATCTGAATACCCTTAGGGCCAAGTCAGTCCCTGGCATTTTAATGGCATTCAATAAATGTTTGTTGAATGAATGAACTTACAATGCCTGGCTCATAGCAAATGTTAAGCAGATGTATGTTGAATGAATAAAGGAACACCTGGTAAATGAGCACAATCTAGGATACAAAATAAATCAGTCCTACCTTAACATTTGCAGGACTTGGGCAAGAGTATAAATGGAGGCCCACATACCTCAAATCAAGCTAACAAACTGTTAAATAAAACATTTTCTCCTCCTACCTTGATAAACATTTCTTTAAAACAAAAAGTCAAAAGATGTATGAAATTCTCCTATATTCTCTATGTGACTTTTCTGTGTCCTAAAGCCTCCTTGAAGATAAAATGAAAAAAATGAGGCACTGGGAAGAAAATGTCACTGTACACAAAAGATAACATCTCTTACAGTGATGAAAGACACACCTAAAAATTTTTTTAAAATTATTTCAAATTAAATTTGTTTTTTTTTTGTATTTTATTGGTTATTTTTAAAATTATTATTTCATTTTCTTATTAATTTTATTTGGTTATTGTGTTGGCTTCATTTTTTGGAGAGGATTTGGATCACCAAAGGGTCACATCAGTGGCAAGGGGGGATCACTGGTGCAGAGTGCCAGTGATGGGGGGATGCATGGGAAGGGGTTCACCTGGGGCATGCCTCTAAGACATATAAATATGTTCAAGTGTTCATGGGGCATTGTCTCGATGGGAGGATAGCCACACAATAACTGAAAGAATATTGAATTCCCATCCTGGGGAGTTCTACTACATTCTCTAATAGGACAGCAAGAATGCCCTGGGCCTAGTGCCTAGTGAAGGAAGACAGACCATTACACCAAGTCGTTGATATTGATGATTGTACTTATGAACCTTTTCTTGTGAAGTGAAACTTAGCCTAGTATTATATACTGCCTAAGAGTTACCTCCTGAAAGCCTCCTTGTTGCTCAAAGGTGGCTGCTCTCTAATCAAAACTCAGGATATAAATGCACTACCTTCCTGGCCCCGGCATGGGACATGACTTGCAGGGATGAGCCTCCCTGGCACTGAGGGATTATTACCAGGCACCAACCAGCAATGCCTCTGGAAAAAGACCTTGACCAAAAGGGGGAAATGGTAAATACAAATGAGTTTTTATGGCTAAGAGATTTCAAAATGATTGGGGAGGTCATTCGAGAGGTTATGCTTATGTAAGTGTCAGCAGGATCTCATTGACTGCCACAGTAAACAGTGCCTCAAATAGGGGGGCTCTAGAGACATCCAGAAACTATAAGCAGGGCAGACAGCTCAGGAATCAGCACCCTGTCAGTGGGCCTTACTTTGGAATTTAAGCTCCCCAGTATAACAGAGTTAGACTCATTTAGAGGTTCTCTACACATGACTCTTCTGCCCTTTTTATTTGAACCTATAATTAGCATCAATGGTGCTATAGTTTACCAATATATTGATTTTATCAATATATTGATAAATACATGTCCAAGAGACCGAAATGTTTGGTCCCATCCATGTGCCAGTTGGGTCATGAATCTCAGTAGAGTTGCAACACCTCCTCACCAGTTTACTGGACTCATCTAGGACAACTAACAAGGAGATGATGATGGACAACAACCATCCCAAGGAACAGAGAGTATCTGCAACTGCAAGCAAGATAGTTCCATCCGTCTGCCCCATGGGATCTAAGCTCGCTCTCAATTAGAAGCAGAGTGGGCATCACCATCCCAAAATCCTCAGGATTGGGGAATGAACAATGGACTAAGATGGACTTATTGTTATTCTACTACAGACTTATTATTCTAGTAATGGAAGAACTCTTATCATTGATATAAAGGCAGTGGCCACCAGAGGTTCTGAGGGATGGGAGAAGGAGGAATAGGTATAATATGGGGGCATATTCAGGACATTGGAATTGTCCTGCATGCCATTGTAGTAACAGATACAGAGCATTGTATATTTGTTAATAACCTACAAAATTGTGCGCGACAGAGTGTAAACTATAATGTAAACTGTAGTCCATGGTTAGTAGCAATGCTTCAATATGTGTTCATCAATTGTAACAAATGTACCACATTAATGAGGGATGTTATTAATGCAGGAACGTGTAAGAGGGGGAGGGAGTGGGGCATATGGGAATCCCTTATATTTTTTATGTAACATTTATGTAATCTAAAGCTTCTTTAAAAATAAAAACTAAAATCTTTTTAAAGATATATGAAAAGTAATGGACTTGTGTGACTGACAGTAGGCAAAATATCAAAGATGTCCAAATCTAATTAATATTGCAAATGACTGGGTATTCTGTTGATGAGTTGATGATGTTTGGATAAATAGTAAAATAAATACATATACATAACCCCTAAATCATTATATCTCTATTCCATAACATTTATTTTTCTTGCCTTCATTTCAGCAAAAGCACTAATTTTTTTGTTGTTACAATCAAGTTTTCCCTATAACTTATGTTCTGTTGACAGTAATGCCAGATTGAGTCATTGAAGTTTTTAGATCATTTTATTTAAAAAATCAATTTCAACTTGGGAAGCTCAAGTAACATAGAAAGCTCATATGTTTGAAAATATTTAGAGCAGCAGTTTGCTGCACTTCATGGTGTATAGTGGCAAAAGTAGAAATAAAAGGGCCCATCACTATGGGAATACTTGAATAGCTGTACCATATTATGCAGTCACCAAAAAAAGTGAATTGGAGCTCTATCAGGTGACTTGGAGAGATTTCCATGAGGTTTTCCTGAGTAAAGCAATAAGTAAATATGTGTGCATAATTCACTTCACTTCTGTAAAATAAACAATAACAAAAACCTATGCATTGGGAGCGGATGTGGATCAAGTGGGTGAGCGCCTGTTTCCCACAGGATTCAGACCCCAGTGGCTCCTAAAAACAAAAACAAAAAACAACAAGCAAACAAGTGAAAAAACCAACTCAGGGACGCCGATGTGGCTCAGTGGTTGAGCGCCGGCTTCTCACATATAAGATCTCGGGTTCAATCCCTGGCACTGGTACCTAAAAAACAAAAAACAAAAAAAACCTATGCATGTATGTATTTTTACATAGTTACATATGATTTATTTGAAAATGGAGAGAAATATGAAGTACTCCATCACATAACCAGGATTTCCTGTATGTGTGTGTGTCTGGGGGGCAGTGATTCAAGTGTAGAAGGGATGCAGATATAAAAAAAAACAAAAAGTAAAACCTGGTTTAAAAAAATACTACATGCTTGATTTTTATCTCAACTGTTCACTATTTTATGTGTTTGTATGGGAAATAGGAAATTAGGAGAACATTTTTCATCCATATTTACTGATATGTGGATATGACAATAGACATGTAATTGTGGGAATATTATGGTACTACTATATTTCATTTATAGCAAATAAACTTTTAGATGCTTTTAGATGAATAAGCAAGGAGGGAGAGGTGGAAAGCCACAAACCAAGCTGTTAATACTGATTCCCTCCGCAGACTAAAATAAGAGATGGAGAAGGAGAAAGATTGTTTTTCTTTATATAGCTCTGATTTATTTTCCTTGTTTCAAAAAGCATAGACACTTAATACGTTAATTTTATAATTCAAGAAAAACAAATAAGGATATTTTTTAAAACAGGAATCCTTTGAAGACCTGGGCTTCCATCCTGACATTTCCTTGGCAAGTTCCTCAGTTTTCTCCTCTGTAAAATGGGGATAATAATAGTACCTGGCTCATATAAAGTAACTGGGAATTTAATTTAGATTAACACAATAAAAGAACTTAGCACAGTATGTAGCAAATTGGAGGTAATTATGTATTAGCTTTTATTTTTACTATTACTATCATCATTACTCCTTTTACTGCTGCAGCAAGAATGTTTGGACTAGATGTAGGGGATGGAGGCTGGACAGCATGCCAGAGGCACTGAAGTGTGAGAAGCTAAAGAGGTCATTACAAGACATCTGTGATCACATTGATAGTTAAAAGGAATCTGTTAAAAACACTAAAGTGGCTAATAAAACTGAATCAAAAACTAAAACAAATGAATATATGTTTTGTACTTTTGAAACCATGAAACTATTTTATATAATTATAAAACTAAATTTTTAAAATACTCATTTTATGTAATCATAAAAGTAAATTTAAAAAGCAATCCCTAAAAGGCAAAAGTAAAATGAAAAAAAATGAACCAATCTGTGAATGTAGTTGGTGAATAATCACTCCGAGAATGACCATTTCTTTAAAACTGAGTTATTTGACTATATATCATTAGTGGGATATGCTCTTAAATAAAAAAAGAACTGCAAAAAAAATGTTTGTGATTGCTTTCAGTGGCCATATTGGTGGTGGTAGCATTGGAATTGATATTATGAGATGATTCTATGTGATTTGTACAACAAATACAATGAGGATGGTGATGTCACTGAGAACTGAGATTTTTGGCATGGTTGAAAGGAGATGGAATTGTAGGTTAAGTAAAACCCCTTTAGTCCTACATTTTAATTCAGGATATTTATACTAAAAAAAATACTTGGGGGGGGGCAGGTCGGGCGTCTGTCTGCCATATGGAGGGACCTGGGTTCGATCCCCAGGACCTCCCAGTAAAATAAAATATATATATTTAGAAGCTGCATGGGCTGCCAGGCTCTGTGTGCCAATGAGCCACCAGGCCCTGGGAGCCATGCAGTAAGATGATGACATAAGAGGGGAGACACAAGACAAGATGCTCTGAAAGCTCTGAAAACCAGGAACCGAGGTGGCACAGGTGGCAGAACACCTCTCTCCTACATCGGAGGTCTCCAGGATCGAATCCTGGTGAAGACTGGAGGAGAAGGATGAGAAAAGATGACAGGAAACAGACACAGAGAATTGCCCAGTGAATGGACACAGAACAGCAAATGGGGAAGGGGGGGCTTTAAAATGGATAAAGTAAATAAATACATCTTTGAAAAAAAAACAAAACTTGTTTCCTAGATCTGTCCTTGGATGGGGGTTGAGGGGACTACTAATAATGACCAATCCAGTAGCAATGGATACCCTTAGCACTAAAATTGCAATCTCTAAATATCAATTCTCATTAAAAGATGCTAGGGCTCCTTGGAGAAATGTCTGATTCTATATCTGGGTCTGCAAACATACAAGATGAGCCTGAAATATCTTATCATATGAAAGCAAGAAACTATGAAAGACTACTAGAGTCACAGCAAAAAATTAAAGAGTCACTTGTTTGTTTGTTTTGTTTTGTTTTTTACCAGGAGGTCCCGGGGATCGAACCCGGGTCCCTCCATATGGGAGACGGACGCCCAACCAGTTGAGCCACATCCGACCCCCAAGAGTCACTTGAATAAGCTCCCACTGACCAACGATGGGACATCTGAACATCAAGCAACTATAATGAACTCAATGTATTTAAACATAGAATACATTTAGCTTCATGAGTTTGATAATGATATTAACAAAAAAAGCAACCTTCATCAATGATCTACAGAGGATTTCAGGGAACCATCTTGATATTTTGAAAACTTGTAAATAAAGGGAAAGAATCCAGTAAGCACTTATACTAATTTCCAATACTACTGTAACTCAGGGTAACCATATAGTAGATGAAGGGACATTTCTTTTTATAGAAGATATTCTAGTCACTAAATGAAGGAGTGATGCAAGAATTAGAATATCACCAACTTTTTAAATTGCTGTACTGAGATGTTGCTAATCAGATGTTGCAGCTTCCCACATGGGAGGTCCCGGGTTCAGTCCCCGGTGCCTCCTAAAAACAAAACAAAAAAAACAAACGATAAAACCAACTCAGGGGAGCCGATGTGGCTCAGTTGTTAAGCACCGACTTCCCACTTAAGAAGTCCCAGTTTCAATCCCTGGCCCCAGTACCTTAAAAAAAAAAAAGTTACTTCAAAGCTTCAGTAAGTAAGCCACTGTGGTAATGTCATAAAGAAAGGCATATACTTCAATGGAATGTAATTGAGAGACTGGAAATAAATCCTCACATTTACAGCGGGGCCTGGCGGCCAGCATGCATTCTATATTTTTCTTTTTTTTTCCTTTTTCCCGGGAGGTCCTGGGGATAGAGCTCGGGTCCCTCCATATGGGAGACAGACGCCAACCATCTGAGCCACATCCATGCCCCTGCTATATCTCTTAAGGTTGACCAAAGATACCTAGAGTTACAGTGCTTTCCCATACAGGATGGTCATATAATAAATCAGGCTTGGTTTATCACCAGCATTCTGAAAACCAGACCTAGGGAGAAAAACCAGGTCTGGGGACACATGCATGGTTTCTAATATAGTGAATGTTTAGCTTACCCTGATTATCACAAAATCAGGACAGCGAGAATATTCACAATGGAGTAAATTTTGAAATCAGGAAGTATGAGTCCTCCAGCTTTGTTCTTGTTTTTCAAAATTGATTTTGCTATCTGGGCCTTTTGAATTTTCTTTTGAATTTTAGGACCAGCTTGTAAATTTCTGCAAAGAAGCTAGCTGAGATTTTTAGAGGGATTGCATTGGAATCTCTGGATCCATTTGGGGAGCATTATCATCTTAACAATATTGTCTTCTGATCTATGAACAAGGGATGTATTTCCTTTATTTAGGTCTTCTGTAATTTCTTTCAACAATGTTTGTTGCTTTCAGAGTGTAAATTTTTCATTACATTTGTTAAATTCTTAAGTGTTTATTCTTTTTCATGCTACTGTAAATGGAGTTATTTTATTAATTTCATTTCCAGTTTGCTCATTCCTACTCTAGAGAAATCTAACTAATTTTTGTATTCTGATTTTGTATCCTGCAACCTTGCTGAACTTATTTATTATTTCTAATAGTTTTTAGTGAACTTCTTAGGCTATCCTATGCACAAAATCATGTCAACTACAGTTTTACTTCTTCTTTTGTCATCTCAAAGTTTTTCATTTGTTTTTTTGTTTGTTTGTTTGTTTGGCTATATTCCCTGGAGATTTTAAATCTTCCAGTACAATCTTAAGTAGAAGAGGTAAGAGTGGACATCCTTTTCTTGTTCCTGATTTAGGAGGAAAGCATTTGGTCTTTCACCATTAAGTATTATGCTAGCTGTGAATTTTTCATAGATATCCTTTATCAGGTTGAGAAGTTCTATTCCTAGTTTGTTGAGTGATTTTATTATGAAGGAGTGTTGAATTTTGTTAAGTGATTTTTCAGTGTCTTTTGAGATGATCATACAGTTTTTGTCCTTTATTCTATTTGTATTATCTATTACATTGATTGGTTTTGGGGTGTTAAACCAACCAGCCTTGCATTCCTGGGATAAATCCCACTTGGTCATAGTGCATAATCCTTTTTTTTTTTTTTTTCCCTATTATTATTATTATTATTTTCATAATCCTTTTTTTATATTACTGTATTCAATTTGCTAGTATTTTATTGAAGACTGTGTCTGTATACATAAGAGATATTCATCTGTAGTTTCCTTTTCTTGTTACATTTTTGCCTGGTTTTGGTATCAGGATAATTCTGATTTCATAAAATGAATTGGGTAGTATTCCCTCATGGGTTATTTTTGTTTTTGTTTGGAAAAGTTTTTGAATAATTGGTATTAAATCTTTAAATGTTTCATGGAATTCACCAGTAAAGCAATCTGGTCCTGGACTCTTTTTTTGTGTGTGAGAAGTGTTTTTTAATTACTAATTCAATCTCTTTACTTGTTACAGGTCTATTCAGATTTTCTATTTATTGTTGAGTTGTCCATTTTATCTAAGTTACCTAATTTGTTGGCATACAGTTGTTCATAGTATTCCCTTTTAATTCTCTTTATTCCTGTAAGGTCAGTAGTAACATTCCCTCTTTCATTCCTGATTTTAATAGAACATCACCATTTTGCAACTCCTAAATGCATTAATGACTCTAGGTAACAACTATTAATGGATAATAAGGTAAACGCTCTGGATGATCACCAGTGGCTTACAAATCATAAAAAGAGATATAACCGACCAGATGCCTCATGATAGAAATATACAATTCCACCTGTTAACAAAATTTGAATCTGATCAAGTCGTTAGATCTAACTACTAATTTACAGGAAACACCAGGGACAGAGGAACATGCTAAACAACACTCTGGGGATCAATCAGAAAAATCCAGAATGTAGGAAACTCCACTTGGCAAATAACCCAATTTCTTCAGCAAAACTTTGTGAAAAGGATAAAAAGAAATGGAAGGGAAACTACAGATCAAAAGGAACTAAAAAGACCTATCAACTAATTGCAACTTTTGGACCTTATTTATATTCATATTTTTTTAAAAGATTAAAATTATGTATGACAATCGCAAAATATGAATTGATATTAAGAAATTCATTTTTTAGATGGGAGGGTTAGTCCTTTCGGAGAGGCGTACTGAAATATTTAGAGATATAATATATGATGTCAGTGTGTGTTTCAAAATAATCAAGGGGACGAGAGAAAGTAGAAGGGGAGTGGAGTGAAATAAGAATAGTCATGTATTGATAATTGTTGAAGCTGGTTGGTAAGTACTTTAGATTCATTATATTCTCTCTATTTTGTAATAACTTAAAATGTGTATATTTATACACACATATATGCACAGCAGCATTATTTGTAATGGCCCCAAACTAGAAATAACTCAAATGTCTACCAACAGTAAAACAGGTAAATAAAGTATGGTATATTCATACAATTGAATATGACACAGCAGTGAAAATGAACAAACTATAGCTACATGAAGCCATATTCATGAATCTTGTATATATGCAATTTGAGTAAAAGAAACCAGATACCAAAAGAAAATGCATACTGTATTTCTCCCTTTATAGATAATTCAAAAACAGGCAAAAATTAACCTGAGCTGTTACCTATTGGGAGGAAGACAGGGACTGGGAAAGAGCATGGAGTTTCACTAATACTCTAGTTCTTGACCTGAGAGGGAGCTCACACATTTATTCACCTTGTCATATTTCATTGTGCTCTTTTTCAATTTTTGTTTTTGCTCTTTTCTTTTTACATGTTATACCTCAATAAAAAATAAAGTAAAAAAAATAAAGGAAAAATAGGCTCTGAATGAAGTCCTAAGGGACTTTCCTTTTGTAGCATCTCATGCTACCTTTGAAAATGAAAGCTCGGAAGGGCGGAGGTCAGGTATCCCATAGGGAGGGTGTGGTAGTTGAGATTAAATATGTGGGAGAATAGCAGTTTGGGGTGTGTGCTAGAAGCAGGAACCTAATCAACACCAGGAAATGCCTATTCAAACCAGAGTTGAAGGGACAGCCCAAGGTCAGAGGTTGGCAGGAAGGCCAGGCCAGGCCAGGCCACCAACAGAGTGTGTGGCACATTGTGACTGAACTCGCTTCTGAGGAGGTGGAGTGGGGTGGAGGGGTGGAGGGCAATGAGGAGTGCTGGGACCTACTGCACGGAAGCCAGGGCTGGACCAGGGGCTTCTACCTAAAGCAGCCAGTGGGGTGTGTGAAAATCCAAGTCTAGTGGTTACACGAGGTCAATCTGGGGAAACAGATTTGCTAGCCTGCTTTGAAAGAGGAGTGGGGCTTAACAAGGGCTTGAAAACCAAAGATCAGAAGATTTGGCCTGGATTGAGAGGGAGCTCAGTAGAGTTGAGGAATATATGGAAAGATTGTGGTCCATGGAGCTAAAGTTCACAGCTTGTTTTTGTTGGTCATTGGATAGGGGGTAGGATTTGCACTTTCTTAAGATATAGGGTCAGAGTGACAGGTCCATAGGACTTTCACATAGGCAAGATTTACTGTAGTGGGGCCTTTGCCCAGTGGTCATAAAGGCAAAGAACTCTGAACTCAACCACTAGTACTTAAGGAGGCTCAGTTTCAGAGTCAGAGATACCTGGACTCAAATCCTTGCTCTCTGATTTAGCAGCTAGGTGAATTTAAGCAAGTCATTTCATCTGTTGCTTAGTTTCCTCATCCATAAAATGAGCATAATACCTACTTCACTGGGTTGATGTGAGGAATAAATGAAAGGAAGTGCGTGCAAAGTGCCTGAGATAGACTCATGACCACAAATGGTAGCTATAGCCTAGAATGATGATTCTATGAGCATTAGTGGGTAGACACTGTGAAATCTATTTTGGCAGCTCTGCTGTAATTTGGAATCTTCTCTGATTCTTGGCTGTACTCAGTATAGATGAGATTGCTGGAATCAGCAGCCTCAACTTAGTGAGCTGTGACTCTGCTTTGTTAGTGGTGTCTCTGTTAAGGATATCGCAGGTTCCCAGGGATTGTCCCACAATGCCATCCCTTAAGGAAGGGCCTCTTTGTTGCGGGATAGTCCCCGTCTTCCAGCCAGGGAGGGAGTTGCTGGCATGGAACAACCCAGACTCTAGGCCTGCCATCCTCTGCATCCTCCTTTAGTCCTTAGGAAGATTGTTTGGAGCCCCAGCTAGGTGAGACCAAAGGCTTTTCCCACCTCCCTTGCCCCACTTCTGAGCTTCCCCGCAGAATCCCAGAACCTGCTGAAGAGATGAGACGGGTCCTGCCTGCCGCATCCTGCCTTCCCAAAGCCCTCACTATCCTGCCTCCCTGCTCGATTCTCCAAACTCCCTCTTGCGCTCTCTACAGACCGCTTCTGGCCGAGCTTCCCAAAACAAAGCACAAACTTATACTCGGCCACATCTCCTCTCTCCCATGCCAAAGCCTGCTGTGTATGCGATAGCTTTCTCAGTTTAGATAACACGCTCATTCAGTCCTTCATCTAGTTTATTTCACCAGATCGTTCGACAGGTGTTGCCCCCAGAAAACTCAGAAAAATCCTGGATAAAACACAAATACAGTTCCTAACATTCATGGCATGGAGCTGTAGTGACCTTTGGTTTCAAAATTAGGACTCTTTGGGATATATTTTCTTTTTGGCTGTGTGATGTGGTAAATAATGACTGCAATCTGCGAGCTCACGTGTGTTTCCCCACCTTCTGCCCATTAGAGGATTCTGGCTTGGACTGCTCCCGTCTCTTTCCTGCTCCACCCTCCAAGGAGGAGCTGGTGTCGCTAGACCAGTTCTTGGGCTTTTGAGGTAGGTGGTGATGATAAGAAAATGGAGAAGGGAGTTAGATGGCCAGATGCACACGGGAGGGAGGGCCTTTTCACAGAGGGCTTGTTGCAGATAGAGACCCAGAAAAACCTGCAGTGCGTGAGGAGAGTGCATGCAGGGGCCAAGCGTGCATCGTGTTTGAAGAACACACGTTATTTCGACGTTACTTTTATTGGCATGAACTACGTTTCTTTAACTGTAACTCTCCTTCGGCACTGGACCACGTGGGTTGTGACTTTATAATTGAAAGCGTTGCGGTGACAAGAGGCTCACTCAGTTTTCTCTCGAAAGGTAGGGAGGCATTTTAGGGATACAGAAGCGCTGGAACTGGCTTTGGTGCGTGTGCAGAGCACAGACAGCTCCGGGGCGATCTTCCCCGCCACGTGGCCTCTCTCCCCGGGCATCTCTGCCCCTCCTCTGCTCCTTTTCCCCCCTCACATTGACTGGCTTCCTCTTGTTACACATGGTGCCTGCTCCCTTACAGCCGCTCTTTTCACTTGGCTCACATCACCGTCCTGCTCTTACTACTGGATTAACGCTCCCCAATTCCCAGAAGAGGGGCTCTAAGTAGCCCAGCTCATCTTTTCGCATTAGCCTCCACATAAGTAGCTGCCCAGACCATGGACCGGCTGCCCTTTGGTCTGGGACACACGTCTAATCCAATCAGGTTGGGTCAGAGATGGGAGGCTCAGTCGGAACCAGAAGCAGCCTCCGTGGCTCTGCCTTGAGCAGGGCTGTGGGTGGCGCAGTTCCACCTTGGAGAAGTGTTAAATGTTGACAAAGTGAGATCTGTTGGTCATGTCCTGGTATTGTGGCCCTGGCGCTGGCTAGAGCAATGACCTTGAGCAAGCCTTTGAACTACTCTGTACCTCAGCTTCCTTGTCCTAGTACTTCCCCTCTCTCCAGCACACAGTTGCTGGGAGGACTTAGTAAAATCATAGGTAAAAAGACTTGGGATAGTCCAAGGTACTTCACAAATACAACAACACACATGTTTCCTTAATACAGAGACACACAATTTCATTTTAATTTTTTAAATTAAGATGTCTTTCAACTGATGCCTTATAAATGATGTGAATATTTAGTGCTATAAGTATTTTCTTGTTTCTTTCTCCAAATGTTTACAGCCAGTGACAGGTCTTACAGCAGATAAAGTCTTTATTAATTTTCCATTGCTGCATAACAATTACGACAATTTAGCAGTTTAAAACAAGGCCCATTTATCTCCGTTTCTGTAGGCCAGAGCCCTGGGCCGTCTGGGTTCTCTGCTCAGGGTCTCACAGCTAAAGCCAAGGAGTAGGCCAGGGCTGCTCTTCCATCTCAGGCCCAGGCTCCTCTGCCACGCTCACTGGTCATTGGCAGAATTCAGTTCCTTGCAAGTGTGGGACTGAGGCCCTCAGCTCCCAGAGGCTGCCAACGGTCCTCTGCCACATGCCCCTCTCCACAACATGGCGATTTGCTTCCTTACGGCCAGTGGGAGAGGGTGTCCGCTGCTTCACATCTCCCTGACTTCTTCCATCTCAGCCGTCCCTGTCTTACCTCTACATCCTCATTTAAAGGGCTCGCCTGACTATATCCAGGCTACCCAGGATAATTTCCCTTTTGATTAACTCAAAATCACTTGATTAGGGACCGCTACAAAAATCCCTTCACCTTTGCCCATATAAGGTAACCTAATCACAGGAGTGAAATTCCACCCTATTCCGCTCACCCTCAAGGGGAGGAGATTATATGGAATGCGTACCAGAGGGCCGGAATCTTGGGGGGCCATCATAGGTCTCTGTCTACCACGGTCTCTAAAACTCAAGGGTATGTATGGTACCATGTATGGTAGTATTCTGCGGAAAAGGCAGATGGCTCTCAGCACCCTGTGTGTGTCTTCCTGCTCCACTCCGAGGGCTGTGCCCCAAGGGACTCTCCAGCCACCCTAGTAAAACCTGGTGGCTTCACTCCCCTTGCTGCCTTTCCTCCACTTCCCTCAGGTCACCAAGTGGCCCAGGGGGCCTGACAGACTTCTGCTTGCTCACTACATCTGTCAGGAGAGAGCGGCTGCCTGGGGTTATCCCTGGACACGGACTGGGACACCGTGTTTGGCGTTTGCTCAGAGACTTGAGCCCTAATGCTCCAAAGCACTGTGTGCTTGTAGAATTGGTACTAGTCATGTGACATCCTTGGGGGAATTCTGAGAATCATCATTCCTGTGTTTTCTGGTTCCCATGAGGAACCTTGGGTGAGATCAGGCAGTCTGATCTGCTACTCGTGCCTGCCGTCCTGGTGGCTGGGGGACGGGCAGGTAGCATGCGCCACACACATTTGCCATTAGCCTGGTTCCCAGCTTTCAGGCTTCAGCACATGCCCACCCAAGCCAACCCCTTTCCTGGAATATCTCCCAAGTAGATGATTCCAAGACCTCTACTGTAGTAGGTGCAGAACGCATAAGAGGGAGGGGCCTTCCAAGAGCTGAGGAACTAAGAAGTTTCTCCCCTTTCACCCACTTCCCAATTCCACTGTGCTCTCTTGGCTTTTCTCACTTCCTCCTAGAATTAGTAAACTAAATTAAATAAACGAAAAGCACCTCCCTAAAGCCAAAACTGAAGCCACTCTGGTCATCTCTGGACAGATTGTGATTGTCCACCAAAAGCCTTGCTTGGCCTTTAGGGGTCCTTATCACAGCATTGTTGGGAATCAGAATGTTTGGACAACTTCAGTCAGATCGAAACAGGAGAAATCAGCCTTCCCCCTTTTTTAGCCTAAAGCCTGATAACAATAACAGTCCAGCTTACTCACACGGGCCTCTCTTAGAAATATGTGTGTGTGTGTGTGTGTTTATCTACATGTCTACTACATGTCTACTAGACTATGAGTCTCTTCGAGGGAAGTGGACCATATCTAGTTCCCCATTTAATTCCTACTCTGTCCTCTATGGCCTGATACATAGTAGCCTCTTAGTAAATTTTAGTTGATTGAATGAACAAATTAACAAATGAGTTTGCTAAACTCCTTAAATGTACTCCAGACAATTAGTTTTGTTTTTTGCTTTTCATTAAAGTCCAAAGTTGCTCCCTCTCTACTCGCCTCATCCTTTTTAGACAGTCTGATTTGATGACAAGGGGAGGAAAAAACCCACCAATAACGTGGGAAGAGGGTAAGTGAATTATACCAGGATCTGAAAGGAAACAGATAATGCTAGTGATTGTTCTTGTCAACTTTTAACAGGGGGGGATATAAATACGCGTTAGAGAAGAGGAAATTCAAAACAGACACAGGGAAGCAGGTTGGAGGCTTTGAAGAATAGCATGTTCGGAGCTGGCTGACTCAGAGGCATTTAGACTGTGACCTAGGCAAATTGTGTTTCGCTTTGTTGCTATTGTTTGGATGAGATGAAATTTCATTAACCCAGGAGCTCTGCCCCTTCCTGCCTGTTTCGTTAGAGCATAAATTATTTTTCAAGGGTTGAGGTTTGAATGAAGGATGAGCACCTTCCCCTTAGTTATGAGCCCAGGCTGACCAAGGACAGTGCTGCCTTTCTTCTCAGTGACCCTCCAACCCATGCTAACTTTTTGGCTGAACTTTAATTTTCAAAGCATTCATGGAAAATAAAACCCTCCATTATAGTTTCTCACTAGACACACCCATGGGCTATTTAAATTTATCTTGGTTTTTTTTTAAAAATGTAGTTGCTTTCATCTAAAAAAGGTGAACACAGATGGTTATTTTGAGTTCAAGGAAATGACTTCGCTTGTCCATGGGAGCTTGTAACCAAAGGAACTCAAAGTCCTTTAACTATCATGTGAACTGGAGGGTTGCTAACCTAGATGACAAGACGGGGTCTGCAAAATGTGCTTCCAAATGTTCCAGAGATTCCGAGACCAACGCTTTGCAAGGAACCCGTGGGCCTGCTGGTGCTGTCTGGCTAAACTCCAGAGCAGAGGGATAGGGTGTACAACGGGAAACCCATGGTCAGAATCAAGTGCTTGGCTGCCACGGAGCTAGCAAGCTTGGTAAAATGTGGGGAGAATGCAGAGAGGAAATCTCAGGCCACCTGCTCCCTCGAACCTTGATTCTCAGTGGTCCTCATGGGCGGCCCTGAGTTCTGTGCATCCTGCTCGCCTACCTGCTGTGTTCAGCTCTGGAAAATGCAACTGCCTCCCATTCCTAAAGAACTTCTGGAAAGGACAGTCAATTCAGTCTTTTTTACCTTGCTTGCAGTATGTGCACAGTGGCTAGTGCATAAAGCAAGGTCCTTGCCCAGTGTTACTCTCCTTTACAGGACAGAGGTTTGTGCATTTTAGAAATATTTAGGCTCCAAGTTTCTGATTCATTCCCAGAATGACAGGAAAAGGCTTTCAGGAAAGCTTCCTCAACTGGCTTCTGGTGCTCAAGAAAGGCTTTTCTAGAATGAAGCCCATATTAAATCACAAATGCCTTCAGGGGGTAGGGAGGGAATAAATGAGCGAATAAGTAGAGGGAGATTATGACAAATGATAAAGCCCATGCCCTGTGTAAAGGCATTGTCTAGGCAAATAAAACAGCTGTGTGCCATGTCTGCGCTCCCCTCCCCCTGGTGCTTGCCCCCCAAGTGCTTATAACATCCTCCTGAGTGATCCTCTGTGCTCCACCCATGGCCATAACCCTGGAGCCACCCCCTTCCTGTTCAGCTCCACTCACTTGGTGACTTTGGACAATTATCTTTCTCTCTCTGAGCCTCAGTCACTTCCTTTATGACATGGAGATAATGCCCAGTCATTCATGCCAAGTGTGAGGATCAGGTGAGGCTTTGTATTGAGAGCAAGTGCCTCTGTACCTGGCACCTGTGCAGAAAGGGCAAGTGAACCCAGCAGCCATGGTCACACGTCAAGCCCCCAACAAAAAGCAGCTCCAGGGAACAGCCCGTTCATGTCTGAAGCCTGGAGCCTCAGCTGGCTTGGCTGCGTGGCTGCCCGGCTCCCCACTCCTGATCCATTCCTGGGCATCTCCCACTCCTGAGCCCCAGCTTTCTCTCCCTTGCTGGTCCAGCAGTGTATCCTGGAACTTGAGGCTGGGAGATGCTTTTTGGGAAAAGGTTTGCATTTACCCTCCAGATCTCTCTAGAGCCGTCTGACCCCTCCCTTCAAGAGGTATCCAGAAGTAGCCGTGCTGCCACAAGTCTAGCTTCTGGAGGGCCCAAGCCACAGCATGCATGGGTGGAGGGATGAGTTGTGAAATTAGACCTGACTGATGATGGGGGCCGGGGCACGTGGCCACAGCTCCTTCTTGTCAGTGATCAGATTCTCTGTGGTCTCAGAATCTTCACAACTGCTGTTTCCTTGCATCCCTTTTATACCCATGACTAAATCCTACTCATTTTATTCTCAGCTTAAATGTCCCTTCCTCACGGAAGGCTACCTTAAGTGACAATTATAAATTAGGCACCCTTATTATATTCTCTTAGGAAAAGTTCTATGAATACTTCTTTCATTTCATTTATCATCATTTGTACTTATATACTTGGGTAATGTTTTTTTTTTCCAATGGTTTGCTTCCCCTGTATTTACTAGGGTATATGTATGAGAGAAACTCCAAGCAACAAGACAGAAGTTTATTTCTCTCCCAAACATAAAACTTGGAGTTGGTGTGGAGTCTCTAATACAGCTTTGCCAACCCTGGGATGTGGCCTCACCGACATGGTTCCAAGATGTCTCAGCACGTTGTTCTCACTCCTGCCAGTGGAAAGGATGGAAGGGAAAGGGGGGAGTTACACTCTTCCCCTTTAAACACAAGAGCCAGAAGTTGCACAGGTCACTTCCACTCACATTCCATTGGTCAGAACCTTGGTATATGACCATATGCAGCTACAAAGTAGGCTGGGAAATGTGGTCTTTATACTGGGCATCTCTTTACTCATCTAAAACCATCCTGTTGCTATAGCAAAGAGACAAGTGGCTCCTAGGGTACAATGACTCTACCTACCATCCTCTTAGACTGTAAGAAACATAACCAAAATTTCTTTTTGTCAAGACCTTGTGTTCAATGCAAAGTGTAGTGCTTGGCCTAGGTGAGAGATGGTAGTGGCTTGGGTTGAATGGTAGAGTGGACATTTAGAGAAGCCTTGGGATTCAATTTAGAAGTAGAATTTGCCCACAGAGATATAAGCATGGGTGATTGCGGGAGAACAGAAGAAGGACTCCTCACCCAGACAAACGTGATGTGATCTCTTCTTGTATTACTTACTTTTTCAAACATTTATTCCTTAACTACCCAACTAAATCCTAAGTTATTCAAGCTGAAACTTGAGGTAAAATATAGATATGGGCTCAAATCCTGTTTCTACCATTTAATTTGTTGTAGAAACTTGAGCCCCAGTCTTCTTATCTGTAAGGTGGGTGTTAAAAACCTCATAGGGAGGGGGTTGTGATAGGATGAAATGAGTTAATGTATGCAAATGCTTAGCACAGTGTCTGACATGGATTCAGTGCCCCAAAAATGGTGGCTGTTGTCATACTGCTGCATAGCTCCCCATCCACCCTGAGACCTAGCGCAGGGAGCATCAGTTACTACTTGTTGGTGGTTAGGTATGTAAAGTGGGCAGTATCTGTGCTCTGAAAAAACCATGTAACATTTGCCAAAGAAGAACTGGTGCCCGCTGGATCTCTACCAGACTTCAGGTTCGGAGTGGCGCCTTCCTCACATGTTCCTCTTTCCCAGGAAACGGCAGCTTCCGGGATTGGACAAGCTGAGTTCAGTGGAGATGACGGGTGGCTGATTTTCAGGTCCGGCACCCACACCCAGTTCAAATGTCACCTCTTCTGCAAAGCCTTCCCTGACCCTCTTCCTCCCACTCACTTCCTGCTCAGGAAGGCCTGGAAGAGTGAGTCACTTCCTCTGTGCTCTTGCTGTCTCCCACTCTTGTTTCTGTTCAAGCATTTATCCTACTAGTAACAGGAGAGATCATGAGCTGGTTTTGAATGGTCTCACCTAGCACAAGCCCATGAGGCTTTTCCTTCCACCCCTTAACTACCCGAGGCCTTGGACCATTAAAAGGCTGACCATATAGGATTAGTTAGAATGTGATTGATTAAGCAAAGTCTTGAGGGCACTTATGGGCATGGCTTTTGCTGATTATTTGAGGACAACATGCTGTTTGCTGATGAGGAAGTCAGATGCCAAGGAGAGGACAACCCATGTAGCTCCCCTAGCACAGGTAATGTGTATAGTAATAGCACAGCCTACAGAAGCTAATCCAGATTCCAGGCACGCCCTTGGTTCTGCCATTGGACCACGTTTGCTGGAATGGAGGCCCAGTGGGTCTATAAATACTCATTCTGCGCTTCTCTACATGGTCCCTCATGCTGGTCCCCCATGCTGGTCCCCCATGGACACCTTTGACATCTCCCGTTCAGGGTGCCCTGAAGAGTTTTCCAGCCTGGAGGGAGGAGGGGGAAGTTCTAACCTGTCTTATTTTGTAATTTCGAAACCATGAGCCTCCTCAAGGTCAGGCTTTTGGCAAGACAGTTTCCTTCTGCAAACTTACTGAGGCACAAATGCAGCACAGTCCAGTTGTCTGAATGAGAAAGGGGTTGCCAGGCAGGAAGAAGCAAGAGTGGGTGCTTGGGGGTAAATAGTGTTCTGATTTCAGGGATCTTCTATCACATCACACCGTCTTGTCATCATTTATGTACGGTCAGTCCCTCAGCCTGAGAGCTACTTGCAGACCAGAATTAGGCCTTATTGTTTCAATATTCAAGGCTTACATTAGGCTATAGTTTTGGTAAATGTTTATTAAATGATTATTAAATGTTGGTTAAAAGTTCATTAAGTAATTCTTTGTTGGAAAATGATCATAATTTACATTTGTAAGCACCTTACAGACTGGTCTCCATTATTTAATTTAATCCTCAAAACAATGCTGGTAAGGAAGGCCAGGCATTATTATTTCTTTCTTTGTGGTGAGCAGAGTTCAAATAGGGGGAGACTGAGACCAGGGGTGCTTGTTTCAAGGCCCATGTTCTTTCCACGAAGAGGAAGAGCAGGAAAGCGGGGGGGAGGGGGCGCGTTATCAGAACTCTGGGACCCCTGTTACTGTGCTCCTGTCCATTCAGTGGAGTAAGATCCCTACTTTAGGGGTCATATTAAAGTCTTGGGTGCAAGAATTGTCAGAAAAAGGATAATAATCCTGGATAACGTTTCACTTGGTCATAATTGCTTTACCAATTTAGTCTAAAGCAGTTCTCCAACTTTTTAGTCTTGGGACCCCTTTACATTCTTAAAAAAATTATTGAGGACCCCAAAGAGCTTTTGTTTATATGAGTTATATGTATTGGTATTTATTTATCATATTAGAAGTAAAAACTGGGGAATTTGTAATAATTTATTTAAAAATAAAAATTTAGTGACTAGAGTGGTATTCCTTTCTATTTTTATAATGTTAACATCTGGCTTCACAGAAGACAGCTGGATTCTCCTATCTGCTTCTCCAGTCAGTCTGTTATAATATGTCCTTTTAGTTGAAATATATGTAGAAAGTCCAAACTCACACAGATAGGTAGTTGGAAAAGTGATGAAATTGAAAGTGAGCTAGTTGGGAAAGTAAGGAATATTTTAATAGCCTCCTTTGATGACAACATTTCCCAAAGAAGAACTGGTACATGATGGATCTTTACCAGACCTGAGGTTCAGAGTGGAGCCTTCCTTACATGTTCTTCTTTGATACTACACAAAATTCGTCAAATGGAAGTTTCCTAAAGGTTAGTTGCAGTGTGAGATCTGAAACCAAGTCAATGAAATACCCATATTCTGTTACATTAAAACCCATTGATCTATCTTTCCAGTTGAACATATCTTTATCCCATGTTGATATGTAATATTAGGCACTGGTGATTTGGAAATTGCTCAACTGAGTTTTATAGCTCTTCCAAATATTAGCACATTTCTTTATATAATATTTTAAAAATCACATTTATTAACATCACCACTGAAGTCATCAGAGAAGTCTTAAAGTTTTGGAAAGCTGTCAAGCTCATAATGACAAATACAAAGTTTTTCCAAATTCTAATAGCTTTGACCTCTGAGAGCCCATGAAAAAGTCTGGGGGAGCCCTGGTTATCCATGGACCATCCTTTGAGAACCACTGGCCTAAAGCAAGACCTAGTGGTGGGAATTCAGAATCAGTTGACAGAAGAGAACAATCAGTACTCTTGGTATCAGGAGATTTGAATTTAGTCCCAGACCTTCTCTGAGCCTCAGTTATCTCTTCTGTAAAATGGGATAATAATATAGCATCTTCTTTACAGGGTTGCTATGAGAAATAAGTCATGATGACTTGGTGAAAGCACATTGCTGTAGACTCACAACTGTTGTGGGCAAATACAAGGAATTAGACATTCATTCAGGGCCTGTAAGCATTCTATGGAAGGGGGAATCCTAAGCCTCAGGTCATACTGCCAAGATGACCATCTGCTCTGCCCATGTAAATCAGACTTAAAAGGGAAGGAGCCCTGGTTCTGCCTTCGTAGCATCATCCTACCAGTGAGTAGAAAGGTGTCTTGGACCCCCTTCCCTCCCTAATTCCTTTGCCACCCACCCTTGACTGTCAAGTGAGCCAATGAGCCCTCAGTTCTGCCTGAACATTTCTTTAGTCAATTTACTCTTCCATTTACCAAAATATCCATAGGAGGAAATCTACAGGCTCTAGGGCAAGAAAACGAGTTCTTTGACTTGACACCAAGTCTTATGATCTATAAGAGGAAAAACTGATAAACTGGATCTCATCAAAATTTAAATTTTTGCTCTGCAAACAACCATGTTAGAGGATGAAAAGACAAGCTACAGACAGGGAGAAAATATTTGCAAACCCTCTATCTGACAAAGAACTTGCACCTAGAATATATAAAGAACTCTCAAAACTCCATAGTAAAAAAAAAATCCAATTAGAGAATGGGCAAAATACATGATAAACATTTTGCCAAAGAGGATATACAGATGACAAATACACACAGGAAAAGATAGTCCACATCATTAGCCATTAGGAAGAATGCAAATTAAAACCACAATGAGATGTCCTGGCTATGATATTGTACAATAGTGGCAAGATGCTGCCATTGGTGGAAACTGGGTAAAGGATACCTGGGATCTCTCTGTATTATTTCTTATAACTGCATGTGTATTTGTAATTATCTTGAAATTAAAAGTATAATTTTTAAAAAATTATATAAATCAGACTATGTCATATTCCTATTCCAAATCTCCAAAAATTTCTTGTCACACTTAGAATAAATCCAAACTACTGATCATGCCTTATAAGTCCCCCAGGGTGTGGTCCCTGTCTCCAATTTCCTCTCCTCCAACTCTCCTCTTCACTCGCTCCCTTCTAGGAACACTGGATTTCTTGTGATTCCTTGAACAGTAAATCTTGTTCCTACCTTTGGGCCTTGGTATATGAAGTTTCTTCTGCCAGGAACCTCTTTCCCCAGATCTTTGCATGATTTACCCTCATCATTCAGGTCTTGATCAAATATGTCCTTAGAAAGACCTTTCTTGAACACCTTATCCAAAATGGACCCGTACTCTCACCTCTGCCACACTCTTTCACTTTACCCTGATAATATATTATGTATGTATTTGCTTATTAGCATCTGTGCATTCATGGTACATAGTAGGTGCTCAATAAATCTTGTTGAATGAATGAACGAACACAAAAATGGCAAGCTGACTTAGGTAAATGTTTGCTTTGCCACATTTACTCTGAATGTATAAATTCAGATTACTCTGAACTGAGTTCTCTTTATACTCCTCACAAAGCAAAACTGCTTAGGTATGATGAAACAGGAAGAAACGGGGAGATGTAGGTTTGAGTCCCATCCCTGACACTATTCTGGCTATGTGAGTTTGGGCAAATCATATCATCTTTTTGAATCTCTATTTCCTCATCTAAAATAAGGATTATCCTAAGGATCTGGGGGACAATAAGATATCAAGTGGTGGTTTGGAGTTATATATCCCAGAAAAACATGTTCTTAATCTTAATCCATTCCTGAGTGTGTGAACTTATTGTAAATAGGGCTTTTTTGATGAGGCTATTTCAGTTAAGGTGTGGCCCAAATGAATCAGGATGGGTCTTAATTCTATTACTGAAGGCATTACAGAGAAGGCCACAGAGAGAGAAGCCACGGGGAGCAGCCAGAAGCTGAAGTCAATGGAATCTGGAAGAGAAAGGAGAAAATGCTGCCATGTGCATTTCCACGTGGCAGAAAAGCCAAGGAAACCCAAAGATCTCCAGTCAGCCAGAATATACTGGCCCTGGGAGGAAGCAAGCCTTCTGGGAGGAAGCAAGCCTTCTAGCCTCTGAAACCATGAGCCAATAAATTCCTGTTGTTAAGCCAACCCATTGTAGGGTATTTGTTTTAGCAGCTAGGAAAGTAAAACCATCAATAGCTCTCCCCCAAACCTGCTCCTCCTCCTGATTCCCAGCTCAGCACAAGGTACCACTATCCATCCATGCACCCACGCCAGGAATCTGGATGAATCAGCCTCAGTGCCTCCATACCCAACCGGTTGCCAAGTCTTGACTAGTCTATTCATAAATCTCTCCCACATATCTCTTCCATCTCTCTCCCTAACTTACCTTCCCCACTCATCATCTCTTACCTAAGCCATTGCAATATCCTCCCTAGATGAATGGGAAAGGCCCATTCATCTTCCATACCACTGATAGAATAATCTTTCTACTCTACAAATCTGATTATATCAGAACCTTGCCTAAAACCTTAAATGGTTCCCAATTGCTTTTTGGAGAAAGAGAAAGTTCTTGGCCTTGGCACTGATCTGGTCCCTGCCCATCTCTTGGTCTCATTTGTTATCCTTCCCCAACACTTTTTTTTTTTTTTTTTTTTACCGGGAAGCTCCATCTATATTGTGAAACAAGCCATTCTCAGTCACACCTCTCTGACTTTGCACATGTTTCATCTGTCTGGATGCCCCTCTGTACTCCCTGACACTTAGATTTTCAGGATTCAACTCAGCATCCCTTGATGGACATCCCTGACTTGCCAATCTGTTTGATTTGGGTGAGACAATAAAAACGTTCAACCTGCAAATCTTTGTGCAAGCTATCAAAAGTAGTTAAGGGCTATCCCCTACCCCCACCCCACCCTTTCTCTACTACCAATTTAAGGTGTTTAATTGAAGATTAACACCTGGAGGTTATCTGGTTTGGGCCCTGCCTAGAATGGATAAGATGACCTCTGAAATCACCCATCTTCAGAGTTCTTCCAGCACAGTGTGTTATCTTGGTAAAGTACGAACTATGGACTCAAAGAGACATGGGTTTGAATCCCAGCTCTACCACCTAGCAGCTCAATTATCTTGAACCTTGACCACAAAGAAGAAAATAATGGGACCTCCGCAAAGGGTTGTCATGAAGATTCAATGCAATCATGTAGGAAAAGCACTTAGAATGAGTATCCAGTATTAGCATATCTCCATCTAGTGGTCTTGGTACAAGAAAGGAAGGCAAAACCCGAGATGGGGCAAGAGGCAGCAGGTGAAGTGAGGGTGGTTGGGGAGGAACACAGTGAGAGCTTGGCCAGAAGAACTGTAGCTCCTTCAGTGCAGAGCAAATGAAGTGGATGCAGAAAAGCAGAGAGAGAAGTGAGCAGAAGAGAGCTTGTGGGGAACGGACACTGTAGTGTGTAAACAACTAGGCAGGAAACCGAGGTTTAGGGGTCTGGGTAGGTATTTTCAGCCTGCGGGTGGGTGGGTATGCACCCAGGTTTTTTTTTCTGGAGTTAGAGAAAGTGGGAACCCAGGCCATCCTGCTAGTCTATGGTCATTTCATATCTGAAGGACATTTCACTGCCTTCATTCCACCAATATGTTGCAAGCACCTAGTCAGTGCCAAGTACAGGCCATGCTGAACGTGGGTCAAGGGTGAAAGTTGAAAGGGATATCTAAAATGGTCAACCTGGTATGTGGCATAGAGCACTGGCTTTGGAGTCAGAGAGGCTGGGGTGACACACCAGGTGAGCCAACCATCAGCTGTGTCAGTTCACTTTTCCGGCCTTCAATTTTCTCATCTGTAAAATGGGGATAAAATACCTACTTCAAAGGATTTTAGGGTATTGAGATAAAGATGAAAAGCATTTAGCACATAATAAGCAATTTAAACCACAATTCCTTCTCTTTTATCTGGCTTATTTGATTTTCTTTTATTCTTAGCACCTATGACCTAAGATTTTTTAGAATTTACTTTTATTTATTTATCTCTCCCCCAATAGGGCACAAGCCTCATGGAAGCAGGGATTTTGTCTAGTATCTTGCTTGCCACTGGCTTCCCAGCACCCAGCAGTACCTTGGTGGTGTTGAATAAATGAACAAATAAATAGTATTCATTTAAGCTCTTCAACTACAGTGTAAGCTACATAACAATAGGTTTGTATTAGTTATCTGTTGCTGCATAACAAATCACCCCAAAACTTAGTGGCTTAAATCAACAATAATCATAGCTTTCGTGGATCAGGAATTTGGGAGCCACTCGGGCAACTCTGGTTCAGGATGTCTCATGAGTTGGCACCTCAGATGTCAGCTGGGACTGCAGGCTTGATGGGCCTGGAGGATGCATGGACAAGGTGGCTCACTCACGTGGCTAACAGTTGCTGCCGAACTGACTCCTTTCCACGTGGGGCCTTTCGTGGAGCTGTGCATCTATCTTACTGAAGTGGTGGCTGGCTCCCCCTAGAGCTAGGAATCCAGGAGAACATGAAGGAAGCTGATGGTGCCTCTATGATTACAGCCACATATCATTTTTGCCATATTCTATTGGTCACATAAGCCAATCCCAATCCAGGTGGGAGCTAACCATATGAGGGCATGAATACCAGAGGTGAGGTTGGCTACCTCAAGGAAAATTTATTTATGCATGTCACACCAGTGCCTGGCACATGGTCATCACTCAAAAATTATTTGTTGACTCAGTGAATGAACATGCATGTGCAATGCATGAGTGCCAGGAATAGTAAGGAACGCAGGCCCTGCTTTCAAGAAGCTGGCATGCTAGTGGGGTAGACAGACACACAGGGAGGCATGTATTTATAGTGCTGTGTCCTGTAGCCCTCTGGGGGAGGCAGTCAGGGAGGAGTTCCTGCAGTAGGTGACACATGGGCAGAGTTTTAGAAGGATGAATTGAAGTAAGTCAGGTGAGGAGTAGAAAGAAGGACATTCCAAGGAAGAGGGAGACATGAGCAACGAGGGGGTGAAAAGGATGGCGAGATCGGCAGGTACCATCAGAGTCATGTTTATTTCCCTTTTATATACAGCAGACTTCCATTAGTGCATTTGCTGTAATAGTAATAATAGTAATAACCGGGTATGGGTTGGGGATATGAAGATTAATAGCATATATGGCCTTTATTCATGAGCAGCTAAGGTTATGAGAGTGTAGAGCAAAGGCATGTACACAAATGACTAGGATGTGAATCAGGGAAATAAAAGTTTCTGCAGAGGACACATGGCAAAGGCTCAAAGGGCCAAAGGCGGGAACTATCGCAGCCATTGGGAAGGACTGGGTAGGTATTCAGGGTCCAAGAAAGTAAAAAAACCAAGTGAATGCACACTCAGCAGAGATACAGTTCTTTGTACACATGGATTCCAAATTTCTTTTCAACACCCTTCCTGGGTGCCTTCCTGACCCACTAAGAGGTGCAGAGTACCCCTGCTCACTTGGCCCTCAGGGGAGAGGTGGGCCTAGGGTGCCTGTAGGGAGGATGTATTAGTTACCTATTGCTGCATAAAAAGTCACCCCAAAACACAGTGGTTTAAAACAGCAGGAATCAAGGCTTCTGTGGGCCGGGCATTGGGGAGCAGCTCAGTCAGGCAGTTCTGGCTATGTTGGGGAGAGCTATGGGGGCTTTCTGGAAGCCTCTCAGCCTGCTGGCCTCCTTCAGCAGTGTCAGGTAGAAGGCCTTGTCTGAGCTGCTGGCTGGGGAAGTGTGGAAAGAAAAGCACAGGGACATGGGGCAGCAGGGCTCTCCTAGCCCCAGCTCTAGGCAGCTGGGGCTCAAAGGATTACTACCTACTAGTGCTCTGCCTCGGGGCTTACCTGGTGTCTTTATTCCCAAAGAAATGAAAGTATTTTTTGCCTCTCCTGGCACCCTCTGCAAGTTCGCAGGTAATTGCTCCATTTAAAAATGAAGAGCATGGAAGCCAGGAGGCAGCAGCGGACTTCTCCCAGGAGCCAATTGAGGAGAGAGGCAGGGCATCTGACTGCCAAAGGCAGGGTGGGAAAAGGCCTCTGGAGAGGGCCTGGGAAAGGACAGCTCTATCCTCCTTTTCCGAGCTCTTCCTTTTCCTGGGAAACCGCTCCCCAGGCTCCTTGCCCCAGCCCATCCAGGCTGCCACCCTTACACTCTTTCCACTAACAGACATTAGCTTCACACCCGGTCCTTGTCACCTACACCACTGAGACAGTGAGAAACACCCCTCCCCCCTCCCGGATGAGCAGCGTAAATCCATCAGGCCACAAAGGCCCACTGGGTATTATGCATGGGAGGACTCCAAGCCTGCCTGCCACCCCTGAGGACAAACAAGGTCATAACACTTTGTCCTGGCCACAGCAAGGCCCTAGGGAGGAAGAGGTCCGTTCTCCCGGGGGTGAGGGTCGGAGGCAATCAGGAAAGGCTTCACAGAGGTGGCACTCACTAAGCTGAACCTTGGGAGATGCATCTGCCAGACAGACTGGATGGGGAAGGTATTTGGGGGAGAAAAACAACTGGAACAAAGACAGAGCAGTGTGATGCAGGCACCTCTGAGGTGCTGCATGTGCTCTTTAAGGCCCCAGCCTCCGGTCAGAGGGGAGCACGGTGAGAGAGACATAGCCTACATCACAGAGGACCTTCAGATCAAGCTGAAAATGTGCATGTTGCCCTGTGGTTCCAGATTTGGGGAGTCACTGAAGGGCTCTAATCTACAAAGTAACATTGGCTCTGGTTTCCCCTTTCAATGGCCATGTGACACCAGACAAGATACTTAACCTCCCTGTGCCTCAGTTTCCATATCTGGGAAATGGGGAGAATAAGAGTATCTTCCTCATTGGTTTTTAAGGAAATTTCAAAAGAGACTGTACATGCAAAGAGCTCAGCTCAGAGACTAAGGTATGGTAAATGCTCCTCCACAAGTCAGAACCATAGTAAAACCAATAAACTATTATCATTGCCACATTTTAGAAAAATCACTTCCATTTTCCAAGTGGAGGTTAAAGTAGAAAGGAACAAGAGCAGGCTAGAGAGAACGCAGGTGGTTATGGCAGGTGTGAAGTGGAGATGGTCTCAACTAAAATAGAGGCATGGGGAAGGACTGCAGAGGACTGAAACTGGAGATGTTGAGGAGACAGAACCTTCTGGAATGGATCACTATTGGGAAGTCAGGGGTGGTGAGGGAGAGAAGGGAGTGATGGTTTGCCTGCTAGTCACCAAGATGGAAAATACAGTTTGGGAGTAGTTATTGGCAGATTTGAGAATGCTGGCTATCCAGGAGGAAGCAGGGCAGTGCACACATCTGGAGAAAGGTCAGGTCATCTGCAGAAAGCTGGGAAGAGAAGCCGTTGGAGGAGATGAGGGGGCTCGGGGACTGTATGTAGCTTCCCAGAGGAGAAGGACAGAATCTTCCCAAAATATGTGAGGGGGTGGACTGCGATCCTCCTCACCCACAACCAGAGCAGGTAATAGAGAGACCCTTGACGTTCTTATCTGCATCAGCCACTAAGAATGCTGGATATTTTGTAAATTAAACTTTATTCCCCCTGCTGTAGGGGCAGTTTCTATTTAAAGGGTTGAAATAAAAGTAAATAACTAGCTCTTAAGGTGAACTAATCTCCAAATGCAGATCTTCAGCTCTTGGGTAATAGGGCCTTTAACATTTGGAATGGAAAATAGGGATAAGGCAAGCCAATGGTCAGCATCATGGGAAGAGTGCCTCCTCCACTGCCGAGCCAAAGCAGACCTGTCTTTACAGACCCAGCACAATGCCACCTCCTCCACTCCCTACCCTTCCCCACCCCAGGCATCCACCCCGGAAATCGTTCTGAACAATGGTGCATAACAACAGCAAGGAGGCGTGGCTTTTAGTAAAAGGAACCCGGGGCTCTGAGCGCTGCCTGCCATGGCCTGGGCCCCTCGCTGGAGCTGCCACGATCCCGGGGCATTTCTCTGAGGCTGGCGTTGAGAAGTGCCACACGGACTCAGGAGCCAGGTGTCCTCACCTGAGTAACAAGGTCATTGGAGTGGGGGTGGGGGCAAACAGCAGCACCAGGGCCGTTGGCGAAGTGCAGCCCCGAGCCCGGTGGACAAGGCCCTTCTGGCAGCGGGCCCTGGTAGGGACAGCCTGCTGTAGCTCCGTGTCCAGGCCCGGGTGACCAGGCTGCTGTCAGCACTCCACATCTTTTCCAGACAGCTGCTGCCTGAAGTTGTGTAGAAAAGGCTAGGAGCCAAAAGTCCTTGCGCCTTGTTTTCTCAGGCCATCCTTCCACTAGGAAAATCGCGCAGGATATTGTTCCTTCTACTTAGCGAGCTCTCTCTCCCGTCAGTGAGCGATCTTTGTTGGGTGACCCTCCAACAATTGCCCCGTCATTATTGACATTTGGGTCAGATAATTCTTTGTTAGGGGCTGTGTCAACTAAAAGTGTCTCCAGACATCGCCAGATGCCCCCTGAAAGGCAAAAACATCACTGAGTGAGAACTACTGCTCTAGAGGGACAACTCCCCAAGGGTGTGTTCTTGTCTATTTTACTTTTTATTCTCCTCCAGTGCTTTGCACAGCGCCTAGGAGGGGGCAGGTGTTCCCAAGGTGACTGCAAGATGTGCAGGACTCCTGGGTAATGGCTCGCGGGTTTAAGGATGTGGCCAACAGCTCTGTCAGCTGCTAAGGTATGATTTTCCCCTCTCTTGCCAACCTTCCCCCATACACCATATTTAAGTGTGTAGCAGGCTTTGTGGCTCTCAATCTTTTGTTTCCAAAAACCCCATTGAGATAAACAGGGTTTGAGAACAAAAGGGTTTTCCTCTGTATTAAGAAGAGATTTCCAGAAACTTGGATAAGCGGGAAGAGAAAGGTTGGAGATCCCAGGAGGCTGTGCTATAAATGATGCACCAGGAGGCTTGGTTTCACACCCAAGGTCCACCACTTAGTGAGAAACTTGGCTCCAAAGTATGGCCCAGAAGCAGTAGGGGAGCTCCCAAGCTGAGATAATGGGCATCTGCATGAATGGGGATGATGACGAGCATGACCTTCCTGAAACCCGGGGATTATGTAAGATCTCAGATCCCTGGCCCAAGTTCTGACGGACTCAGGGGAGGGAAACTCCGAGAACAATTGAGGCAGTATGAAAGCTTGGAATCAAAATCAAGTTGATTTAGAGATAATAAAGAGATGTTAATATTTCTGGCACAGCTAGTTTCTGGCTTGGGATTTGTACCCACGGCAAGTATAAAACTCCAAATTAATAATAGCTAATATTTATTGAGTGCTTACTATGTACCAGACACTGCACTTTTGACTTTCGGTGCATTACCTCTTAACCTTTGCAAATATCCTATCAGCAGGAACTGGTGTAATTGCCAAGTTACAGATGAGGACTTGGAGACAGACAAGTTAGGTGACTTGCTCAAGATCCCACAGCATCTAAGTGGTGGATGCAGAATAACAAAAAGAGCAAACACGAATCACACTTCGTGTCAGGCCCCACTTCACGTTCTTTACGTGTATTAACTTATTTAATCCTCACAACAGCCTAATGAGGTAGGCACTATCACCCCTCCCATTAGAGAGCTAAACAAATGAAATAACAGAAATTAAATAATTTTCTCATCTCCTTAGCTCAGAGTGAGCAGACCTGGAATTTGAACTTGGGAAGCCTGACTGCAAAGTCTGTGCATCCAACCACTAAGCCATGCTCGTGAGACACCAGGGCCCAAGCTCTTAACCACTGCTCTGCTACCTGTCATGGCTGGATGGGCCACTGGAGAGTCACAAATGACTGAGTGGTAAAGCAGGGTTTTAGTGGGAACCAGGGGATGAGTTGAATCGAAACGGCTTGCTCATGCATTGAAAAGAAGAATCAGGCAAAGTATTCACAAGTAACCCTGAGTTCTAGACCAAGTCACCCACCCACGTGCTTATTAGCCTTCTTCATCTCTAAAATAGGGGTTGATAACAGGATGGCAGTTCCTGGTAACATGCCTACCAGAGACCTTAACCACCCGGAGCATGCCAAGATGAAAGAACTCATGGTAAAGATTTTTTTTTTTTTTTTTTTTTTTTTTTAAGATAATCAGAGAAATCTAATTTTGGACTGTATACTGAATGATATTAACAAACTAATGTTATTTTAATTATTGTATTTTTTAATTTGAGAAGTTGTAGGTTTACAGAAAAGTCATGTAAATAGTTATTTTAATAGGTATGATACTGACATTTTAGTTATATAAGAAAATGCTTCCCCTACTCCCTGCTACCTCTCTTTTTTTTTTTTTTCCCTTAATGGTGCATTTAAGGGTGAAATGACTTACTACCTGGGATTTGCTTTAAAATACTTCAGAAAAAAATAGATTGGAATAGATGAAACAAACATGGCAAAATGCTAACGGTTGTTGAAACTGTGTGATGACTACATAGTTCATTGTAGTCTCTACTTTTGTGTTTGGAAACCTTCATAATAAAATGTAACTAAAGTGTTCATATCTAATTTCTAATCAAAGACATTTTAACAATTAAGGAAAACTGAGGATACAGGGTAAATTTGCCTCTGAGGTTTCGTAAGGACTCATTTAATAGGACTTAGCAGTTAATACAATGGAAGGCAAGGGCCCTGTCTAGGCCACTCCACACATTTTCTACACTTTGCTTAAGCCTCACCTGAGGTGTCTTTATCAACACGTCCCCCAAGTCAGGCAGCATTCTCTAAAGGAACTGTCTTTTGAGAAAGCCATTTCCTTAATCGAGAACTTCCTCTTTCAAGGTGATAACGAAGGACATCTCTACACATTTATCCCTGGAGAGAAGTACTTTATCACTTTTCAAATTTAGGGCTGCTCCCCTAAAATCTAATTTTAAGGGAGAGAGGTCTGCCAGAGGATCTGAAACCTGTGAGCCATGGAAATGAGCTCCCCTTACCCGACTTTCTTTCCCACTGAAGGCAGACTCAATGGCTAGCACCAAGCTTTGCCCATGGTGGCCACTCGGGTACTTCAATTACTATAGATAAAAATCCTTGCTTTTAGGTGCACAACAGCGTTTATAGTATGCTAACTTTTGTACAAGAAAGGGAGTAATATACATGTAAGTAAATATATAGAGACACCTATTTGTATACATATTTACTTATATTTTCCAAAAGAAACAATGAAAAGATAAGCCCAAAACTAATTAAAATGGTTATAGCGGAAAGGAAGGAACAGAGTGGGAGGGTGGAACTGAAATTTCTTTGGCAGTATCTGGCAATATAATGTTATGTTTCACAGGAATAAAAATAAATAAAAAGTTACATATTTTGATTTTGAAAAGATGTAAAGGTTTTATATAAGTGAAAAACAAAACAAAATTAAGCAAGTAGAAAAGCAATCTCTAAAACCCCAAAACCTCTGATGCAAATGAACCAAGTGGGTGGCATAATCATATAGGGAAGAGACTTTTTTTTAAATAAACTTCTTTTTTTTGTAAGATACTTAGATTACATAAATGTTATATAAAAAAATATGGGTGATTCCCATATGCCTCGCTTCCTACCCCTCGCACATTTTCCTACAGTAACAACATCCTTCATTAGTGTGGTATATTTGTTACAATTGACGAACACATCCTGGAGCATTGCCACTAAGCAAGGACTATAATTTACACTGTAGTCCACACTCTCTCACACACAATTTGTAAGTTATGGCAAGATATATAATGGCCTGTGTCTGTCATTGCAATGTCATTCAGGACAATTCCCAAGTCCCAAAAATGTCCCCATATTACACTCATTCTTCCCTCTCCCTCCCCTGAGAACCTAGAGAAGAGACTTTAAAACCAGACTTTTGACCCTATGTCCCTAAAGGAGTGGCTCTTGACCTGGGCAATTTTGTTCCCCAAGGAAACGTTTGGCAATGACTGGACACATTTTTGGTTGTCACAACAGAGGTCATTACCGGCGGTTAGTTGGTAGAGACAGGAATGCTGCCACACATCCTACAATGCACAGGACAGCACCCACAAAAGAGACTTATCCAGCCCAGACTACAAGGTCAAGGTTGGGAGATCCTGTCCTAAAGGAATTATTGTAAAAGCAGGAAGAATCCAATGATGTCTTTTCAAGATCACCACACCAATATTGATATTTTTATTGTTATTTGAAACATTTATAGGTATATTGTAAGATAAAATGGTCAAAAGTCATTTAAGATTCAAGATTTTGAGCATACAAGAAAAAGATACCAGTGTAAAATCAGAGAAATTAAGTTAAAACCCTGCAATCTTAATTTTCCCTATGACTGGTGCCTCAATACTTCTTGGCCTTCCTCTCTCTATGGGACATGTTATCCTTCAGGCCTCTCCAAGTGGCTTCTTGGGCTTCTCATAGCGTGGTGGTCTCGGGGGACAGACAAGCTTCCTATATGGTGGCTGGCTTCCAAGAGGGAGATGGCAAAGCCACCAGGCCAGTTAAGGGCTGCACTTGTAAGTGGCACGGCATCACATCCACTCTATTGGTCAAAGCAGTCACAGGGCCTGCCCCTATTTAAAGGTTGTGGAAACAGATTCCACCTCTTGATGAGGGAGGGGCAAGGTGACATCCCGACAGAAAAGCATGTGGTAGGGGAGAGACTGTTGGGGCCAACTATAGGAAATATAGTCAGACACGGTGGGGTAGCTGCAAGCAGGGCTTCCGACCTCAGGAACAGCGGGCGATGGCAAATTCCCAACCCACTTTCCACCTGAAATTATCTTACCAGCCTTTCAGATTCATCAAGAGTCTTCCAGAACTCTGAGTTAGTCCTGATTTGCAGACACACCTACATCTCCTCTGAGGGTAGGGTAGGGCAGCCTACTATTCCCCGGGCAGGGCCTGAAAGAGGGCATCCAGAGCTCCCTTTGCATCTGAGGAGATTGAGCTTGGACATCACAGCTCAGGAATCAGGATGAATCCCAGTGGGGAGAGCTACCTGGTGGCTGCTGTTGAGGGGGAAATGGCCAGGCCAGGAAACCACCTCTCAAAACCACCTCGTGACTGTGCATTGCTAGGCTACATGCTGCCTTCTGGCCCACATCTGCCTTAGTCACACTGCCAGGAGAAGTGGGACGATGAGACAAAAACACTGAAAAGCTTTAGCAAGATGGGTACTCGAGGAATTTAGGAAGGCCTGGGCACAGGAAGAAGGATGGTACAGAGGAGGGGCCTGATTCCAAAGGGACAGATGTGGCCAAAGCACTTCATCATCCTGACAGCGTCTCAAATCTGTTGTGACAAGCAGCTTCGTTAGTGCAGTGCTCACACTTGGTGAGTTCCAGGGTTCAGTGTGTTGGTGAAGGGAAGGGGGAGTTGGAGAAAGTGGCATCAACTGGGGGAGTAGAGGAATGTGGACAGGGAGGAATGGGATGGTGGCAAGGACACTCTCTGGAATACAGAGTCTGCCCTAGCAGTTGTGCTCGTAGCAGGCTCTGTGGCACCCCACACCCTCTAAGAGGTGATGAAGTGAGGAGCTGGCTGATGGCCCACTCCCTGTTTACTCATGTGGCTAGCTGGGCTAGCACGGAAGGTAGGGGCCTCTCTGCCTTCTCCCACCTCCAGGGTGCAACCCTGGCTGTTTCTTCCCAAGCCCAGCACCTCTTTTTCAGCTCAGGACATAGTGGGACTGTTCCAGAGAAAAAGGGGTCTGGGGTGGGGTGGGGCAAGAAAGGAGCTTCATTCTGAGCTTGTCTGGCCAGGGGCAGGACCAGAACCAGGGCCAGGGCAGGAGTACAATGGCGTCAGCCCTGGGGTCAGTTGTGAAGAGGAAATGAAGCTTTTTGTCTCCACATGGCTTCTACTCGGGCTTGGTCTGGGTAACAGTGATCTCTTGGCAAGGACAGTTGGAGAGATGGTCTGGGTTTTACCTAATAAAACTTAGAAAAGTAAGAGTTGCTTAGTAGTCCACTGCATCATCTCTATCAAGCCTTGCAGGTCCCAAAGAGCACTGTTGTCCCTGCTGCTGGCCACACGTCATGGATGTCTCATCTTTCATTATTGCCAAGCATACCTTCCTCTTTCATCTGATAGTGCCACCCTCATCTTCTTCTGAGAAGCTTTCTCGTCCACACTCCATGTGGTCCTGATCAGGTCCTCTATCACAGATTCTCTGTCTACACTGCAGTGGACAAATGACCCGGGCTAGCCAAAGAACTCCATCCCCTGGGTGTAATGATAGTGCAGGATGGGCAGGTGACACCAGCTGGACCAATCAAGAGCTTCCCTAAGACTTTATGTATGGCTGCTGGAGAAGTACACATCTATCCTCTGAAAACAGGCTTGGTAAGGCCCCTGTAAGCCTGAGTAAGAATAAATCCAGAGTACAGCACAGCTGAAAGGTGGGGAGAGAGAGAAATCTGAGGACATGGTTTCGGTCCTTAGAGGAGGCTCTAACAGTGTTAGCAAAAGCTAAGACTTTATCCCCAAGCTTTTCTCAAGCATCTCTATCAAGAGTTCTCTGCCAGATAACAGCAGAAAAGATCCAATTAAGGATGCTGCTGCTGCCTTCCTACCCAAACCCGTATTTTCAGATGGCCTCAGGACAACTGCATTTAAACTGAGACATGGGGCTAGGCAGAGCTGTAGGCTTGTAAATAAGTTTTTAGGCTAAAACTTGTGTCAGATCATCTTGGCTGTAGTTATTTGCCCAAGAAATGGACTGAAAGCAAACATTTAACGCTTACTCAGGTTTCTTTAAAGAATTTTATTGCCAAGGAGACTACAAGCCTGACTTGCCAAAGTCGCTGACTCAGAAGGGGGCCCTAAGCTCTAAACCCACTCCTGCAGGAAGGGCCCGTGGAAGCTCTGCAGCCTCCAAGAAGGACGTGCCCCTGAATGCCCATCTCAGGTGGACAAGGCAGAACCTCCTAGAAGGAAACACCAAAGGCCCCAGAATATGTCGGCCCAGGGAAATTTTCCTGGAGAGCAGAACTGGGGCTGCCAGATGGACAGACCAAGTGACTCCCCCACTGACAGACAGAAGACTCTTTTCAATCCCTGCCCCAGGGTTGGCTGTGAATATTGCTATAGATGAGTATGTTTAATCTCTTTTCTGAATGGAAATTATTACTGCAGTTTCCCTGCTCACAGTACACCATTGTGTATTGGGTGTGAAAGGGCTGGGGGAAGATCACTTGTTTTTCCATTTCGAGTTGTTCTACCACAAGGAGGCATGACTGGACCTGATTGCTTATCACTCAGAAGCTTTAAGCTGAACCAAGGCATGAGGGGGTTGACTCCCCTGGGGAGGGGGTTGATGTGTCTATGAGAAGAGGAGTGCCCATAAATATTTGGTGGCCCAAAGTGTGAGCCATGGTGGACACCAGTACCGGTCACCCAGTGCTCATCTTCCTTTTTATACAAATAAGACACCTGACTTTCGTGTGGGCTCGTTTCCAGCCTCCCTTGCAGCCAGGTGGGGCCATGCAGCTGGTTCCCAAATGGAAACAAGCCGAAGCGATATAAGCAACAGGTCATGCCCTTCACGAGAAGGGGCGCAGCGCAGACCCCCCCTCCCCTTCCTGCCACTGGCATTCAGATGGGGTCATGAACCATCTTGGGCCATGCAGTCAAGGGCAATCCTAGGAATGGCAGGTTCTGTGTCAAAACCCCCAAACCTACAAACTCAGCTGGCCTGAAGTCATATTCCTTTTCTTTTGAGGTTTTTATAAATTCAGCAACTCTGGGAAAATATACAAATCATATCGTATAAAAATAATACTGGGCAGGCAGAAAAATAGTGACCTTGGGGAGCTATAAAATTAAGAGTAAAAATTTGAATGAAGAGAATAAGGAAACACATTTAAATTAAGGGTGTTTGCCCTTTCAGGATTGTGCAAATGTTTACAGCTTTTCAAAAGGACCACATATTGGTGAGAAGAGAACGCCTTTTACTCTTACTTTCACTCACTGTAAAGAGAGAGAAAATTAGGCAAGGATACAGAATGTCACCAGAAGTTAGCAGTCTTAAGGAGCTGGGGCAGCTGGAACATACCATAGCACAGTCCTTGGGCCCCAAAACTCCTCAAAGATGCATACCCCTCTGGAAATACTGTCCTCAGGGTGGGGGGACTCATTTCTCCTAGGTTTTGCTATGGGACTGCGTCATCATTTCAGGAAGAATTTAGGCAAACAATCCATGCACTCAATTGAAAATATGCTCCTAGACTGCCTCCCAGTTTTGAGCCACAGAACATCAGCAAGGCCTCTCCCCACGTAGAAGGGGGAGAAAAACAAGAGCAAGTTCCCTGAAATCCATGAGCAGTATCTTCCTTCTGGCTTTCCAGTATCTCAGAAAGCCATTTACCCATAGTATAATAATTTCTGTAATCAAAGTGCCATAGTGTACATGCATTGTCTGCTTCTTAAGGTGTTTGGAGCTTGTAAAAGAATCTGATTTATTAGGTATGTAGTTTTAATTATTTATGTAAGAGTGTGATTAAAATTTTGTGATCAATGTTTAAAAGTCCCAGGGAAATTTTGTTTATTAGCTTCTCATGCTTTAGTTGATTATGCATAAATATTGAATAAACATTGAGAAATGTTGGATTTAGTTAAGTGTTAAAGTGAGTGTTAATTTTTAGAGATTAGTAAATTAGAGCATTGGCCATTATGTAAAAGTTAACAGTGACTTTTTCTCCACATATTAACAGCTATTCAGATATTCATCCTCTGCCTAACAAAAAGTGATACAGAAAGAATTTTAATTATTAACTTCTATAAGTCTCAGTTTCCTTATATATATAGAGAAAGGTGTTGGACTCAATCATTGCTAAGGTTTCATCCATCTCTAAGATACTGGATATCATTAAAATTCAGAAACTCTTTTGCTCATGTTTATACCAGATATTTAGCACCCTAGAACAATCAGCCGCACAGATAGAAAGAAGTCAGATCCTCCATCACAAGTTAGACTATCAGTATACCTTTCATTCTTTTGTAATATCACAGCTGCCTCTGCGTAAAGAAACTGTCAGCATTACATCAAGGCACGTGTCTGATTGATAGGTCTGCCAGGCACACTTATATACAATCAAAACTCAGCCGACTCATAATTACCAGCTTCAGCACATCTCAACTGCTGTCAAACTTTCTTATTGTGTGCACCAGCTTCCCATAGCAGTGAAAAAAACACACACCAGAACTGCCCACTTCTTATGGCATTTTCCATCAAATTGTTTACAAAGGCCTAATATTGAATAGTGCTTTACTTCCCCGCTCCCATTCTTACAACCACCCTCATTTCACAGATAAGAAGTCAAAATTCAGAGAGGCCAAATGACTCCTCAAATGTGGCAGAGCAAGATTCAAACCCAGGTATGTCTGCCTCTAGGCTTTACTATGAAAAATATCCCCAGCTCCTAGGAACATCTGTGTACTACACAGGGTTGTAGGGAAGGCTGCTGGCCCAGGCGGCTAAATTTTTTATGCATGTTCCAATACTACAGAAAAGCTGAATAACACTAATCCCAATACCTTCTCTCCACTATATTAATTCTGGCAGAGTTTCTCTAGAAGGGTGGAACAGAAAAAACTGTGTGGGTTCAATAAAAATGCATCAATGTAGAGAACAAAGAGGAGCTCCCAAGTTTTGATGCCTTTCTGCCTGCTGTCTGTGCCTAGGGCCCATTCACGGCACTTTGATGGAGTGTCTTATTTCCTCCCAACTGTCAACTGCCCACTGTTAACTGTCAACTGCTCAAGGTTGCCTTGCAGATGCCAGGCCTGGTCATGTGACTTGCTTTGGCCAATGAAATGTGAGCAGAGGTAACTTACCAGTAGAAGCTTTAAAGAGCTAAACATACTCCACTCTCTCTTTTCCCTCTGTCATGAAATCAGCCTATTCTAGATTGCAGCTGCTCTCACTGCCTTGGTCCTATAGTGAAGATGTAGAGCAGAACTGCATCCAACCCATGAAGGTCAAATGCTGTGAGAGAGAAATAAACCTTTGTTGTTGTAAGCCACTGAGATTTGGGCGATTATTTGTTATTGCCACACAGTTTAGCCTAAGCCAACTGATTTAAGCACTTATGCTATTATATTGGAAATATCTATCATCTCCACAGGATAGTAGACTCCTTGTGAGGTACTGTGCTTTAACTATCTTTCAATCCCAGAACCTAGCAGAGTGCTTGGCAGATAATAAGTAACAAATGACTGTTTGATGAGTGGCTGGATGGATATAAGGAAGGAAGGATGGCCATTAGGACCTTAGAATGATACTAATGATATAATGAGTTCAAAATGGAGCACAGATTCCTCAGGATGGAACCATGCATTAGCAGTGCTTACATGGACACACCCTCTGCTCTGATATCGTCAGTTCCATAGCGATCCATATAGTCATGTAGAATATGGCTGATTTCTTCACATCTTAACATTCCGTCTCCTACATCCAAACCTACACTTGCAAAAACATCATTTATAGGTCTTGCTATTTGTGTGTCCCTACGGGTCAGCAAATTTATGTGGACTAACCAGTAAAACCCAGTAGGACACATGACACAGCAGCCCCCTGCCCTGTCCCTGATCTCTGGAATATGACTGACTCTCCCGCCCATTACGGCAGGTTCAGGCAACAGCTTTTGGCTCAATTATTCACCAAAAAGACACTGTGGTATTTATTTGTTCTTTCCTGCTGTTTTCTGCATGGTTCCATGCTGCCAGAAAATCATAGTATTTCAGGGTACAATGTCTTGAGTCAGAAAGGCTTTGATCAAATATTGATTACACTACTCACTGGGTGTGAGAACTTGGGATAAGTTATCAAATATCTTAGTGTGTATTAGTCAGGGTTCTCTCAGGAAACAGAATCAACAGGAGATATCTGTCAATAACATGAGATTTTAAAAGAGTCTCTCACGTGACCGTGGGGATGCACAAGTCCAGGTTCCGCAGGCAGGCTGCAAACCAGGGGCTCCAATGAAAGTCCGATGAAAGGTCTTTGATGAGTTTCTGGGAGAAGTTGCCTGTCCAACAATGGGAAATTCTCTCTGAATATTGAAATCACTTCCCTTTTTAAAGCATTCAACTGATTGGATAAAAGCGCCACCCATTGATGATGCAATCTCCCTGATTGATGCAGATGTAATCAGCCATCCATGCAGTAAACTCACTGGTGATTGAAGTCCATAAATGCTCTTGTATTACAATTAGCCCAGTGCTTGCTGGACCAAACACCTGGACACAATTACCTGGCCAAGTTGACACATTAGCCTACCATCACAGTCCACCCCTTGTCAACTTGGCAGTCATACACATTACCCTAAACCATACTTAGTCTCTAAGTAAAAACAATAACAGACAAGCATACATATATACTTTTGCCTAACAATGTTCAACTCCCCTGTGTACAACCAGAAACACATTAATTCCCCACAGAATAGGGTGCAAGTCCTTGGGTAATATTCACGCTTAAATTGATATCCTTAAATATTATGACATGGAATTAATACAACTTTTCATATGTTTGGGGAAAAGGTTGGAGAAGAAAACAAGAAATTTGTTTTGTGTACATATACAATCATACTCATAACAAAATAAGGAAGAAGGGTTCATGACTATTACAGTCTTCGTTTCTGTATCTGGTCACGTGGTCGAAGTTCATATTTAGCATTACCTTCTTCCACTACCCATTCCATGTTCCCGTTACCTTCAGCAAGCACTTCAGCTGGCCGTGGTTCTTTGCCTGGTAGGGTGACCCAAACTTTCATTCCCGAAGATTCTGGGCCATTGTTAGTCCTGCTTGAATTGGTTTGTTGCAATTTTCCATTGACTTTAATCACAGAGCACGGCACTACTAGGAGACGCCCTAGAGGATCTCCTGTATTCCAGGCAGACTCTTCTTTACCCCCATTATGTAGGTGTAATCCTATTTCCCCTTGATAGTCCGGATCAGTCACCCCAGCCAGTACAGTAATTCCCTTCTTTGCTTGTTGATTCACAGGTAAGAGGAGCCCAGAGTGGCCAGGTGGCAGTCTTAACTTCCAGTTCAATGGAATCATTGTTATGTTCCCTGGTGGCAGCACTCCTCCTTTTGGGATGAAAACCTGTAGACCAGCAGAGCTTAAGGTTGCAGGAACAGGAAGCAAAAATTTTCCTAGTGGGTCACTAGGGGTAATAGTGAGTGGTGCCACTCCCATTTCCACCCCTTGATTCCTGGACCCATGAATCCTGGTTATGGGAGAAACAGCACCATAGAGAGGATGCTGATTCAGAGCATACACAGCCTCCTGGAGAACACTGCCCCAGCCCTGCAAGGTATTGCCACCTAGTTGGCACCGTAATTAGTCTTCAAAAGGCAATTCCACCGTTCTCTAAATCCAGCTGCTTCAGGGTGATGGGAACATGGTGAGACCAGTGAATTCCATGGACATGTGCCCATTCCCGCACGTCATTTGCTGTGAAATGGGTTCCTTGATCAGAAGCAATGCTGTGTGGAATGCCATGGCAGTAGATAAGACATTCAGTAAGTCCACAGATGGTAGTTTTGGAATAAGCATTGCGTGCTGGACATGCAAACCCATAGCCAGAGTATATGTCTATTCCAGTTAAAACAAATCGCTGCCCCTTCTATGGTAGAAGTGGCCCAATGCAGTCAACCTGCCACCAGGTAGCAGGCTGGTCACCTCGAGGAATGGTGCCATATCAGGGGCTGAGTGAAGGTCTCTGCTGCTGGCAGATTACCCAATACAGCAGTGGCTGTAGCCAAGTCAGCCTTGGTGAGGGGAAGTCCATGTTGCTGAGCCCATGCATAACCTCCATCCCTACCTCCATGGCCACTTTGTTCATGAGCCCATTGGGCAATGACAGGAGTGGCTGGGGAAAGAGGCTGAGCATTAGCCACAGAGTGGGTCATCTTATCCAATTATTAAACTCTTCCTGTGCTGAAGTCCCCCTCTGGTGAGCATTCACGTGGGACACAAATATGTTCATGTTTTTTGCCCACTCAGAAAGGTATATATCCACATAGCTCCTCCCCAGACCCCCTTGTCACCAATTTTCCAATCATGTTCCTTCCAAGTCCCTGACCATCCAGTCCCTGACCAACCATTGGCAACAGCCCATGAATCAGTGTACGAACGCACCTCTGGCCATTTCTTCTTCCAAGCAAAATGAACAACTAGATGCACTGCTCGAAGCTCTGCCCACTGGGAGGTATTTGCCCTCACCGCTATCCTTCAAGGATGTCCCAGAAAAGGGCTGCAGTGCCGCAACTGTCCACTTTCAGGTGGTACCTGCATATCATGCAGAACCATCTGCAAACCAGGTCCGAGTTTTCTCACCCTCAGTCAACTGATTGTAAGGGACTCCCCCAAGAGGCAAAAGCTGTGGGCTGAGAAAGAGAAGGTAACATGGCAGGGGTGGTAACCATGGACATTTGGGCTACTTTCTTATGTAACTTACTTGTGCCTTCAGGACCTGCTCGAGCCCTATCTCGTATATACCACTTCCACTTTTTTATGGAGTGCTGCTATGCACGCCCAACTTTACGGTTTGGTGGGTCAGACAATACCCAGCTCATGATAGGCAACTCGAGTCTCATGGTAACTTGATGGCCCATGGTTAAGCGTTCAGTCTCTACTAAGGCCCAGTAGCAAGCCAAAAGCTGCTTCTCAAAAGGGAGTAGTTATCTGCAGAGGATGGCAAGGCTTTGCTCCAAAATCCTAAGGGTCTGCATTGTGATTCCCCTATAGGGGCCTGCCAAAGGCTCCAGACAGCACCTCTATTTGACACTGAAACTTCCAGCACCATTGGATCTGCTGGATCATGTGGTCCAAGTGGCAGTGCAGCTTGCACAGCAGCCTGGACCTGTCGTAGGGCTTCCTCTTGTTCCAGTCCCCTCAAAACTAGCAGCTTTTCTGGTCACTCAGTAAATGGGCCGGAGTAGCACACCCAAATGAGGAGAGCGTTGTCTCCAAAATCCAAAGAGGCCAACTAAGCATTGTGCCTCTTTTTTAGTTATTGGAGGGGCCAGGTGCAACAGCTTATCCTTTACTTTAGAAGGGATATCTCGACAGGCCCCACACCACTGGACACCTAGAAATTTCACTGAGGTGGAAGGACCCAGTATTTTTGTTGGATTTATCTCCCATCTTCTCTCATGCAAATGCTTTACCAATAAATCTAGAGTCTTTGCTACTTCTTGCTCAGTAGGTCCTATCAACATGATATCATCAATATAATGGACCAATGTGATGTCTCAGGGGAGGGAGAGATGATCAAGGTCCCTGTGGATAATATTATGACACAGGGCTGGAAAGTTGATATATCCCTGAGGCAAGACAGTGAAGGTATATTGCTAGCCTTGCCAGCTGAAAGCAAACTGTTTCTGGTGGTCCTTACCAATGGCAGTTGAGAAAAAAGCATTTGCCAGATCAACAGCTGCATACCAGGTACCAGGGGAAGTGTTGATTTGCTCAAGCAATGATACCACATCTGGGACAGCAGCTGCAATTGGAGTCACCACCTGGGTAAGTTTACAATAATCTACTGTCGCAGCTGTAAGAAGAAATGAAGTCATAAAGCATATGGCAACATGGATGAACCTGGAGGACATTATGTTGAGTGAAGCAAGCCAGGCACAAAAGGACAAATACTGTATGAATGCATTACTATGAACCAAATATATTGTGTAAAATATTGTTTGATTCACACACACACACACAAAAAAAAACAAAAACAAAAAAAAAAAACAAAAAAAATTTACATGTATCCATTACATTTAATTGAGAAATGTATATATTTATTCATCTGTGTTTACTTTTTAGTTTTTAATTGCTTATGTTTTCAATTATTAAGTGTACAAAATAAAGTAAAAAAAAAAAAATCTATTGTCATCCTCCAAGATCCATCTGTTTTCTGCACAGGCCAAATAGGAGAGTTGAATGGAGATGTGGTGGGAATCACCACCTCTGCATTCTTCAAATCCTTGATGGTGGCACTAATCTCTGCAATACCTCCAGGAATCCATTATTGCCTTTGATTTACTATTTTGCTAGGCAGGGGCAGTTCTAGATGCTTCCACTTGGCCTTTCCAACCATAATAGCCCTCACTCCACAAGTCAGGGATCCAATGTGGGGATTCTGCCAGTTACTGAGTATGTCTATTCCAATTATGCATTCTGGAACTGGAGAAATAACCACAGAATGGGTCCGGGGACCCACTGGACCCACTGTGAGATGGATCTGAGCTAAAACTCCATCAATCACCTGACCTCCATAAGCCCCTACTCTGACTGGTGGACCACAGTGACATTTTGGGTCTCCTGGAATTAATGTCATTTCTGAGCCAGTGTCTAATAATCCCGGAAATGTCTGATCGTTTCCTTTTCCCCAATGCACAGTTACTCTGGCAAAAGGCCGTAGGTCTCCCTGGGGAAAGGTGGGAGGAAGATTAACAGTATAAATTTTTGGCAGTTTAATAGGATCCTTCCCAAAGGGGACCTGGCCTTCTCCTCATTCAAGGGGCTCTGGGTCTGTAAACTGTCTCAAGTCTGGGAATTGATTAAGGGGCCATGATTCTCTGCGTCTGTAATTTGAGTTAGGATTTTGTTCTCTTGACCTAGAACTCTTCTGCTTATACAGATCCAAAAGAAATTTAGTAGACTGCCCATGTAGTTCACTTCTAGGTACCCCATGATCTTTTAACCAACGTCATAACTCCACGAGACTCAGACTATTCTGTGTGCTGTTTTGAATCTGTTTTCATTGCGGTAGCCTCACCCACCTTGCCTTTGGCGATTAACTGCTGATAGTTGACTTTTACCAGACCGAGATCCGATCATCCCCATAATGTTTAAGGATTCCAATTCCATTACAAACCCCCCTACAGTAATATCTGTACTGCAGAGAAGAGCAACCACAGAGCTCTTCAGAGAAGATGGAGTTAGTCTTACAAATTTATTCCTCACAGTCCTGTTTAAAGGTGTGTTCTCTGGACATTCCTGGGGTAGGTGGGCAGGTCTCAAATGGTAAATCCATTCTAGCATTCCAATCTCTCTAAGCCTTTGAATGCCCTCATCTACTGTATACCACAGCAAATCAGGCATCTCAACATCAGACATGCTAGGCCATCGTTTGGTCCATGCTTCAGTCAGCCACCCAAACAAACTGTTAGAGCCCTTTCTAACCCCTCAAGCTAAAGCGTTGAATCCAGAATTTCTGCTTAGTGGGCCCATATCAATAAATTCAGCCTGATCTAACTTTATATTCCTTCCACCATTATCCCATACCCTTAGTATCCATTCCCACATATATTCCCCTGATTTCTGTCTATATAAGTTGGAAAAGCCATGCAGTTCTTTCAGATTATAACGTACTTCCTCATGGGTCACACTTTGTATTTCACCTTTGGGGGCTTGTTGTTATTTTAGTCTAGCAATGGTTCTTGAAGACGGGGGTGGGGTGGGGGGGTAGGGGGGTGGGGTATGGAGAAGGATTAGAGATGTCTTGCAGGGTACTGACCTGAGGGCATTCCTTTGCATTTTCTTCTGGTGAGACAGGATTAATCTCTTCAGGCAGGGGTTGGAAGACAGATTCCTCAGGGCAGACTGGAAGTTGGGCAATGCATGCTGGAGTTTGGCTGGTACCTGCCTCAGGGCTGGGAGGAGGTCCAGACTCCCTGGGGCAGGCTGGAGGCTGGAAGATACAAGATTGACAATGTGTGGTCTCCACAGGGCAGGCCATCACAGGTTTATCTGGTAAAGTCTTAGCAGAATTTAGGGTTCCAATGTCCCCATCAATATTATCATCATCCCATATGTCTCCGTCCCAATCCTCGGTGTTCCACTCCTTTCCAAGCAATGCCTTCACTTTAACTGCAGAAACCCTGCGAGGTTGAGATTTTAGTTTCCTCTGTAATTCTGCTACTCATATAATGAGAGTCTGGGTTTGATTCTCAGATATCTCAAGTCTGTGGCTACAGGAGACAAGATTTTCTTTCAAGGCACATGTAGAAACTTTCATATCATTCACGCAGCATTTAAGTTTCAAATTTGAAGACTTTGGTTCATCTCTTTCTTTTGTAACTGTATCCAGAGTATGTAGGAGGAGCCAGCTAACATCATTATACTTTTTGACTCCACAAAATTCTGTTAAGGTGTTGAAAACACTCTCACCCAGATCCTTGCTTCTTATAAGCGTGGAAGTAGGGGAATCCAGTGATGCTATTTTGCATATCTCTATTTCCAGCTCACGCCATGGACTGTTAGCAACCTCTTCATTATTGGAAAGGGAGTCATGAGTACCCCTGAGTCCAATTAGAATAGAGAGCCAATTACAAAACTCCCAGAACCACCTCAGACATCTCATGTTTAAGACTCTGTTCCTCAAGAACCACCCCACTTCTGGTACCAAGCTGTATTAGTCAGGGTTCTCTCAGGAAACAGAATCAACAGGAGATATCTGTCAATAACATGAGATTTTAAAAGAGTCTCTCACGTGACTGTGGGGATGCACAAGTCCAGGTTCCACAGGCAGGCTGCAAACCAGGGGCTCCGATGAAAGTCCGATGAAAGGTCCTTGAGGAGTTTCTGGGAGAAGTTGCCTGTCCAAGGACGAACTGGGAAATTCTCTCTGAATGTTGAAATCACTTCCCTTTTTAAGGCATTCAACTGATTGGATAAAAGCACCACTCAACCCACTGATGATGCAATCTCCCTGATTGATGCAGATGTAATCAGCCATCCATGCAGTAAACTCACTGGTGATTGAAGTCCATAAATGCTCTTGTATTACAATTAGCCCAGTGCTTGCTGGACTAACCACCTGGACACAATTACCTGGCCGAGTTGACACATTAGCCTAACCATCACACAGTGGGTGAGTAATACCTACCTCACATGACTACTGTGAGAATTAAATGAGAAGATGAGTCCTTTATATGCTGTAATGTAGGAAATGCTTAATAAAGGCTAGTTGTTGTAGTTCTATTATTATTATCATCGTCATTCAGTTCTTAACATCTGCATTTGACCTCTTTCCTTATTTCTGCAATCCATTCTCTTTTCCCTAGCTTGCCAGCTTCATCCTTGGTTCTCTTTCCACTCAACTTACTCCTCTGAAGTTTCCTTTGACTACGGTGCCACCTGAAGCTTAGAATAAGAGATATTTCCCAACTAGCCCCAGTCCCAGTCCATGCTCTTACACCAGCAGCAGTGTGATTCCCCAGTCCCATCTTCTTTGCTGAGAGGACATAGATCAGGATACCTTCAACTTACAAATTCATGTATGTTCCCGAACAATAACCTTCCAAGCTCCATTATTGGACCAAGGTGAATCCAGGTTATAATATACTGGCCACCACCCAGCATCTGCCCCAGTGATTGCCACCTTGAAGGGCATCAGCTGCCTACATAGAATTTGCTGAAGCTCAAGTCACCTGATCTTAGTTTGAGGCAGCTTGACTGGCCTGGGCAGAGTAGACTCAATGACCTCAGAAGACACAGACTCTGTTTTTGACTTTGACTCCAGTCTACCAAGAGCTGGGCCTTTGTCTTATTTTGCAGGTGAGAAACTACATTCTCAGTGTAATAGACATTAGGGATACAGTTTCTTTAGGCTTTCAGGTTCTTCTTTGGAACTACAGAGCAGATGGGCAGACCATAGAGTTAAGGGTCTAGAAATGATTACAAGAAGAGATCTCTTACTTCAGACAAGGGAATGTCCAAGGACCATGAAGGTGTTAAAAAGTGGATAAGGTGAGCTTCAGCATGCATGCCTTGTTTAAAGAAGACACCAGTACTCAACTCCAGAAGGCTGTTGCCACATGGAAATGCCTACCCAGTACTATCAAATTATCTCATTTTTTCAGGGGAAGCCAGGAATTTTTATTTTAATTTTGTGAAATCTCTAGATTTGTAAATGTTGGCAATCAATTCAAAATTTCAAACATACTATGAAAACCAAGCAAAATACATTGGTGGTCCAAATGTGGCCACAGGCCACTGGGATGAAATGCCTGGTCTGAACCTACTACATAAAAGATCTGTCATCTTCTTCAGGGTCTCAGGGCTGGAGGTTCCAATGGGTATAATTACAGAAGATCAACAGTGGGGTTGGCAGAGAGTGTAGCTAGTTGAGCACCCTGGGAGCAGTCTCCTGAGAGGGAGTTTTGGGTACAGGATGTTTATTAAGGAGTGCCAATACTGGGAACCAATACCTATGGAAGGTTATGGAAGGAAGCAGAATTGGGCAGAAGGAGAGACTATGTTGCAATGCAGCCTCAATGGCAGTCTTATTTGATGCCATGAGGAATCCTGGAGCTAGCATGGCCCTTCAGAATTGTCCAAGTTTAGCCAAGATGAGTAGGCCTTCATGCCCCCAAATCAATCAGTCATTGGAGGATGACTAGTGCAGAGAGCTCCATTTCTTAATCCCCTCCTTCCCTTTCTAAGCACCTGGTCACACTTTCAACCTCTCAGCAGAGCAGCCTGTTTTCTCTGACTCTGAGCTCAAGAATCTGGCTGGACCCTGGCCTAGGAGCTGGAATATGCAAGTTGGAAGTGTCCGTTGTGAGTCTTCTCTTGTTGTTCCTCCTTCAACTTTGACAATAGACCAGTGCATTTCTCCAGAATCTGCACTGCAAAACCTGATCTAAAGCTGGCAGGACATGTCAGGGGTCACCTGCTATATCATAAAAGTCCTCCAGAGTCATCAGGAACCTTTCATCCCTGGTGCCTGCCTCCTCAATCACAACCCAAACAGCTCTGCTGCCACTGTCCTACTCCAAATGGTCAACTCCCAGCACCCTTTTCTCCTTTGGATCTTTGTACAAGGCACAGCCATGGCCTGTGGGCTTAACCACCCCCTACCTCTGAGGTGTGCTGTTGGCAGAATATACACACAAAGCTGTGCACCCAAACAGTGCAGTGCTAAGGTGTTTGCCATGGTTTGACACCACGACCTGATAATCTGCATTTAGATCCTCAGACCCTGCCTGCCTCTGAGGTGGTTCCACCAAGTTGCCAGTGCATGAGGGAGATCTTCCTGGGGGATGCCCTTCTGGAGCCTGTTTCTAGCTCTGTCCAGATCCACTGTGGGCATTCTCCTCTGACTAGCAGCTGGGTAGGGAGCTCTCTGTCATACCAGCGAACATTGCCTCACCTTAGAAGCTGTGAGGTCCTGTGTCACAGATTGGGAGGCTGGAGGTTGGGACAAGTGAAGCTTGAGAGAGAGCAAATGACATGGCAGGTGGCCTAACAAGTCTGTTCTTATAAAGCTTGTTCGACTTAAATTTTCAGTGACTTCATTGGAAACTGATCCTTGGCAGTGTTTATTTCTGAGGAAAGAGAAACGCAAACACAAAAGGCAATTCTAAGAAAGGGAACAGCATGACTTGTTTCTGCTTTAACGTTTTCAAGTGATTTAGTTCTCAGAAACTTGGGGGAGTCCCACACGTATGCTAAGAGTGTCCAGGAGTCTGGGGTCAGGAAGAAGAAAACGTAATGCTCATGTTAGGCTTACTGTGTGCCAGACCCTGTTCCCAGTGCTTTCCCCAAATTAACCCCATTTACCCTCATAACAACCCCTGAAACAACTCCCTGATATAGTTTCGATTATGAACAGCCCACCTTGCTGAGGATGAAACGGGGACACTCAGGTGTTAAATCGCTTGCCCAAGCAGGTACAAAGTGGCAACGGTAGGATGGGAACCAGGCAGTCTGGCGCTATAACCTGTGCTCTTGGCCACAATGCTATACTAAAGGTAACACTGAGTACTTAGGCAGTTTTCTATACATTTGCTAACTGAACCCTCAAAAAACTTAGGTAAGTATTATCATCTCCATATTTCACAGGAAAAAGCTTCAGTAAGTATTATCATTTCCTTGTTTTACAGATGAGAAAAGTGGCATTCAAAAAAATTAAGTTACTTTCCAAAGGTCATACACCAGTGTGCCAGGATTTGAATGCAGAGATGGAATTTCACCTCTTCATGGGGATAATCAACAGAAGGATGTTACTTTCCCAAGGAGAAAAGAAGCAGGGCCTGTTTTCAGCACCTTGTGCTTCATTTCAGCACAAGCTCCTGGCATGAAGGGGAATGAACTCTGGACAGTGAGGTGAGCCCTGCCCCCAGTCCCAGGAGAGGCTGCCTTCCGCTCAGAGTCTTGGCCGGCACCTCTTCCGTCTTCACGCCATGACCTGTTTTTGCTCACCCAATTAGCTCGATGGCCTATTTCTTTCCTGAAGAATTATTTCATAACTTTCATCAAGAAACCATCACATGCTGAGCACAGCACTCATAGACTTGGAGATGCACAAAAAATTGTCCCTTCAAAATGTTCAGAGCGATACTTGTGATCGAGACAGAGAGATGAGAAGAAAAATTAAATACAGAGTCGTAGATCTGCCTTGAATTCAGGTTGGCTTCCTTTTCACAACTGCTCCAACTCCTCCTCCATCTCCTGGAGCTTCGATTACTTTACCAGTTTTCCAGCTGGTCCGTCTGCATCCAGAAATGCCTTCAACCTATTTGGATACAATCTTTCTCAAACCTGCTCTTCATCACTGCATCTTACTTAAGTACCTCAGGTTGGTACTATGTTGCCAATAAAATCCACTGTCCGTGTGGGGTCCTGCCGCCGAAATCAAGGAAAGAGTGAGTTAAATGTCGGGATATGATGTAGAGGTATTAATTAGGCAACATAATTAGATACTGTCGAAAAAGCTGAGCTACAAAATGCAGTGTGATAAAGGGGCTGCTTATACAACTAAATGGGTATAATTTCCTTCTCCCTCCCTGCTGCACAGGACGTATTGTTCCTCAAGCTCAAGGCTGCTTTATTATTTTTTCTCTGGGGACTTGGCTGTCTTTCTTCTCTTTGGCCAACTGCCTCTTCCTATTCTATATCTTAGGGCTCCTCATCCCTGGTTCTACCTTCCTTTTGCCCCATTCTCCAATGAAAAATTCATGAGATTTAAGGATTTTACATAACATAGGGTTACAAAAACAGCAAACGTAGGGAAGTTTAGAAGCCTACAAACTTCTTACAGACCTGGTCCTTGTCTTTAGCTCCTGGCTCACTCTCAAATGTTGACTAGAAGCCCTACTGGGTGGGTACTAGGATTCAGCTCTGAAGGTGGAGCTCAACCACTATGCACCCTGCTGGCTTCACTACCACCCCAGAACATGCAAATAAAAACATATCTTTTCCCTTACTCAAAACTCTCCCATGTACACCAATGTTCATAGCAGCATTAGTCACAATAGCCAAAAGATGGAAGCAACCCAAATGTCCATCAGCTGATGAATGGATAAACAAAATATGGTATATATATACAATGGAATATTACTCAGCCTTAAAAAGGAATGCATTGCTGAAACATGTCACTACATGGATGAACCTTGAAGACAACATGTTGTGTGAAATAAGTCAAACACACAGGCACAGATATATGATTACATTATATGAAATAGCTAGAATATGCTAATGCATAGAGGCAGAGAGTACAGATTACCAGGGCCAGGGTGGGTGTGCATGTGTGAAGGGGAGTTAAGGCATAATAAGTGCAGTGTTTCCGTTTGGGGCAATGGCAAAGTACTGGTAATGGATGGTGGTGAGGGTAACACAACATTATGAATGTGATTAATCCCACTGAATGGTATGTCTAGGAGTGGTTGAAAGGGGAAAGGTCATGTTGTATAGATGATTCCACAATTAAAAGAAAAAGGAGCAACTAAAAAGACAATAACCAGATAAGAGGACGACTGAGATGGACCACTGATGCTTAATGTATGTAGAAGTTTTAATTAACTTTACTGTAAAAGTGTGGAAATGTATAGAGTGGATGGTAACACATTATAGTGAGTAGCAGCTGGTTTATAAAAGGGAAAGTGGCTGGAAAGCGTAGTCAAGGAATGTTAATGTCAATTGAAAGAAATCTAGAGATTAATCTAGGGACTGAATAACACAGTAAATCCAGAGGTGGATGAGAATTGTGATTAATAAGATGCAAGAGGAAATGGATGTGGCTCAAGAGGTTCAGCATCCGTCTACCATATGGAGAGACCGGGGTTCGATCCCCGGTACCTCCCGGTAAAAAAAAAAAAATAAAAAAAAAAAATAAGATGCAAGAGTATTCTTTGTGAGCTAGAGCAGATGTACGTCACTATTGCAGGGTGGTGGGAATGTGGAGAAGCATGGGAAAAATACAATTGGTGTGATCTATGGACTGTGGTTAACAGCAATACTGTAATATTCATGCATCCATGCCAAAGATGTACTAGGTTGATAATGGGGGAGTATGGAAAAAGTGTGCCAAATGTACGCTATGGACCAAAGTTAGTGGTAACAGTCTGATGATATTATCTCATAATCTGTTTTACCACGGTGTGTTATGTTGATAGAGGGGTGTTGTATGGGATTTATGCACATGTGCGTGATTGTTTTGTAAGTTCACAACTTCTGTAATAAAAATATATTTAAAAAAATAATACTAGTACAATGATGATAACAGTTCAGCAGACTAGAAGTGATGAATAGTAGTAAGTCTTTCGTTCCTACCTGATGTATCTGGCGAAACAGTTTACATCCGTAGAAAAGGCAATTTAGCCACTCCCACAGAATGCTAAGGGCTTTGGTTTATTACAGTGGTTTTTGTACAAATGTCTCATTCTATACCCTTTCAGGATTAGGAATTCACCCTTGTGGAGAACACAGGGAGATTTCATTTACCTGAAGCCTTCAAGGATTTTCATGACAGCCGTCCAGGCAGCTCTTAACCTTTTGAAAGACAGCTAGATGGATGCTCACAAGATTAAAGAGTCTGAATTTTAATTTCTGTAAACCCATCTGGAGTCTGCTTCAGTTATATGTAATGACTCATGATACAAGATTAAACAGCCTCATTTTAATAAATTTCTATAAACCTAAAATAATAATAGTAATAGGTTGGGTTGTGGGGGAAATACACCAAATGTAAGATATGGACTATAGTTAGTAGTGAGATTTTGACGATATTCTTTCATAATTTGTAACAAATGCTTCACAACAATGCAAGGTGTTGGTGGAGGGTTAATGTATGGGACCCCTGTATGATGTTATGCGTGTTTGCTTTGTAAGTTCACAACTTTTACTATATACTTAGTGTTTACGTATGTTCATGTATAAATGATATAAAAATAATAATAATAGGGTGGGTTGAGGGGGAAATTTAAAAGGTAAGATACTTTGGTTAGTAGTAATATTTTGAGGATGCTCTTTCATCATTAGTTAAAAATGTTTCACAACAATACAAGGTATTGGTGGTGGAGTGAGGTATGAGAGCCCTGTATGATGTTATGCATAAAGGTTTTATAAGTTCACAACTATTACTATACACTTATTGTTTATGTATGAGTGATATACTTCAATAAAATGAAAAAACAATGTCAAATATATATATGTAAAGTTACTGGAAAAAAGAAAAAAGACAATAACAATTAAATGCAATAAATGATCCTGGGCTGGATCTAATAATGGAAGACAAAGGCCCCAAAAGGACATTACTGGGACATATGAAAAAAATTAGAGTATAGACTGAAAGCTTTATATTAAAGTTCTTTTTTTTTTTTTTTTCCTTTTTAAAATATATATTTTTACTTTTAAAGAACCTTTAGATTACATAAATGTTACATCAAAAATATAGGGGTGGGAAGTGGATGTAGATAAAGTGATTGAGCATCTTCTTCTCAAGCACAAGGTCCCAGATTTGATCCCTGGTACCTCCTAAAAACAAAACAAACAAACAAAAAAAACCAGCAAAAATCAACTTGGGGGGAGTGGATGTGGCTCAAGTGGTTGAAGGCCTGCTTTGCACATGGGAGGTCCAGGGATTGGTTCCCAGTGCCTCCTAAAAACAAACAAACAAAAAAACAAACAACAAGGAAACAAACGATAAAACCAACTCAGGGGAGCTGATGTGGCTCAGTGGTTGAGCACTGGCTTCCCACATAAGAAGTCCCAGATTCAATCCCCGGCTCCGGTACGTCAAAAAAAAAAAAAGGAAACAAAAACAAAAAAGACACCAACTTGGGAAGCCAGTGTACCTAGTGGCTGAGTGCCGGTTTCCCACATATGAGGTCCCAGGTTCAATCCCTGGCCCTGGTACCTCAAAAAAAGATAAATATACACATAAATATATATTTTACATATACATATATATATGGGATTCCCATATACTCTACCCCCTCCCCCTCCCACACTTTCCCCCATTAACGAAATCTTTCATTAGTGTGGTACATTTGTTACAATTGATGAACACATATTGAAGCATTGCTACTAACCATGGACTATAATTTACAATATAGTTTACACTGCACAAGTTTATAGGTTTTGACAAAATGTATAATGGCCTTTTATCTGTTATTGCAGTGTCATGCAAGACTTTATTGTTAAAGTTCTTGAACTTGATAACTGTACTTAAGGTGGTTATATAAGTGAATAACCTTGTTCTTCGGAAATGTACATAGAAGTATTATATATTGAAGGAGTATGGTGTATGCAACCTACTGTCAAATGTGTAAAAAATGGATGGTTGGTTGGATGGATGGATGGATGGACAAATTAGATGAAAAAGAGAGAGAGAGAGAGAGAGAGAGAAAGGGAGGGAGGGAGGGAGGGAGGGAGGGAGGGAGGAAGGAAGGAAGGAAGGAAGGAAGGAAGGAAGGAAGGAAGGAAGGAAGGAAGAGCAAATGTGGCAAAATGTTAAAATAGGTGGATCTGGGTATTGGGGGATATGTCAGAGTTCTCTGTATGGATTTTGTATTATTTTTGCAATTGTCCTATAAGTTTGAGATTACTTCAAAATAAAAAGTTTAAGAAAAACAAACAAAAAGCCCTCCAATGCCTTCCCATTGTTCTCAGAGTATTTTCACACCATGATCTGGTCTCTACTCTTCTCCAGCCTCATCTCTACCACTCTCCCCTTCACACGCTTGGCTTGGCTCTAACCCAGTCTGGTCCTCTGCCTGAGCTTTTTTTTTTTTTTTTTTTTTTTTAAAGATTTTTTATTTATTTATTCATCTATCACCCCCCTGCTGCTTGTGCTCGCCGGGCCAGCCAACCACGCCGTGCGGGCGGGCCCGCCCCCACCAGGAGGCCCCGGGAACCGAACCCGGGGCCTCCCATATGGCAAACGGGAGCCCCACTGATTGAGCCACAGCCGCCTCCCCTCTGCCTGAGCTTTGAACACCCCCAACTCTTTTCAGAAACTTTGCACTTGCTAGTCCTTCTCCCTAGAATATCCCCCATCCAAATGGCTGGCTTCTCATCTTGTGGGTCTCAGCTGAAGTGTCACCTCCTCAGAGAGACCTTTCCTAATTACCTTATCTAAAGGGGCTTTCTCACCCTAGTCATTCTCTATCCTATTACTCTTTTTTTTCCCTTCGAAGTACTCAACCACTATCAGAAACTACTTTGCTTATTTGTGTCTTTATCTCTTGAATGTCTACCTCCCCATGAGAGCAAAATCCATAACTGTCATATCACTGCTATCTCCCCAAAACCAGACTGTCCACACAGAGGGCCTCAACAAATATTTGTGGAACGAAGGGACATATTGTATTATTTCACCTGCCACTAGCTGGTAAACCACACTCACCCATTTATCGTATGTCAGTTACCTTCTCCAAGAAGCCATTGTTGATTGTCTCCTGGATAATGTGTCCTTCACAGAATGTGCTGGGTTGCCTGGATTGCAGTTATTCATTCACTAAGCATCCATTAGGAGGCTCTATGTGTTAGACAACTGTTCACTAAGTCAGAGGAGATGTGGTTCCTGCCTTCAGAGAGTTTCTAATCTAATGGGATGCTAGGCAAGTAAATCAGTGAGTGTGGCTCCCAGCAGGATGTGAGGCTAGAGGAAAACTCAAAGTGCTGAGGGGTAGAGAAGGGGGGCATCTCGATCTGACTAGAGGGGCTCTGGCCAGGCTTCAAAGAAAGGACTCTTGAGCTAAGTTTCAGATATAAGAGGCAGCTAGAAGAAGAAAAGCAGTAATTGTTGGGGTAAAGTGGGTAGGGACCTTTTAGTCCCATGAGTTAGAGAAACATGGTCTGAACACCATGTGCACTCTGCTGATCTGAGCAGGCAGTGTGCTTGAGGGGAAGATGTACTGAGCAGGGAGTTTAGGGGAGCTGGTTTCTGCCTAGTTCTGCCTCTCACAAGCTATGTAACCTTGAGCAGATCACCTTCCCTCTGAGTCTTGGATTCTCTGGTTAGCTGGCATTTACTAAACTAAAACTTATCTTAATATTCCAGAGGAGTGGGTGTAGTTCGGTGGTTGAGCACCTGCTTCCCATATATGAGGTCCTGGGTTCAATCCCTGGTACCTACTGGGGAAAAATATATATATATTCCAGACCTTCTACTTATTCTATAAGTATCCAATCACTACACTCAGTGTCCCCTAACACCAAGTTACTGGGTGATCACATTGTTCTGAGAAATACAATTAGTAGAATATGGGATCTTTGCTTTGAATGCAGTTAAAATTTGGAGAGGGAGAGAGTAAACTATAATATAATTAGGAAAATGAAGCAGCTTAACATTATCTTTACATAATTTGCTAATTTTTTTCCACTTGTGTTGGTCTTATAGTCCCAATTAGATGCCAAGCTTAAGGTCAAAGACCCTGTGTTCTATTTCTTTTTAGTCTAGGCACCACCACTTTCTGTAAGACATTGGTCTAGTTACTTTACTTTCTAAGTGTATTAGTCAGGGTTCTCTAGGAAAACAGAACTGATAGGAGATATCTGTAAATAGTACGAGATTTATAAAAATTCTCTCACATGACTATGGGGATGCACAACTCCAAATTCTGCAGGGCATGCTGCAAACCAGGCGCTCCGATGAAGGTAAGAAGTAGAACTGGAAATTCTCTCTCTGAATGCTGAAATCACTTTCCCTTTTAAGGCCTTCAAATGATTGGATGTCACTCATTGCTGATAGCAATCTCCTTAGTTGATTGCAGATGTAATCAGCCATCTATGCAATCAACTCACTGATGATTAAAGTCCATGAAATATCCTTGTATTACACTTAGCCCAGTGCTTGCTTGACCAAACAACTGGGCACTGTTACCTGGCTAAGTTGACACATTAACCTTACCATCACACTAAATCTCTATAAAATGAGGAAAGACCTAGTTTATAGGGCGGTCCTGAGGAGCAAATGAGCTACTGCATGGAAATCACTTCACCTAGGGCCTGGTACATAGTATGCCCTCAATAAGGATTGCATCCCCCACATTGCTAGACACAGAGGGACAGGAATGCATAACAGTGGAGGTGCAGCATTAACAACAGGGTTATATTATATTTTTGGAATTCATAATTACATCAAATTGCCAAACGGCTACAACCTGTGTGGGAGAAGGTCCCATGAAGATGTTCTAAGAAATGTGTGTACGTGAGTAAGTATGAGTACAGGATGTGACTCAAGTGCCTCCTAGCAAAATGCTTACCCAAGACTGGGCAATACAGGAAAATTAAAACAGTTGCTCCATAGCCTGGATAAGCCTCAGGGAAAATTGTCACCTCCTCTCCCCGCCCATATTTTTAAAAATTTGTAATAGGTATTTTATTTAAAGGGTGCAGGATATCATAGTGTCATAGGAAGGCAAAATATTCCACAGATAAATGGATCTGCCATAAACCTTTCTTCCTTTTATATAAGAAGTTCTATGTGTATAATATTCAGAATGCTCACTCAAGAAACAAGGGAAGTTTCCATTTTCTGGAATGGCAGGATGAAGAGCTCCATGGATCCACTCTGTCAGAGAGATAAGCATAACTGATGAAAATTACTTTTAAAAAGGCATTAAGTTCTCTGGAAATTGTTCTAAGGGTATAGAGTAAATGAAGAAACATTTATTTTTTAAAATCCCACTAAAACTTGGTAAGAACAGTAAGAGTCTGTGCAATTGAATCACAATCTGCTTCCTTCCTCTTTCTCCCAGCCCAGTGTGATAAAAATTCCACTTCAGGTGGGTGTGACCAAAAATACAGGTCTCATTCTACCCTATTAAAGACTTTGGTGTCTTCTCAGAAGGGGCAGGCCACCAGTATTTCTTCCCCTGCTACCCATTGCAGAGGCTAAATTCCAAGAAAGTGAAGCTGAGAGGTTGGAGGCTCCTTGCTTTTACCAGCCCCATCATAGGGCAGAGACTCTATCTCAGGTGTAGCATGCTTAGAAAACTTGGGTAACAATCACGCTTGCCCCAGCTTTTTGGTAGGGCAGAGGTTCCACACCAGGAGGGGCAAGCCAAGAACAGGCTTCCAAGGCCTAAAGCAGGGGTATCAGTTAGAGACAAGTGCACCTTTGTTCCTGACCCCAGTTCTGGAACTGTGGCTCAGAGATTTTGCCCAGGGGAAGAGATACCATGTCAAATGGAAAGCTTTGAGGCTCCCCATTAAAGAATTGATTGTATTTGAAATTGAGTGTGGGAGTATAAGCCTAAGGCCATTCTCAAAATCAACTGAGGTTTTGTTGGAAAGCAACTAAGAAGAGGCTGATAGTTTCCTGAGACATACAAGCTAAACCACAGGCCAGCTAAACTATACCAGAGAGAACCAGAGAAAGAGACAGCTGTAGCCATTTGGCAATTTGATGTAATTATGAATTCCAAAAATATAATTGGATCATGCTTGTAAACTGATCTGTTAATCTGGGCATGATTAAGTTATGATAGAGCATTGACTGGGCCACGTCAGTAGGGCGTTGACAGAGGGAGCAGTTTTTGAGAAAGTTTTGATGTTGGAGTTTTGATGTTGGAGAGAAGGCCCCAGGAGAAGAGAAGTGAGCCATTCACCTGATAGTCTACAGCTGACCTTGTGGATGAACCAGAGGAGCTAAGCCCGGAAAGAAATGCAGCCCCGGGAAGAGAGGAACCCAAGAAGCCTGAACCCTGGCAAACGTCGGCAGCTGTCTTGCTCCAATACGTGGCAATGGACTTTGGTGAGAGAAGAAACTTAATGCTTTATGGCCTGGTATCTGTGGACTTCTACCCCCAAATAAATACCCTTTGTAAAAACCAACCCATTTTTGGTATTTCACATTAGCACCCCTTTGGCTGACTAATACAACAGCTAAGAAAAGCCCATCTAGGGTCAGAACAAACCTCAAATGGCTGACCTCAAAAACTATCCCCGGGAGGCGGCTGTGGCTCAATCAGTGGGGCTCCCGTTTACCATATGGGAGGCCCTGGGTTCGATTCCCGGGGCCTTCTGGTGAGGGCAAGCCCACCCGCACGGCGTGGTTAGCTGACCCAGTGAGCGCAGCAGCAAGGGGGGAATAAATGAATAAATAAATAAAATCTTTTAAAAAAAAAAAACTATCCCCGCAAAGGAGCCTAAATTTAATTGGATGAGATTGTAGAGCAATTTATGCCCCACGGCATAGCCAAAAACAACAGAGCATTAAGCGTACAGTTAGTGGAATCTAACAACTGTATTTGATTAGGGAAATAGACACTCAAAAAGGGCACTATATCTCCTTGAAGCTTATAGCAAAAAAATAATAATATTAAAAAAAATAAAATAAAATAAAAAGGGCACTATCATCCCAGGGTGACTGTGTATGCCCAAGACTGTGCTTTCTGAGGAGCAACACCAGAGGCTTCACATGCAGGAGAACTGGACTTCACTGAAATAGTCTGGCCAGTCATTAAACAAATAAACAAACAACAATAACAAGCACCAGATGGGAGGGGGATGCCAGAATGCATAGCTGCTGCAGTGTAATATTTAAAATGTCTAGTTATCAATTTTTAAAATTATGAGACATGTAAAGAAACAGGAACGTGTGACGCATACACAGGGGGAAAATAGGTAATAGAAATTGTGAGAAGGATCAGATGTTGGATTTAACGCAAAGACTTAAAAGTAGTCATTATAAATATGTTCAAAGAACTAAAGGAAACCATTTTTAAGTAAGTAAAAGAAGTATGATGGATGTCACATCAAATAGAGAATATCAATAAAGAAATAGAAATTTAAAAAAAAGGATTCTGGAGATGAAAAGTACAATAATTGAAATTAAAAATTCACCTAAGGGGCTTTACAGTATATTTGAAATGACAGAAGAAAGAATTAGCGAACTTGAAGATAAGATCAAGAGCCAGTGTGTAATCCAAAGGACAGAAAAAAGAATGAAGAAAAATTAGCAGATCTTCAGAGAAATATGGTACACACTAAGCACAATAACATATACATATTGGGAGTGGCAAAGGAGGAGAGGAAAAAAAGGGCAGAAAAATATTTGAAGAAATAACAGCTCAGGGGAGCAGGTGTAGCTCAGTGGTTGAGCACCTACTTCCCATGTATAAGATCCTGGGTTCAATCCCCAGTTCCTTCTAAAAATAAAAATAAAAATAAAAAAATTTTAATTAAAAAAAAAAAAAGAATAGGGAGAGGATGTGGCTCAAGTGGTTGAGTGCCTGCTTCCCACATGGGAGGTCCCAGGTTTGGTTCCTGTGCCCCCTAAAAACAAAAACAAACAACAAGCAAATAAAAAAACCAACACAGGGGAGCCTTCAAATGAAATAGGAAACAGTAAATCCATATATAGAGAAATAAATAAATGAATAAATTGAAAGTCTGGTGAGGAACGGGACATTTGTTTTAAATTAATTCTCATAAAAACTTTATTAATTACAATGAGTTATAGAATAATTTGACAGTGGAGAAGCCTAGCTTATGCTACCTTAATCAGAATGAATATCAACAGTAGTGGGGCAAATTTAAATTGTGCCTCATCTAATAGGAACAATGAGAAGAACACAACACTTCAGGGATAGTTCTGCCAAAGATGCGTTATCTGAATCAAATCCTGAGGAAATATATGAAGCCCCAAATGAGGGTCATTCTATGTAATAACTAGTCTGTGTTCTTCAAAAGTATCAAGGTCATTAAATTCAAGGGAAGACTGAAGAGCTTTTCCAGCCTGAAGGAGAGTAAAGGTGCTTGGCACCTGTATTAGTCAGCCAAAGGGGTGCTGATGCAAAATACCAGAAATTGGTTGGTCTTTATAAAGGGTATTTATTTGGGGGTAGAAGTCCACAGTTACCAGGCCATAAAGCGTTAAGTTTCTTCCCTCACCAAAGTCCGTTGCCACATGTTGGAGCAAGACAGCTGCCGCCGTTTGCCAGGGTTCAGGCTTCTTGGGTTCCTCTCTTCCCGGAGCTGCGTTTCTCTCAGGGCTTAGCTCCTCTGGTTCCTCCACAAAGTCAGCTGTAGACTATGAGGCTCTCTAGGCTTTGCTTCTCTCCACAAGGCCAGCTGTGAACTCTCAGGCAAATGGCTCATCTCTAACCCGGGGCCTTCTCTTCTTCCTCACGACCAAGCTCCTCTGTCCGCTCACCTCCCCAGACTCCAGCATCAAAACTGCAGCATGAGAACTCCAACTCAAAAACTGCTCCAACACTGTCCTTTGCCTTGTCTTTTATATTTGATTCCCAACCCACCAAGGGGTGGGGCTCAATGCCATACTGACGTGGCCCAGTTAATGCCCTAAGCATAACTTAATCATGCCCAGATTAGCAGACCAGTTTACAAGCATAATCCAACATCTATTTTTGGAATTCATAATTACATCAAACTGCCAAACTGCTAGAGCACCTAAAAGCAATGTGTGGCCTTTAGGACATTTCTGGGAGCCACTGGAAAAACTTGAGTGAGATCTGGGGATTACAAAGTAGTAATCATCAGTGTTAATTTCCTGATTTCAGTGGTTATAGCTTGGTTATGTAGAAGAATTTCGAGAAAGTCATAGTGCTAAAGTTATGCAATTGTGGTAGTTTGTCTCCAAGATGACTGGCCACTATCAAGTCCTTTTCTCTCTGTTCCCATAAGCCACTCCCCTATGTCTACTCCTCCCCACCCTTGAAACTGGCCTGGCTTGTGACTGCTGTGATTGGTATAATAGTACAGTAGTCACACTGTGTGACTTCTGAAGCTAGTTCATAAGAAGCCCTGCAGCTTCTGTCTGTGTCTCTCAGGAAACTTGTTCTGTATAAGAAGTCTGCCTACCCTGAACCCATCATGCTATGAGGAAGCCCTAGCTAGCCACGTGGAGAAAACGATGTCTCCTGACTGCTACCATTTGAGACATCCCACACAAAAATTGTCCTGCTCAGCCCAACAGGATATGGTTGTATCCACTAGACAGAATAATTTATTCACATGATATTCTTAACATCCAACACAATTCCCAGATGTAGTCGATGCTTACAAATATTCATTGAATAATGGCATCAACTTTTCAGGATGAAAGTTTATTTAATTATTTATTGAGATTCTTGTTAGGCTGGCATTAAACTTCTTTACAACTAATTCAACCCGTAAGATCCTACCTTAAATATTCATCCAAAAAGAGAGGCCATGTTTTAAAGCCATGATTTCTCTCTGTGTTTTCTAAACCTTTACTTTCCTGTGATTTCCCCACTCTAGCTATGTGGACCTTTTATACATGCCTAGGCAAATGTGAAATTTTAAAAAAATTGTCAGTCTTTTCCTTGACTACAACTTAGATGTAATACTAACAGTTCAAATCAATCACTATATAGAACAATAATACCCATTATCAAGTAGGGCTAATCTCAAGAATATAAGGATAACTTAACATTAGGGAATGGGCTAATGTTAAACGATATCACTAGATCAAAGAGAAAAATATTTTCATAGCTATTGAAAAGGCACTTTATAAAATTCAACATAGATCCTGGTGTTTTTTGTTTTTGTTTAAAAAAAAAACTTAGTAAACTAAATCTTGAGGGATATTTCCTTAACATGATAAAGAAGATATTATTAAATGAACATTTATTGAGACATAGCATATGCAAGGCAATGTGTTAAGTATTCGGGATTAAAACATTAAATAAGATAAGCCCTGATCTTAAGAACCTAAAATATGAAATACTAATCACAGAATATGAGAAGTCTTTTTTTCTACAGTGGACCCATAATCGCACAACCAAGAATTAATCCTAAGGAAATATTTCAAATCAGAAATTCACATAAAGTTCTGCTTTGTAGTGCTGTTTTCAACCTTTAACCTTAATGTCTGACAATAGTGGAATAGTTATGAAAATTTTTTTCATATCAACTCAATGAAACAGTATACACTAAGTTTCATTCAGTACCTATAACATACCCAAATCTAACATTTGTACTAAATTAGTTCAAAGACAATGTAGTAATATTGAACACTGTCTTCAAAGTAAAATTAGTTATTAAAGGTTGTAAAAAATATAGCACAGGGTTTCTCAGCCTAAGCACTATTGACATTTTTGGGCCACATAATTCTTCGTTCTGCAAGTTTCCCGAGCATTTTAAGGTGTTCAACAGCATCTCTGGTCTCTACCTGCTAGATGCCGAAACAACTAAAAATATATCCAATCATTGCCAAATGTTCCCTGGAGGGCAAATTGACCCTTGGTCTAGAACCACTTGGAGAGCAGATGTAGCTCAAGTGATTGAGCACCTGCTTCCCATGTGCGAGGTCTGGGGTTCAATCCCCAGTACCTACTAAAAACAAAACAAAACAGAATCAATTGTATAGCACAATATTCCATATATAGTTTGACTGCAATTATATTAAAAATCTGTATGCAAATGAATAAAAATTGGAGAAACTAATACTTGCTCTGATTATTGACAGAATTATGGCAGTAACGTTTTCTTGGCTTCTCAAATTATTTTAGCAATAACTGTAGCCCAATTTTTTTTTTTTTTTTTTTTTTTTTTAGGTACTAGGGCAGGAATTGAACCTGGGACCCTGTATGTGGAAAGCCAGCGTTCAACCACTGAGCACATTGGCCCCCCTGAGTTGGCTTTTTCAATTGTTTGCTTGTTTTTGTTTGCTTGTTTGTTTTTAGGAGGTACTGGGAACGGAACCTAGGACCTCCCATGTGGGAAGCAGGTGCTCAACCATTTGAGCCACATCCGCTCCCCTCCATTTTTTTTTTTTAAAGATTTATTTATTTATTTATTCATTTATCCCCCCCTTGCTGCTCATGCTCGCTGGGTCAGTCAACCACGCCGTGCGGGCGGGCCTGCCTTCACCAGGAGGCCCCGGGAACCGAACCCGGGGCCTCCCATATGGCAAACGGGAGCCCCACTGATTGAGCCACAGCCGCTTCCCATCCCCTCCATTTTTAAATGTGCTCTCTGAATAGTCAGACTTAGGAACTGCCCTCATGCCAGGCAGACCAGCAAGGCTCTCTGGCAGCATCAACTGCCAGTGGGCTAACACATGACCTTAACTTTCTTCATGTTGCTCCTGATTTCTAAAAAGGCCTTGGCTAATTGCAAGTCTCCCTACATGGGTGTGTCAAGATCACCAGCTTCTTAGAGCAGTTCCCAGATGACTCTCTTTGTAATTTCTGGTGTACCTTTGATATCAGCAAAGGTTTACCTCCAGGCCCAGGGCCTGGTGTTTCCACAGAAGTCAGTTGCAAGATGTCACCAGCCTTGTAAATTCATAAAAATAAAACACAAACACCCATTACCCTGGTTTCCATGTCCAAGTCTCAAATGACTTTGACCTTGGACTGGGCTTTCTCAATAGGTTAACCCAAAGTGAATGTTCCACTTGACTCCTTTTACTATTAAGACATGATTTTGGAAAACTGTCTATGAATACCTGGAAACAACTTGAACTTGCTTTTGTGTTGATTTCACAGCTTCAATAATGGAAGCTGATAAAGATCAGCAATGCCCTACTATGTGACTGAGAGAGGACAATTCTTTCCTAGCCCATTCAGTTATGAGCATTTTTTGGCCATGCAGCAAAAATGTATTCTGACAGATGCATTTGGGTTTCTTGGTGTCTTTGCAAACACAGCTCTATAGAGTGGGATCAGTAAGGTGGTGCCTATTATAGGATGTTGCTTTACTGCACAGGTGATGGAGAATGAGTTAGGCAGGGCAGGACACACACTGACACAGCCAATTACTCTGTTGAATTATAGCCATAGGATGTCCATGAGCTTTTGGGGACAGGCAAACTGGCTTCAGAGTTCCATGAATCTAAGTGTGCCTGTAGTGTCAACTGATCTTGTGACATGGTCCAGGGGTGAGTGTGGACTTACACACTGAAATTATGAGATCATAAGATTGAAGATATTGTTCTTAGGCAGACCCCAAAGAATTCTGTTAAAAGAGATTGGATGATAATGGAAAATAAACATGGCCAATCCATGCTTCAGTTTTCTTCTCTGTTGTATCTATTCAACCTATTCATTGTTTGTGAGAATCAAATGAAATAATAACAATAATAGAAAATATTTACAGAGAACTTACTCTGTGCCAGGCACTGTTTGAAGCACTTTACGTACATGAACTTATAACAGTGGTAAAAATTCTAACATGCTTTGCAAAATAATGTTATCTTATTAGAAATGTATTACTAATCATTGATATACTGCCTTTCCAATCAGCTAGTGTATACGGAAGCAAGGGTTTCTCATAACAGGTAGAGCAGTCACCACTAAGATATTAATTAATGTTGACCAAGAAACAAGAGATCTAGCCAAGCAGATGGGGCAGTCTACCCCCTTCTCTAGGAAGCCTCATGGTCTTTCCTGGCAGAGGCCTGCAGACACTGAGAGTGATACCCAAGCTTTTGGCTGTCTAGCTGTCAGACTCTCAGGAGCCCAAGTGGTCCTCTCTGACTATTCCCACCAGCCTCTTACTCTCTGTCCTGCAGAAGTCATGTGATATTTCTTTGATGGACTTTTGAATACATCTTCTAAGTACTGATCATATTCCCTGAGCTTTGGGGTCCAACCTGGCCAGACATGGTGGCACCAAAGTAAGAACTGACTTACTTGTTACTGCGCTTGACCCAACCAAGTCTGTTTTTTGAATTCAGTGTTGCTCAAGTCTGAAAAGTCACTCACTTTCAAAAAAGGAGATTGTGGCAGTTTGATATTATTTATGAATTCCAAAAAAAAAAGATATTATGTTTGTAATCTGGTCTGTTCCTCTAGGCATGATACCCTTTGTATTAAATTCAAAGGTTTTACATTTACTTGATTACATCAAGATTAGGGCTTTGATTCGAACATGTCAGTATGGTGTGACTCAGGGTTGAGTCCCTGCCCCCTTGGTGGACTATATAAATGAACACTTTCTCAAGAAGATGCACAGAACAATACACAAGAGCTCCATAGACACAGAAGAGAGAGAACTTTGGGGCCCCAGAGAGTGCTGAGCCATTCACCTGATAGTTTGCAGCTGAAAAGACCAGAGCCCTGAGCAACTGAGCAAGCCCGGAAAGAACTGAGCCCTCCAGCCCACAGCGGAGATGGGAAGAAGCTGGGCCCATGGAGCCTTAAAAGAAAGAGGAAGGCTGAACCCTCAAAGAGATCAGCAACCACCTTGCCTCAACACGGGCAGCAGACTTTGGTGAGAAAATACCTCTTATGGTACATTGAGTTGGACTCTTTAGGGTCTTGTAACTGCAAGCTTTTACCCCAAATAAATACCCTTTATAAAAGCCAACAGATTTCTTTACTTTGCATCAGCACCACTTTGGCTAATACAGAGATGAAGATGTATGCCTCCTATCAAAGGAAAGAGATGTCTGCCCCTGAACAGATACAGGCTTCTCCCTGCTGTAGCAGATGAGCAGGGAGGTGTGCAGGGTACCTGGCCCCACTGCCTCTGCCCTATGATCATGCTGACCATTCATCCCAGGATTCCAGAAACAGTCTTGGTTTCCAGTTATTGTCTCAGCATAATTATTAATAGCCCCCTTTTCACTCTCCAAAGTGTTCTGGTTTGGACGGTGAATTATATGACCCACCATGGAGTGCTGCACCCAAGTAGAGTTAAAGTACAGAGCAGTGGAGGCTGGAAGACCAGGCTCTGGACCTCACTCTTCATTGGCTCCATGAGCTTTGGCAACTTACTTCCCCTTCAGAACCTCAGTTTTCCTGTCTGCAAAGTGAACGTGGTTCCTGCTCTGTTTCCTTCACAGGCTTGGGGTGAGGAATAAATGGCAAATTAGTATGAAAGCACTGAATCAGCTGAACATGACTAAATGGATGGAAGTTATTCTTATGATGAAAATATAGATCAGGAGCCTGTTATTTCATCATACTACTCAATGATGGGTTAAGAGGTTTCTCCTTTATGTAGGTGAAGAGAATTCATTGAGAATAGAGACTGTCATGGGTAACAAATGATGTGTTCTACATGTGAACTTGACATTATACAGTTGTCACACTTTCCTTCCTTTTTCCACCCTGATAAACAGTCCCCATGTAATCCATGGCATAGGACATGATTGTCTATGGATTGTCCAGAAAAGCCAAAGAAGTTGGTGGTTGCAGTCCTTTGTGAAGATCCATGCTCTTGGTCGTTTGGCCTAATACATCCTAGGACATTTATTGTTTTGTGACAAAAGTCCCAGTGCTGATTACCAGAACGCAGCGATCTGAGTGCACAGGATTTCCTGATAGAACTTTTCTCCAATGCAGAATCCTGTCTTCACTTTTAACCCACATGCTCTTCCAGCAGAGATGAAGGACAAGAAAGAGGCATGGCTTCCTTCAGTGACATGACACACTCCTATGGGGTTTCAGGCTCACTAAGACACAGTGCCCATTAGGTTCCACTACTGAGAAGGGGCCACCATTCATGGAAAACATCCCCAACTTTGCTTGCCAGGAACAAGCAAGCACTCAGGGCACCAGTTCTATTTTATCTATTTACTTTCTGAACAATTAGTGGCACAGTGCCATTACAGATATCATTTGTGACACCATAAACTTTGTACAGGAATTCAAAGGAAGGAAAAGATGGAGTGCAGAACAATAAGCACTAGGTCAGAGATGCCCCTTAGATCTTTCAGGATGCTATTTTATGAAGCCAATTCCTAGGATTTCCTCTGCAAGTGGAGGAAATCCAGTGAATGACTTCAACATTTTTAAGACACCTCTCAAATTAGATCATTTCTCCTCCTCCTGTGGATGTAGAAAAGAGAAACAAAAACTAACTTATCCATTCTTTCATTCAATAAATAATTTTAGAGCTGCCAGGTACTGTTGTAGATGCTGGGAATATAGCAGTCATTAAATAGACAAAGAACTACCTCATGGAATTTACATTCTAGTCAAAGAGAAAGACAATAAATAAAAAAACAAACATGTATAAAACAGAAAACCATAAAAACTGGGGTCCAGTTTTTAGATAGGGGGCCAAGGAAGGTGAAGGAGGGGAAATAGCAGCCCTTTTGCAGTGTTCTTGTTTTGTTTAGTTTTGAACTTTGTTTTTTAAGGATTTATTTTTATTTATTTATCACCACCACCCCCTTGTTGTTTTTGCACTCACTGTCTTGCTCTCTGTGTCCATTCACTATGTGCTCTCTGTGTCTGCTTGTCTTCTCTTCTCGTCTTCTCTTTAGGAGGCACCAGGAACCTAACCTGAGACCTCCGATGTGGGAGAGAGGCACTCAATCACTTGAGCCACCTCAGCTCCCTGGTTAGCTGTGTCTCTCATTGTCTTTCCTCTTTGTCTCTTTTTGTTGTGTCAGCTCTCCACGCAGGCCAGCTGGCTCTCAGCAGGAGTGGATGTGACCCAATTGCTTGAGTCACATCCACTTCCCCCTTTTGCAGTGTTATCTTTTCTTATCTAAAGCTTTTCAGCCAAAGGGCTTCTGGGTCCCCAATGCATTCACTGCATCTTCTTTCTGAAACTCCCTTAGGAAGAGCCCTTTGACAGATTCCTAAATCAGGCCTTTGATATGCCAAAGAATGGTGCTATAGTCTTGCAGCAAAATCCTATTTTTAAACAGTCGAATGCTAAATATTATCCCAGCCTATCTCTTAGTAGTCCTTCAGTAATGAGTCCTGATATCTCCCAAGCAGATGGCTTAGATGAAATGGGACAAATATAAATTGCATAAGCACATGAATAGTTTTTTTTTAATTTTTTTATTTCACCTCCTCCACCCCGCCCCCCTCAGATAGCTCCCTCGTTTGTTGTTTGTTTGCTTGTTGTTTTTGCTCGTTGTCTGTTTTTCCTTTAGGAAGCATCAGGAACTGAACCCGGGACCTCCCACGTGGGAGGCGGGTGCTCAAACTGCTTGAGCCACATCTGCTCCCCATGAATAATTTTTAAAATGTCAAAACCTGGCATATCACTAAGCTCCTACTGACTGCCAAGGACTATGCTAGATTCCATCAGAACAAAGGTAGATCAGATATGGTGCCTTTCCTCAGAAGCCTAGTGGGCCTCTGTGGGCTCATCTACAGATAGAGAGTTGGGACCAGACTGATGTTTCTCAAGGTAATGCTACCTGGGCTGGGCCCTTTTCTGGGGTGCAGGATCTGCCATCCTGTCTTTTGCAAGACATTTAAGTGTTCCTGGTCCTTCCCAATAACCACTTGTAGCGCCAGCCAGGGATAACCAAATTATTCCCCTCTTCCCATTCTCAAATGTTTTTTAGAACTCTAAGGAGTTTCCGTTCTGATGTTCTACAATGCTGAAAATGTCTACATCTACTTTAAACACTTACAAATGCCTGTTCACTTGCCAATTTTGGTTATCATTTCTGATGACAGATGAGGCAGTTTTTTTCTGAGGAAAGTACTTACTTAACTGACTCATAGAAATCAAATGCATTACTTACGTTATTAGATAAAGCTGATAATATCTCTCTTTGCAGAAGTTACTAGCCCTAAAGCAATAAACTATTAAGCATAGGCAGATAGATTTAAAGTTGCTATTTATGTGGTGCATCCCTAGATTTAATACATTTTTTGGTAGATAGATATCATAAAAACTAATAAATTTACCTAAAGCAAAAAGGATTTAATGAGGAATTTAGAGGTAGGAAGTGTCTCAGGGGAATTGAAGAATGAATTTTAGATAGAGGAAGAAGACAAAGGATGACCCTCTAACCAAACTGCAACTATGATATAAAGACATCAACTAGGAAGACTTTGGAATGTGATTTCCACGTTAACACTAGCTCATGTATTGAATAGTTACCACACCAACCACAGAGCTATGAGCATTCCATACAAGCTGTCATTTGAATTAATATTGTTAAAGGGCAATTAAAATATAAAGCTATCTCTGGTACTCTTCACTCTTCCTCAATACCCACCCCTCCCCCCAACACACACACCCATATATACCTCTTGATTGATCCAACCTGGGAGCAGGTATACACTTGAGAAATGATGTTGGACTGACCTAGGAAAGTGACAGTGGGCTGCTGAGCAGTAGATGTATGTGAGAGTTACTTTGGAGATGGAATCAAAAGAACCTGGTGACTGGTTGATTACAGGGTAAGGAAAATGGTATAGTCAGTGATGGTGGCCAGGGATGGAGTTCCTTGGAGTAGAAAATCCAGGAGAAGGAGCAGGTTCATGAGTTCAGGTGAGATCTATAGGGCTGCCAATAGGCAAGAAAACACTTTGCTGAGCATCTTTGTTCCCTCTTCCTCCTAGAGGCTTTGAGTCAACCTCTTTGAGTCAGTGTCCTCAAAGTACGAAAAATTTGAATACTAATCCCTACTTCATACAGGATGGTTGTGAGGATGAGGGAAAAGAATGTTATGTGACAGTGTCTGGGCCATGGAAGGCACTAACTGAATACTATTCTTCCTCACTGAATTAGTCAGCCAAAGAGATGCTGATGAAAAGTACCAGAAATCTATTGGCTTTTATAAAGGGTATTTATTTGGAGTAAAATCCTACAGTTACAAGGCCCTAAGAGAGTCCAACTCAAGGTACCATAGAGGTACATTCTCACCAAAGTCTGTTGCCACATGTTGATGCAAGATGGTTGCTGATCTCTGTGAGGGTTCAGTCTTCCTCTTCCTCTTAAGCCTCCGTGGGCCCAGCTTCTTCTGATCTCAGCTGTAGGCTGGAGGGCTCGTTTCTTTCCCAGCCTGCCCAGCTGCTCAGGGCACTTGTCTCTTCAGCTGTAAACTATCAGGTGAATGGCTCAGCTCTCTGTGGGGCCCCAGGATCAAAACTAACAAAGTTTTCTCTCTCTCTTCTTCCATGTTTCTTCTTCTGTGCATCTTCTGGAGTGAGTATCCATTTATATAGCCCACCAAGGGGGTGGGGATACAATCCTAAATTATACCCTACTGACATGATTGAATCAAAGACTTAATTGTAACATAATTTAACCAAAGACATCTCAGCTGAATTTAATATAATCAAAGGGGCTCATGCCCAGAGGAAGAGACCAGTTTACAAACATAATCTCTCTTTTGGGAATTCATAAATAATCTCAAACTGCTACACTCACCTTTGTTCCCACTTCCAACTCTGGATCTAATGATTCCACTGTTTCTTTCAACCTGACCCTGAGGATATCACCACCTACAGGGATGGATTCAGAGACAAAGGATAAAATGAGATAAAACCTGGTCAGTGTTCACTAAATGGATGGCCAATTTCAAATTGGAGCACATGTGCAGAAGTGAAGGTTGGGGGTCCTATCAGAAAGAGAGAGTGGAAAGAAATATTTAGAGAAATTTTCCAAGGCATCATCCTGTTTCACAATATTGACTGGTAACCACTCTGTTTTCCACCATTTGGTGCATCTAGAAACCAAACAAGTGCCCTTAACCTGAGACAATGTTTCATAATGTGTACTCAGACTTCACATTTTCAACAGGTGTCCTCCTTGCCCAGGTTCCTGCATAATTTGTGACCAATTTATAGGTTTCTACATCTTTATGGCCCCAAGAACTGGCATTCTCCTATATGGCCAGGGATGAGGCCTACCTAATTAATCTTTTCTCTTCTGGAGCAATATTGGCTTGCAATAGGATGGGTGCCAGGATGGGAACATTTGAAGACAACTAACTTTCAATTCATTTCTCATTCTAAGAGAAATGATCCTTAATGTGCTGGAGAGTGATATTTGGTTTCTGGGTCAATAATCTCTCCTGCTCTCTCTTCCTCAATCTCTCTCTCAAATAGTAATTCCAAATGGTTCACATTAGTGTCTATTCCTAATTGTCTATTACAACCAGGTTTGCTCTTGTTAAATATAATTAGTAAAAATATTACTTTGTGTGTGTCCCAATTCTTTGAGATTATACTGGGTTGGTTTGCTCTGGGGCATAACTCATTTTGCTGTAGTCCCACCAAACAGCTGCCTTGGGAGCCACCTGCTGACATAGTTTAGAATTTTGCACATTGCGGTGAATATTCTCGCTGTCCTGATTTTGTGATAATCAGGGTAGGCTAAACATTCGCTATATTAGAAACCATGCATGTGTCCCCAGGCCTAGTTTTTCTCCCTAGGTCTGGTTTTTAGAATGTTGGTGATAAACTAAGCCTGATTTATTATATGGCCATCCTGTATGGGAAATGACTGTAACTCTAGATATCTTTGGTCAACCTTAAGAGATATAGCAGCGGGGCAGATGTGGCTCAAATGGTTGGGTGCCCATCTCCCATATGCAGGGTCCTGGGCTTGATCCCTGGGACCTCCCGGTAAAAATAAAAAAAGGAAAATATAGAAGGCACACAGGCCGCCAGGCCCCGTGCATGGCCCCACCGAACCACACAGCAAGATGATGACATAACAGGAGAGTGACACAAGGGAGAGCCAAGTTGAGATGTGCCAAAAAAAAACAGGAACTAAGGTGGTGCAGGTGGTAGGATGCCTCTCTCCCACATCGGAAATTCCCAGGATCGAATCCCGGTAAAGACAGGAGGAGAAGGATGAGAAGGGAGGGCAGGAAACAGACACAGAGAATTGCCCAGCGAACGGACACAAAAATAGCAAAAATAGGGGGAGGGAAGAGGAGGTAAAAATGGATAAAAGTAAATAAATAAATCTTTAAAATAAAAGAGAGAATTTTGCATGTTGAATATGACTAAAGAAAATGCCATGGTGAGCTAACATGGAAGAGGCATGATTTAAACTCCCCTCTAATGAATTTGACTTGCCAAATCATCTGGGACATTTCTTCCCCTTCCCAACCGCCCCACCCCTCACCCCACCTATCTATCCATGTTCAAAAAAGATGTTACAATTTCCTTTGGCATGTATTCCAAAACAGACAGTCCTCTGCATTGGCTGTGGTTCTTGGGTTTCCTGTCTCTGTGGTGCTCTTTACTCCCCCACTAAGTCATGTCTCCACTCTGTTTCATGACACCCTGGGAAGGTGCTGAGGCACGTGCCAAATAATGCAGGTAGCAGTGGGAGGGGTAATGATGGGGAGAAGAAAAGGAGCCAGGGATCTGCTGAAAGCACAGAAGGTCCACCCTGGAAAATAATCAGAATGATCCTCCTAACTCTCGATGATGGCTATTAGTATACTCAAGTTACAGAGGCTCAGGGAGATTCAGTTTCTTGCTTGAGAGTAACAAATCTTGTACTGGAGGCGTTTTAGTTTCCTAGGCTACCTGAGCAAGTGCCAGTGCAATGGTTCGGCTTAACCAATGAGAATTTATTTGCTTACGGTGTTGAGGCTAAAACAAAGTCCAAATCAAGGCGTCATCAAGATGACACTTTTTCCTTAAAGACTGTGGCGTTCTGGGGCTGGCTGCTGATGATCCAGGGGTCCTTAGCTTTTCACATGGCAGGGTACAAGGCTGCGTCTCCTGGTCTCTCCCTTCCCTTTTTCTTCAACTTCTTGCCCCCTGAAGCTCTGTCTCTCTGTGAATTTCACTCAGCTTATAAATGACTTCAGTAATAGGATTAAGACCCATCCTGATCAAGGTGGGCCACACATTCGGAACTGAAGTATTCTCATCACAATGTCCTACTTACAATGGGTTCATACCCACAGGAATAGATTGGACTTAAGAGCATGTTTTCTGGGGTACATACAGCTTCAAACCACATAGGAGGCAAAGAATTTCCTCTACCTCAGCACACCGCCCATCACCAGGTGGCTGTGCAGCACCTGTCCATTAGTCACTCCATCATTTTAACCACCTCCTCTTTTACCAAATATGTCCAGGAAGGACCAAACCTACTGTTAACTGGCAATTTAGTGTAAGCTATTCTGATTATAGATTTTATTTATTTATTCATTTGTCCCCCCCTTGCTGCTTCTGCTCGCTGGGTCAGCTAACCACGCCGTGCCGGCAGGCTTGCCTTCACCAGGAGGCCCCGGGAACCGAACCCGGGGCCTCCCATATGGTAAACGGGAGCCCTACTGATTGAGCCACAGCCGCTTCCCAATTCTGATTATATAATCAGATCAACACCAAGCCCAACTTTCAGGGACAGGAGAGATCCTGGACCTGTGGAAAGGAGGAAAGATTATTTGTCCTGGTGGTGGTGGTGGTCGTGGTGGGGAACCAGCAGGGCTGGGGAACTTTCGATCCTCTGGGAAGCAGGAGGATGCAGAGAAAGAGGGTTGGATCCTTAGGCAGCTGAGCTCCCAAGCAGACAACAGCCAATTTTGCACTTTTGCTGAAGGCCTCACTGCGGTGGTTGTCCAACTAGAAATGAGCTTGTCCTGCCCTTAGTGAAACCCAAAGTCACCCTCGACCTTCCCTGGCCACAAACCTCAACCTCCCCTAACTGAGTCCCCCTCCACAGTCTGCCTCTCAGGTGTAGTCATTTTCCCTGTTCCCTTCCTCTCCCACTTCGGTGCCACATCGAATGGGAGAGAAAAAAGATAGAGGAGAAGAAGGAGAAGACATGGGTAATTCCCTGACCCCTTCCACCCCTGCATCTACCATTACCCTTAACTGCTAGGTCACCAGGTATCAGATGTTGGAAACCCTGGAAGGTGTATAAGGCTGGAAAGCCAGGAAATCTACCACTGAGAGGGAATTTTTTTAAGGAGTGTTAGAGGTTCGCCCTTACAAGGTCTGCGATGATTAACAGGTCATAAGGCTGTGGCTGCATTCTGAAGATTGAGCCAGGTACAGCCTACCGTGCATCTCCCCTCAAGAATGAACAAAGGAACCATAATCACAGTGGGAATGGAGCAGGTAAGGCCCCTCTCCCTTTCCAGGCACCATTATACCCTCCGGCATTCCAAGAATTCCTCACCTCCCAGCCCACTACACACAAGCCACACAGGAGAGGAATTCACTTCTACAGCCCTTACTGGCCCCAGGCTGTACTCAGACTCTAACCCCCTCCCCACGGACTAATGTTCCCGCCTATTGATGTACTGTATAAAGTAAGATCCACCACCTTCCAGGGTTGGGCTAAAGTCTCTCTTCAGACCCCCGCCATGCCGGTGGGGGGCTGAAGTCTATTCTTCAGACCCCCTCCGTTGGGAGAGCTTCCCAATAAACTTTCTGCCTGCAATCTTCAGTCTCCGTGTCCCAGTGTGCGCCATTTTTCTCTAACAAGGAGGTATTGGGGATTGAACCCAGAACCTTGTACATAGGAAGCAGGCATTCAACCACTAAGCTATATCTGCTCCCCAATGACAGTTGTTTTTTTTTCTTCTTCTTCATTTGTTTGTTGTTTTGAGGAAGTACCAGGGATCAAACCCGGGACCTCGTACATGGGAAGCAGGTGCTCAATCACTTGAGCTACATCAGCTCCAGGAGAGGATTTTTAACTTGGCGATCCTAGAGCCCTCCATCCTTGGCAGGCTTCAGAGTGGGTCTGAGAAGCCCTTAATAGTACATGCAAAAAATTTGTATATTTTATTTTCTGGAGAGAATGTTCTGACAGTCAAGGTTTTAAGAGAAAACAGATGGCATAATCAAAGATAGAGGAGAAGTGAAAACTATGGGAAAACCTAACCCCTACCCTATGAAGGTTTACTGGGCTGTTATAGGGTTAGCAATGCAGGAAAGGCCCTGTAGGCCTTAAGGGGAAAGGAGAGGAGGCCACTACCAGAACACAGGGAACTGTAGCCTTGGGAGGGGGGCTGCCAACCGCAGCTGAGGTCTAGGGAGGGGACCAGAGAATCGGCACACCAACCTGTCCTTCCTTTAGAAATCTGCTCCCCTTCTTCAGGCAGTGCCTCTCGTTGGCCAAACCAAAATGGAGGCCAGAGGGCAAGGGAGTCTGGGTAAAGGAGTCTGTAAAGATCAGCCTCCTGGGGCACAGAAAAGGTCAGAGAATAGATTTGGGAAGAATAAATGGAAAATAAACAGCATAAAGGCCCATGACTGTTGCCAAATTCTTGAAGAGGTGCCTCCCAGTAGAATTTTGAGAAGTACTGTCCTTACACCCCAGCCTAGAAAGCCTCTTTCTTCCATTTCTAGCTTAAGTCCCAATTAAATCCATATTCTCCTTCTCTTATGGCACTTTAAATAAATTTGTTTTTATTAGAGCAAGAAAATCCTTCTCTTTCACTCATGACCAAGACATTTTAATGAAAACCTGTCTTTGTTTATTGCAGAAGTGGTGATTTTTACTTCTGGATATACCTGGTTAAGAAGAAGGAGATTGGGAAACGGACGTGGCTCAAGAGGTTCGGTGTCCGTCTACCATATGGAGAGACCAGGGTTCGATCCCCGGTACCTCCCGGTAAAAAAAAAAAAAAAAAAAAAAAAGAAGAAGGAGATTTAGGAAGCAGATGTGGCTCAAGTGGTTGGGCTCCCGTCTACCATATGGGAAGCCCCAGGTTTGCACTCCCGGGGCATCCTGATGAAGGCAAGCCCGCCCGCACTGTGCGGAGAGCTGGCGCAGCAAGATGACCCAACAAAGGGAGACAAGCAGACACAGAAAAATGCACAGCGAATGGACACAGCGAGCACAAACAGCAAGGGGGCAGGGGGTGATACATAAATAAAATAAATCTTTTAAAAAAAAGAGATCTGAAATCCCACAGGTGATGCATTTCAAGAACTACATTATTGCCATTCTTTCCTGGGAAGGGCATGAACTTGGGAAAGGCTGTTTTCTACAACTGCAGCAATCACTGCTGAGGCAGGCAGCAGAATGCTCTTGGCTCACAGCACTCCCAGCAGTTAGGCATCAAATCCTTCCTTGAAGGGGGTTATGGGCAATGCATCTATGCCATCACTCATTGCCTATATCATCTGGTCCCTTGCTACTTCTCAGCCTTTATCTCCTGCCATTCTCCTCTTCCTTGCTCTGCTCCTTACTGTTTGAGCTTGTCAAATATGTTCTTATCTCAAGGTCCTTTCCCTTACTGTTCTGCTGTGTTAATTGCTCCTCTCTTAGATAACTGTTTGACTCACTTCTTCCCTTCCTTCAGATTGCTGCCAGTATTAAGGGTGGCACTGGTGATTGGGAGAAGTGTCTGGATTTGAGAATAATTTATAAAGTACACAATAGATGAGGATTCTTATGGATTGGATGTAGGAGGTAAGGAAAAAGGACTTGACAAGGGGGACTTCTGGATTTCTGCATAAGTCAATGGATGGTTGAGAGAGGGAATACTGGAAGAGCAGGTTCATTTTATTTTGTTTTGTGTATGTGTGTGTGTTTGGGGAGAAGGGTTAGAAGGAAAATTACGATATTAATTTTTGACATGTTGGATTTGAGGTGCCATTAAGTCTACTAACGTGCTGTCAAATAATGGTGGGTTATAAGAATCAATAATTTAGAGTTGTGGGCTGGGCTGGTGATATAAATTTGTGAGTTGTCTGCTTTAGTGATATTTGAAAATGTGGCAATGGATGAGATTGCTTAGACAGAGAACATTTGATGACAAGAGGCAAGCGTTTTAAATGGACTTGAGGAACCTCAACATTTAGTGAAGACTGGGCTTGGAAAAATAGACTAAAAGACTGACTAGGGATGCTGGAAGGAAAGGAGGAGAGTAAGGTATGACCTCCAAAGAGAATTTTGAGAAGAGAGTGCTAAGCAGTGTCAAATCTCCTGAAAACAACGACCTGAGAACTGAAAGATACAAACTGCATTAGCAACATGGCGTTCATTGTGATCTTAGTGATTTTGTTGTTGTTGCAGGAGAAATGGGTTGAAAAGTGAGTGGAAAGTGATGAAATGGAAACATTATGTGTAAGAAAAAAGTTGAGAGTATTTTGGGTGGGGGTGGGGGGAGTTGAGAAAAAGGTTATTGATAGTGTAAAGTTACCACGAAGGTGGGAAGGAAAGAGTGGTTACAAGTGAAGGGATTGTTTTAAATGGGAAGGACAGCTCCTCTGTTTTAATAGGAGAGGCGCCGACTTAAGTAGATCTGGATGTTATGGAAAGGTGAAGGGATTGGCTTCCATTTTCTCTGTAGAGGAGAGGAGAGATGAACTGCCTTTTCAAGTATTAATAACAATGCCTTGAAACAAATTGTTTCATCTGTTGAGGAAAGCCTTATCTCTCCAACCGTTTAACAGATAAATACATAATCATGATCACTGCGGCGGGAACAGAACTAATAGGTGCTTAATAAATACTTGGTTTTGATTTTAATAAGACGATGATAAAGATGTCAGGGAAAAGCACAAGCTCCATTTAGGCTCCTATCATAAGGTGCCTGACACGTGTGAAGAATGAAATCTAAACACAAGTCTTGGGGACACTAGCAAAGTCAGTGAATCACAAACTGCACAAGGAAGGGAAATCCACCAGCACGTGCCTCTTGTCCGGGATCCTAAGGGTTAAGACCAACGAGTGTGGCCATCTCTGCTTCCCAGAGAGGCTCCGGCAAAGCCCGTCGGGAAAGTAGGCTAACGTCCTGTTTCTGTCCTGCGGGTTTGAGAATTTATGACCCTGGTTGGTGGGTTCAGAAGGAGTGGGGTTTTATTCCTCCGGGACTGCTGGGCTTGCTGGGCCTGCGGGGGGTGCAGGGCGCCTTGTGTGTAACCCCCAGAACAGTGAGTTCTTCTTTTGGGGAAGGAGCAGAGGGCTGCGGGCAGGCTACGCTGCGCGTCCGGAAGAAAGATTCCGCTGCTGCGAGGGGCGGAGGACCAATATCTCCAGCAGGACCGGCCTCCTGCGCCTGCGAGGTTCTTTAAAGATCTTGACTGCTGGACTTAATATGGTCTCCTGGAACTTTATCCAGCAGTGCACACTAAGCTCTGACAACGATGATTAAAGCTAAGCTTCAGGCAGTGCATTTTCTTGGGAAGCTCTTTCTGATCCAAAGCACAGCCCCAACCCATCACCTGTTTATACTGGAACAGTGAAAATAGCCCTTCTCTGTGGAATAACATCTTAAGTAGCCTTTTAGTACCATTTATGGCCTTAAGTTTGCTGCCGTTTTGCTTAGCCAGTGTTCCTTAGGGCTCGTCCACTACTAAAGTTATTGGTTTCTTAGACAGCCAGGAAAGTGGTAACATGGTAATCTGTTAGCCATACTCGTGCTTCCTTTGTATGCCACACACACACACACACACACACACTCAAACACTGTGGTAATATTTATAATTTAGATTGTTCCTCATAACCAACCTATATCTTGCTGGGTGTGTTTAGGGAATGCAAATTCATTTTGGTTTTCTAAAAATCCAGTCGATATATTCCAAAATAAAGGTACTGTGCCCATCATCCGCAGTTTGAAATTATGCTCACTCTTGTTTCCTGCTGTAGTTTACTGTAATAGATAAGAATGTGGATGTCAGAGTCCAAACAGTCTTGGGGCTGAATCCTGCTCTACCACTTACTGGTTGGAAACTTTCGTAATATCTTTTGCTGTTCATCTATAAAATGCTAATGATTGTTCATACACCTCAGATGGCTATTGTGAAGATTAAATGAGAAACAGTATGTGTAAATTATCGAGTTTACTGCCTCGCCCATACTAAGCAAGTAATAGGGTGAAAGTTATACCATTTTTGTTTTTCATAGGGTGTCTTTGTTATTCTTCTTTTAGGCTATTTCCCTAAAATTATGCTATTTTTAATATCCTAAAATAAGTGTCAAGTCCATATGTAATTGCCTTTCAGTGGTAGATCACATTTTTTGGTCCCTTAAAGTAGGCCAGGGATTGTAGTTGGCTCTAGAAGATCAAAGTAGGCTGAAATGGATGTTGTAATTATGATAGATTTAGGGAGTAAGAGGCAAGGAAGGAAGACGTCCCTCTTTAACCTCTGTTTTATTTATTGGTGATAATTATGCCTACCCTGCTTTGTCCCAATTTCTTGTTGCTAATTATATAAATCTTTTTTTTAAAAGATTTGTTTAAATTTACACCCCCACCCCACCCCCCCCCCCCACTGTTTGTGCTCGCTGTCTGCTCTCTGTGTCTCCTCATCTTTCTGGGAGGCACTGGGACCTCCCATGTGGGAGGGAGGCACCCAATCACCTAAACCACATCTGCTCCCTGCTTGTTGTGTCTGCTCAGTTGAATCAGCTTGCCACACCAGCCCATCACCAGCTTATTCTCTTTAGGAGTACCAGGAACCGAACCCAGAACCTCCCATGTGGTAGGCAGGTACCCAAGGGCTTGAGCCACATCTGCTTCCCATGATTATATAAATCTTAACTCTTCCTTTGAAAATGACTTCAAAGCTTTCTTCATTCTGTCAAGGACCAAGTTATTCTTTTCCAAACTAAACAGGGTGCTTTCTCTTCTCTTTCTTTTCTAAACTTCTTGACATATATTTATTCTAAGATGCATCTTAGGCTTTCGTAATTATTCCTTGATATCTTTATAAGTTTTATTATTGGTGCCATCTCCAAAAAAACTACTTTGGTTTTTCAATTAAAAGAACATCCCAGGGAAGTGGATGTGGCTCAATCGATGGGGCTCCCGTTTACCATATGGGAGGCCCGGGGTTCAATTCCTGGGGCCTCCTGGTGAAGGCAAGCCAGCCCGTGCAGCGTGGTGAGCTGACACAGCAAGATGACGCGGCAAAGGGAGACAGGTAGACACAGAGAAATGCACAGCAAATGGACACAACAAGCACAAGCAGCAAGGGGGGATAAATAAATAAATAAAATCTTTAAAAAAAAAAAAAAAAAAAATCCCAGTGTTTCTAAGCCATGAGTGAATAATGAGTATTAGTTTTCATTTTATTTTTTAAAACTTGATCCTCAGAACTTTAATATGAAAATTTAATTTCTTATTGTATTTCCTTAGAAAAGGTAAATTGGGTTAACCCTTAATTCTAAATACTTGCATTTGAGATAAGATTTTCTGAAAGTGCTTCAAAAGGCGATATTTCTTATTTTCCATATGGGGTCCACAATATCCTATGCCTACAATTGTGATATTGCAACAGTTAGGAAGGAAAGAGGAAGAGTAAACTTTAGTAAATGCCTCCAAACATGACCTGTTTCCTTCTACAGGATATCTGATCTCTAACCTGGCTTTGATCATTGTGATGGAGGAAGAGAAGGAATTCTTAGTTCCAGAATCAAATGACTTCAAGAAGAGGAAGAGTTTGAAAAGCCCTTATACAGGTGAGGGAACAGGAAGATGATCTGACTCTGTAGGAAATTCTGTATAAGATGTGTAAGCTATGGAGTACTGTAGAAAGAACAAGACATTAGAATGATACAAACCTTAAATTGATTCCCAGCACTGTCACTTACAAGCAGTGTTAACTCATTCAGCTTCAGTTTTCTCATCTTTAAGAAAAAAAGCAATAATACCTGTCTAACATACTTTTTAGGACTAATGAGATACCTTATGCAATGCTACTGTTCTTAATAAAAAATGGCTATCATTTTCCTACCTCAAATGGGCTCCAACTCAGTTTTTCCCCTACTCAGATCCCTCCCTCCATTTTTTTTAGTCTTCTAGAATAAAGTTTAATGCACTTATTTTTAGATTGATAGTTCCCCTAGCAGTTGCTGACACCTGTTGAAATATTTTATTAACATTGATACTAAATTTTAAAAATTCACCATAAAAATATTTCAAGTGGTACACATAGAGTATAAGTAAAACTAGCTTGGAAAACTTTTGATTATGAAATAATTTATTGGCTTTACTTTGCTACTCTCTCTTTTCCACAGCAGTTCAGAATTTTCTATCCCCTGGCAGAGATTAGGGAATATGTTTAGAATAATTGTTTATTCTTTCAGGAGATGAGAGTAAGAATAATTTGGAAGCTGTACAACATAGTAACCCTAAGGCAGATAAACTTAAAGACAGAGTCTCACAATGGTCTAAAACAGATGGCCCACGAAATTCTAAGCATGAGGATACAAAAGAAACACCATTGGCATGGTGCAAAGGAGATGAAATTTGGGGTCATGTTTCCTGTGAGAATGATGGCAAGTTAAAGAATCAGTGGGGGAGTTCTACAGGAAAAGAGGAGGAAAACTCCAATCACTGGGAATGGGACCTAGAAGAACAGGCCTATGCCTCCATCCAGCAGACTTCATCCTCTGCCAACAAACCTTATAAGTGTCCTGAATGTTGGAAAAGCTTCAGTAATAGTTCTCATTTGCGTACTCACCAGAGGACCCACTCAGGAGAAAAGCCTTATAAATGTTCTAAGTGTGGGAAATGCTTTGGTAATAGCTCTCATCTGATTCAGCATCTGAGAACACACACAGGAGAGAAGCCCTACCAGTGTGGGGAATGTGGGAAAAGCTTCAGTAATACTTCCCATCTTATTATCCATGAGAGAACTCATACAGGTGAGAAACCTTATAAATGTCCTGACTGTGGAAAGAGTTTCAGTAGCAGTTCTCACCTTATTCAGCATCACAGGTCACATACAGGTGAAAAGCCATATGAATGCCCTGTATGTGGAAAATGCTTTAGCCACAGCTATGTCCTAATAGAACATCAAAGAACTCACACAGGAGAAAAACCTTACAAGTGCCCTGACTGTGGGAAGAGTTTTAGTCAGAGTTCCAGCCTTATTCGCCACCAGCGGACACATACAGGTGAGAAGCCCTACAAATGTGTAGAATGTGGAAAAAGCTTTGGTTGTAATTCAACTCTAGTAAAGCATCAAAGAATACATACTGGAGAAAAGCCGTATCAGTGCCCAGAATGTGGGAAGAATTTCAGTCGGAGTTCAAACCTTATTACACACCAGAAAACACACAAAGGAGAGAAATTGTATGAAAGTTCTGAATGTGAAGAGAGTTTGAATCAGAACTGGAATGGGCTAGAAGAATGCAGAACCCAGCCAGGAGAAAAACCATATAAATGTTGTGAATGTGGAAAGAGTTTTGGCCTTAGCTCCCATCTCATTAGACATCAGAGAACACATACAGGAGAAAAACCTTACAGATGTTCTGAATGTTGGAAAACTTTTAGTCAGAGTTCCACTCTGGTGATTCACCAAAGGACACATACAGGAGAGAAACCTTATAAATGTCCTGATTGTGGCGAATGCTTCAGTCAAAGCTTTAACCTTATCAGGCACCGGAGAACCCACATGGGAGAAAAACCTTACAAATGTACTGACTGTGAGAAATGCTTTAGCAGAAGTGCCTACCTCAATCACCATAAAAAAATTCATTTCAAAAGGTCTTTTGAACATCCTGAAGTTGAGGGTTTTCCTCATGAATGGACTTGAAAAAACCTGTTCAGGGGTAATGGCCCTTACCCCTTCATTTTCAGTTTGAAATTCATTGTCTTCTTAAATCCCAAAGCCTGTTTTTTAATTAGGCCATTACAATTAAGGTATTCCATGATCATTGTGCTATAGTCTTTCTTTAGGGTATTTACCAAAATGTCTGTAAAAAGCCAATCTCCCAGTTTAGAGGATAGGGAGACCCAGATCACCAGGACAATGGATCTTCCCAGTGAGAGATACATAAAGGATGGAGAAGACTTTTTTTAAGGTAAGACAGGAATAGCTTCTAAGAAAATGTAAAGAATAATCCTGGGAATAACTAAAAGGACACCTTGGATTTCCATTGAATTATCCTACTTTTTCTCATATTGGGTAGAGATAGACAATTACTATTCTCAAGAGGTTACTCAGAAAAAAATTCTTTTTCAATAATATGATTTCCTGCTGTTTTGTTAGAAGAAAAGGTTTGTTTTTTTTCCAAATGCATTTGTATTCACTTTAAATTAACTTTTGTATCATCTAGAACTGCACCATGCAATACGATTGCCACTAGATGCATGTGGCTATTTAAATTTAAATTTATAGTAGTCAAAATTAAATAACATTTAAAAGTCAGTTCCTTAATTGTACTAGCTCCATACCAAGTGCTCAATAGCCATATGTGACTGGTGGCTTCTGAGTTGAACATCATCATAGAAAGTTCTTTCTTTCAAAATCATTACTCTCAACAGACCCATAAATATTTCCTATAAGACAATAGGAAATGTGCTCTGGGGTTTCTGCAATATAGAGTAAAAATGGTATAGCATTTTGAAGACATTGGGTCAAGAAATTGGCTGTTCTAATTTATGTTCAACCACCTGGGTTATCCAGTGATGTGATCTTACTGTCTCTTGATCAAAGCCAGATAAGGAGATAGGATTTCTGAATTCTATTCTTAGCTTTTTGACAAATAGTCCTTTCCCCTGAGTTTTTCCATTACTTAATTTCTGGTCAAATAAAAAAAACTAGTTTCTTTTTATAATGAAGCTACTGATTCTGAGAAGTGTCCAAGGACAGTTTGCCATAGGAGACCAAGATTCCTTAGTTCCAGTCTTGGCGGTTTTCTTTTGCCTGTGGACTTATTTTATATGTGAATCTAATAACTGAGACCTTACTTTTGTAACTTGGGAAATGACGCTATTAAAATATTAAATATTTCATTTCCTTCCACATTTTTTACTGCTAAATCAAAGAGTAAATGTGCAAGAAAGTCAAGAATCCTGAGATGCCAAAGATTTCATCTCAGTTTTGGATTCAAAATACATTTTATGAAGAATATGATAGAGATACAAATTAGGAATGTGGAGCCAGAAAGGGCCAATTGTAAATGCTGCAAAAAGCTGCAGTTGGTAGATAACTTGAATTACATGGGGATTATTTCTTCTTTCATGATTGTGTTGCACCTGATACTGGTGAGGCAATTATGTCTTTTTGTAGTATGTGATTAAAAGTACAGCAAAAGCTAACGAATAAAGGTATTTAAGAAGTATTTGGGAGTGATTTTCTTCTTTGAAAATGGGGAAAACATGATTGGGCATCCTTGTCTTTTATGTGATCCCAGCCTAAGCATCTTTATACCTTTGTTTGTTATATACTATTGCCCAAATTGTCTTACACTGTAATATTTGAGGACAAGTTTTTACAGTATACTTTACTGTATATAAGAGTTTGATTATTGTTTGATAATTAAATTTGGGGTTTTGCTATTGAGGCTGAAAATCATTTGCTCTTTGGGTGGTACAAAATCATCAATCATGTAATCTCTGGCAAGTCACTTAACCACTCTGAACCTCAGTTTCCTCATGTGTAAAGCAGAGATAATACCTACCTTCCAGAGTTGCTGTGAGAATTCAGTACATGTTTGCAAAGTTTCTAGCACAGTGCTTAAAATATAACAAGGTCCCAATATATGGTAATTCATCATCATCATCATCATCATCATCATCATCATCATCATTATTTGAAACAAAGTGAAAAGTATGTGAAAAGAAATAAAAATAAAACAGTTACTATGGCTAAGAGATTTAAAATGGAGTCCAGACACCATTCAGGAAGTTTTTCTTATCAACCACCTATATCACAACTGCCAAAGTACGCATAGCCACAAGCAACACATGTTTCCCCAAACCCTAAAGACATATGTATACCATAAACAAACAATAAGATAAATCAGTAAACTTGAAGGATATTTGGAGCATCCTGAATATCCACCAATCACAAAACAGTATATGTAATCGTTTTCTTTAAAAATCCTTGTGTGGAAGCACCAAGACAGGACACGGTTTGGGTTGCTACCTGAATTTGTGCTCTCCAAATTGCAATTCTAAGACCTCAAATAAACACCTTTGTTGCCTTGCAACTCAGTTTGTTATTTCTCAGTCGACATTACATCGTATCAGAAACAGGATCCAAAATTATTACCAACTCTGGAGCCACTATTGGATTCCAGCATGGTACCTGCAAGAGCTCCTTGCACTCTGTTGTCTCCCTGATGGCCCTGGGTTTCGGTTGGTCAGTCCTCTCAGTTCCAAACCTCCCTCTTTTTGGTTGAGGTTCTGGCCTTTCTTTGGGTGTCTTCTGCTTAAGGGCATTTGAACTTTTGTTCTTCTGGTTTGGGCTGGTGGCAGTAATAATGTTTGTTTGTTTGTTTTCACCTTTTATGATATACAAGGAACCTTTCCTTGTCTGGTGAGTACTCGAATGGTAGTTTAAAAACTCCCACTTTGGTATTGAGCTTTGTTTAGTGGTGGCACTCAAATTGAGTCCTGACAATAAATTTGAGCAATCAAATAATTATTATTTTGGTGGGCATGGATCGGGAACTTAAATGCTATTAGAGCACAAGTATCCTGTGAAAGGCACATTGTAAAACTACCACTTGTCCAAAACCCAGACAATTCCTCTCAGGTTTAGGATTTAGGATTGCAAACAGTCAGAACTAATTAAAATAGTGGGTTCCAATTCATGTAAGAATTCTATTGGTGCACCACCTCCTGGCACACCAACTGGTTTTGAGGCAGGTTAGTACAGGAAAAGGGAAGACTTGGGTCACAGCTGGGGCCTGGCAGACAAAATGGCTGGCAGATCACATGGCCATGAGAGGCCTCCTGGAAACCTCCTGAGGGATCCTGCGAGATCCCAGCCATGAGAATCTCATTTGAAATGAGAATCCCATTCAGGGTCAAGGGAAAGTCCTGGATACCCTCAAAAAAGGCCTCACCATTTGTCCCCTGAGAAATAATAGGGGCTGGGAGGTGGGCAATTAATCAGAACAGCAAACAACTGGGGCCCTGCCCCAATGTCATGAAGGAAGAGGAGGAAAGACTTTAAAAAGCCCTGACCTGGGGCCCCACGTGCAACTTATCCTGAAGTACACCTGCGGTCCATGCCTTGGACTGTGTACTTTTCTCGTTTTCTTATTTCTTAATAAACTCTTTACTCCCTTGCCTTCCCTATGGCATGTCCTTAAGTTCTTTTATGCGACATGAGCCAAGAACCTAGAAGCCCAGAAACGAGAGCTATCTGGTAACATTATTTGGTGAGCCAGGCCAGGACACAGAGACAAGTGGTGCTCCCCAACCCCTGCCGGAGACAGGTGAGTTTTTAATTAAAGCCCGTCTGTGCCCTCTTGTGCTTTATTAGTGAGACCCCAAGATTATCTTTGGGGCCCCTGAGGCTGTTTGTGTGTAAGCTGCAGAAGTCTGTGCTTTTAACGTGCCTTGTAATGTCGACTTTAACTGAGGAACTAGGTCGCTGGTAGTAGCCATAAGATAAGCTTGCTCATGGCTATCTCCTAAGACCTCTGCAAAGTAGGCAAAAGAAAGGTCCCTATCCAGTAACTTTCCTAGTGAGAAAGCTCAATTGGGGAGCTAAGATCTGGGAACCAAACCCAGACGTCTCCCAAGACCTCTGAGGCTCTGGGGCCACCCAGAGACATTAGGCTCCCAATCCCTGGAATGTGGGGACAACAAGCAGAGCTCCCGGCCTCCAGGACACTGGCTCAGCAAGAAATCTGTTCAACCAGGTCTAGTGGTGGGGCACCACCCAGACTGATGAACGTGTTTATCCTCCCCTAGAGTAAATGGGCGGCTTCTAATTAGGGCAGCCTGCCTACTGATAGTCTAAAAACAAAGAGGCTAATCTTTTCCTGCCATACCATGTGGCCACAGTATTGCCAAGAGTGGGCTCTGTATGGGACCCTGAATTTCAGTTAAACCTTTGTGAGAGAGAAGGAGAGGATAGACAGATCTGAGGGCCAGAGACAAAGTGGTCATGTCTCCTTAAAAGTTCAGGGAAATTACTCAGAGGCAGAACCTAGAAACCCAGCCTTAATTCAAAGAAAGCTGGTAGAGGCAATGAAAATACCTCTTGGTGATCCTAATTCTAGAGAAGGACAGATCCCCCTAGGAACTCCAGTTTGCCTTGGATGTCTATAGAAAGCTGCAGAAAATTTCCCTGGGCCCCCAAACTTCCATTAACTCCCTTTTAGAAACAGCCTTCTCAGTTTTCAACAATTGAAACCACGCTGCCAAGATGGAGAAGGTAAGGAAGGGCAGGTGCAGGGTCTGGGACAGGCTCACCTTTTAACTGCCACCATTAAAGGCACTGGTCCTCTCAGGGTTACCCAAATCCAGGCTCCATGTCAGCAGGAACCTGGCTCCAAGTTGCCTCACCACATAGACCACTGGGGCCTTGCCCCAGGGGAGGATGGAAGGGACCTGAAGCCACACCTGAACCATCAACCAGGAGGCCTCAGGTGACCCTTGATTTGGCAGGTAAGATAGTTAATTTCTTAACATGGGAGTCAATTGCTTGGTCCTAGCCTGCACTCTGAATGTCTCCTAATCTTGGTTGTGCCTAATAAGGGAAGTGAACGGGGGAATCACGATCTAGGCCATTTACTAAACCTCTCCCCTGTAGAATAAGGAACCTCCACATATGCCATCAATTAAGATTAAAAAGTTCCTGACTATTCCTAGCTATTCCCTTGTAACACTCCAATCCTTTCAGTAGAAAAAGGCTCACATGGCTTTACCCCTTGCAAGATATAACTAATGGGATGCAGCCCCCAGAGCAGCCTCCATTCATGTCTCATCAGGGCATGGCTTCTCTGGACCCCTTAGCAGTTTGCCCAGGGATTTTCCTGGAGGAATGAAGCTGGAGGGTCTTGCATGAGGTTTCTACTGTGTACAGACACTGGGAGTTTTGCATTTAGGTGATTCTAAAGGCAGATCTTTCCCTAAGCAAAATTTTCTCTTCTAATCTGTGCCTGTTTTAACTTTGTCAGTCTGCTCATGTCTAGGAACTTGTTAATCAGATTTGGGGTTCACCTGTTACAAATTGGATACTGGTGAAAGGTAACCTAAAATTGAGTTTAAAATGTCAATATTATCTTGCAATTGAATTTGATGTGTAAAAGAAATCACAAGTAGAATTAATTCAACTGCTGGAAAAGCAGGAAAACTTAGTAATGTTGTTACTAATAAAATTGTTTTAGTTGCTTAGTTAATAAATAAAATTGCCTAAAGCGAAATTGTAGAGTTCTGGGAAGATGGCGGACTAGTAAGACACAGGAATCTCTTCTCCAGAAAAATAGCTAGCGGACAGGCTGAAACAACCCTGAAAAAGATCTTCTAGGGTTTAGGACAGTAGGTGAAGGCTGCACACCACCCAGAGGAGAGAGGGACAAAAGAGGGAAATCGCAACTACAGAACCGTGAGCTGGAACTAGCAGCTTCTGCTGCTGCCGGCACCCTCCCCCACACTCTTTAGAATTCTTGGGTCTCTGGGCCTGCGACCACAGACAAAGGGGGCTCCAGGGATCTACCACTCCTGGAAAGGGGAGAGGGAGGGACACAGCCTTAGGCTGACTCAGGTTCTGACCTGCAAATTTGGGCTGCGGAGCCCCATGGACCCTTCCACACAGCGGTTTGCCCTGGGAGCCTAGGAAGGACTAGAGAAATCCGACCCTTGCAACCTCCCTCTCTTCTAGCCTGGACTAATTGTTGAGGACTCCACAGGAGAAGGGAGAGAGACCCTGGGGCTGACCCTACTTTTGACTCGCAGGTTTGGTCTGCCCTGTCCCCTAGAGCTCTTCCAGGCCAGGTGGGGCTGCGCCATTGTTTGCCTTGGAGCCTGCAAGGGGCTAAAGATATACAAACCTCCCAATCTCCTCCTCTACTAACAGGGACTGATTGTTGAGGATTCAGAAGGGAGTGGAAATATTTCCTAGCTGGGAAAAGGGGGGCGCTACCAGAGAAGTCTAGAGAACTGTCTCAGAAAGTTTGAATTACAAGGCTTTTAGCCTCCAGACATGAAGCTCTATCACATTGATCTAGTCTGTGTCACAACAAATACACTCCAACCAGGCATTGAATTGAGAGCTGCCAACAAGCGCCATCTCCTTGCAGACCAAGGAAGTGCACATAAGAAAATTAATAAGTAAGAGAGGCTTTTCCTGGCCTCTATAGCCTCCCTGCCCAAGGCCCTAGGAAGCGACTCCACAACCAATTACTGGGTCCAGTGCCCAGATTTGAGCAACCAGCAGAACAATCCTAACAATCAAGGTTGAGCCAAAAATCAAAGAGCTGTGGCAACTCACAGCTGCCTGCCACTAAAACCCTATAATAGAGAAAGAGATAGAGCATCTAAGTAAAATACAACCTAACCAGATGCCTAAGCACCAGCAAAAAATTACGAGCCATACTAAGAAAATAGAAGACATGGCCCAAGAAAAGGAATACAGCAAAGTCCCAGAAGAGATGCAGAATTTGAGAGAACTAATCAGTGAGATGAGCATAACTTTCCAAAATCAAATTAATGAGATGAAAGAGAATATAGTTAAAGAGATCAATGACATCAAGAAGTCATTGCGCGAATGTAAAGAAGAATTTGAAATCATGAACAGAAAAGTAATGGAGTTCATGGGAATGAAAGATACAATAGGTGAAGTAAAAAATACATTTGAGGGAAGCGGCTGTGGCTCAATCAGTGGGGCTCCTGTTTGCCATATGGGAGGCCCCGGGTTCGGTTCCCGTGGCCTCCTGTTGAAGGCAAGCCCACTCGCATGGGGTGGTTGGCTGACCCAGCGAGCACAAGCAGCAAGGGGGGGATAAATGAATAAATAAATAAAATCTTTAAAAAAAACAAAAACAAAAAAACTACCATCCACCGCAAGATCTTTAAAAAAAAAAAAAAATACATTTGAAGCATACAACAGCAGACTCGAAATGATAGAAGAAAGAATAAGTGATACTGAAGACAGAGCAGCTAAAATTGAAGAGAGAAAAGAACAGAGAGAAAAGAATGGAAAAAATTGAGCAGGGGCTCAGAGAGTTGAATGACAACACAAAACGCAAGAACATACGTGTCATTGGAGTTCCAGAAGGAGAAGAGAAAGGAAAAGGGGCAGAAAGAGTATTTGAGGAAATAATAGCTGAAAATTTCCCAACTCTCACGAAAGAAATGAACTTTCATGTCCAAGAAGCACACCGTACCCCAATAAGAATAAATCCAAATAGACCTACGCCAAGACACATATTATTCAGAATGTCAAATGTAAAAGATAAAGAGAAAATGCTCAGAGCAGCAAGAGAGAAGCAAATGATCACGTACAAAGGACGTCCAGTAAGACTTTGTGCAGATTTCTCTTCAGAAACCATGGAGGCGAGAAGACAGCGGTATGATACAATTAGGAAACTGAAAGAGAAAAACTGCCAGCCAAGAATTCTTTACCCAGCAAAACTGTCCTTCAAATATGAAGGTGAATATAAAGTATTCACAAACAAACAAACTAAGAGAGTTTGCAAAAAAGAATCCACCTTTGCAGGAAATATTAAAGGAAGCCTTAGAACCTGAAAGAAAAAGACAGGAGAGAGAGGTTTGGAGGAGAGTATAGAAGAAAGAAAAGCAGAAAGGATAACCAAAAGAGTAAAAAGAAAGACAAAAATAAGATGACATATGAAAACTAAAGAATAAAATGGAGGAAATAAATAGTGCATTTTCAGTAATATCATTGAATGTGAATGGATTAAATTCCCCAATCAAAAGATACAGGCTGACAGAATGGATAAAAAAAACATGAGCCATCCATATGCTGCTTACAAGGAACTCATCTCAGACACAAGGATACAAGCCGGCTGAAAGTAAAAGGTTGGAAAAAGATACTCCACGCAAATAGTAAACAGAAAAGAGCAGGGGTAACTATACTAATATCAGACAAAACAGACTTCAAATGCAAAAAAGTGATAAGAGATGCAGATCGTCATTATATATTAATAAAAGGGATGATCCTCCAGGAAGATATAACAGTCATAAATATCTACGCACCTAACCAGGGTGCACCAAAATATATGAGACAAACTCTGGCAAAACTGAAGGGAGAAATAGACATTTCTACAATAATCATCGGGGACTTCAACAACCTCTCACATCATTAGATAGAACAACTAGACAGAAGATCAACAAGGAAACAGAGAACTTGAACAATATGATAAACAAGTTAGACCTAACAGACATATACAGAACATTGCATCCAAACTCAGCGGGTTATACATTCTTCTCAAGTGCCCATGGATCTTTCTCCAGGATAGACCACATGTTAGGTCACAATTCAGCTCTCAATAAATATAAAAAGATTGAAATTATACAAAGCACCTTCTCAGATCATAATGGAATGAAACTAGAAATCAATAACAGACAGGAAAAAAGGAAATTTGCAGTGTGGAGACTGAACAACACACTCCTAAATATTTGGTGGGTCAAAGAAGAAATTGCAAGTGAAATCAGTAAATATATTGAGACAAATGAAAATGAGAACACAACGTATCAAAACTTATGGGATACAGCAAAGACAGTCCTGAGAGGGAAATTTATAGCCCTAAATGCCTATATTAAGAAACAAGAAAGAGCTAAACTCAAAGATTTAACTGAACAACTTGAGAAACTAGAAAAAAAAACAGCAAACCAATCCCAAAGCAAAAAGAAGGAAAGAAATAATAAAATTAGAGCAGAAATAAATGAAAATGAGAACAGAGAAACAATAGAGAAAATCAACAAAACCAAAAGCTGGTTCTTTGAAAAGATCAATAAAATTGACAAACCCCTCGCTAGACTAACAAAGAAAAAAAGAGAAAAGATGCAAATAAATACAATCAGAAATGAAAGGGGGGAAATTACAAATGACCTCACAGAAATAAAAAGAATCATAAGAGGATATTATGAGAAACTTTATGCCAACAGACTAGACAACCTAGATGAAATGGACAAATTTCTAGAAAGGCACAACCAACCTACACTGACGCTACAAGAAATACAAGAACTTAAGAAACCAATCACATTTAAGGAGATTGAATCCGTTATCAAAAATCTCCCAGCAAAGAAAAGTCCAGGACCAGATGGCTTCACAGGTGAGTTCTACCAAGCATTTCAAAAAGAATTAACACCAATCCTGTTCAAACTCTTCCAAAAAATTGAAGAGGAGGGAAAATTACCCAACACATTTTATGAAGCCAACATCACCCTAATACCAAAGCCAGATAAAGATTCCACAAGAAAAGAAAATTACAGACCCTTCTCTCTAATGAACATAGATGCAAAAATTCTCAACAAAATACTTGCAAATCGAATCCAACAGCATATCAAAAGACTTATACATAATGACCAAGTGGGATTTATTCCTGGTATGCAAGGCTGGTTCAACATAAGAAAACCAATCAATGTAATACACCACATTAACAAATCGAAGGAAAAAAACATATGATCATCTCAATAGATGCAGAAAAGGCATTCGACAAAATCCAACATCCTTTTTTTGATAAAAATACTTCAAAAGATAGGAAAAAAAGGAAAATTCCTCCATATGATAAAAGGCATATATGAAAAACCCACAGCCAACATCATACTCAATGGGGAAAGGTTGAAAGCTTTCCCTCTAAGATCAGGAACAAGACAAGGATGCCCACTGTCACCATTGTTATTCAACATTGTACTAGAAGTTCTAGCTAGGGCAATTAGACAAGGAAAAAAAAAAAATTAAAGGTGTCCAAATAGGAAAAGAGGAAGTAAAACTCTCACTGTTTGTGGATGACATGATTCTGTATTTAGAAGCTACTTGAGCTAATAAATGAGTTCAGCAAAGTGGCAGGATACAAGATCAATATGCAAAAATCAGTAATGTTTTTGTACACTAGTACTGAACAATCTGAGGAGGAAATCAGGAGGAAAATTCCATTTTCAATAGCAACAAAAAGACTCAAATACCTAGGAGTTAATTTAACCAAGGAAGTACAGGACGCATATGCAGAAAACTACAAAACAATGCTAAAAGAAATTTTAAAAGACCTAAACAAATGGAAAGACATTCCGTGTTCATGGATTGGAAGAATAAATATCGTGAAGATGTTAATCTTGCCCAAACTGATTTATAGATTCAATGCAATACCAATCAAAATCCCAACAGCTTACTTTACAGAATTAGAGAAGGCAATTACCAAATTCATCTGGAAGGGTAAGTGCACCCGAATAGCCAAAAGTATTCTAAAAAAGAAGAGCAATGTGGGAGGCATTTCACTGCCTGACCTTGAAACATATTACAAAGCTACAGTGGTCAAAACAGCATGGTACTGGCATAAAGATAGACACATAGATCAGTGGAATAGAATTGAGAATCCAGAAATATACCCTCACCTATACAGTCAACTGGTTTTTGACAAACCTACCAAGCCCACGCTAATGGGAAAAAACAGTCTCTTCAACAAATGGTTTTGGGCGAACTGGATATCTATAATCAAAAGAATGAAAGAGGACCCCTATCTCACCCCCTATACAAGAATCAACTCAAAATGGATCAAAGAATCTAAATATAAATGTCAGGACCATAAAACTACTAGAAGAAAATGTAGGGAAACATCTTCAAGACCTTGTAGTAGGTGGTGGTTTCTTGGATCTTACACCAAAGCACGTGCAACAAAAGAAAAAGTAGATAAATGGGACCTCCTCAAAATTAAACAGTTTTGCACCTCACAGGACTTTGTCAGAAGGGTGAAAAGGCAGCCAACTCAATGGGAAAAAATATTTGGAAATCGCATATCTCATAAGGGTTTAATATCCAGGATATATAAAGAGATATTACAACTCAACAATAAAAAGACAAAGGACCCAATTTAAAAATGGGGGAAAGACTTGAATAGACATTTCTCCAAAGAAGAAATACAAATGGCAAAAAAACACATGAAGAAATGCTCAACATCACTCATGATTAGGGAAATGCAAATCAAAACTACAATGAGATATCATTTCACATCTATCAGAATGGCCACTATTAGAAAGACAGAGAACTACAAGTGTTGGAGAGGATGTGGAGAGATAGGAACACTTCTTCACTGTTGGTGGGAATGTAGGATGATGCAGCCACTATGGAGGACTAAAGATGTTGAATATAGACTTGCCACATGACCCTGCAATACCACTACTGGGTATATACCCAGAAGAACTGAGAGCAGTGACACAAACAGACATCTGCACACCGATGTTCATAGCAACATTATTCACCATTGCCAAAAGTTGGAAACAACCCAGGTATCCATCAACAGATGAATGGATAAACAAACTGTGGTCTATCACATGATGGAATATTAGGCAGCTGTAAGAAGAAATGAAGTCATAAAGCATGTGGTAACATGGATGAACCTGGAGGACATTATGTTGAGTGAAGCAAGCCAGACACAAAAGGACAAATACTGTATGAATGTGTTACTATGAACCAAATATATTATGTTAATATATTGTTTGATTAAAAAAAAAAATTATATGTATCCATCACATTTAATTGAGAAATGTATATATTTATTCATCTATGTTTACTTTTTAGTTTTCAATTGTTTATATTTTCAATTATTAAATGTACAAAATAAAGTTTAAAAAATGTTAAAAAAATAAAAATAAACAGGAAAAAAAAAGAAAAAAAACTTACTAGAAACTGTAATTGAGTTAAGATCATTATATAGATACCTTTATATTATAAAATATCAGAAGGATAATATCTGAAATTGCTAGAACCTACTATTGTGATGGTAATCTTAGACTAATTTCCTTAGTTTATGGTTACTTCAGATCTAGCCACACCGTTGTTTATGCTTGCTATAGTAATGGTAATTATAAACTGAGTTTGCCTTTGCTTATGGTTACTTCTTGACAACTTCTGCCCCCCTAGGCTCAGGGGAAGGGAAATTTAAGATACTCCTGTCTCCTGTCCTTCCACTGGTATTAATAACCCTGCTTTCACTTGTGACTCCAGGTGTAGACTAGATTGCTGCCTGGTGGAATTCTCTACCCTTGGGGTTGGACGTCCACTCTTCCAGTCCAGTGGCCGCCTGGAGTCCTGTTATCTCTAAGGACTGGAAAGTGGGGGGGCTTTCCACCTCGAGTGTTGATGTTTGTAAAAGCAGCAAGTCATGAGAAAAACCAGGTTTCCCTTAGCTTTTAATGACCTCAGTGAGTATATAAGGGAATTTGTGTTTCTTATCCAAGGTCTGTCAAATTCAGAATGGGAATTAAGAAAAGCTCTGAAGAGAAGCAGATGTGGCTCAAGCAATTGGGCTCCCACCTACCATATGGGAGGTCCTGGGTTCAATTCCTCGGACATCCTGGTGAAGGTGAGCTGGCCCATGTGGCAAGCTGGCCTGTGCAGCGATCTGGCCCATGCAGAGAGCTGGTGCAACAAAAAGAAACAAAGAAGAGAGACAATGAGAGACACAACAAACTAGGGAGCTGAGGTGGCTCAAGCGATTGAGGGCCTCTCTCTGACTTTGGAGGTCCCAGGATTGGTTCCCGGTGCCTCCTAAAGAGAAGACAGGAAGAGAAGACAAGCAGACAAAGAGGGCACACAGCAAGCACAAAAACAACAAGGGGTGGGGGGATAAATAAAATAAAATAAATATTGAAAGAAAAAAAAAAAAAGCTCGGAAGTAAAGGAAAATATTGTAAATGGTATTTTTTGTTGTTGTTGTTGAGGTACCAGCTTCCCTGAGTTGGTTTTCTCATTTGTTTGCTTGTTGGTTATTTTTTTGTTTTTAGGAGGCACCAGGCACTGAACCTGGGACCTCCCATATGGGAAGCAGGCACTCAACTGCTTGAACTCCATCTGCTCCCCATAAATTGTATTTTAAAGCATTGGGATCAATTTTAGTTATAAGCCAATAATTAAAGAACAGAATTCTTGTGCAATACTGCATGGTCACAGTGCAAATTAGAGTAATTAGAAATAACCTTCAAAGAGATCTTTTTTTTTTTGAGGTACTGGGGGCCGGGGATGAAACCCAGGACCTTGCATGTGGGAAGCTGGCTTCTATGAGTTGGGCTTTTGGTTTTTTTTCCTCTTGTTTTGCTTATTGTTTGTTTGTTTTCAGGAGGCACCACTGGGAACCGAACCTAGGACCTCCATGTATGAGGTGGGAGCTCTACTGCTGGAGCCACATCAGCTCCCCAAAGAGATCTTTTAAATGTTATCTTCCACTTAAACTTTTGAAAGAGAATGAAAATTATAAGTAACTGTCTAACTCTCTATTTATGTCTATTTACTCAGTATGTATCTTCATACGTTGGGATGGTAATATCAATTTTTTTTTCCATATCACAATCAGTTTAAAGAAATACAGTTTGTCTTGAGGCAAAGTCCCATCTGGCTGTAGACCTCTTAAACTTAGAAAACAATTTATCTGCTTCCAATACACAAATGGACAGACAAAGGAAAAACATTTTCATTACCATAAGGAGAATTTGGGAGGGAAACATGAGTCACGGGTCCTCTACAGTTCGGTAAACCTGCAGGGCATACCTCATTAGATGTCAAAGTCTGAGAGTCATTTTCAAGATGATAGTTTCTTCTCCCTGGGGCCTCATGGGGACCCACTCTTTCCACAGCCTTGCCCAATGGCCATTTTCTTGGTTCCACTCTCATCAAGCATCTGGGTGTTGACCAAGCTCCAGACCTCACTCTCCAAGAGCAGTGGAGTGATTGCTATACTTTACCCAATCTTTGGGTTAAAGTCTTAATCCCTGTAGTACAGTGAAGTAAAGATAACATGCTCTCTAATCTTTAGCATACAAGTCCGAACCTCTCAGAGCAATGAGTTGGTGACCTGGCCTTCCCTAATCCATGGGGGATAGGTGTACCCCTCTCAGACCTATGGGGTGCTGACCTTAACTGCCCTAATCCTTGAGGAACGTGCTTTACCCCCTCTTTACCCTGGGGTGGCAAAACTCTCCCTGAACATCAGGCAGGGCAAACTCACCTTCTCTGTACACATCAGTGGCCCAAAGTGATGTCTTAATTCCAGATCTCAGCTTCCATGGTTTTCCTGTTAAAGCTGTTTCCCCTTCCATCTCTCCCATTGATGTCCTTTTTTGTCTAAGCTGATGGTGGTTTTGTTCATACAGCTGTCACAACAAGTTTGTTGTTTTAGCACACAGGAAGTAGGGGTCCAAGCCATCAGACAGTAAGACTTTCCACAAGTCTTTCCCAGATAACTGCATTTTCAATCCAGATTTGCAAGTTCCAAGTTTAGGTAAGTCCTCAAATAGGGCACTATTGTCTGGGAGCTTGATTTCCAGAGGCTTGGAATTTCTGGAATCAGTTTCTGGTTTCTTTGTGCCCAGCAATTCAGTCCTCAGCTTATCTCACTCGTCTAGTATTTTGTTATAAGCTGCAAGGGGAAGCCAAGCTGCATTCTCTGAGTTTACTTTGGGAAGTTCTTCAGCTAAATGCCCAGGCTCATGATTTTCAAATTCTGCCTTCAATAAAACACCAGGAGTTAATCTTGCCAAGTTCTCTGCAACTTTAAAACACGATTGCTTTTCCTCCAGTTTCCAATAATAGTTTCATCATTTATTTCTAAGCCATCATAAAAATTCTCTTCAAAACAGTCTAGGCCTTTTCTATCAAACTTCTCACAATTCCTCCAAAAAATACCCCTTACCCATTTATAAAATGATTCCAGCATTTTGGTAATTGCAAAAAGACGACTCCACTCTCTGGTACCAAATTCTGTATTAGTCAGCCAAACGGATGTGATGGGTTTTACAAAGGGTATTTATTTGGGATAGAAGCTTACAGTTACCAGGTCATAAAGCATAAGTTACTTCCCTCACCAAAGTCTGTTGACACGTGTTGAAACAAAATGGCAGGAGATGTCTGCGAGAGTTCAGTCTTCCTCCTCCTCCCAAAATTCTATGGTTGCAGCTTCTTCCAATCTCATCTGCAGGCTAGGACAAATCTTGTCTCTCTCCAGGGGCTTGTTTCTCTCTGGGCTCAGCTGCTCTTTCCACAAGGCCAGCTGTTAGGCAAACAGCTCATCTCTCTTCCTGGGGCCTCTGCCATGTCTAATGGAGCCCTCTCTCTTTCCTCATTTACTAGTAAAGAGATCGAATCAGTAATAATTATAATAAAAAACCTCCCAAGAAAGAAAAGCCCAGGGCCAGATGGCTTCACAGGGGAATTCTACCAAACATTCCAAGAACACTTAACTCCAATTCTGCTCAAACTCTTGCAAAAAATTGAAGAGGAGGGAACACTCCCTAACTCATTCTATAAGGCCAACATCACCTTCATACCAAAGCCAGATAAAGATACCACAGAAAAGAAATTTATAGGCCAATTCCTCTTATGAAAAGAGATGCAAAAATCCTCAACTAAATAGCAGTAAACTACCTACAACAGCATATAAAAAGAATTATACTGTATGACCAAGTGAAATTTATCCCTGGAATGCATGGTTGGTTCAAGATAAGAAAATCAAATTAATATAAGACACCATATTAACAGAATGAAGGAGAAAAACTATATGATTATCTTAATTTATGCAGAAAAGGCACTCGACAATATACAGCACCTTTCCTTGATTAAAAGCACTTTGAACTCTAGGAATAGAGAGAAACTTGCTCAATATGATAAAGGGCATATATGACGAACACACAGCTAACATAGTACTCCATGGTGAAAGACTGAAAACTTTCCCTTTAAGATTTGGAACAAGACAAGGATGCCCACTGTGACCACTATTATTCACCTGGTGCCAGAAATCCTAGCAAGAGCACTTAGGCAAGAAAAATAAATAAAAGGCATACAAGTTGGAAAAGAGGAATAAAACTTTCACTATTTGCAGATGACATAATTCTATATATAGAAAATCCTGAAAAATCTATAACAAAGCTACTAGAGGGAAGCGGATGTGGCTCAAGCAATTGGGCTTCCGTCTACCATATAGGAGGTCTAGGGTTCAATTCCGGGACCTCCTGGTGAAAAGCAAGATGGCCCGCATGGCAAGCTGGCCTGAGTAGTGAGCTGGCCCATGTGGGGAGCTGGCCCACGCGGAGTGCTAGCCTGCATGGAGAGCTGGTGCAGCAAGATGACACAACAAAAAAAGACATAGAAGAGAGACAATAAGAGATGCAGCAGAACAGGGAGCTGAGGTGCTGCAAGAGATTGAGCAGCCTATCTCCACTCTGGAAGGTCCCAGGATCGGTCCTGGTGCCCTCTAAAGAGAAGACAAGCAGACACAGAAGAACACACAGAGAGCAGACAGCAAGTGCAAAATAATGAGCAGGGGGGGAGGGGGGGAGGGAGCGCAATGACAAATAACTAAATCTTTTTTAAAAAAAAGCTACTAGAGCTAATAAACAAATTCAGCAAAATCGGGGGATATAAGATCAACATTCAAAAATCAGTAATGTTTCTATACTTGAGTAATGAGCAATCTGAGGAAGAAATTTTAAAAATTCCATTTACATGGAAGCGGATGTGGCTCAAGAGGTTCGGCGTCCGTCTACCATATGGAGAGACCGGGGTTCGATCCCCCGGTACCTCCCTATAAAAAAAAAAAAAAAAATTCCATTTACAATAACAACTAAAAGAATCAGATATCTAGGAATAAATTTAACCAAGGATCTAAAGGACCTGTACCTAGAAAACTATAAATCAGTGCTAAAAGAAATCAAAGAAGACTTAAATAAATGGAAGGACATTCCGTGTTCATGAGTTGGAAGACTTTATATCATTAAGCTGTAAATTCTACAGAAAGTGATCTACAGATTCGATGCAATCCCAATCAAAATCGGAATAGCGTACTTTGCAGAATGGAAAAGCCAATTATCAAATTTATTTGAAAGGGCAAGGGGATCCTAATAGCTAGGAACATTTTGAGAAAGAAGAACGAAGTTGGAGTACTCACACTTCCTGACTTTTAACTATATTACAAAGCTACCGTAGTCAAAACAGCATGGTACTGGCATAAAGCATAAAGATAGATATATTGACATCAAAATGAGAGTTCAGAAATGGATTAGCACATCTGTGATCAACGATTTTTGACAAGCCTGCCAAGTCCACTCTACTGGGACAGAACAGTATCAAACAAATGGTGCTGGGAGAACTGGATATCCATATCCAAAAGAATGAAAGAGGACCCCTATTTCACACCGTATACAAAAATTATCTCAAAATGGATCAAAGACCTAAATATAAGAGCCAGGACAATAAAAATCCTAGAAGAAAATGTAGGGAAGCATCTTCAAGATCTTGTGGTAGGCAGTGGTTTCTTAGCTTTTACACCCAAAGCACAAGCAATGAAAGAAAAAAAATATAAATGGGACCTCCTCAAAACTGAAAAACTTTTGTGCTTCAAAGGATTTTGTCAACTAAGTGAAAAGGCAACCTAATCAGTGGCAGAAAATATTTGTAAACCACATATCTGACAAGGGTTTAATATTCAGGACATATAAAGAAATCCTACAACTCAATAAAAAGACAACGAAATTTAAAAATGGGCAAAAGACTTGAATAGACATTTCTCCAAAGAGGATGTACAAATGGCTAAAAATGTTTAACATCAGTAGCTGTTAGGGAAATGCAAATGAAAACCACAGTGAGATATCATTTCTCACCTACTGAAAAAACAGGAAACTACAAGTGTTGGAGACGATGCGGAAAAATAGGCACACTACTACAATATTGGTGGGAATGTAAAATGGTGCAGCCACTGTGGAAGATATTTTGGCGGTTCCCTAGGAAGCTAAGCATAGATATTACCATATGATCCAGCAATCCCACTTCTAGGTATATAACCAGAAGAACTGAAAGCAGGGATGTGAACAGACATTTTCACACCAATGTTCACAGTGGCATTATTCACAATTGCCAAAAGATGGAAGCAACCCAAGTGTCCCTCAATCAATGAATGTGGTATATACATATGATGGAATTTTATTTAGTTGTAAGAATGAATGAAGTCCCGATGCATGCGACAATATGGATGAACTTTGAGACATTACGTTAAGTGAAAATAGACAGAAAACAAATATTGTTCCTTCGATGTCTGAGTGACCAAAGTTTCATGGAGTAGCCAAGATCTTGTTTTTTGTTATCCTAACCCAAGCCCTTAATGTAAGGTTGTATTGAGTATATGTCCTAGGAAAGGTTCCAGATGTGTGGGGAAAAAAAAACTAATAAAACATTTCTTCCTCCCCAGAAAAAAAAGAAAGAAAACAAATATTGTATGATCTCACTGATATGAACTAATTATAATAAATAAATGTATAGAGAGTTAGAATCTAGAATATAGGTTAATAGGTGATAGAATAAGGGTAACAAATGGGGAGCTGATATTTAATTTTACAAAATTTCTAACTGGGTTGATTGTAAATGTTTGTAAATGGATAGACATGGTTACCATTAATGTAAGTATAATTAACATTGCTAAATTGTTTATGAATGTGGTTGAAAGGGGAAGTTAATCGTGGTGTATGTCACTAGAAGGGAAGGTAGATGATAAAACATGGGACTGTATAACACAGTGAACCCCATTGTGGACAATAGTAAAATGTGAGTGTTCTTTCATGAACCATGTCAAATACATGGCACTATTGCTGAGTGTTGGTAAAAGGGTGATGTTAGAGTTTCCCCCTTATGAGGTTTGCAATGATTGACAGGTCATAGGGCCATGAATCAATGCCCCTGTGGCATAGGTTGAGGAATGGCAGGCTCTAGCTATAACCCACCTAGCTCATCCACTCCCAGGAATAAACAAAATGGAGCAGATAAAGGCCATCACTTCCTCCCCAACCCCTCCCACATTCCAAAACCTCCTAATGGGCTCCCCCTGGCCATTTGGCCCCAGGCTGTACTCAGTTTCGCCACCTATTGATGTACTGTATGAATTTATATCCACTACCTTCCTCGGGTGGGCTGAAGTCTCTCTTCAGACCCCCTCTGTTGGGAGAGCTTCCCAATAAACTTCCTGCCTGCAATCAGTAAGCGCCATTTTTCTCTAACAGGTGGTATATGGGAAGGGTGCATCTGGTGCAAACTGGGTACTGTAATTAACAGTAATGTTTTAATATTCTTTCATCAGTTATGACAAAGGCACCACACCAGTGCTAAGTGTCAGCCATAGAGGGGTATAAAGGGTAGAGGGTATTTCTTTTTGGAGTAATAAAAATGTTCTGGAGTTCAGTGTGGTGATGAAGGCCCAACTCTGTGATTATACTGAGAGCCACTGATTGTGCACTTTGGATGGAGTGTGAATATATCTCAATAAAACTGCTTTAAAAAAATACTGGGAGGGAAGCGGCTGTGGCTCAATCAGTAGGGCTCCCGTTTACCATATGGGAGGCCCCGGGTTCGGTTCCTGGGGCCTCCTGGTGGGGGCAGGCCTGCCCGCACGGCGTGGTTGGCTGGCCCAGCGAGCACAAGCAGCAAGGGGGGGATAAATGAATAAATAAATAAAATCTTTAAAAAAAAAAAAAAAAAAAAAAATACTGGGAAACACAAGATTTGGACACCAGGAGTTTAACTTTTGGATTCATCACTTAAAGTTGTGATTTGATCGAGTATTTATTTAATCTCAGTTTCATTTTCCTCATTTTTAATATTAAGCTTGTTCTGAGGTTCAAATGATGTCTGTGAAAGTTTTTGACAAATAATTATTTTCTTAGCAGGTAAAGCATAATATTTGGGGTGAAATGTGATAAGGCAAGTGCCATACCTAAACTCTTCAAAGTGTCCAATACAGAACCGGAAGGAACCTTAGACTTCATGAGGAAATTCTGTTCTCCCCTGCCCCCAACCTTCCAGGCTGAGTGAGTGCCCTAGGTCACCAGGTGGCTAAGGTCTCTTGACTCGAGTCACCTGGTCTTCATACTATGCTACTGTCATTCATCAATCTTTTAGTCATTCATTCAATAAGTTTTTATGGAAGATAAATGTAAGTCAAAAGCATTGTGCTAGGTGCTGTGGGTGATTCTGGTTTATCAGACACAGATCCTTCCCTCAAGGAACATACAAAATAGCAGGGAAGACAAGACTCAACCATAATAAGAGAATGGGTCAAGAAAAGGATGAATAAACTATTTGAGATGGTGAGGGTCAAGGAAGACTTGGTGGAGGAGGTGACGATTCAGCTACACTTTAAAAGACAGAAAGGTTTGAACCTAGGAGCCCTAGGGTTGGAAGAGCGTGAAGTGCAGGGGCCTCGCCTGACCGCCTCCAGGCTGAGCGAAGGGCAGCGGGTTTCCATGGTGCCCCCCGCCCACCCTCTCTCAGGGCCCTTATGACACACCCTGATTTATTTTACTTCTTTGCCCCAACCCCACCCCTCTTTCTGAGCTCCTTGAGAGAACAGAGGCCACGTTCATCAAAGTATCTCTAGCCTCGGCGCTCCCAGATGCGCAGCTGCCTATACATCTTGGGTGAAGAAAGGAAACCTGTTCTACCCAATACTGTTTTCTTCTGGGAAACGCCTGCTCCATTTTATAGATGCCAGCTTGAACATCACGTTCTTCTCTCTCCGATCTCTACACACACAAGGCACAGTACAGAAAAGCTGTGCTTCAATCAGTTCTGTGACCCCGGGCCTGGCACGTAGTAAGCACTCAATAAGTGCTCGCGAATGACTGGAAATATCAGACATTAGGCGGCGACGCTCGCCGCATGGTTTTCCTCAAAATGAACTGCATGTCTCCTCGGGCAGGACCTCAGCGCCCGGGGCCGCGGCGGGCCAAGTCGCGCTTCGCCAAGAGCACGTCTGGGGCAGCCCCGGCCCACGCCCCGGGAGCCTGCAGGCCCGCGCCCCAACTTCTAGCCCCCACCCCACACCACGCAACATCGCCCTAGCGCCTCTCCGGGCGTCGCCGCATGGGCTCCGCCGCCTGCGATTGGCCAAGCGCGGCATAGCGCCATCTCGGCCTACCGCGCGGTGCGAGCCCTCATTGGCCGGCGGATGGGGACGGCGGGCGGGGCCGGTGCGCTGGGCGTGGCGGGCTCGGCCCCCCGGAGTCCCGCCCCCTAGTCCCTTGCCTGGCGCGAGCCTGCCTCTGCCACCCAGGCGCGCGGGGCCGGGCGCTGAGCTGAGGGCGCGCGGGGGTTACTCTGGTTACTGCGGTAGCGCGGCGCAGGGGAGAGACGCCGCTGCCGCCCTCTCCGCCTGCGGGGGATGCGGGTGAGGAGGTCGCCCGGGGCTGCCGCCGCCGGCCTCTGAGGGAAGGTCTGGGGAGGGCCGCCTTTCACCTGCGGAGTGGCGGGTTCGGGGCTGGGGAGCCGGGAGCCGCGCTGAGAAGGGCTGGAGGGAGTGGCTGGGCTTCCCTGCCCCAAAGCCGAAACCTTGAATCCGAGGCCATTTTTGTTTGAGGGAAGCCCGGGAATGTTCCCCTAGAGGGTGGTGCGGCTGGTTATTCCGCTTCCGCGGTTGCTAACAGCGCTCGCGCGTCCTGGACGCTGCCGGGGCAGTTCGCTGGCTGCAGAGGCGAGGCCACATTTTCTATTTCGCATCGCCGACATAGTTCTTTGATTTTTTTCTCTCCTTTTCTTTCTGAAAGGGAGCCTGCTGCTAGTGATAGAGAAGAAAAATTTTACGGCACGACGAGCCGACATCAGAAGACATCACCAGCAACCACCCCCAGGATCCCCATCCAGAAAGGAAAGAAAATGGATGGCCTCAAAGAGGAGAGTATCCAATCCCGAGCCCGTGGAGCCGGCGCTTTTTAAATATCAGGTTCTAAGACCTGTACAACCCCCCCCCCTTTTCAGGATACTTTCCTACGAACTTTTTGTGATTTTAAGCATTGTTCTGATTTGAATGGTAATCCGGTGACAGTGTTTTCAGGGGTTTGCCCAGATCTCCATCCTCCTTTTGAGAATACATTTGGGAGACAACCTCTTGTTCTCAAAACCCCACAAGGGAAAGAAGCAGCTCAACGTTGACCATCGCCACCAACTCGTTGAACCATGTGGACTTTCCTTGGCATTGCCACTTTCACCTATTTTTATAAGAAATGCGGGGACTTTATCACTCTGGCCAACAAGGAGCTTTTGTTGTGCGTGCTGGTGTTCCTTTCGCTGGGCCTGGTGCTCTCCTACCGCTGTCGCTACCGAAACGGGGCCCTCCTCGGGCGGGGGCACAGCGAGTCCCAGTTTGCGGTGTTCTCGGGTATTCTGTCGGCTTTGCCTTTCATTGGCTTCTTCTGGGCCAAATCACCACCCGGATCAGAAAATAAAGAACAGCTCCAGTCTAGAAGGGTAGGTTGAATTCAACTTGGGCAAATGAAGGAGTCTCTTATTTTTAATTAGGATTGGGGGCACTCAAATGTAAGTTTTCTTCTTCAAAAGAGAAAACGGTGCTGCTTAGATACTCTGGTATAAATTCTCACGTCGTTGGTTTTTTTTTTTTTTAAGCTTTTGATGGTTCCTTGGCTACATCCTTGACATTCTTAGGAATGATTAAACAAGAAAACATTTGTTTCATTTAGAGTTGGTTGAGCCTCAGACAGGTTGAGTATTGATTTAATTTTGAAAAGTGAAATGAGATGTTAGGATTTCATTTTGAATGAGGACAGAATCACTGTCTGTGTGTAAAAAACCCAAACAAACGCTGTTTTATTTAAATCCTTAGGTAAGGATTGTATTTGTACCAGGGAAGAAGGTAATCTGCTATAGGCTGGTCCCTTGCTTGTAAGAAGTGACAGCTGGCTGGGGAAACTGATAGAACAATTTGAAAAACAGGCAAAGTAAAAATGCTTAACATTTTAAAGTTAAGGGCAAAAAGTCCATTGGGATATCCCACAGTAATGTTCCTAAGTCAAAGGCCAGGTCTTCAAATACATGTGCGGGTTGTTTGTTATGATCCTTGCAAAGAGCACAGGAAGAAAATGGTAGGAGATGACTGGGGAGAGGTCAAGGGAAGCCAGATCATTTAGGGCCTGTAGACCATGGGAGTTCAGATGTTTTCCCAAGAGCACTGGAGGACTTTAAGCATGGGAGTAACAATATTTGATTTTAATTTTTTGAAAAGAACGTTTCCGTTGTTGGGTGGAGAATGGACGTAGGGGTACAAGAATGGAAACAGGGAGATCGGACAAAGAGTACAGCAATAGAGGAAGTGGGGAATGATAGTGCCTTGGAATTAGAGCAAGTGGCCTATAAAGTAATGTAGCTTTTGAGGTTCTGGATCTACATTATTACAGATTTAATTTGTGCAGATTAGAAAGGCTTATAGAAGAAAGGGACTTGGTTTGGAACTTTTGTCCTATCACTTCTGGCTGTGGGACCTTGGCAGTTGCTTTATTTCTCTAAGAATTTTCATTTTCTTCTTAAAAAGGTCCAGTACTAACCTTACAGATAGTTACACAATTAAATGATTTAGTCTTTGCAGAATGCCTGGTCCATAACAGCTTAACAAAGAGTAAGTATTAATAGTCTAAAGATAGTATACATCTGTTAGGAGTGTTTTGAGTTGTGCAAAATGAGTTCAGCAGCATGGTGGGTGTGGATTGGAGGAATGGCATAAGAGGGAGAGGGACTCCTTCTCAATTTGAAATTGAGAAGTAAGGGTTACTGAGTACTAGTCCAGTTGGCTGGAATGCGGCCAGCATGTTGTATAGAGAAATTTTTAGGCAGGAAAATTAGGTTGTCAGGCATCATTATTGGTTCTACTTTGTGTGCGTCTCAGCCTTCTGCTTAGACCTAACCAGGGAGTTGTTAGACTGTGTATGAGCTATTGCGTACTAAGTTCTACTAAGTGCTTCCTTTACTAACCAGGCTCTAAAAGACTTGTCTTCCTCTAGAGTTTCCCTTCCAGGATTGTGTGTGTGTCTGTGTTTAACAGGGAAAATTTCTGAAAGAAAGAATTAATCAAAAATGAATAAGATGAAAAAAGGGGCTTGCTGTGTTCCTAGAACAGTAATTCACATATAGTCAGTTGTTTTGGTCATTAAGAAATACTGTTGGGAAGAATAGACTCTATTGTCTTCTTTCCTTGGTAAAGGACAGAAACATATTTCAATAAGAGAAATTATTTAAAAAAATGGAATGGACAAAGTCCCAGTGCATTATGGAAGTAAAAGAAGGCTGGGTGAATATTAAAATCTTAAGATTCATCTCTATCCTTTATTTCTGATTGTTTTTAAACAAAACTAAAACCCCATAAAGTGGCACTTAGTCTTACCTTAATCATTAAGGCCAGAGAACTCAGCAAGATGGTTCTTTGTAATTCTGTATCTGAAATGTATTCAAATTTGTGAATCCATCTACCAAGAACAAATGCTTACTACAAGACTGAATTTTTCTTTTAAAAAACAACCATGACAGGCACTATTATTCTCAATGGTTATAAATCTCTTAAAATAGGACTTTTGAATCCTGTTTCAAAGTTCTTGTTTTCAAAGTTAAAGTTTTTGCTGTCAGTCCAACCAGTGAAAGAGTTTACTATACTTGTTCCTAAATTGGGGCATCAACTGACCAGGCTATCTTGGGGTATCAGGATGAGGGAAAAAAGGAAGGGATAAATTAAGTATATCCTTATATGTTAAGGACTAAAATTATAAAGAAGTTAAAACCTAAGAGCAGTATGAGTTATTTTATTCTTTTGGAATTTTGTTGAATTGAATAATCCTCAATAGATTAATAACCAGGCTTTAACATGGTTATTTTATATAACACTGTTATATAAAAGTGATTTTAGGCTAAGATAGATTTTTTAAGTGAAAATCCAGATGGAGAAAATGAAGGTAAATAGTAGAACTACTAAAAGGTGCTAAATAAGTCAAATCAGAAGTTATATGTACTTTGCATCTGGTTAGATGCACAGTATATATTTGAAGAATTGGGTAATTAATGATAGAATTTGCCCTATAATAAGTCTTTGAAACCTCTTATAAAGTTTATTGTATTTGGCCTGGTGTGGATTTCTAAACATGCCTGTATGACAGCATTTGGAGAAAGGAATATATAATTAATTGGTATATTATAAATTTTTTATTTAACCAGTATTTTTATATCATTGAATTTTATCTGAATTTAATAGCTGAAAGTTAATTTGGTTTGATAATGTTTTAAGTTCTAGCTTTTTCACAAGATACAAAAATCCAATGTGTCTATAGTAGTATGATTTAGGGGAAACAAATATGGAAACATAATTATTATTATTTTTTAAAACAGTGCAAAAGAGGAACCACTATTTCAGAAACAACCTTAACAGGAGCAACTGCTACTGCATCAATAATTTCTCAAAATGATCCTGAAGTTATCATTGTGGGATCTGGAGTACTTGGCTCTGCTTTGGCAGCAGTGCTCTCCAGAGATGGAAGAAAAGTGACGGTAATTGAGAGAGATTTAAAAGAGCCTGACAGGATAGTTGGAGAATTTTTGCAGCCAGGTGGCTATCATGTCCTTAAAGACCTTGGTCTTGAAGGTAGGTTCATACTGATTTTTCAGGAGAGTTTTTTGCCGTATAAGCAAACCCTTCATTTTAGACTATCCCATGACTAGTAAAAAGGCATTCCATTTTATTTTCATTTATAAAGGTTACTCATTTACCAATGAATTTGCAAGAAAATATGAGCAAAGGGGAAAATAACCATTTAGTAGTATGAAGAGATATAAAATAGACTTAATGAGATGTAATGAAGTGGCTAAAAAATGGTAAGGGTCAAAATAAAGGACCTGGAAAGTTCCGAGAAAGAGCATGAATTTCAGTGCTAAGGGAGAAGAGAACTATCATTTGTAGAGTGCCTAGTATGTTCCTCCTTTACTAAGTGCTATTACTTAGTATCTTTCACTTAAGCATCGTTCGTCCATTCAACCATTGTTTTTTTAAACATCAGCTATTTATTTAGGAAATATTTATTCACTGCCTACTTTGTATGAGGTGCTGTACTAGGTACTGATGATAAACTGGTGAATAGGACAGATACTTTCTGCTCTTGAGGGGCAAGGTACAAAAAAGCCCAGGTTGTGAGGTGAGAAAGAAGCCTCGTCTCTCTCCTTTTAGGTTCCTAAGTACCACCTTGCATGAGGTTCACTTGAGACAGATGTGACAACATCTAGAGAGAGGATTTTGGTAACCTTAATTTGAACATTAGGCAACGCAAAATGCTCCTGAACTAATGGCTGAACACAGAATCATGGAATCTAGCTTTAGGGAACGCCTCCAAAGTTGTGGCTATAAGCCTCAGCCCATGCAGTCCAGGCATGAGGAGACCCTCTAAAGTATTTTAGTCAGGCCACATATCTTGGAGACCTTTAACTTCACCAGTAAGAGCCCAGTTTTAATATTCATTATGCTATTAAATTCCCCTCAGGTGTGGAAAGATACGGCATTTGCAGGGTATGGATTTTTTGATGCAAGGCTGACTGACCCCCCCTGGGGTATGGATTTTTATTTGGGGAACTGGCTACTCTATGGTTCAAGCTTATTATCCAAAACTCTTAAAATTAATACATTCTAATTTAAATATTATAACTTATTATATATCTAGTGGGGAAAACCTCTCTCCCCCACCTTAATTTTCTTTGGGATTATCTTGGCTTTTTTTTTTTAGCCTTTTGCTTTGCAATATATAATTTAGAATCAGTTTTTCAAGTTCTATGAAAAAAAAAAGCAAGATTATGATTGGAATTGCATTGAATCAATTGAGAGAAAATTTACATCTTTACAGTTGGGATTTCCTGTCCAAGAATGTTTGGTCTTTAATTTAAGTAAAGTTTCACAGATCTTATGTGTTTTTTGTTATATTTATTCCTAAATTCTGGTTTAAAACTTTTTGGCTTTTATAAATACCTATTTTATTGTATACTTTGTGCTCAGCTTCAGGTTCAACTCTACTACAGTTCATGGCACTACATTATTTGGGATTTCCTATGAGTGATTCCACCCACAGCCTACAGTGGATAACTTAGGCCATTCAAGGCCATGTCTCAGGGAAGTTAGTTGAGTTTTTCTGGTCTGTCTACTTCATTGACAAGAAATTTATGTATGGTGCTAAGTTCCAGCATATCCCTAGTGCATGGGGACTCCTACGTTCTATCTGGAAGTGACCTGCTCTTTTGTTTTAACTTTTGAGCTTGCTTATACATTTAAAAAAATGAACATTTTTTAATGTGAAAGAGGGCTTTTCATGTTAGTTTATCTGCTTGTTAGTAGTCTAACATCACAAGTATGGAGCTTTATGATTAATGGATATTGATAGCTGTACATTATGTCCCTGGTTTCAAGGTTATTAATATCTAGTGTTCATGACCTAAGAACTTTAGTAAGATTTAGGTACTGTTTTCCTGCCTGCTTGAGAAAGTAAGTATCCAAATTCTGTCATATTTTATCAGTAAAGTTGATGTAGGGGCAGATGGTTCAAGAAGCCTTAAATTAGATATTGTTTATATACTTGTCTTAAGATTGTCTTTCCAAAGAAAAATTTTACTATGCTATTATATTTTTTAGATTTTCTGGTGTGTCCTTAATGGGCCAGCTTTAGCATTTATTTAAAGTACTCCTATAATACAGTTATGGATTATGAAAACAAACTGCTTCATTAGCTGGATAAACGTAGAAATACTAGGTGAGCTCCAAACATTTAGGCATGCTGAGATCCAAATTGAGTACACTGCAATTTGGGAACTTTTAGTATATCTATCCACTTGGCCCAGACTAGACTTTATACACCATTTCAAAAACCTTACTCTGATCCTAGGACAGATATGATAAAAATTCATCCAGTTTATCCCTGACTAGATTTTAATAGTTATTTTAAAACTGTATCAGAAGATGAATTTATTTTGTTCCTAGCACAGATGTGATAAAATAGTTCATTACAGATTTTCTTTCATAATAAATGAAATTAAATATACTTCATTTTTGATATATTCCAATGTATTTAAACATACTTGAGTATTTTAATATATATCCTACAATCTACTTTTCTACTTGACATAAAATATATTTCCAATACTGTTGACCATTCTTTATCATCCTAATTTTAAGCCTATGCATAGTATTTTCTCAGTTGATACTTCATACTTCATAATTTATATTTTTCCTTTAGATGAATATTTAGGTTATTTTCAGTTATTCTTTATTATAGATAACTGAACCAATTCTTGCATATAACTTTAAAAATTAAAAATTATGTATTTAGGATAAATTTCTTAGATGAATTTCCAAGACTAAAATTTTTACATTAAAGGGTGTGTTAACGTCTTTGTTATTCTTGATAACTATTGCTATAATTACTTTCTAAAAAGTTATAGCACCACAAGTAATGTATGAATTTATCAGTGTTATAATAATCTCACTAGCAATTTAGGTAGATTTGATATCTTACTTCAATTTTTATATTTCATTGATTTTTTTTTTTTTTTTTAATCAAGCTTTGCACATTTTCCTATATTTGCTCAACATTTCTGTATTGCTTTGTGAATCATCCATGTACTTTTGCCCATTATTATTGGTCCTAATGTTTTTCCTATGGATTTAAAAAGTAACTTTTATATCATAAATATCGGTCTAGGGAAGTGGATGTGGCTCAACTGATTGGGCTCCCGTTTACCATATGGTAGGCCCCAGGTTCGATTCCCCGGGCTTCCTGGTGAAGGCAAGTTGGCCTGCGCGCGTGGCGCGTGAGATGGCACAGCAGGATGATGCAACAAAGGGAGACAAGGAGACACAGAAAAATGCACTGCATATGGACACAGCGAGCACAGGCAGCAAGGGGGGGCATAAATAAATAAAAATAAAATAAATCTTTAAAAAATCGGTCTTTTGTTCTATTTGACATAAATATTTCCCTAAGGTGTTGTTTCGCCTTTTTCATTTTATAGGTTAGTTTTACATTTCTTATTTTTCAATTGGCACTTTAAAAATGTTATATTTTCTATTGAAATTTTGAATATTTTTCTATTGCAACTTCTTTTACAGTTTTCAAATTTAATTGTCGTTTTTAAACAAATCTGATGAATTCAGTATTCTGTATGCTGCTAGTGTTTCTATTTGATTTTTAAAAATTATTCTGTATTCTGTCCTGAATCATAGTTATAGTATGAAATTACCAACATTTAGGAAAAAATCCTACCCTTTCTCTTTGGCTTGGGAAATCTTTTTCATATATTCAGTCTTTATTTATAAATTGGGTCTTTTTGGAGTTTTCATTTTGCTTATTTTATTCCCTTTTTTCTGATTTTGTACCAATATCACATATCAATACTTTGAAAAAAGTAATGAAAGGGACTGAATTTATTATTATATCTTTATGGACAGAACAGTTTTATTCAGTAGAGGATTGTGACTTATTTCACATTGCTTTTTCTTGCTTATCTTTCTTAGGTAAAATGGAATTACAAATCTAAAATAGTTTTAAGTGTGGTTATCTTTAAATGATGTTACAGATTTGCTAAGACTGCCATTATCCTCCAGAAGAATTAAGATTTTTGAAACAATTATATTGTCTAGTTCTCCAAATGGTATCACAGCTTTATGAAGGCTCATTTTCAGTGTCACTATCCCTTTTGGTGCCTAGTATACTTTGCGCATATAAACAAAGTTGACTTTTTTGAACTGAATTGTTTTGCAGATACAGTAGAAGGCTTTGATGCCCAGGTTGTAAATGGCTACATAATTCATGATCAAGAAAACAAACCAGAGGTTCAAATTCCTTACCCTCTGACAGAAGATAATCAAGTGCAGAGTGGAAGAGCTTTCCATCATGGAAGATTCATCATGAGTCTCCGGAAAGCAGCTATGGCAGAGCCCAAGTAAGATTACAGCTTCAGATATATATAGTTAAAGAATTAACTAAAATTTAAATTTAGCCCTTGCACAAGTATTCTTTTATAGATTTTCCTTATGTGTTTTTGGCATGGGCTAGAATATAGCTATTATATTAAGATAACCATAAATTACAACAGAGTGTTAGATCTGAATATCAATCAGAGTATTTTCCTTTGCATGACATAGAACTCTAGATAATTTTCCTTTGACTAAATAAATTTTGTGATTTTTATGTGTTGGGATTTAAAGAATACAGTTTTAACTAAGGAGTAATTCCATATGTACCCATTTGGGCATTTGAACTTGTGGTTTATGATGCCTCCTGTTAAGTTAGTATAGAGGATTGCAAGTGAAAAAGCCCTGTCCCATTTTTCTAAGAACCTAGTTTAATAAGATTGTCTTCTCTTAATTATTAACTTATATTTGCCTCTAGCCTTTAAACACTATAATTGAGGAAGTTTTAAAGATGAGAACCCTCATGTAATTGGCATAGTCTTAAGTGTTGACAAAGCAAGTGAAGAAGTAAATGGACTCATTTTTAGTACTGAAAGGACTTTTAATGTCCATGGAAGTAAAATACGTTCACTGTAGAAAATCTGAAAAATACCCAGAAATGTAAAAGTCATAAAATTATCCATGATTGATTCTTCTGACTAGAAAATAACTACAGTTAATAATTTGGTGAATAAATTACAGGTCTTCTCCCCCACTCCCCATGTATGAGTGTGGGGGTATGTAAAATTTCTCTGGATGTATATAATTTTTAATCAGTTGAAATAAAAATCTCATATGTTATTTTTCAAAATACTTTTTTATATCATTACCTTAGTAATATGTATTCATTGTAGATATATTAGAAAATAAAAATCACACATAATTCTAAAACCTATTAATGATGTGTTTGCTCTTTGTCATTCCCAACTTTTTTTATGCTTGTGTGCATACACACAAACACACAAATATATGAATATATAGTATTTTTTTTGAAATGTGAATTTTTTATAGTTTCATGACATTCCCCGGTATGGGTGACCTACAATTTATTTATTGACATACAGTTTATTTGTTGGGCATTTACATTATGTCCACTTTTTGACTATTATAAAATAATGTTGCATCCTCATATGTCAAAAGTTGATACAATCCCTACAAGTTGAACTGTAATAATTGGGTAGGTAGCATCTATCCAGTAAGGCTGTTGTGAGAATTACATGGGACAATATAGGTAAAGAACTTTGTGAGTATTGTTTGGCACTTAATAATCAGACATTAAATAGTACAATTCATTATCATCTTTATGCAGAATTTTAGAAGTTGCTCCACGTGATGATGGGAAGATACTGGCTTTTCCCCCTAACTCTTGCCACAACTGAGTCTGATTTTGTTTAGAAAATTTGCTAATTTGCTAGGAGCAAGTGGTAGTTTTTGGTTCTAATAGTCACTGTTTAATAGTGAAGTTTTTGTAAATAGTTTATGGACATTTGTATTTTTTCTTTTGTAAATGGCCTTTGTCCAGTTTTAATATAATTAATTTAAATTAAGATTATGTAGGAGTAGAATATAACAAGGATAATTTGATAAGTATAAATGTTCTTATTTGTTAATTTTAGTAAGTAACGTTTGCAAAATTTTGTATGATACAGGGTTAAACTGGATATAAGGAATAAGGAATTTATCATATCTAATTTAAATTGCTCAAGTGTTCTACTATAGAAATTATTTCTGTTAATTTATCCTGTAGTACAAAGTTTATTGAAGGTGTTGCACTACAGTTACTAGAGGAAGATGATATTGTGCTGGGAGTTCAGTATAAGGATAAAGAAACTGGAGACATCAAGGTGAGATTTATCAAATGTTGTTGCCTCCTAAGAGATTTTTTCCCTTCTTTTTTTTTCTTTGACTCCTTTTAAAAAAAGTAGAGTTACCAATTTATTGTGCATCAAATGGACTGATGGACTTTAACTTGCAACACATGGCTCTTTAGAGCACCTCAGAATGCTATTCAAATAATTTAAATGCCGCTATAGTAACAGTATTAAAAACTGAAATAAGAATATACATTAAAGGGAATTGGAAGAGGAGAAAAGGAAGAATTCAGGATAAAAGAAATAAGTAGGATAAAATGAAGAGCTGTTTAAATAAAAAAGACAAAATATAGGAGAATCTTTGAGGAAATGGCAGGAAAAATAGACTTCCAATATATGCTCATGTTGGCCTCATAGAGGAAAAAAGTGAGCCAGAGGGCCAGAGGCTAAATAAACTGTTGATTCTTCTGGAATGCTGTTTAGGGTCACTAACCCCTAGAAATTGTACTTCAATGAGGGAGATGTCAATGTTTTCTCTGTTAATAGTATAGTTATACACGTATCCACATGTACAAAAATTCTCCTAATGGGAGGCGGCTGTGGCTCAGTCAGTGGGGCTCCCGTTTACCATGTGGGGGGCCCCGGGTTTGGTTCCCGGGGCCTCCTGGTGGAGGCGGGCCTGCCCGTGCGGCGTGGTTGGCTGACCCAGCGAGCGTGAGCAGCAAGGGGGGGATAAATGAATAAATAAAATCTTTAAAAAAAAAAAAAAAAATTCTCCTAAGCTTCAGCAACTGATTGACTATATGCAGGCTAAAAAATTCTAGAATGTGGGAGCAAATGTGGCTCAAGCAGTTAAACGCCCGCCTCCCACATGGGATTTCCTGGGTTTGGTTCCTGGTATCTCCTGAAAAAACAAAAACAATAAACAACAAGCAAAATAAATGATAAAACCCACTCAGGGAAGCCAGTGAGGCTTAGTGGTTGAGTACCAGCTTCCCACATAAGAGGTCCCAGGTTCAATTCCTGGCCCCCAGTACCTCAAAAAAAAAAAACTAGAATAAAAGAATTTTTGACTGAACCTTAGAATTTGTAATGAGATTCAGTCTTCTGTGGTCCAGGCTTGCCCTGTAGTTAATTCCCCTACTGTCCATCAAAGTGGAGAGTATTCCCAGATGGTTTAGATGGTAGACCTGAGAAGGAAAGTGATTGTCAGGGACTCAGAGGAAGTGTCTTTCTAAAGATTGCTCGTTAATTAAAGCTTCACATAACTGCTTTTTCAAATACCTTCCAAATGATATCTGATATTTAAATCTGTTCATGCACATTTTTGAAGAATGGTCCTTTGCTGTTATTTCTAACCTTTTAGCTGAGTATTCCTTATCTCTGTTATAGGAACTCCATGCTCCATTGACTGTTGTTGCAGATGGACTTTTCTCCAAGTTCAGGAAAAACTTGGTCTCCAATAAAGTTTCTGTTTCTTCTCATTTTGTTGGCTTTCTTATGAAGGTACAGTAGGAGTGTTATTGTAGGAAAATAAAAGCAATGTGAAATTTGCAAGTTATTAAAATATATATTTTTTTCTAGAATGCACCACAGTTTAAAGCAAATCATGCTGAACTTATTTTAGCTAATCCAAGTCCAGTTCTCATCTACCAAATTTCATCCAGTGAAACTCGAGTACTTGTTGACATTCGAGGAGAAATGCCAAGGAATTTAAGAGAATACATGACTGAAAAAATTTTCCCACAATTACCTGGTAAGAAATAGGATTTCACTTCCATTGTATTCTCCATCTCCAGGACTCACTGAAGCAGTGTCTAAAATAGGTCAGAGATAAGGTAGCACTTATAAAAATGCATCCAGGCAGTCAGATACACTGGAGCTGAACTATTTAAACTAGCACATAACAAAATCTCCAAATTTAAAAAAATGCTTTTGATATATTTTGTCATATTAATAAAGTATAATTTTCAGAATAATTATTAATATGAACATATATTTAAGGTAGTCTCGACAGCAACCGCAGTTCTCTGAATTCTTGATATATATCTTATACTTCTCTATTTTTTTGTGTTTGTTTTTGTATTAATGATAAGCTACCATTTATTGAATGTCTACTATATAAGAAGTATTTTACAAACATAATTTCATTTAAAATCTACATAACCACCCTATGAGGTAGGTAGGTATTTTCATTATCTCCAGTTTTACAGATGAGGGAACTAAGGTTGAGAGATTCCTTAGGTTCTCCATGTATAAACTATCAGTAAGTTGTGGAGCCAAGCTTGACCCCAGGTCTGTCTGGCTCATTGATGCCTGTTGCCATATGCCTGTCTTCCGTACATGAGAGTGCTGAGGGATCTTTGAGATCATTTGAACTTTGAGTTGAATACAGAAAGGTGTCATGAGATTTCAGACATTTTTGTAAAAACCCATAAAAATTCTGTTTTCAAAAATCCAAAGTTTTTAAGACCAGTACTAGTTTTTTTCCTCTCTCCAGAAAATGAGATGTAAGAAGAAATGAGGAAATTGAATTTGAAAAAATTGAAGGGAAACCCTCCCAATTATGATATGGTTATAATAATAGGAAACTATCCTTGCTATGAATATAGTTTGTTTAAATATTGTTTTTTTCTCCAAATTATTTAGTAAACTGAATGAAACTACTCTTTAGAAATAAGATATTAAACAGAAATGAAGTGAAATGAGGTATACATAGAGATTTTTAATAGTGATAGTTTTTTTTTTTAAAGATTTTATTTATTTATTCATTTATCCCCCCCTTGCTGCTTGTGCTCGCTGGGTCAGCTAACCACGCCGTGCAGGCGGGCTTGCCTTCACCAGGAGGCCCTGGGAACCGAACCCCGGGCCTCCCACATGGTAAACGGGAGCCCTACTGATTGAGCCACAGCCGCTTCCCAATAGTGATAGTTTTAACATATGTACATTAAACATTTCAACAAATTTTCACTCAGTTATGCCACCTCTGAAGCTTTCAGATGGAAAAATTGAAGTTACATATATTAAGGAAAAGGATTGTCAATTACCTGATTTTTTTTTTTTTTAAAGCATTTTTTCCCCTTATACTGTAGATTTGGTGCTTTTTCTAATCCAGTGGTTAATTGGAGCAGACTGCCTGAAATCATGGAGGGAAAAGCATTTGTAGGTTTATAGTAATATTAGTTAGATCACAGATTCCTTGTATGAATGGAATTGTTTTTGACACCAGCATTCTGCTTGTACATTCCCACTACACTGGGAGCTGTATGAAATAAAGAAAGCTCATTTTTTGTACAAATAGAATCACAGAACATTAAAACTGGCAAGTATCTCACAGATGAGCTAACCCAATCTCTTCACTTTAAAGATAGAGAATCTGAAGAACAGATTGGTATTGTACACACACTCTAGAGCATATAACCCTCATGCTGTTTGAAAATTGGTGGTATTATTTCCTCTTATATTACTCGAACATGGTGGTGATAGTAAATTAAATATTTAAAAATGACAGCTGTCAGAGTTAACCTTTGGAAAAGAAGGTGGAAGTTTTCTCCCTGGCTCATCTCATCTGAATTTGCCTCTTTCTGCCTCTCTTTGTTCATTCAGCTGTATGTCTATTTGCATTAATTAACTCTTATATTCCTTAGTGGGACATTAGCATAAATAATTAAGTGCTCGACTAATTTTAATAATAAAATAGATAATTAGTTCTTGATTTTTCACAAAATAATGTATGTAAAACCATAACAGATATATGTAGGTATTTGTTTATACTTGAAAAAATGTGATAATTTGAAATTGAAATGTTTTAACTATTTGGGGGATGGTATTTTATTGCAGATCACTTGAAAGAACCATTCCTAGATGCCACTCAGAACTCTCGTTTGAGGTCCATGCCAGCAAGCTTTCTTCCTTCTTCACCAGTAAACAAACGAGGTATCATTTTATTGGACTGATTTTATAAAGGAGTCAGTATTCCAAATGACATAAACTTGATTAAATTTATACTGCTAGAAATAACATTGTTGCAGAGAATTGCTTACTGTGGATTAGTTTTATCATGTTTAGTTATTTATAATAAATGTATATAAATCACTGTGCTGGTTATTGGGAATACAATAATTAAATATACTCCTTGACCTAGAGAAGGCAATTTTCTAGTGAAGGATGTAGACAAATAATTTCATAACACTTGATAAATGCTGTCTGTATTAAAAAACTCACTCATGTACCACAAACTCATTGTGAACACATACAAGGAAGGGAGGGGAGCTTGTAATGGAAGGGTGGTTAAGGGAAGGCCTTACCTAAGAAAGCAGAGTTGAGATATGGAGAATGAGTGGGAGTTTATTATTAGGTGCAACTTTTTATTTTACAGCTTTATTGCAGTTTTATTTTTTTACAGCTTTATTGAGATGTAGTGCACAAACATCTGTTTAAATTGTATGCCAATAGTTTTTAGTATATTCACAGGTATGTGAAACTGTCACCACAGTCAATTTTAGAATATATTTCACACACCAAAAAGAAATGCTATCCATTAGCAGTCACTCCCCATTTCCTCCCAGTCCCCCAGCCTTAGGCTACCATTAGTCTGCCTTCTGTCTTTATAGACTTGCCTGTTCTAGATATTTCATCTAAATGGAATCATATAATATGTGATCTTTTGTGACTGACTTCTTTAACTTAGCATTATGTTTTCAAGATTCATCCATGTTATGTCATGTATCAGTCCTTTATTCCTTTTTATGGCCGAATAAAATTCCATTGTGTGGATACACCACACTTTGTTTATCCATTCCTCAGTTGATGGGCAGTTGAGTTTTTTCTACTTTTTGGTAATAATGAACAATGCTGCTGTGAACATTCGTATTAAAGTTTTGGTATGGACATATATTTTCCTCTCTCTCGGATATATATACCTAGGAGTAAAATTGTTGGGTCATATGGTAACTTTGTGTGTGACTTTTTAAGGAACTGCCTATTTTCCAAAGTGGTTGCACATTTTTTATTCCCATCAACAGTGTATGAAAGTTGTAATTTTTCTACATCCTCAACAACTCTTGTTGTCTTTTTGCTCATAGCCAAGCTAGTAGGTGTGAAGTGGTGTCTCATTGTTTTGATTTGCATTTCCCTAATGACTAATGATGTCAAGCATCTTTCCATGTGCTTTTGGTCATTTGTATTTCTTTGTAGAAATGTTTATTAAGATGTTGCCTATTCTCTAGTTGGGCAAATTTAAAAAAATATTTTGTTGGGTTCTAAGAATTCTTTATATATTCTAGGTACTAGTCCCTTGTATAAATCAGGTGTATGTTTTGCAAAAAGTTTTTCCCATTCTTTGGGTTATCTTTTCACTTTCTTGATGGTGTCCTTGATGTATATAATTATTTTATTTTGATGAAGTCCAACTTAACAATTTTTTCTTTCATTGTTTGTGCTTTTGGTTGGAATCATATCTAAGAAGGCTTTGCCTAATCCATAATCATGAAGATTTACTCCCATATTTTCTTCTAAGAGTTCTTAGTTTTAGTTCTTTTTTTTTTTTTTTTTTTAATGTGTGTTAGTGGATGAGTCTGGAAAGTAGAACCAAGGTTCTATACTTCCACTTTTCTTTAAGCCTTCAGTTATTTTTTGATGTCTGTAGTATTAAATGAATGGATTCTAAGCTCTTTAGTGATCCAAAAGGAGCATTTGTGTTTAATCCTAAAATCATTTTTGGGCTTTTGAGATACTATTATTAAAATGAGGTAACTCGTGTTGTTATCTATCATGTTACATTGTGTGAAACTAGTAAAATTAACCCAGATTTGGATAAAATCACCAAATTTTGTTACTATGGTTAGTTTAAATATAACATGAAGAAAGCACCCTTGTGTGAGACTCCCTGAAGATGGCTGCTTTCCATGTCATCCTGCAACTTGTATGTGGTTCCCACTGATATTAATTCGATTTCTTAAAATGTGATTGTATTCTAGGGAGAATACTCATATATGGTTTTCAGTATGCCTGTCCAACTAAAAGATGCCTTTTGTTGGAGAAGGTGAAAATGAATAAGAAATGATCCTTGTGCTAACATTTGTTCACCTCCATGTCAAATTAAATTTCTTGATCCTGGATTTTAAGGTCACTGGTGGTTTGAAGCTGTATGTACCCCCCAAAAACATGTTCTTAAATCTAAGTCATTCCTGTGGGTGTCATCCCATTGTAGTTAGGATCTTTTGATGAGGCTACTTCAGTTAAAAGTATGACCCACCTCATTCAGGATGGGTCTTAATCCTATTACTGGAGTCCTTTATAAACAGAATGGAGAGAGAGAGAGACAGAGAGAGAATGAGAAGGAATATGCCAGGGAAGCAAGTGTTAAAAGCCTAAAATTTCCCAAAATTATGACTTTGTTTTGGACTGTATTTATCTCTTTCCTGGTTTCATCCCTTTTAGAATTACAGTATTATAGTTAATACATCCCTATTAGAAATACAGAACAGATTGGAGAGAGACCTCTAGGATGAACAAGTTCAGTTTCCTTATTTTGCAAATGACCACCTGGAACTGAGGATAAGGGAAAAGTGCTAGATTGGGAGATATGAGATCTAGATTCTGGTTTCAGGACTATAATGAAGTAGCTATGAGTAACTAGGCAAGTGAGTAAATTAATAACTTTCTCTGCGCCTCATTTTCCTCGTCTGTGAAATGAGGGATTAACCTTGATAACTTCTAACATTCTGTGTATCAGTGAATCCAAGTATTTTGACTTCCAGTTCCACATTGGAGTTACTTATTATTTTAGTTTCTCAGGGCTGCCATAACAAAATAACACACATTTAGTGACTCAAAACAACAGAAATTTGTTGATCACAGTTCTGGAGGCTAGAAGCCCAAAATCAAGGTTTCTGCAGAGCCTTGTTCTCTCTGAAACTTGTAGGGGAGATTCCATTCCCTGCCTCTTAGCTTCTGATGGTTTGCCAACAATGCTTGGCATTCCTTGGGTTGCAATTGCAGCACTTGGGTCTCTGTTTCAGTCATTAGATGGCGTTCTCCCCGTCTGTCTGCCAGTTTTAGTTCTTATGTTTAGTTCTGTGATCCTTTTTTTTTTTTTTTTCTTTCTGTGATCCATTTTGAGTTAACTTTTGTGTATGGTGTGAGGTCCAGCTTCATTGATTTGTATGTGGAGCCAGTTGTCCCAGCACCATTAGCTGAAAAGATTATTCTTTCCCTATTAAGTTGTTTGGGCACCCTTGCCAAAAATGAATTGAGCATGAAGTTGCAGAAGCAAGGGGAACCAGGTTTGCTAAAGTAATTGTGGTGATAGAAATGTATTAGCCTCAGGAACTACTGGGGTGGCCCATTCTATCCCTAATACAGTGGGGAAAAAAAAAGAAAAAAAAAAATGAATTGACCATAAATATAAGGGTTTATTTCTTTCAGTGTTTTGTAGTTTTCACAGTATTAAAATTTGTACTTCTTTTGTTAAATATATTCCTAAGTATTTTTTTTATGATGTTATAAATGGAATTGTCTTTTTTTTTTTTTTTAAAGATTTTATTTATTTATTCATTTATCCCCCCCCCTGCTGCCCGCGCTCCCTGGGTCAGCCAACCACGCCGTGTGGGCGGGCCCGCCCCCACCAGGAGGCCCGGGGAACCGAACCCGGGGCCTCCCATATGGTAAACGGGAGCCCCACTGATTGAGCCACAGCCGCTTCCCGAATTGTCTTCTTAGTTTTAAGATTATTCATTGCTAATGTATAGAATGGCAATTGATTATTGTATATTTATTTTGTGCCATGAAACCTTTTGCTGAACTCATGTATTAGTTCTAATAGTTCATTGAAAAGTTTTAAACAAGAGAGTGGCATGATTAGATTTGTATTTTAGAAATATTAATATGACTTTGTGGAGGATGGTTTGGAGGAAAGTTAAGATGAAAGTGCATAGGGAAGCATTTTATTATTCCATGTGAACAATGATAAAATCCTCAACTAGGGTTGTGGCTATAAAAATGGTTGTGGCTTTAAAAAAGGGAATGGATTTGGATAATAATGAGGATTAGAAGCATGAAACTCATTGATTAGTTGGATATTGTAGTAAGGGAGTAAGGCCTCTCGATTGCTTCCAGGTTTCAGGCTCAGATGAATAGTTTTGCCAGTCATTTGCTGACATTGGAAATAAAGGAAAAAGAATTTAGGTTAGTGTAGGGAGAGGTGATGAGTTTACTTTTGTTTTTTTTTTTTTGTTTGTTTGTTTTTTTTTTTGTTTTACCGGGAGGTCCCGGGAATCGAACCCAGGTCCCTCCATATGGCAGACGGACGCCCAACCATTTGAGCCACATCCGTCCCCAATGAGTTCACTTTTGGACATATAAAATGCAGTAGGGCATTTGAGTGATGTGTGCAGCACCAGTGAACATGAGTCTGGAACTCTGAACAGAGGTCAGAGTGGGAGCTATAGATATACTCTGATTAGTGACCATAAAGAGATTGTAGCCTGCTCTAGACACACATGCATAAGCCATCAACTATATAAGTAAACTAGAATGCAAAGCAGAATGAAACAAATGCCAAATCAATATATATATATATATATAATTACATGCTGTGAGAACATACTGTAATTGGTGGGATTGGGAATGTTCCATGAAGACAAAGAATAAAAGTTGGACATAATTGTGGCTTTTAAATGAAGATATTAGATTAATACATTTTGAATTAAAAACATTTAGAAGCTAAGTTTTATAAAGTAATATGAATTATGATTATATATATTTATAATTAATTATACATGTATATGACTACAGAAAAATAGCCATAATTTTACCATCTTAACACTATGGTTATGGCTTTCTATTTCTTTCACAGATAAAATTAAATAAATGCTTTGTTTAGAAGTTCCTCTAAGTAACTAACAGACTGACAATAGATTGGGAATCTTAGAGTTAGGTGGCTTAGTGAGAAGATATGCCTTGAGCAAAGTTTCTCCCTTGTGCAGTTTTGATTCAAGGGGGCTAATTTTCAGATAAGAATCAATTAAGGTTTATTCTCCTAAATTAACATCTGAAGATTTTGAGAATATCTGCCTGTTGCCTTTTTTTTTTTTTTTAAAAGATTTTATTTATTTATTCATTTATGCCCCCCCTGCTGCTTGTGCTCGCTGGGTCAGCCAACCACGCCGCGCGGGCGGGCCTGCCCTCACCAGGAGGCCCCGGGAACCGAACCCGGGGCCCCCCATATGGCAAACGGGAGCCCCACTGATTGAGCCACAGCCGCTTCCCGTGCCTGTTGCCTTCTTACTTGAACTTCAACATGATTGAGTACAATCTTCCTAGGGCCTATTTCCTTTCCTTTAGAACTATATACTAGTACAAAGTGGGTGTACCGCAGTGGTTAAGTGCCTGCTTCGCCTGTACAAGGTCCTGGGTTCAATCCCTGGTACCTCCTAAAAAACAAAAACAAAAACAAAAACAAAAATAAAAAAACTGTATACTAGTAGCAAATATTGCTGTGAAATGTCAAAGACATCTTGATTTTTTTTTTCCCTTGTAGAAAACTTGCTTTTTATGCCTGGGTGCCGGTAGATTCTTTTTGTTTCTTCTTACTGTATTTTAAAAGACAGCTTGTGAATGTATTGACATTGTTTGGCTCAACACTGGATTTACTTGTTTCATCGGGCAGAGACCATACTCTGGTTTTCCCTCTATCCCCAGTACCTGGAACATATTAGTTGCCCAATAAACATTTGTTAATTGAATTAACTCTTGAAGTTTTGCCTTGACAAATTTTTTTAAAAGATTTTTTTATTTCTCCCTGCCCCCTCATTGGGTGCACTTGCTGTCTGCTCTCTGTGTCTCTTCATTATGTGCTTTCTGTGCCTGCTTATCTTTTTTGAGGAGGGACTGGGAACCGAACTCGGAACCTCCCATGTGGGAGGGATGTGCCCAATCGCTTGAGCTACATCTGCTCCCTGCTTGTTGCGTCTCTCATTGTTTCCTCGTTGTGTCTTCTTATTGCATCATCTTGTTGTGTCAGCTCGCTGTCTTGCTCATCATCTTTAGGAGGCACTGGAAACTGAACCCGGGACCTCCCGTGTGGTAGGGGGGTGCCCAAGTGCTTGAGCCACATCCGCTTCCCATCCTTGACAAATTTTAAGTAATATTTTGCCCCCATATTTTCACATTCTTATCTACTAGCTCACATCTATAATTTTAATAAATTAACAGAATAGTTTTTTGTTTTGTTTTGTTTTGTCTCAAGAGATGCTTCAGGTTATCATTATTTTAATTCTCTTCATAGGTGTTCTTCTTTTGGGAGATGCACATAATATGAGGCATCCTCTCACTGGTGGAGGAATGACTGTTGTTTTTAAAGATATAAAACTGTGGAGAAAACTGTTAAAGGGTATTCCTGATCTTTATGATGATGCAGCTGTTTTTCAGGTAAGATATTAAATTACCTTTTGACAAAAATGTTTCAAAATATATTTCTTTCTGGGGTGGGAGTGGGGGTGGTGAAAGAATGGTGCTTTGATGAGATCTGTACCTGGGAGCCTGCTGCATGCTAATGGTCCTTTGGCAGCCCTGTTTAGACTTAAAGAACTTGACTTGCAACCTGTAAGTTTTACAGAGTTTGCAAGTTTCTGTATTTGAATATTATGTAACACTGGATTGCATGGGCCACTTTACTCATACTGATTGAGTCACTTATTGCTCTGTTGCTCTGGAGATTTTTTTTATTAATGATAAAAATAAGGCAGCATTACCTGTAAAAGGGCCCCCAGGATAAATGTCCATTTGAGGGGATTATAAATATCAATTTGAGCTTTTTTTCTTTCTCTTACCATATTATAAGTGATCTTTTTCTTTTTTAGGCCAAAAAGTCATTCTATTGGGCAAGAAAAAGGTCTCATTCCTTCGTTGTCAATGTCCTTGCTCAGGCTCTTTATGAATTATTTTCTGCCACAGATGGTAAGTATAGCGATTTTTCAGTGAACATTACTGAATTGTAGATTTTTAGCACAGGAAGTGTTATTACAAGTTAGTGATTAAGCCAGAAATATTACCTGAGTTTGCTGACTCCCATCTTGGTAGTCCTTTTTAACTCCATCCCAGAGCAAGATTTTTAGCTTCTAATCATCATGTTTCCACCACTTTTGTCTGAAAAAGCTGTTGTTTTTCCTTAGACAGCATTAATAGTTGTACTTCAATATCATATCCATTATTTTTAATTTCTCTGGTCCAAACTCAGATCATTCATATCGCAAAATGCTCCAGATTATGACAGTCTTTCCACCCATGTATCAAAAGGCAACACAGTTGTTAGTTTTTTTTAGTTTCAGTCTCTTTTCAAAGTAGTATTTTGTAAAATGAATATGATCTTCAAGTCAAGTCTAGAGTTTCTGATCTTTGAAAATGCACAATGGCAGAGTACAGCTACAGTGTTACTCATGTGAAATATTCCAGTGCTTTTGTTTTTGTTTTCATATTGTAGAGAGGTGATGGTCAAACTCCACATTAAGGTAAACATGACATAGCAGAAGCAGTGTTAGAAATGGAGGAAAAGGCAACTGTGCCACCTCCCAACCACAGCAGTGTACAAATCAGTAATGGTAGGCTAATGAAACTAGACCTTTAGGTTTTCAAGAATAAATATAACTTAAAATCCAGTTACTTCAATATATTTACAACAAAGCTATTCCTGTGACCTGGCCTAGGCCCTAATGAAGTGCTTTTGTGATCTGATTACAAAGGATGATAGTACACATGCTTTCTGTAGCCTCTATAACCATCACTCTTGCTAAAAGAAAAACACCTCTTTGATTGTGATTTGCCAAACAAATCTCTCTTGCTAATTGGCATGGAAGTTAAAATAGCTGATTGGGCAAGTGAAAAGGAACAAACTAAGCTCTTTAGTTTTTCTAAGCTCTTTTAGGAGTTTTCACATTATGAATTTGAATCTACCAGCAAAACATTTTTTTAAAAAGTTACGTAAGTTGGAGGAGGAAGGATCTTTACTAGAGTAAAAGTTTACCTATTGCATATTTCTATGTTAAAAAGAAAAATTTAGGCACATCTGAAAAGAATACTGGTTATAAATTATTAAAATGGTTATTGATTGATTATACCATGTTATAAGGGTTTAATGAGTTACTTTGCAATGTATAAACTATATGGATATAAGATACTGTTATTGTTAATTACTATTTGCAGCTATTCTTACTTGATGATTTATTAATTATTTGAGATATAGATTGGGCATCTCAGAGATGAATGTGGTTTCTGAATTGGGTTTTCATAACAAAAAAGTATTTTGCCTCATTTACTGAATTTACAGCATAATCAAATAGCTTTTAAACAATGCTAAGTTCCAATACATAAATGTTTGGCATATTATTTACTAACAGAACAAAGTTTATAAATACTTATATTAGAATCCATAATATTGATAATGGAATTTAAAAGAAATCCTGGGTTACTGGCATTGCAGGACTTGATTTTGTTAATTTACCTATAAGGTACAATACTTGTCATATCTTCATTAATTTTTCTGTCATATTATTAATGCCCTCTCATAATGAATGTTTCACTATTTTGATTGAGAATAACTTAAATTTTATTTTAGATTCCCTGTATCAACTAAGGAAAGCCTGTTTTCTTTATTTCAAACTTGGAGGAGAATGTATTGCTGGTCCTGTTGGGCTCCTTTCTGTGTAAGTTGTTTTGATGTACAGAGGAAACAAATATTCCAGGTTTTCTTAGGACTTATTGCAAATCTTTCTTCCTTATACATTTCATCATTTTAGTATCCATTAGCATTCAAATCAGAAGGTAGCCCAGGGAAATGAAAAAAAAAAAAAAAAAATAGGCAAAATTTAGTTCTATATTTTACATCTGGGAAACAGCATTGATTATAAGGTAGAGTAGGCTAAAAAATACCCTTGATTAAAATAGAAGCTTGATTTTTGCCTGTGGATTTTTCCACATGATCTGATCTATGGAAGCCATGAATAACTGAGTAACTTGTATTTAAAAAGTTAATTTTGGGAAGCGGCTGTGGCTCAATCAGTGGGGCTCCCGTTTACCATATGGGAGGCCCCGGGTTCGGTTCCTGGGGCCTCCTGGTGAAGGCAGGCCCCGCCCGCACAGCGTGGTTAGCTGACCCAGCGAGCACAAGCAGCAAGGGGGGGATAAATGAATAAATAAATAAAATCTTAAAAAAAAAAAAAAAAAAAAAAGTTAATTTAAGTGCAGGGGCTCATGAAACATAGTAATAGTTTTGATAGTGCAGATAATATGTGGAGCTATTCTTGAAAAGTAGTATGCAAAGTGAATTTTTGTCTTTTTGAATTCATCTGTAATGTGAATATGAATACGATTAGCCTTTGAAAAACCTAGACTCCAAAGGGCCAGGCCATCCTGGTTCTTCTGACTGGCATCTCAAAATTAGTGAAAGAAAACAGCTTAAATCATAAGACTTGATGTAAACTGTTTTTTCTGAGTTGTCAAAAAATTTTTTATAAAAAAAAAAAAAAAAAAAAAGATTTGTCCCTGCTGTCAAACTCAGCAGGCAGACCCAACCTTATCAAGTCCTCCAAAATATAGAATGTGAATTTAGCTTTACAGATGATACATAATTGGTACCTTTTAATGAATTAATTTTAATTTCTGGGTTTTACCAATTTTTTTTTTTCTTCCATTATAGATTGTCTCCTAACCCTCTAATTTTAATTGGACACTTCTTTGCTGTTGCACTCTATGCCACGTATTTTTGCTTTAAATCGGAACCTTGGATTACAAAACCTCGAGCCTTTTTCAGTAGTGGTGCTATTCTGTATAAAGCGTGTTCTGTATTAATTCCTCTTATTTACTCAGAAATGAAGTACTTGGTTCATTAAGCTTAAAGAAAAACCATTTGTGAATGAATATGTGGAAGTCATTAAGTCCTAAGAGACTTTTGGAAGGGGATGTATATAAGCATATACTATACTACTTCTAAAGTGTAAACTCTTGGATCAAGATTAGGATTAATTTGTTTTTGAAGTTATTTGTATATAAACATGTAAATATATGCTTTAATTTGCAATTTAAAATGAAGGGCAAAATAAATTAGGTATTTAAAAGAAATGACTGTTACTATGAACTAGTGCTAATACTGAGGAAATGCAGTTTTTCTTTTGAATTCAGTATGTGGGATGAGTCTTTGTGAAACATGCAAATAAAATGAAGAATGAACTCTCACATCCTTTTTGTTTCTCATGGGCTTCTTTACGTAGCTTCTTAATGGAAAAAAAACAGAATGAATGGGTTGGTGATTGCAGTGGGTAACCTGCTGTGTTAAATAATTTTGATTTTGGGGGAAGTTCCCTCAATATCTCTGAACCTTATTTTCCTCATGTGTCCAATGAGGCAATTAGATAAGATTCTTTTTTGAATTTTCTGAAAATACTACATTCACACAGGAAAAGCAATCAAGGAATTTATAAGTTCCACTGTGCAACATTTTAGTAAGTCAGTAGGATTATTTCAAGAAACAGTGAATGACCAAATAAATAAGCACTTGCAGTACCTGGCTTAATGCCTTAAAATCAGTTAGAATTTACTGAGTTTGTCTAAAGTATATTTGAAGTGATTATTGACATTCAGAAGGATATTGTGAAACTTCAGTAAATCTCCACATATCACAAAAGCAAACTGTTCTCCCTAAAAGGTATAAAATATAACCTGGAAAATTAACTGCTTCAGATTCTAATGATTAGGGCTAAAATGACATATAAAGTTTTATAATAAAAAATTCTCCTTTTCAACTTTTAAATTCTTAGTTGAAAAATTTTCACTGGCCAAATCACAGCAGAATCAGTTTCATACATCCCTAGGTTGTCTTGTTTTAGCAGAGTGTATGATGGACTTATTCACTAGTTTTTTGAGATGTCCCTCCAAATTTATCCTAAACTTCTATTTTCTGGCATTTTATTATGGGAAGCCTGTGGGGACTCTAGAAAGAAACCTTCAGAAGATCATTGAGCTTCCCTGAAATCATGGAAGTCATTGGTAAAATAGGATTCTTTACCCTGAATTAACTTTTTCAGGAAAAGTATTGGTCAGATTACATTACACTGAATCTTTGAGAACTTTTTAAATGCATAAATTGTTTCACTGTACATATTCTTATTGAGATTTTTAACTTTCATACATGGTTACCATGGTACTAGATGCTTAATAAAGACCCACAGAATGATGGGTTTTAGAGGTGTTTTTGGATTGATGTTGATAATAGGATTTGACCTGTTTATCTGTAAATTATAGAGTAATACTCTTTCTTTTAGATCTGTTTAAAGTAGTTCATCATCAAGACAACCTTTTTAGTAGCATTAGAAGATATACTTATCCCCAAATCTTTCTTGTTAGGCCTCAAGTGCTCTAAGCCCAGACTCAACCTCAACCCTTTACCCATCCTTTTTTTAAACCAATAACCATGATGAATGTATCCATGACAATGTATCTCATTTACTTATGAAAAATTGATGTAAGATCAGTATCTGATCAATTAAGGTACCATGAAGTCCTTCTGAATCCTTTAGAATTAAGTTTTAAAAATCTTGGTGTGGGCTTGAGGGGGATTGTGGGAAGATGGTAGAGTAGGAAGCTTCAGGAATTAGTCCTTTCTCCAGAACAACTATTAAACAGGCAGGAACTGTCTGAACTATTTCAGAACTCCACAGTCTAGTAGAATACTGCAGCATCCGGGGAAGAATGGGAGAAAGAGGATGGTAAACTACGGTAAATACCAGGGAATTTCACTCTCCCAGCAGGGGTTACTGCCACCCATCCCCCGCCTTGCTGCGGGTAGCAGTGAGGTCCTCAACCCTGGTACAGCTTGCTGGTGCCAGGGTGGGATATAAAGACCTAGTTCCCCACCCAAATATCCAAGGATGTGCAGGTGGATAGCTGGCCACTGCTTTCTTCCTCCCTCCGCCCACCATCCATGACTCCCGAGCAGTGCCTGTTTGCTCGTTGTCTGTTTTTTTTTTTTTTTCTTTCTTTAAGAGGCACGGGGAACCAAACCTGGGACCTCCCACATGGGAGTTGGGTGCTTCACTGCTTGAGCCACATCTGCTGCCCCTCACTACTGTTTTTGATCAACTACTTCAGAAGCCTGGGGGCCCAGCTCTGAGGGCAGCCACTGTTCCAGCCTGCCCCTGGCAAAAGTGGCAGAGAAGTCTTAAGAACGGTATTCTAACTCAAAACTATGGAAGACAGTTAAAAGGGCTGCATTTATTAGGCAAGTGCTGAAATAAGAAAAGCTTCAAAGAGCCATAGGAGAAGCCCCTGGCACCCCTGCTGGACCCTTCCTCATCCCCTCCCCAAGGCAGTATCGAGCTGGTTGCTGCTTCCTTTGTGCGTCCCTGGCCTCCTTCCTACTGGGAAAAACTGACCTAGGAATCTCTGGTTCTCCCCCTCCCAGAATTTGCCCTTCAGGACCAGTGAAAACAGTGTAAGAAACAATTGAGTTGCACAGCTTGGGGCTAAGGCTTACTTGCCTTAAGTCCTGAGGAGGAGCATCTGGGAGAGGAAAAAGGCCTGCTCTAGGGAAGTAGAGGAGTCATTCAAATCCCTAATAAACAGTGGAACTCCTAAGGCCACTAGGCAAGCACAAACCCAGGATGAGGCACAGGCTCAGTAAAGATAGGGAGTGCTCCTTGCATTGGCCTAGGGCTGACCTTAATAGAAGGGCTGAACTCTGAAGGAGAATTAAAGGGGAAACTTTAAAGGGGTTATGTTTTAGTTTGCTAAAGCTTCTGGGGGCAAAATACCAGAAATGGGTTGGCTTTTATAATGGGAATTTATTAGGGTAAGATCTTTAGAGTTCTAAGTCTGTGAAAATGTCCAAATCAAGGTATCATCAGAGATACTGTCTCACCAAAGTCGGCAGCTAGGGATCCTGGACTCCTGCCATGTGGTGAGGCAAAATGGAGGCTGGTCTCTATTGAGGTCCCTGCCTTACCCTCTGGGCTCACTTTTTTTCCTGAGCTCAGCTGTGGGCGATCGGACACATGGCTCTTCTTTCCCTTCTCCGCACTTTGGACTGCTCTGCTGATTCCAGCCTCTGGCCTCTCTCAGCCTCTCGGAGTTTCTGTCTTTATGCAGCTGTAGGCGATCCTGGAGTCCTTTCTCACATGGCAGGGTAAAAACTGGCGGCTCTCTTTTTCTTGGTTTATATAAGACTCCAGAAAAAGGATTAAGACCCACCCTGGGTCCCACAGTCTAATCAAAGGGCCTTAACTAAAACTAATGAAAAGTGATCATTAGTCAAATGATCTTTTGAACCCTAGTCAAAAGGTCCCTTAACTGAATACATGCAAAGGATTGGGTTAACTTAAGAACATAATTTTCTGGGGTCCACAAAAAATTCAAACCAGGACAGGGTAAAAGGGATAATTTTAGGTTTGTATACATGTTACCAGAATATTAAAAACAAAACAAAACAAAACAAAAAAATCTACAGGACTATATGACAGTGAACCCTAAAGTAAACCATGTATAGTTCATAGTACAATTGCAAAAATGTTCTTTGGTCAATTGCAACAAATATATCATACTAATGCAAGGTGTTAATAATAGGGTGGTATATGGGAACTCTGTATTTTACACAGTTTTTCTGTAAACCTACAACTTATCTAATAAAAAAATAAAAAGGGGAAAAAAGCTTTGTATGTACAAGTTGTAAGGAGTCTGAATCTTGTGAGGAATAGTTTAAAAATATTTCAAGGATATCACAGAGAGGCATGGTACATGTGTAACTCTGTTTCCACACTAAAATGGGTAGGAGCTGTCTTGTCTTTTTGGTGTCTATACTTAGCACAATTTCTGGCCCATCTTAGATATTAAGTATTCCCTGAATGAGGGAAACAAAGAAATTGCCTTTCATGATGAAATCAAAGGCAGGAGCTGCAGAATAAGAGAGAACTCTTTCTGGTTTTGTGGTTGAACAACCTTAACAGTTCTCTCTGTTTCAGCAGCTTCTGCCTTCTGGGTTTATGGAAAAAAGTCTATATCCCATCCCATACAGGAATCTTTCCTTTTTTATGCTTTCCCTAAGCACAGTCACAAAACTCTGCCCTTGGCAGTCCATGGAGAGGGGTTCACACTGGCTGGTGAGAGTTTTCAGAGGTGATGGAGGTAAAACCCCTACCTGGATGGTTTTTAAAATCCTTTCCTCTACGATATCACTATTAAAAAAGTTCTCCCAAAACTGATAAAATAATCAAAGCCTATAAATTCATTTTTTTTCCTTTCAGTATCATAGGATTTGAAGCCTTCTGACAAAAGAAATAATTTACAATAAAATCAGAAAATCGAAGGAACCTGAGAAATCCAGGAGCCCTGATTTTACAGATGAAGTCAGTAGGCTTTCTTGTGATAGCGTTCAGCTAGTGGCAGAACCAGGCCTCAAACTTCATCTCCTGACTACACATCAATGCTGCTGCTTCTCACTACTTGCTAAATGGCTTGTCAAACACTTTTTTGCTTTGGTTTTGCTTTGCTTTTCCTGGTCCCCTCCACACTAGAGAAGGTCATAGTTAGCTATAGGTTCAGGACCAAAACATCTTTATTGCTTTGTCCAAGTTGCCACAGTAGGATGGCCAATCCCTTTTCAGGGTAAGTTCACACAGAAGTGATTTAGGATTTCAAGGGAGTTAAAAATTTATGTGTGGGGAGCGGTTCTAGCTCAGTAGTTGAGTGCCTGCTTCCCATGTTCGAGGTCCTGGGTTCAATCCCACATACCTCCTAAAAAAAAAAAAAAATGTGTACCCTGGCTTCTGGAGGAAGAAGGAAGAGGCTAGAAAGAGCAGCTGAAGTTAGGGAATCCTACAGAAGAGTATGTGGGATGAGAAGAAGATGGTGAGCCTCAGACACCAAGAAACTTCCACGGCATGTGGTCCCCAGCTGGGTGGTCACTACCTATGCTACTAGCCTGGATGAGGAATGTCTGTCAGCCTGTCACGCTGGGTCTGTCATGCCTACCAGAATTGTTTCTAACCTTCCAAAAAGTGTTTTTTTTTTTTTTTTCCAGGATAAATACATAGTTTTTGAATTATAAGCAGAAAGACAACTTTGGGTACTGGCAATTCTATTTTACTGAAAATTTGGAGTTGCACAAATAGTTCTTTAGAACATAAAACTAAGCAGATTTATAAATAACAATTACATTCAGCATTTATCAGGCAGTACAAAAATGTGTTCTGCATCTACATGATATAAATTGCATATAATACCATGATTTAAACAATATTAACTAGTGCTGTGAGATACATCTTACTCAGACTGATGTTTCCCACAAAAGAGGGGGGAAATGCTGTTATACAAGCAGTTGAGTTTCTTTTCACTTTCAAATTCATTTTAGTGATGGTGGGAAGATTAAAAAATAATCCTTTCATTGAAGAAGTAGAAGAAAAAAGCTATAGAACTGTCCTGAACTCATCAAAAATGAAATTAGGCACATGCGCTTCAGCGACCTAAAAAACAAGAGTTGAGTTATTCACAATGTTATAATTCAGAACAAATTCTAAAATTTCCATATGAAAATCCCCCTTTATGAAACCTCAAAATTAGAGAAACTAAGATATCCTTTGGAGCAGGGGGAGTCTCAGGGAAGTACTGGACTCAAACGTGGGGTCACTCCTGGAAACAGCTGCCTCTCTACTGGTGTGTTGCAGATTGAATCATGTCCCCCACGAGGAAACGTTCAAGTCCTCTCGGTCCTGTGGATGTGAAGTCAGTTATAAATGGGGTCTGGAAGATCCTATTAAGATGAGGCCTAACTGAGTCACAGTGGGTCTTAATCCAATGATTGGAGTCCTTAAAATCAGAGGAAATTTGGACACAGGAGTAGGATTGAGGAGACAGATGGCCAAAAAGGCAGAGACCGAGTTATGTCAGCAAGCAACCACCAGAAAGCTACACACCTGAGGACGTGTGGCCTGCAGACACCTTGATTTTGAACTTCCAGACTCCAAAACACAATTTCTGTTGTTTAACCCAACCATTCTCTGGTATTTGTTAAGGTAGTCCTGGTAAATTAGGGCATGGTGCCTCATCTTTTGCACTGCAAATATTTGAAGGGAGGCTGTGCCGCTCTCCCTGCCTCCATCTACGAGCTCCTTCTTGGCACTTTCATCTGCTAGGAATGCTCATGTCTGGGAAGTACCATGATGTAATGTCAGGTCAGGTTACTAACTGATGATCAACCAAGGAGGAATAGGATGTCTGGTAAGTGACTGGGGGGATAGTGGGAAACTAAGCCCAGGCTAGGAAAGGAACGGAGGCCCTCGAAGGCATTAGGGAAACCCTGAAAAAGGCAGGGAATGAGGTCAGTGGGGTAGAATACAGAACTAGGTGATCTCCCTGTGCTGAAGATTGGGATTTTTAAAAGCAGTTTATTATTATTTTTTCTTATTATAATGGAATCATCTGCTAATTAGAAGAAATTTAGCAAATGAAGAGTATAGAAAAATATTTTCTAATCCCAACTGCTTTTAGAAAAATAAAACTGATAACTATTTTTGTGTATTGATTTCTTCCAATTTAAAGACACAAACTGGGTCACCTAATCCTGTGTCCTCCTTTACCTCTGCTAAACCTTATGAACATCCTCACAATGTTCAATCCTCATACCTTGGTGAACCTTTGCATATATATCCATCAGATAAATTCCTAGCAGTGGAATTGCTGAGCCCAGGGTAAATATACTACAAACTTTTCTTCTTTAAATAGGTAAAAGCCAAATTGTCCTCCCCAAAGGCTATGCCAGTCTATGCTCTTGTTTACAGTACCCAGGAGTCCCACTTCCCTATAAGTGTCCAAGCACTGGGCCACCAACATTTTTACTTTTCACCAATCTGATGGGTGGAAACAGTAATTTTACTGTTACTTTGACTTTAGTCTCTTTAATATGAGTAAGGTTGAGTATATTTCTGGATGTTTATTGTCAATTTGTATTTCTTTCCAGAAAATTGCCTGTTAATATCTTCAATGCCCCCCTTTTTTTCTGTTGGATTGGTCATCTTTTCCTTTTGGATTTGTAAGAGCACACTACAGTATAAATCAAGGAAATTGGTCCTTTGTTAAAGTTTTCCCCAATCTGTCTTTTTTCTTTTTAATTAAGAGACAGAATTGTTTAGTTACAGCCAGCATTTATAAAGGTCAAATCTCTACTTTTACAGTATCTTACTTTGGTGTTATACTTTGGAAGTTCTGAAAGCTGATACATAGTCATCAAAAATTTCTAATTTATTTGTTTTATTTTTATCACTCTATCAGTAATTCATTTTGATACATGGAAGATATGAAGGGAAAAACTTGCTATTTTTAAAACACATAATTAAAAACAGTGAATTGTCCTAGCACTATTGAGTGATTAATATTACCTTTCTTCCCTAATTTGAGATGCCACCTTTTCCTCATATACAATTGTATACACTAGGATTTGTTTCTAGGTTCATATGCTAGTGCACTGATTCTTCTATTGAATGTCACACCGGTACCACACTATTTTGATTTTTGCAGCTTTTCAACATGTCTTTTTGTTTGTTTTAGGAGGTACTGGGGATTAAACTCAGGACCTTGTACATGGAAAGCAGGTGCTCAACCACTGAGCTACACCCACTCCCCAATGAGAGTTAGTTTTTCCATTTGTATGTTTGTGTTTAGGAGGTACCAGGGATTGAACCCGGGACCTTGTACATGGGAAGGAGGCGCTCAACCACTTGAGCTATATCGCTCCCCTACAATGTGTTTTAATATCTGGTACAATATGTTTTAATATCTTCTTTAAAAAAAAACAACAACCCTATTCTACTCCATTAAATCCTATGACTTTTAAGAAATACTATCTGGGATTTTGATTATAGCCACAATAAACATAAACTAATCAGAAAAAATGGATAACTTTATAATATTTGAGTCTCTTTATCCATAAACACGGACTTCAAATGTTCTACTTCAAAATTTTATGATTTTTTTTTTTAGGAGGTACTGGGGATTGAACCCAGGATCTCGTACATGCAAAGTACTCAACCACTGAGCTACATCTGCTCTACAAGTTTTATAATTTTTTAAAAATTGTCATTCCTGTTTCTTTCACTTTATTCCAGTTATGCCTAGTTGTATTATTTCTTTGTTATTTCTGTGAAAGGAATCTTCTTTCCATTATATTCTTGAGTTGATTAATATATTTTATACATTCATTCTATAACCAGCCTGTTTTCTGAACTCTTTAATAGTTTTCAGATGATTCTATTGGATATTCAAAGAAGACAAATATATCCTAATGAATAATAAAGATTTTGTCTTCTTTCCAATATACATTTTGAGTTTCATTTCTTATTTTCTTCCACTTTAAAAACAGAAATAGCAGTAAGAGAATTGTCATATCAGTTATATCCTGACTTTAATGAGGATGCCACTAATGTTTCACTATTAAGTATGATATTGACAATTTTTAAAATATCATATTTGGCTTTTGTTATTAAAAAAAAAGTATCTTCAATTCCTAACCTACTAATTTTTTAACATCAGAAATGACTTTCCAGTGTCTATTGAAAGTCATTTATATTTTACTATCAAGCTTTTTGTTTTGAGCCAAAACTTACCAAGGTGGAATTAATAGAAAGGGAAAAGAAAAAATTTCTTAGAAAGTAAAAAAATAGTCTTTCATTTTTGGAAACAGTGGTCGTATATAACTGTAGCCTTGGCAGGAACTCAACCAAACTTGCTGTGGGAACCAGGTTATTTTGTAGAGGAAAGAACAAATCACACAGAGAGTATGATTATTTTTTACCTTGGCCACTTAAGGAATTCTCTCCTGGCTTGCCTGCCTCACTTAACTCCTGAAATGGGTGAGTTAACAACAAGAGGAGGGTGTGATAGTGAAAAGAAGAGCAGGGAAGTCTTGTTAAACTCTAGCCTCTAGCAAAGCACGTACAATGATGGAGAAGGCAGCAACATTTTAGAGCTGTGGGGAAGAGCAGTGGCGAGGGGCTCAGAGATATCCACTGTGAATGAGCTATTGGACGTCACCCCTAATGAGTCCAGGGCCACTCATTACTATCCTTTTTACAAAGTGGTCACTAACATTGTTCTTTACTATCTGTACTTACCCTCCTGGGTAGCTTTGTGTATCGAACATAATCCTCCAGGAACAGAAGGGCACCTACAACATCTGCAGGCATTTCAGGTATCTTTTGGCTATAACAGAGAACAGTCTGTATCATTTAACTCCTTTGCACATAATAGGCCCTCTGTAAAAATACTGAAGGACTAAATGACTCAAAGAAGAAACAAATCTATGGACCATCCTCTTGGTTCATATCTTGCTTGCATATCTTTAGGAACTTAACCTTTATCTAGGTTCCTAGATAAAATCTAAACTTTGTGATATGGTCTGCATGACCCTTTACGGTATGGCCCCTGCTGTCTGTCTAGACTCATCTCCTGCTGCTCCCCCTCATACTTCCTGGTTCAGCAGTAGTTAATGCCTGGCAGGTCTCTGAACAAGCCATCCTCTCTCGTCCCTCCTCTCTCGTCCCTCCAGTCCTTTGCAGCTACATTTGCTCTGAATTCTTATTTGAAGGTAAACTCCTAAGACATCTTTTAAGTCCCAGTTTGGGCACTTCCTCCTCTGTAAAATCATCCCTGACTCCCCTGGACAGATGCTCCTTCTCCTATGTTCTCATTATACTCAGTATATTCCTCCAAGTCTCTCAATTTTTCAGTTGTCTTGTGTGCCCGTTTCCCATCCAGAGTATAGACTACTTGAGGGCCTGGATAAAAAGTAAATAGATCTTTAAAAAAAAAAAAAAAGTGAATGTACCTGGGAAAGTTCCCACTGCTCTTAATTTTCCTCTGTGTGACCAGAGTTATATTTGCTCTGCTTGGGGCAAGGGAAAGGAAGGGTGTCCATGCATCTCAGATTCCTTATGTTACTTTGTGGAAAAAGCTAATGGCTTGAACAAAAACCTGGATGTTTTTTCTACGACATATAGTCAGACTTGTACAAAGAGCAGAAATTTTAACAATTGAGAAAATAGAGGGAAGAGAGCTCAGAGTTGGGAGAGTCTCAAAAATGAAATTCTCATAATCACAAAATGAGGCCAGTTGGAAAGGAAAGCAGGAGGCACCTAAAAAGCATAGTGTATCTGGCCTAAGACCTCAGAGAGGAGGCCAAGGTATCCAGTCCAAATGGAGGAAACCATGTACGGCTCAGAAGAAACAGCAGAACTGCATGGAAGTTTTAGACTATGATTGACCAAAGTTTCCCCAAAATTCCCAGGAAAATAAAAGAAGTGTGTCCTAGGTGTCTTTACTGCTGTTTTTAAAAGTTACAATAGTGAAGAGAACCAGGTCACCTGTGTCTGGTGGAATAGTAAAAGTTAAGAAGTGACAAGTTGTATTCTGCCTCTCCTCTTTTATTTTTTAAATTAGGGATAAATAATCTTTAAACTAGAAAGATTAGGGTGAACATAAAGCCTGTTCATTCAATATTTTAACCAACAATTTGAAGACATAAAGAGATTTGTCCAAATTAATGAGACCATTGGACAGCTAATACTTCTGATACAAATAGAATTCATGCATCTTTCATATTTCAAAATAAACAAGACCAACTTTTTCCTATACATCCCCCCCCTCACAAGGTATGATTTTTCTGAGTTACTATCAAGGCCATGTTTAAAAAGCTTTTGGATAGGGGGTGATATCAGCAACATGGTAAGTAAGACATGCCCTGAAAAAGCCTCCCCAGAGATTCAGTGAATAAAAGGACAAATTCCACTTGCTTAGAACTCTGGAATATGGTAGAGAGTGAAGAAGGACTCCTTAAATGATGAACTGAAGAAAAAGAAAAATATCTGGTAGGAAATTTCCTTCCTGGATCCACCAATCCATTCCCCTCCCCTTCACCTGGACCTGTACAGCTTAGGAGTCATGCAGAGGCAGTGCCCTAGATCCCCACCATGTGTCCCACCATGGACACAGATGACAGAACCACTTACAGCAAGAAGTTAGAACCCCACTTATAATCAGGCACAGGGACCCAAGTCCTCAGAGACCCAGGGCGGAACACAAGCCTGTAAGATGTGTTGCATACAAACAGGCCCCCAGGGGAAAAAGAATAAAAAGAGACTGTGCCAGAACTGTTGGCAAGAGGTGCACTCACTCAACCCAGTTCCTGTTGACTGGACCACCTAAACACAAAATGAACTTTTCTGGAGTGACCCACAATTCTGATTTGACCCCATCTGGCTCCTTGGGCAGGATACCTTAACAGGGAAGAAACTGGAGGCAGAAAAGCCTCACAGAAAAAAAATGGTGGGGTGGGGGGAAGGTTAAACTGAACTGCTATAAGACAGAACAAATCCCAGAAATAGGTGAGTGAGAGAATCTAAAAGCATAGGTGCTGGGAAGAAAATTCTGCACAAAAACAAATACAACAGATCAAGATTTCCAAAGAAGGAACAGAGGAAAGGAATCTTTCTCCTGGAAGTGAAACAATTGTACAAGAAGCATAATCTTAAAAATTGTACCACATATCTAGGTCAAGACTCAGATTAAGAAGAGCTGAAAAAAATCTGAAAAGTTAAACATGGGCTATTCTAAAAGTCTAGAATACGTTGGACCAAATGTGAAAGAAAAGCCTTAACACAAAGCCAATCAATAATAAAACCCTTGACAAGAGGAAGAAACTGACCTTCAGAGTTAATAAATCAAGAAAATCAGATTCCTACTCATCGGCAAAAAATTATATGCCATACTAAGAAATAGGAAGATATGGCACAGTCAAGAAAATAAAATGTCAGAGGAGACAGAATTTGGGAAAACTAATCAAAGAAGTTCAAACAAATCTAAATCAATTCAAGGAGATGAAGAAAAATATGGGGAAGCGGATGTGGCTCAAGCGATTGACCTCCTGCCTACCACACGGGGGACGGGGTGTCCCTGATGCGGTTCCCAGTGCCTCCTAAAGAAGACAGCGAGCTGGCAGGATGGGTGGGCATGGCAAGCAGATGCAACAAGAGACACAAGAAGAAAAACATAATGAGATACACAGCAAAGCAGAGAGTGGAGGTTCCTGGTGCCTCCTAAAGACGAGCAAGACAGTGAGCTGATGCGACGGGCTGACACAACAGGAGACACGAAGGAAAATACGAGAGACACAACAAAGCAGGGAACGTAGGTGGCTCAAGCGATTAGGCACCTCCCTCCCATATCAGAGGTCCCAGGTTTGGTTCCCGGTGCCTCCTAAAGAAACAAGGAAGACAAACAGACACAGCAAGTGCAAACAACAAGGGGATGAGGAGAAATAAATAAAATAAATTTAAAAAGAAAAAGAAAAATATGGATAAAGAGCTAAAGGATATTAAGAAGACAATGTGTGACCACAAGAGGAATTTGAAAGTATGAAAAGAAACATAACAGAAATTATGGGGATGAAAAGGCACAATAGCAGAGATTAAAGATATACCAGAGGCATACATACAAGAGATTTGAACAGGCAGAAGAATCAGTGAACTTCAAGATAAGACAATCGAAATCATAGAGTCAGAAGAACAGATATGAAAAAGAACAGAAAAAATTGAGCTGTGTTTTAGGGATTTGAGTGACAGCATGAAGTGCACAAATATATGCATCACGGGTATCCCAGAAGAGAACGGGAAAGGGGCATAAAGAATATTGAGGAAATAATGGCCAAAACTTTCCCAGCTCTAATGAAAGACATAAATATGTCTAGAAGCACAACATACTCCAAACAATATATCCTGACAGACCTACTACTCTGAGACACATACTAATCAGATTGTCAAATGTCAAAGATAAGGAGAGAATTCTTAAAGCAGCAAAAGAAAAGCAATTAGTCACATACAAGGGATCTTCAATAAGACTAAATGCCAATTTCTCATCAGAAACCATGGAGGTGAGAAGGCAGTGGTATAATATATTTAAGGTAGAAAAAGAGTTTGCAAAGAAAAAAAATCATATATTTGAGGTACTGAAAGAGGAAAACTGCCAGCTAATAATTCTTTATCCTTCAAAAATGAGGGAGATTTTAAAATATTCACAGATAAACAGAAACTGGGAGAGTCAACAAAAGTCCTGCCCAAAAAGAAGCATTAAAGGGAGTTTTGTAGATTGAAAGGAAAAAAAAAAAGGTGTAATATGGTGGCATTTTTGGGACATTGGAATTGTCCTGAATGATGTTGCAGTGATGGATACAGGCCATTATATATTTTGTCATAATTTACAAAAATGTGTGGGAGAAAGTTTAAACTGTAATGTAAACTATAGTCCACACTTAGTGGCAATGCTCCAATATGTGTTCATCAATTGTAACAAATGTACCACACTAATGAAGGATGTTGTTAATGTGGGAAAGTGTGGGAGGGGTAGGGAGTGGGGCATATGGGAATCCCCTACATTTTTTATATAACATTTATGTACTCTAAGTATATTTTTAAAAAAAAGAAAAGACAGGAGAGAGTGGCTTATAGTAGTGTAAAGAAATGAAGATCTTCAGTAAAGGTAACTAAAAGGATAAATACAAATCCCAGTGGTACTATATCCTCAATATACAACTCTACTCTTTATTTCCTATAAGAGTCAGAACACAATTGAATAAGAAAAAAGCAAATTTCCTGATAATAGACATGCAAAATATAAAATGGTAAAGTGGGGCAAAAACAACATAAAGAGGGGACAGAGAATATGGGAGCAGAGAACACATATGCTACTGAGAGCTAAGTTGGTATCTTTTCAAATTAGTATTTTATAGATTTAGGTTGTGTGATATAATCCCCAGGTTAACCACAGAGTATTTTAAAAATACACGGAAACAGAAACAAGATAGGGAGCAGTCAGATACATAACAAAAGATCAACCGTATAGAAAAGGAGGTTGTGATAAAGGAGAAGAGGTTCAAAAAAAAAGATAGTACATATAAAAACCAAAGGACAAAAAGGCTGATGATGTAAATATAACCTTTATAGTAATAACACTGAATGTTAATGGATTAACAATCAAAATACACAGACTGGCAGAATGGATGAGAAAGCATGATCCAACTATATGTTGTTTATAGGAGACTCACCTTAGACCCAAAGACAAAAATAGATTGAAAGTGAAAGGATGGAAAAAGATATTCCATGCAAATAGTAACCAAAAAATAACAGACGAAATAGACTTTTAAATCAATAGTTGTTATAAAAGAGAAAGAAGGACACTACATATTAATGAAAGGGGCAATCCACCAAGAATAAGTAACAATTATACATCAGTGTCTTTATGTAATAACCACTGAGGTGCCCCCAAATACATGAGGCAAACATTGTTAGAGACTTCAATACACCACTCTCACCAATAATAGAAAATCTAGACCATCAAAAGGGAAACAGAACTTGAAGGGTATCATATATGAACTAGACCTAACAGACATATACAGAACATTGTACTCCAAAACAGCAGGATAATACTATCTTCTCAAGTGCACACGGATCGTTCTCCAGGACGGACCACATGCTGGGTGATAAAACAAGTCTTAAAAAAATTTAAAAAGATTGAAATTATACTAAGCATCTTTTCTGACCATAATAGAATGAACCTGGAAATCAATAACAGGTGGAAACTGGAAAATAACACAAATGTATGGAGGTTAAATAACACATTCAAACAATCAGTGGGTTACAGAAGAAATTGCAAGGAACATCAGTAAATATCTTGAGATGAGTGAAAATGAGAACACAACATATAAAAACTTATGGGCTGTAGTGAAGGCAGTGCTGAGAGGGAAATTTATAGCTTTAAATGTTTACATTAAAAAAGAAGAAAGAGGTAAAATCAAAGACCTAACTGTGCACTTGAAGAACTAGAAAAAGAACAGCAAACTAATTATAAAGAAAGCAGAAGGAAAGAAATAAAGACCAGAACAGAAATAAATGAAATTGAGAATAAAACAAACCCTTAGCTAAAATGACTAAGAAAAAAGAGAGAACACACAAATAACATCAGAAACGAGAGGGGGCACATTACTATTGACCCCACAGAAATAAAAAGAATCATAAGAGGATACTTTGAACAACTATATGCCAACAAATTAGACAACCTAGATGAAATGGACAAATTTTTAGAAACACATGAACAACTTACATTGACTCTAGAAGAAAGAGAAGACCTCAACAGACCAATTACAAGTACAGAGATTCAGTCAGTCATCAAAAACCTTCCAACAAAGAAATCCTCAGGACAAGATGGCTTCACAGGTGAATTCTAGCAATCACTTCATGAAGAATTAATACCAACCTTACTCACACTCTTCCAAAAAACTGAAGAGGAGGGAACACTCCTAAACTCATTCTATGAGGCCAACATCACCCTAATACCAAACCCACAAAAAAATACTACAAGAAAAAAAATTACAGACCAATTTCTCTTATGAATACAGATGTAAAAATCCTCCAAAAAATACTTGCAAAATGAATATGATAGCACATTAAAAGAATTATACACCATGACCAAGTGGGTTTTATACCAGGTATGTAAGGGTGATTCAATATAAGAAAATCAATTGATGTAATATATGACATTAACAAAATGAAGGGGAAAAAAAACACATTGTCATCTCAATTGATGCAGAAAAGGCATATGTCAAAATCCAGCATACTTTATTGATAAAAACACTTGGAAAAATAGGAATGTAAGGAAACTCCCTTGACATGATAAAGGGCAGATATGAAAAACACACAGCTAACACAGTACTTAATGGTGAAAGACTGAAAGTTTTCCCTCTAATATCTGGAACAAGATGGGGATGACCACTGTCACCACTGTTATTCAACATGGTACTGGAAGTTCTAGCTAAAACAGTTAAGCAAGAAAAAGAAATAAAAGGCATCCAAATTGGAAAGGAAGAAGTAAAACTTTTACTATTTGCAGATGACATGATCCTACATATAGAAAGTCTCGAAAAATCTACAACAAAACTAACAGAGCTAATAACAAATTCAGCGAAGTCATGGGGTACAAGATCAACACACAAAAATCAGTAATGTTTCTACATACTAGCAATGTGCACTCTGAGGAGGAATTCAAGAAAAAAAATTCCATTTACAATAACTAAAAGAATCAACTATCTAGGAATAAATTTAACCAAGGATATAAAGATCTTGTACACAGAAAACTACAAAGCACTGCTAAAAGAAATCAAAGAAGACCTAAATAAATTGAAAGACATTCCATCTTCATGGATTGGAAGACTATATATTGTTAGGAAGTCAATTCTACCCAAAATGATTTACAGATTCAATGCAATCCCAATCAAAATTTTAACAGTCTACTTTGCAGAAATGGAAACGCCAATTATCAAATTTATTTGGAAGGGTAAGGGGCCCTGAAGAGCCAAAAACATCTTGAAAAAGAAGAACAAAGTTGGAGGACTCACACTTCCTGACTTTAAAGCATATTACAAAGCCACACTGATCAAAACAGCATGGTACTAGCACAAGGATAGATATATTGACTAAAAGAATCAAACTGAGAATTCAGAAATAGACCCCCACATTTATAGCTGATGTATTTTTTTTTTTTTTAAGGAGGTACCGGTGATTGAACTGGGGACCTCATACATGGGAAGCAGGCACTCAAACTACTGAGCTACACCTGCTCCCTTGGCTGATGGATTTTTGACATGGCTGCCAAGTCTACTCAACTGGGACAAAATAGTATCTTAAACAAAGGGTGCTGAGAGAACTAGATATTCCTATGCAAAAGAATAAAAGAGGACCCTTATTTCACACTATATACAAAATTTAACTCAAAATGGATCAAAGACCTAAATATAACCCAGAACTATAAAACTTCTAGAAGAAAATGAAGGGAAGCAACTTCAAGATCTTGTGTTAGGCAATGGTTTCTTAGACTTTACACCCAAAGCACAAGAAACAAACAAACGAAATAGATAAACGGGACCTCTTCAAAATTAAAAACGTTTTTGTATCAAAGGACTTTGTCACGAAAGTGAAAAGACAGCCTACTCAATGGGAGAAAATATTTGGAAACCAAATACCTGAAAAGGGTTTAATATCCAGAACTACAACTCAACCATAAAAAGATAAACAACCCAATTAAAAAATGGGCAAGGGACTTCAATAGATATTTCTCCAAAGAGGATATACAAATAGCTTAATAGTGCATGAAGGGAGTACAGGTGGCTCAAGCCATTGGGAGGTCCTGGGTTCAGTTCCCGGTGCCTCCTATAAAAAAGACCACGAGCACACAATGAACAGACACAGAAAGCAGACAGCAAGTGCAAATAACGAGGGCAGGGGGTGGGGGCAGAAATACCCTAAATCTTTAAAAAAGATGCTCAACATTTCTAGGTATTAGGAAAATGCAAATCAAAACCACAATGAAATACCACTTCACACCTACTAAAATGGCTATTATTTAAAAAACAAAATAACTAATATTGGAGAGGATGTGGAGAATTAGGAACACTCATTCATTGCTAGTGGGAATGTAAAATGGTGCAGCCTCTGTAGAAGACAGTTTTGTGGTTCTTCAGGAAGCTAAGTGTAGAATTACCATATGACCCAGCAATCTTGCTACTAGGTATATACCCAGAAGAAATGAAAGCAGGGACTCAAACAGATACTTGCTCAACAACGCTCAAACGGCATTATTCACAATTACCAAAAAATGGAAGCAACCCAAGTGTCCATCAACTGATGAATGGATAAACAAAATGAGGTATATACATCTAATGGCATATTATTCTGCCATAAAAAGGAATGAAGTCCTGATGCATGTGAAAACATGGATGAACCTTGAGGACATTATGCTGAGGGAAGTAAGCAAAACACACAAGGACAAATAGTGTATGATCTCAGTGATATGAATTAACTGTAATAAGCAAACTTATAGAGTTAGAATCTGGAATCTTGGTGGTTACCAGTGGTTAGACTGAGGGTAGAAAATGGGGAGTTGATGCTTAATTAGTACAGAATTTCTATGCATGTTGATTGTAAAGGTTTGGAAATGGATGGTGGTGATGGTAGCACATTATTGTGAGTGTACCTAACAGCACTGAATTATATATGTGAATGTGGTTAAAAGGGGAATTTTAGGTTATCTATGTTACTAGAATAAAAATTAAAAGATAAAACATAGGCTGTGTAACACAGTGAACCCTACTGTAGGTGATGGAGTCTAGTTAATCGTATAAGAATGTTCTGTCTTGAATTATAATAAATGTACAACACTAAGACAAGGTGTTAACAATAGGGTGGTATAGGGAAAAAAATACATCTAATGTGAACTTGGACTATAGTTAATAGTACTATTTTAATATTCTTTCATCAGTAGTAACAAAGGTACCACACTAAATGCAAAGTGTCAACATAGGGGGGCTATGGGAATGCTGTATTTTTTACATGATTTTTCTGTAAATCTACAACTTTTCTAATTAAAAAAGATAATTCAAATAATAACAATAAGAATAGGACATATTTCACAGGCTTGTGTATTGGGTTTTTAAAATAAGGTAACACATGTAAATTGCTTTACACAGTGCCTAGAACATAGACTCTTTCAACAAATGCTGGCCATTACTGTTAAAAAAAAAATTGTATAATTATAAAAACATGTTATTATCAATCGTAACAAATGTTCTACACCAATGCAAGGTGTTGATAGTGGGGTGATGTATGGAAACACTGTATTTTATGCATAATTGTTTGTAAACTCACAACTTCTCTAATATCTAATTTAAAATGCTTCTGAAAAGTAAGGAAGAAGAAAATAAAATACCCATTATGCCACTGCCATCCTAACATGACATTGCTGTTTGCATTTAGTGTATGTCCACCCACAGTCTTTTATCTGAAGACTTTTAAAAATTTAGCTGTAATAATATAATAAAATTTTGTCTTTTTTCCAGACAGCACTATGCCAATGGTGTTATAGTTTTCATAAGAACACATTAAAATTTAATTCAAATATAGTTTCTAAAGTCAGAAAAAACAAGTTGATTAAATATAAGACAGGGAAGAACTGGCTTTCTTACAGTTCATGTGAAAATATCCCAGCATTTAAAAAGAATACAAAATCAAAATGAGCCACTGGTATGCAATGAATATCAAGGATGTACTACTGCAATTTTAGCTGCCTTGAGGCAAACCCAGGGTCTAGTATGTGGGAGTGTGATAACCCCTCCACTCTGAGGGGAAGGTGGTCCATGTAATCTCGATACAAGTTTGGGGAGTCACATTTTAAGATGGCCGATAACACACTAGAACATCCAGAAGAGGACACCTGGCATGGTGAGCGAGCAGCTCCTAAACTACAGCATATGAGGAATATGGGGAAGGGGCTTCTCTAAAGAGAAGGCCTAAGGTAAGAGCTGGCCTCAGATATGTGAAGTGATATTGTAGGGAAGGAGACTGCATTTATTATCTAATTTTAAAGAGTGGAAAAAGGCCCAATGAGTGAAATTTTCAGAGGGATGGATTTCTGTTCCACACACCAGGAACTTTCTAATGATGAGAACAACTCTCTACCAGAGCACTGTGTTGGCTCGAGAGGTAATGGGAGCCTCCTTGAAGGGAATGTTCTAGCAGAGATGAGATGACTACCTGTCAGGGCTGCTGATTCATGTGCTTGGTGGGAGGTAAAGTAAATGCCCTCTGAAATCACTTCCAATTTTAGGAGGCAGAAGTGCTTTGTGAGGACTTGGAAAAATGACAAAATGATAATCTTCCAAATTTTGAATGTGTGATGTGACTGAAATTTATTTAGCCAGACTACCCTTCAGGAAAGCAAAGGTGGTGGTGGCTCAGGACCCAGTATCTCATGTAAAAACTTTTTTTCTATCCCCCAAAACTCCATTTGGAATTATCTGAAGAAACAAAAAGAATCAGTAGGAATTAAATGTTTTTTAAGTTTTGTATCAAATAGCAACTTCTGTGTTATTTCTGTTTCCTTATACACCAGGAACTCAGATTTTGCCCTGGGTGTGACATTGACGTGGTCTCTTAAGTCTCACTGAAGTGTGTGGAGTCACCTGTAGGCAGTGGCCCAGCCAGAGGGCATGGGCCCAGTAAGGGGTGAGAGCTGGACCCCAAATAACAGAGGAACAGAACTGCACCTTCTTCTCCTTGGTGGCTACTAATCGTGGGCACAGCTACAGGTTCCATTTTTGGAAAATCACTGGGAGCATATGTGAAGGAGTTTCCCCAGCAGAGTGACTAAGGATGGGCACACCTCTAATTGCTCTAAAGAAGGATATGTGCCCTGACTTGCTTTACAGATAAGAGTCACCAGCCATTTCCCATCTCTACCCAGAAGGCAGTAAAATGGATTTGGCACGCTAGGTTTAAATCTCATTTTGTAACATTAAGTTCCATTACTTATTCCTGGTTGGCCTTTTATACCTTGTACACTGCTCCACTGTGGAGCGGATAAACTGGCCAATCAGTGCCAGAAACTGTTCGGTGTACCGGGAATGAAATTGCTTCAGTAGAGTGAGCAGTCCCAGGACAAGAGGTGGCCAGTCAACAGGATCAGCAGGTTTCCGGCAGACCATGCCTACAAGAGAACAAAATACAACAAGTGAAGTGCTTACCTTTGGCAATTCATTCACTATTAACTCTTGTGAATGTCAAAATGTTTGATGATCACAACATCACTAGATGATGATTTTTTGGAGGGAATAACAACTCTAGACTGCATTTTGAATTTGCCACAGGATAGGTGGTGCCTTCTCATGGCTTGACTGATTCAAAACAATTAAATGGCTATTAATTTTTATAATCATCATTGCTGTGTCTTTTGGATTATAAAGTTAACACATGCTATTATAGAAAAATTTTCAGATATAGACAAATGTAAATGAAAAATAAAAATCACCTATCACCGACTTCTGCTAATGGCAGCATAGCAAATTAGATACCTTGTATTACTCTCTTTAGTTGAAAACAACTAAAATGCTGAATAAAATGTTTCAAAAGTATCTTAAAACATAGTTTAGAGCACTTATGCTAGGAAAGAAAATGCAGAAGTAAAAAAAAGGAGGAGGAAACTTGTGCAGTAAGTGAGTGCCCAAATTGGCTTTTTACTAGGGGTTTCTGCCAAACCTGGTGACCTTGAACTTCTGTCTGGATGGCTTCGAGGAATTAGGAGATTAGGATCTTCCCCAGTGGGAAACTCAACAGGGGAGCCCCACATAAAAGTGGGACCAATCACAAAGTCTATAACCTTTGTGGAAGTATAAACAAGAACTAAACCACAGAAGAGAAGAGCAAGGAAATATGCATGTTTTGACCTTGGTGTTGGGTAGGAGGAAAAAAATACCCCTGAAAATATGTAACTACCACTGAAGAAACAGAAATACAGTATGAATTCAAATGAACTGTGTAGTCAGAAAAACCTGGAGAATTTAGTTCAAAATGGTTCTGGTTTGGTAGTGCTCCCATAAGAGAAATACAATGTCAACCCAGGTCTCAAATAATTTTTACAAATAAAGTTCCTTGGAAAGTGAGCAGCTTATAGTTAAAAAATCATAAGATATTAGCACACTGAGAGCCAATGGGGGTGGGGTGGGGGGAGGAAACAGCTGAATCAGACCCAAAGCAACTAAGTAGTTGTGAAAAAGAACCAAACAAATTCTGAAAATAAAAATTACATTAATAAAACCAAAAAGTTTGGAATAAGTAGCTTATTGGCCACAGTTAAAGAAAAAACTACTGAATTAGATGTTAAAAATTATTCAGATTGTAGCCTAAAGAGACAAGATAGTAAATATGAAAAAAAAAAAAAAAAAAAAAGTTATGGTACATGGTAAATAGAATGAGAAGCTCTAACATATGTCTAAGTGGAGTTTCAGAAGGAGTCTATAGAGAATGGGGAGGAGGTGCTATTCAGAGAAATAATGGCTGAGAATTCCCCAGAGCTGCTGAAAGTAGATACCAATCCTCAGATCCAGGGACCACAAGTAGGATAAATAAGAAGAAATTCATATCTAAGCACATCATAGTAAATTTGTGGAACTGAAAAAAGAAAAAGGCTTAAAAATTGCCAGAAAAAAGACAGATCATTTAAAAAGGAAAACTAATTAGACCAATGGCTAACTTCTTAACAGCAGCAATGGAAAGCTGAGGTAATAGAATTACATACCTTCAAAATGTTGAGAGAAATTAACAGAATTTTATTCTCAGCAAAAAATATCTTTTCAGAACAAGGATACAAAAGATGTGAAAGACATCTACACTGAAAACTACAAAACTTGCAGAGAAAAAGTAATGACAACCTCAACACATGAAGAGATAGATATACTGTGCTCATGGATTACAAAACTCAGTATTGTTAAGATGTCAGTTGTCCCCATGTGATCTATGATTCAAAGTAATCTCAATCAAAATTTAGGCAGGGTTTTTTGGTAGAAATTGAAAAGATGATTTTAAGATACATATTAAAACGCAAAGGACTTGGCATAAGCCAATATGATTTTGGAAAGGAAAAAACAAAGTTGAAGGACTTATATTGCCTGCTCAAGATTTACTATAGAGTTATAGTAATCAAGACAGTATTGGCTTACAGATAGACAAACAGATCCATGGGACAGAATAGAAAGTCCAAAAAGTCCTACTTTTATATGGTCAATTGAATTTCCACAAATATAACAAAGTATTTCAATGGAGAAAGATAAACCTTTTCAACAACTGGATATCCATATAGGGTTAAAAATGAACCTTAACCCCTTCTTTACATCGTGTACAAAACATGCTTTGAGGTCGCTGTCCATCATCATCTCCTTGTTAGTTGTCCTGGGTGAGTCCAATGAACTGGAGAGTAGGTGTTGCAACTCTGTTGAAATTCAGGGCCCAAGTGGCACATGGACAGCCCAAAGATTTAAGTCTCTTGGACATACACCTATCAACTCTAGTACGAATTATAGGATCAAATAGAAGGGGCAGAGGAGCCATGTGTAGGGAAACCACAACTGAGTCCAACTCTGTCACAGTGGGGAGCATAAATTCCAAAGTAGGGCCTACTGGCAGGGCACCAAACTCCTGAGAGTCTGCAACTGCAAGCAAGATAGTCCCATCCATCTAAGCCCCTCTCAATTGAAGGTGGAGTAGGCATCACTATCCCAGAATCCTCAGGACTGGGGAATGAACAATGGACTAGAATAGACTTAATTTTATTCTACTATAGACTTACTGTGATTATAGCAATGGAAGAACTTTTGTCAATGATGTAGAGGCAGTGGCCACTGGAGGTTCTGGGGGGGAGGGAGAGGGAAAAATAGGTGTAATATGGGGCCATTTTCGGGACATGGGAATTGTTCTGAATGACACTGCAAAGACAGATACAGGTCATTGTATATCTTGTCATAATTTATAAAACCGTGCAGGAGTGTGAAGTACACTGTAAACTATAATCCACACTTAGTGGCAATGCTCCAAAATGTGTTCATCAATGTACCACACTAATGAAGGATGTTGTTAATGTGGGAAAGTGTGGGAGAGGTAGGGAGCGGGGCATATGGGATTCCCCTATATTTTTATGTAACACTTATGTAATCTAAGTATCTTAAAAAAAAAAAAGTATATATATATATATTAAAAAAACATAATTTGAGATGGACCATAAGCCATAAGCTTCAATGTAAAAGCTAAAATACAGAACACAGAATATGTTTGTGACCTTGAGATAGGCAAGGCTTTTTTAGACAGGACACAGAAAGCACTAGTTATAAAGAAAAATAAATAAATAAATAGGGTATCATAAAAATTAAATACTTCTGCTCATTAAGTTATCAGTAAGAATATAGACAAGCCACAGTCTGTGAGAAAATATTCACAATATAAATATCTGACAATGGACTTGTGTCCAGAATATATAAAGAACTCCTACCACTCAGTGATGATAAAGCAAACAATCCAATAAATTTAAAAATGGGCAAAAGACTTAGACACTTCACCTGAAAGAAAGAAGGAATGGCCAGTAAGCACATGAAAGTATGCTTACCATCATTAGTCATCAGGGAAAGGCAAATGAAAACTACAATGAGATACAACTACACATCCATGGGAATAGCTAAAATTAAAAAGACTGATATCAGCAAATTCTGATGAGGATATGGAGCAACTGGGACTCCCATAAATAGCTGTTGAGAGCGTAAATTGTACAACCACTTTGGAAAAAGGATTGGCAGTTTCTTATGACCACTTACTCTGTACTAGGTTCTTACTAGTATTTTAAAAATCTGATTTAAATTCCAGGTGTCAAGATTGATGAACTGAGAGGTTAAGGAACTTGGCCAGTCACTTAGGTAATAACTGGTGTAGTCAGAATTCAAGAAAACATTTATTCCCTCCTTTGTATTGCAAGTATTTATTGAGTGCCCCCTATGCTTCTACTATGTTCTCCATTCTGTGGTGGAAACAGGTATCGTCATGGGAGCAGTGTCTGGAAACAGTAAATATATTTGAATGAGATAGTTAAAAACATGAAAAAGACTCCACATCCTTACCCTGAAAAAGCTTATAAAGTAAGAAGGAAAATACTTCCAAGAAGAAATAAATACATTTTGCAATCTGGTTAAAAAAATAATTTGGTTAAATTTGTAGAAATGCCCTTACAATGCTTTTAAAGTAAAATCACTTCTATCATGGATTTAAAAATGTTTACTTAGTTGGATGCCAAGTTTTGGAGACAAAAGAAGTACTTGGGAAACTATTAGAAAGGTAATTATAAAAATGTTCAAAATAAACTGACCAATGGAAAAAAAATTAGGGTTATATTTTTGGGCAGGGCAAATTTATATTGAATGCTTTGGTAACTATTGTATGTACTGAATATTTTGACATGCAATCATAAATATCTTGAAGAATTAAATATTCATGTATTAGTCTTACCTTTTTAACTATGTTGTTACTCTTTATATCATAGCTCTATAGATACAGAGTATGCACATATCACTTGTTAAAAGAATAGAACTTTAACCAAAATTAGTTTCTTTCATACAATAATTAGCTGCCTAAACATTAAAGAAGAAAGGAGAGAAGTAAAGTTTCCACACAGTCCACAAGTTGGATTATTAACCCTTGGAAATTAAAGGTGGCCTTATACTTGGTTGATATTAAACCGGCTGTCTACATTTCATGTAAGGGGATCACATTTCAGAGGCACAAAGACATGTATTTTATAAATATGCATTTAACTAGGAAAAGATCTCATATCTAACATAGCATTCTATACAAAGAGCTATCCATTACATATTACTGTATTGTTATTGTTACTTATTGCAAAGAATAAATATCATACAGTACCTAGGTTTTTGTTGTATTGAAGTTTTGGCAACTGGGCAATCAAAAATAGAAAGTTGACAATTGGAAAATAGGGTAAACGCTTTGTTGTTATGTATATCTGGGAAGAGAAAGGCAAGAAAAATTGATGGTTTCTTTACATTGTGGAATACCACAGAACACATTTTCAAATGGAAAGCTTCAATTTTATTTCAGTTTGCTCTTCAGACAACCTAAGGCTAGATGTTTCCATTAATTCATGCCTTTGAATTTTATTTAACTTTACTGACTCCCAAACATAAATACCCATATAAAATAATTAGCCTTTCTAGGAAGAGGAAAACATACGTAAGAGATTAGCAGCTGTTTATTTTCTCCCCTGAATTCCCTTCATATCATTAACAAAGGGGAAAAGAAAAAAAGCCTGATGAGCAAGAATGGGAGGGGAAACAAAATAAAGAGTAATCAAGGCAAAGCTGGAAGGAAGGACAAAAGGAGGGAGGGAGGGAAGGAAGGAAGGAAGAGGGAAGAAGGAAGGACAGAAAAGAGAGAAGGAGGGAGAAAGGGAGGAGGAGGGAGAGGAGGAGGGAGAGCTGGAGGGAGAGAAAGAAGATATACCTGTAGCAGGGACTGGTAGTACATAAGAAGCAAGCAAGCACACTTGCTTCCCCCTGGGCAACGTCAATGTCACATAGCAGTCTCCCTCCTAGTCCATAAGGAAGGGTGCCCACAGTCATTTCCACCATGCCAGGGAAGCAGGGAAGCAAACTGGTTAGGACACGGGCTCTGGGTCAGAAGCCTGGCTCTATAGCTTACTAGTGTGGAAACCTGGGCAAGTTATTAACCTCTCCGAGCCTCAGGTTCCTCACGTAATAACTGCATATTTCACAGGGTTGTTGTGAGATAATGTTAATTGTTTTAAACCTATGGATCATACGGATTTCAGAATTTGACATGTTACAGATTTCTGAAAGGTACTATAGGGTTTAGGGTGACACCCTATAATCAAAGTCGTCAATATTTCTGTAGCAACATACATGGATTTTGCAGACCAGAACCGTGGAACAGTTTATGGAATTCATATTATGACAATGATTAGTGTCAGCTATGAAAGAAGCATCTTTGTGCACCAAGTCTCAAGGCTACCTTTTAGATGCAGTTCAAATTTCAAACCCCAGAGAAATCCAAAATTAATCTCTTCCACTGATAAAGGAGTTTTCACTTTTTAACAGACTTTGACAAACATTTCCCGTGATTCCCCCACAGCCCTGAGTCAGGTGGGACAGTATGCTCATCCTCATATTACACATGGGAAAATGGAGCTCAAAAAGGGCAGGGGCTTGGTAGAATGGAGGCTCTGGGTCCTGAACCCAGATTTTGCCAAGATTTTAGCCCAGGGAACTGTTCCCTAGGCCAAATCACCTTTGACACCACACTGTCTCCCAGCAAATCATTACCTATGTCAATGACTGACCTTGTTCAGTGGGTTGTGAATGCCAGCTGCCTCCAGATAGGCTGTGATTTCATACAAGAGTGTGTTATCTTCTTTGGGGTAAGGAAGTGATGGGTCCTGATAGTGGGCTTCAATATCTGCTAGGATAGCACTAAACAAAGACAAGGAAAAAAAGTGATAAACACTTGAGAGGAATGAATTTAAACAACAGTGAATACAGGCTGCGGATATCCTTTTCCGGGGCCTCAGTTTCCACAACAGCAAAATGAGGGCTTGATCCTTCTAATGATCAATTTCCATGTCTGTGTTTGGCTATAAGTGGGAAGTTTGACCTAGAAATAATTACTTTATCTTTTAAAGTTAATCTAAATCAAATGCTTTCACCATTCAAATTTTTATGAATTAACTGAAAATTTTTTTTCAATACCCTAGTATGTCGAAAGCATTGACTGAGTGACCTGAAAATATGGATTATTTAACTTTAAATATAAGGCTCAGAATGAGAATAAGCTGCTGGAGGGGCAGGGCATGACTGCCCTCCAGGATGTGCATCCACCACCACTGACATACTTTTGACTGCTTTCTGGATAACTAGTGACTCAGTCTTTAGAAAGCCATTTGGGGATTTAGGTAATAAATCTGTGATCACTCATTATGTGATCAATATATGTTGGATGAATAAATGAATCCATTAAAAAAGAGAGAGAGAGAGAGAGACAGACGACAGACACCAAGGGACAATACTGAGGAAAGAGACTTTTAAAGATGGATTTGATTATCCACAGAAAGGAAGCCTATCAATTCTGAGACCACGTTTTTACCCAAAAGGGACTTAAAAGATATATATTATATTGAAGAAAGTGGGGTGCTAGTTGATAATGAAAAATCTAGCCCCACAGATGGTTATTCCAAACACTACTACTTACTTATTGAGATTCTCTAGAGCAGCTGCCAGATGTTTGGAGTCAAACCGACAAGAATAATTTAATTCATTGGCAATCTGTTGTCTCAGAATCTGCATCTGCCCAACCTGTGAACAAGTAAGAAAAAGAATAAGCATTTAAAGTGATAGTAAAAAACAAAAAAGAAGAATGAAAAATGAAAAAAAAAAAAGTGATAGTAAGGAGGCAAACATCAAGATGACAATTTTACAACATTTCTACAAAAAAACTTCAGGATTTCCTGGACTGGCTCCCTTGCTAAGACCAGCATCATCCCTGATAGAGCTCAAGAGACCTTTCAAGGAATGTCTGGATAGACTCTTGTATGCAAATCTCAAATTACCTCCAACGTCTAATATTTTACAAAGTGATCTATTATTGTTCATTCGTCCATCTATAAAAGTGATCTCTTTGAAGTTATTTTTTACAATCTTTTGGAACAAGCTCCCTAGGATTTGAAGCTGGTATGAGAAGCCTTACTTCCTTGTATTTGATCTTTCTCAAGTCCTGAGAGTTCATTTCACTCTAGGATTCTAAAATTTGGTGAATATAAATTTGTCCACATCACTCAAGATTATATATAATGTAAAAATTAACATAAGTATTCTTGTTTTAAAATTTTTTCTTTTTTTTTAATTTTTATTGTAACCTAAGTATTCTTAAGAAGACTTCTCTAAGAACCCCAATCTCACACCATATATAAAAATTAACTCAAAATGGATCAAAGACCTAAATATAAGAAAACTATAAAACTCTTAGAAAAAAACATAGGGAAACATCTTCAGGACCTTGCATTAGGTAGTGGTTTCTTAGACTTTACACAAAAAGCATAAGCAACAAAAGAAAAAAAAATTGATAAATGGCATTGCATCAAAACTAAAAACTTCTGTGCATCAAAGGACTTTATCAAGAAAGTAAAAAAGACAACCTACAGAATGGAAGGAAGATATTTGGGAACCATGTATCTGATACAGATTTAATATCCAGAATTTATAAAGAAATTCTGCAATGCAACAACAAAAAGACACAACCCAACTGAAAAGTGGGGAAAAAAGACTTGAATAGACATTTCTCCAAAGAAGATATACAAATGGCCAATAAACACCTGAAAAGATGCTCAAAGTCATTAGCCATTAGGGAAATGCAAATGAAAAACACAATGAGATATCATCTCACACCCACTAGAATGGCTACTATTTAAAAAAAGGAAAACAAGTGTTGGAGAGGATGTGGAGAAATAGGAATATTAGTACATTGTTGGTGGGGATGTAAAATAGTGTAGCCACTGTGGAAAACAGTATGGTAATTCCTCAGAAATTTAAGTATAGAATTACCATATAACCTCTCTTCTAGGTATATACCCAAAAGAACTGAAAGCAGGGATTCAGACAGACACTTGTACAATGATGATCATAGGAGCATTATTCACAGTTGCTAAAAGATGGAAGCAATCCGTGTCCATCAACTGATGAATGGATAAACAAAATATGGTATATACACACAATGGAGTATTATTTGGCCATGAAAAGGAATGAAGTTCTGATACTACAACATGGATGAACCTGGAAGACATCAGGTGAGTGAAATAAGCCAGACACAAAAGAACAAATACTATATGCTCTCACTGATATGAAATAATTAGCATAAGCAAATTCATAGAGTCAGAAACTACACTACTAGATACCAGGGGCCACGTGGGGGAGGGGAATGAGGAGTTACTATTTAATTGGTATGGAGTTTCTGTTTGGGGTGATGGAAAAATTTTGGCAATGGATGATGGGGATGGAGGCACAACTTTGCTAAGTAATTAACGCCACTGAATTGTATATTCAAAAAGGGGAAAAAAGGGAAATTTTAGGTTGTATACAAGTTACCACACACACACACATACACACACAAACCAACACAACTGTGCAACACAATATAAACTGTATGCTAAAGTTAATAGCATAATTACAATAATATTGTAAGTTACAACACTAATGAAAAATGTTAATAATAGGGAAAACTGTGTATGTGATTGAGGGGGGGTGGTAATATGGGAACTTTGAACTTCCTGCATGATGTTTCTATTAACCTACAATGTCTCTGATAAAAAATAAATTAAAAAAGAATTTTATAAGAATTACATAAAATCTTTCAAGAACGCAGTTGTAATGATAATCACCCCTCAATCCATGGGTTCCTAACCATTTTTTCTTTTTACGTCTTGAATCCCTTTGGAAATCTGGTGAAGCCTATGGGCTTCAAAACAGAATGCTTTTAAATGCACAAAATAAAACATATAGAATAACAACAGAAATCAATGATAATAAAGTACAATGATCAAACCATTAAAACCCAAATTTGTGTTCTACGGGCACATTAAGATGGTGGGTCTGTAATTTCAAAGTAGTAATGAACATAAAGGATATGTGGTGATATCTATAACAACTACCATATGACATAAGCTATTTTTGGATCAGGCTTGAGATAGTACAGTTTGCTACCCCAAACTTGTCAGCATCATAAAGTCAATGATATATTCCTTTTGTCCCAGCTAATTTCTTCTTTTTTCTCTAGGAAAGGTACCCTAAAAGATTTGCAAAAAGGGGCAGGAGGGATAGAAAGGAAGTCTGTTTGATAATGTCAGGGGCAATGAATCGGAAATGAACACAATTCTTCTGAGTTATTATTGGGGACAGAGAAAATTTTAAAAAAAGAGAGTGGCCTTCTCTAAGAGTAGAGAAAAGATCATATTTAGATAAATGCAGCTTTCAACAGTTAAAAAGTGTTAAATGACCTCAAATGTATTACTTTTGACTACTATTCTTCCTAGACTATTATTCTACTTATGTGGGGAAAAGAAAGCTCAATCAGAAAATGCTATGTATAAATAACAAAGCTTTTTTTTTTTTTAAAGATTTTATTTATTTATTCATTTATCCCCCCCCTGCTGCTTGTGCTCGCTGGGTCAGCCAACCACGCCGTGCGGGCGGGCTTGCCCCCACCAGGAGGCCCCGGGAACCGAACCCGGGGCCTCCCATATGGTAAACGGGAGCCCCACTGATTGAGCCACAGCCGCTTCCCTAAAGCTTTTTTTATTTACAGAAAAATATGTTATTTAAAAATTAGAATAGGGCAAGGCCAAGGAAATAGTAGGTCCTCTCAGGTCACTCAAAGAAGTCCCTCAAACTTTATAGCTGATTTATATAATCCTTTACTTAATTTGAAGTATTCTGTCTAGAATAGCCTATGTCAAAGATTACTTTGAAAATCAATCCAGAAATGAAAACATAAAGTCGGTTTTCATAACTTGTTCTTATTTAATGCATAATGAATCTTGGCGATCAACACTTTCTCTTCTTGGTGCTCGCTCTCAACACCCCTAAATACGGGAAGCGGCTGTGGCTCAATCAGTAGGGCTCCCGTTTACCATATGGGAGGCCCCGGGTTCGGTTCCCGGGGCCTCCTGGTGAAGGCAAGCCCGCCCGTAGGGCGTGGTTAGCTGACCAAGCGAGCACAAGCAGCAAGGGGGGGATAAATGAATAAATAAATAAAATCTTTAAAAAAAACAAAAAACAAAACAAAAAAAAAACACCCCTAAATAAGCTCTTGGAGTGGATAAGTTCATTCTGCCTATTTAGTTGCCTACTGGGAGTTATTTGGCATATCATTCATTCTTCATGACTGCTATAGAGTTTCACTGTCCAAAAGAGCAGCCACTAGCTGTGTTTGGCTAGTTAAATTTAAATTAATTAAAAATTTTAAAATGAAAAGTCCAGTTCCTTGGTCGCACTGGCCATATTCCAAGTGCTCAGCAGCTACCTGTGGCCAGTGGCTACTGTTCTGAAGAACATACAACATCTCCATCACTGCAGACAGTTCTACAGGCCAGTCCTGCTCCAGAGCATTCAACTGGTTCCCTGATTCAAGACAGTCAAATTTGCCCTTGGGCTTAACGTCAAAGCCACTAACTGAGGCATAAGCACGTGGCTACAAAGGCATTGCCATCCATTTCCTGTAACTAACAGCAGTCTGTAATAGCTGCTGGGTGGGGAACCACCTGGCAACCAAGAGGAAAACCTTCACACTTCTTCGAGGAACCATTGCAATCTCCTTAGGCCTTTATAGAGATGAGACTCAGGCGCGCCCAACATGAGGTAAATTTTGACTCTTCCTAAAAGGTTTCCTAATAATTAGACACCAGGCCTAATAAGCTCTCAATATCTATAAAAATCACGAGGCTATGGTAATGTCAGACCTGTATTATAAGAGGATATTTAACAGAGCCAAAGACTTAGATTACCTATTCAGTATGTTTTAGTATCCTCCTAAAAAAATCACCAAATTTACGGAAAATGTATTGGGCTTTTGGCTGAGACACCAATGAGTCAATGAGTAACTTATTTAATTGGAGACAAAATAATGGAATATTTCCAAATTCCCATAGCAGTCTAAACTTCTCTTACCATATGTGATACTTTAAACCACGAATCAGCTTTCCACAGGGAAATCTACTCTTTCTCACTAGATTGTAAGCAGGCTTTCTGAGGATACAGATAGTATTTTATATAACTTTGTCTCTCATAGCAACTGGAAACACTTTGTACATAATGGATGTTCAATAAAGGTTTGTTGAATATTCCAGATTGTCAATGAGAAGTGAAGGGCACACAGAAGACAACAGAGGATCCCTGAGAGCTGATGCCACAGTGGAAAGGCCAAAGGTAGATGATTGGATTATAAAATAAATTGGATTTCCACCCAGCAAATTAATCTCTTCACTTCTCTTTCTTATTCATTGCCAAAGACCCTGTGCCCTGTTCATAATGCCCCAAAGCACCTGGCTTTCTACCATTTATGCAGACACATGAGGGACAGGAGACCAATGTTCTGTTCTTTCAGCGACGTAGAGCAGAATTGCTCTGTCAGCTGACATATCAGCTCATTAAATGAACCTGTCACATAAGGATGGAGGGAGGAAATTTTTCACTTCCTTGTGTGAAAGCACCTATTGTCAAAAGGCATTTCAAAAGGAGACAGCTTTCTTGAGCAAAAGAAAAACAGGCCAATGAGATGCAAAGGCCACAGTCAAGAAGGACCTAGAAAGGAAGATAAAGAAACAAGTGAATTTTGAAATGATGATAAACTGGTGTTAGTTTGCTGGTTTTGTTTTAATGATTAAAGAAAAACTAATAGACTTCTTTGGGCAATAGACTTACAGAAAATAATAATTTACAAAATCATAATGTGTTGATTATCATACTCATAAGTTGTTCCCCTTTTCCCTACAACATACCTTCATTATTGCCTCGAGATAAGCTGTCCAAATCTTCTGTGTTTTCGCAATGGCGGAAAAATAAATTTTATTTGAATTTGCTGAAAGGTTAAAATATAATTTCCTGTTTAGTAAATTCAGAAAGGCCACAGTGTTATCTCTTTCTTGGGCTGGTTTCAAAACACTTACCTACAATACTTTTTAGGGGGCTGACAGCATTCATCAGGGTTTTTAAGGTATCCTGAACAGTTCTGTCTCTCAGGATAATTTTCTGAAACATACTGAGGAAATTCTAAAAACAAGAAGGAATGACCAAAGGACCAAACATCATGAGTAAAATAAATAAATTAAAATGCTACAGAGAACAAAGACAGTGCCTAAGTCACACAGGCCTATAAACAGGATGGCAGAGAGAAGCAGCAAGTTCAGGGTCCTAACTGAAACATCCTCTGTAAGGAGAGTTACTGGCTTCAAAGGTGAAAAACTTATCTTCCCAAGATGTAACCCACAAAAAACAGCTTACCCATCCAAATACTACACTGGCCAAAGAAATTCTAGCTCATTCTCAGTTCTTATCTACCTAATAGGAATTATATATGTCTGGATGTCAGTATAAGAAAGCATGAAAGAAAAGTTAAATGAATTTAAATTGCCCAGCAAGATCTGTTCTCATCTCTCTTCCTGGGGTAGCAAGAAACATGCACAAAAGTCGAAAGGCTCACCTGTAACTCTTTGACAATCATAAAACATAGAAGCCTATCTAACCCATTCAGACCGAAAGTCCCCAAGGTGGTCTGGATTTCTGAGAAGAGGCGGCTGCTGGTCACTTCTTGATGAGTTTTCATATCATACCAAGTGTTCAACTGGTCAATGTGACATGTCATTCTAAAACCAAAAAAAAAAAAAAAAACACACCAAAAAACAAAACCCCAAAGCAGCTCAGAATTCATCCTCAAGAGATACAGGACCCAACAGAAGCTTGGGACATCAAATATGAAAAATAAGTTACATGCTCTGTTTTCTAGCTTTGTATCTACACACCCTTTATATCTGCACAGTGACTGCCCAGTGATGACCAGTGAGTTACAAATGAGTTAAGCTACTTTTTCTTACTCTAAGCTATGTAAGTTTGAGTGATTTACTTCCTACTGAGTTGGCTGTTGTTTTGGAGTCATGTTGACAAGGCTTGCTTGTCAGGCTGGAAGGCTTGAGAACCCAGCTGTCTCTCCACATGCTCTGTAATTAAATTTCCAGTGACTGGTGACAAACAGAGCCTTGGGATCATTTCCACTTTTGTAAAAGACTTGGAATCCTTGTGCCCTAACATCTTAGACTATGACAACAAAGCAATTTTCTCCTCCTCTCAGTTCCTTTAAACTTTTTGTGTAGACACCATCTTCTAGTTACCTCTCAACTATTCCTTTTAGGCTCAGGAGTGCGATGATGACAGTAATAACTGGTAATATTTACTGAGCATTTATTACATGTCAGGTACTGTGCTAAGACCTTTCTATGTGCTACCTCATTCCAGCCTCATCATAGTTCTGTGAAGTATCAGCCATTTCATCTTCATTTTACAGATGTGATAACTGAGGCAGCCACTGTGAAGGTATCCCATGGCGGGAGGGGCCTCAGAATCATTGGTAGAGCTTGTTAAAAATACAGCTGCCCAGATCCCATTCCTGAGAGTCTGATTTAGCAGGTCTGTGGCAGGGCCCAAGCTTCTGTATTTTCAACAAGTTCCACAGATGACATATCCCAAATTCTTAAAACAAAACAAAACAAAACAAAAACCCACCACATAACTTTACTAGAATGAGGCTTGGGAGGGAGCTAAAACAGATCCAGAAGCTATGGAGGCTAAATTTGGAAGTAAATGGGAAGAACAAAACAAGATGATTTCCAGAACTACAGACAGCTTCTAATTTCAGGCTTCAAAATGTCCTTTCTCTGTTACCCATTTTTGGTCCTTTGAATGTGTTACTTCAGAGGCTCCCAATTCTGATGATGAAATCAATATGACATGGAAATCCTAATCATGCTTAATCTTCTCTGCAAGTATCAATACGGCACTAGGTGAATAGTTTTCTAAAAAGGTTTCAGTGATAAACCCATGGGTTTCAAGATAGGAAGAGCTACAAAACTTTTTGGGTTATTTCTTCTTTTTGGTCCAGGAGTCATAGAGGCAAAATTTCTTACTTCTGTGGGATTTTGGAAAGAAGTTTAGGTATGATTTGTAAAATTTTCTTATTATTTTATCTTTCCTTTTTTTTTCTTAGCTCTTTTTTTTTTTTGTCTCTTGTTATTAGGTTTTTTTTTTTGGTTTGTAAAATTTAATGAGATTTAAGAGACAAAACTAAGCTGGCTTAGAAGGTGATACAAAGAAGTCAAGGTATAAGAGCATTTGATTTACACAACCATGCATGCTTAGCTGGAGAAAGAAGGAAGAGAAATCATTTTCCCTTGGTAATTCTACCACCATTTCACTCAGTAAGCATATGTCCAGGAGTAAATATGAAACAGGAAACATGAACCTGCTCTTCCCTCAGCTGGTCTTAGTACCAACTGCTCCACCTGAGGCTTGACTGAAGAAAAGGATGACTTTCTGGCTCTGTTGGACTTACTAAGAGAGGCAGCATGGTGCCCATCAAAAATATTTTCAAGGGCAGTTTTGATTATCTGAGATCTTTGTCCAGTTACTGCTGAATTTTGAATCTATGCAACCTGTATGTCAAAGCCGTGCTGTATGGCCTTGAACGGCATAACACTTAAGAGTCAGAGGACTGCTGTATATTCTGGGTCCATCATTTATTAACTGCAAGATCTTGGGCAAATAATGTAGCTTTTTCAGTGCCTGAGGTATTTCATCTTTCAAATGAAAGTAACAGTGCCTACCTCCTAAGATTGCTGGGATAAGTATGTGAATGTGTCTCATATGCTAAGCACAGTGCACAAGGTAAGTGGTCAATAAATGTTCTGAGTACCTGAAAGTGCTTGTTGTTGAGCTAAGTCAAGGACAAGATCCAGTTACTGCTATGGGGAAGTGGTCAACAGTCACACAGGAACAGGTGATCAATTTGCAATAAAAATGTTTTAGTATATTGGGGAGTTCAGAGAGCCTAGTGAGTAGAATGTTAGTTGGAAGGCAAGAGCAGCACAGCCTGAAAGGTAGCTAAGTAGATCTGCAACTTGTTGCAATCCACGTGTCTTTGGACTGGGGTTTCCTCAGTCAAAATGGGGAAAAAATGTGGCCTCAGAAAGAGTGAATTTGGATAAACCCACTGAAAGGGATTCATCTGTGGCAGGCACAACGGTATCATCTAAGTATCTGCAACAAGTATTAGAGTCGTCGATACCCATGGTGTTCAAGGCCCAGCCGGGTTCAGATGCACCTACTTTGGGTCTGTGATCCGCAGGATTTCTCTGCAGAGCCGACCAATAAATGTTACGGACTCGTCCACAGGGGTAAACTTTGGTATTGGAATATGAGTGGACTGATACATACTTTGCCAGTCTTGAATCTAGAAAACAAAACCATAAATATTTAGTACATCTTTGATGAGGTAACCTAATTAACTTTCTTAACATAAATTTACAAAGATCATATTTTATGAAGAGTGACAATAAATGCTTCTTGTTTGCAAAGAGGAACCTATTATGACTCCATTAGTAGCCTCCCAGGAATCCACATATAACATTTATAAAGAAAGAAACATTTGTGAAAAAGTGAAGTGACTGAAGTAAGAAGTAAGTAGAGATAAAGGAATTTCTGACTTTTTGTCTTATGAGTTGATGTGTATCAGTATAACATAAAAATCCAATATATTGGGAAGTGGATGTGGCTCAAGCAATAGGGCTCCTGCCTACCACATGGGAGTCCGTAGTGGGGTTCCCAGTGCCTCCTAAAGAAGAGAGTGAGCTGGTGCGACAGGCAGGCATGGCAAGCTGATAAAACAAGATGATGCAAGAAGAGACGCAGAAGAAAAAACATAATGAGAGACACAACAAAGCAGGGAGCAGAGGTTCCTGGTGCCTTCTGAAGAGGATAAGCAGGACGGCGAGCTGGCGCAATGGGCAGACACAAGCTGACACAACAAGATGATGCAACAAGAGACACAAGAGACACAACAAAGCAGGGAACGGAGGTGGCTCAAGCGATTAGGAACCTCCCTCCCACATCAGAGGTCCTGGGTTCAGTTCCCAGTACCTCCTAAAGAAACAAAAAAGACAAACAGATACCGCAAGTGCAAACAAGAGGGGGTGGGGAGGGATAAATAAATAAAATAAATCTTAAAAAAAAAATCCAATCTATCACAATGCTGCAAGAAACTTCATCTTTCTAAAGTGTTACCTGTATCATCTCATTTCCTACTTAAAAACTTGCAGAGTGGCTCCATGTTAACTGGTGACTAAAATTAAACTTCTCAGCCTCGGCACTTAAGAATTTGGAGCTAATCTGGCCTCTTCGATTTTTGTTTGTGTGACTATTTTCTGTTCTGGCCAGCAGTGCTCACCAGTCCCTGACAAAAGTTTGTGTTTTCCCAGCACACTTCTGGTCCTGCCACCTCCATTTCTTCATCTTCACCTCCCACTGAAACTCTTTAAGGCCCAGTTTGGGTGCTACCTCCTTATAAAGCTTCCCTGATCAAGCTCAACTGAAGAAGTCCTGTGTCTTCTGAACTCTTGATCACTTGGGTTATAAATGACAACAAATAGCTTCATTTTGTAGCCATTTGATTACATTTGCTTTCTCCATAGGAGAGTAAGCTCCCAAAGATCAGGTGCCAGGTTCACTTTTCTATATTAGCCATAGCTCCTGAAGGTACTCTGAAGGTACTGGTGACTATCTACCACCTACTGATTTTTAGTAACTATGTAACTATGCTTTCTTGGTATTTCTGAGGTTTTGAGGTTATATTTGAAAGGTCAGAAATAATAAATATAGTCCAGAATTTTAATTTTAATTTATATCGATACCTTTGTTCTTAAGAAGTTATTACACTCTTGCTCTACGTTGTAATTTATAATACGAGATACTTCTTCCTGCCAAATCTTCAGACCATAAATGTTGACATAGTCCTGTATGTATTCAAAAGAGCGATGGAATCCGTCCATGGTAGCCCCCAACTCTTTCAACTTGGGCATCAGTTCACTCGGCTGTGTAAAGGGGAAGAGTAGTTAAATTAATTTAATACATACATTAGACTTTAAATGATACACCAAGTAAGAGACCACAGTCATTCTTTAAGACAACTTTGGAAATACTCTTTCTATATCACTTAGGATGAGTGACACCTGATGTCAGCCATTCAGCAAAAAAATAGATTCCAATCATTTGGGGAAAATGTCTCATACAAAGGAGTGTAAAAATTGATGTGGATTATTTTCTGTCATCTGATGAACAGATCTAATCTTAAACACTTAAAATATTTAAAGTTGAATCTACTGGGTTGAAAAATACTTTACATATAAATTTCAGCCCTATTTCTTTCTCTTGAGAAAAATTACCACACTTCCTAACAGAAAAACAAAGAAAAATAATTGCTTTTAAAGCTCCTGTCTGCCTTAGGATTAAGACATTTTAGTTTTTAACTGTAAGAAGTAACTCTAAATCGAAAACATAAGTTCAATTCTTAAACTTGTGGATCAACAGGTGAAAGAAAGAACTGGTTTCAAAAAGGATTTTCTTATAATGTGAATGGATTACAATACAGGAACAAAAAGCACTTCAATTATTTGTATTGAAAATCTTATACATTAGCTGTACAATAGGAGGCAAGGTTTTTTTCATGATAGGCTACAGATGGTGTTTTAGCCCGTTTTGCAAGCTGAGTAGAAAGAAAGGATAGATCCATTTTGGCATTGGTACCTTGGCTCGAGGGTTGAAGATCAATCCCCTATGAAGGGCAAAAGCAACACGTTTAACTAGTTCCTTCCTTATTCCATCTTCTAGCAACTGCTTTGGATCCACCTAAAGTAATAAATGGTAGTTAGGAAAAGAATAGTTCAATCTTGAAAAAAATCCAGAGGAAATACGGATTTTTCCAGAGCTCATATTAGAATTCTTTCCTATCTCATTAAAAAGAATTTTTTTTTCCTTCTCTGCCCCTTTTTGACCGAATTATTAAACCTCTCATCTCTTTAGGAATGGTTCATCTCAGTAAAATTCAACAGAACATTTCAAAGATGGTGGTTATGATGAGTTTTAAATTTCCTCAAATTTTATCATTTCATTCAAACTGACAAGTGCCCTTTCTTATTACCAGGAGGAGGCAGTGGAATAAAATATCTGAATTTGAATTCAGATATATGTCTTTCCTCCAAATTTTATCTCAGGGCATCTATAGCCATATGAGGAAATTCAAGTTTTGGGCTAGACCACTCTGTAGATTTAACAATTAATTGTCTTTCTTTGCAGCATTCTTGGAATGTTCTTTTTAGTTAGGGAAATAAAATAGGAAAGTAAATCTACTATTTAAATGTATAAACCTATTTTCCTGGTTGCTTTTACTGTAATGAGAATGCTTTTATTATTACCTAATTATCAGTCTCTCATCAGATTTGGAAATTCACGCTCCCTTAAATTCCCTGAGCTTGTTTCTTTTACTTACAATGTGTAAAGTCACAAAGAAGACAATTGATAGGTTTTATTTGTTTTTGGTTATATTTAAACTTTAGAAAAATTGCAGTGAAAGTTGCAGAAAATATGAAAGAGAAACATGTTTAACTTTATCATGACCATGCAATCAGCAAAATCCTGCTTGTGGAGAAAATACAGGTCAAATGCCCTGGGTTCATCAACAGATAACTTACAAGGCAAAGCCTATAGATTAAAAAAGGTTTATGAGCCTGAGAAGCAATGAATCTTTTAGTTTTAGTTTTATTATTATTATTGAAATAAAAAAAATGCTCTAATAATTATTGAAGTGATCAATATCCAACTATGTGATTATACCAAATACTATTGAGTGTACTCTTTGGATGGATTCCATGCTTTAATAATGTGATTTTTTTAATTGATGTGTTTTCATCATTATAAAATACCCATCCTTTTCAAAAGTAACATTTTTATATTTTATATTCTATTTTTTATGATTTTTAGTACAGTCACTCCAGTTTCCTTGACATTGTAATTTGCATGTTTTTCCAGCCTTTTACAATTTCAATCTATATGTGTTTTTTTTTTTTTTTAAGATTTATTTTATTTATTTATTTCTCCTCACCCCCTTGTTGTTTTTCACTTGCTGTGTCTGTTCATCTTCCTTATTTCTTTAGAAGGAACTGGGAGCCAAACCCAGGACCTCTGATGTGGGAGGGAGGTGTCTCTCATTCTGTTTTTTCTCCCCACATCCCTTGTTGGGTCAGCTCACTGTACCTCCCTGTCATGCCAGCTGACTGTCTTCTTTAGGAGGCACCAGGATCCGAACCAGTGACCTCCCATGTGGTAGGCGGGAGCCCAGTTGCCTGAGCCACATCCACTTCCCTATATGTATTTTTGAGTGTAAATTGTATCTTATGAAGACACTGTATAGCTGGATCTTTTTAATCTAGTCTGATAGTCTCTGTCTTTGGTTTGGATTGCATATTTATATATAATATATATATTAATATGTTCATATTTAATCTATATTTTGATAAAGTGATTTTCGTCTTCAAGAAAAAAAAAAGTTTATTATTATTTTTTAATGGGCAAGTCTATACCATACTGCCTAGAGAGCTACACTTGGATAACAAAGGCATAAAGAGAATGAGATTAAGCCAAGGCAAATGGGGAAGCTTCAGAGGCAGGGGGCCTGGCTAAGTTGTTTTACTTGCCCTGAGTGGTGGTTAGAATGACATTTGCCTTATAATAACTCATTTTTCTATAGCTTTCAGTTTCTGTGCTTCATGACAAAAAAGGTAGATTCTAACTTAGAAATAAATATAGGAGAACCAAATCAAAGAAATAACATGAAGCTTTAAAAGAAATATTCCCTTTGAGAACATTTAGTGAAAAGAGTTAAATGTTTTCATGAATCTTCCAATTCTTCCCAGATTTTCACTAAATCTATGGAAGTGCTCACATCTAAAAGAGTAAGTCCTCTTCACCCAGTGCCTCCCTCACACTTCTACTTTCCTCCTCTGGGTTTAACAACAGTCGACTGTTTTTGTGTGAATCCTCCAGACTGTTATCTCTTCATTCATACACATAAGTATTTGTCCTTAAACAGATATTTAGTATCAAAAATATAAATGGAATAAGATTTACATACTCTTCTATAATTTGCTTTATTCATTTTATGTCTTGGAAATCTACCAGTGGCAGATTTCTTTCTTTTTGGGGGTGGGGGGGTGGATACCGGGGCCAGGGATTGAACCCAAGACTTTGTATATGGGAACCTGGCACTCAACTGCTTGAGCCACATCCGTGCGCAAAGATTTTTTTTGAATGGCTGTAGGGCAATCCACAGTATGAATGCTCTAGGATCTATTTAGCCATTTCCCTACCAATGGATGCTTAGGTTATATTCTACTTTTCTTGGCGATCTGTAACAATGTATGTGCTTATATGCATCTCTCTGTGCATATCTCACTTGTTTTAAATGAGCTCAACTAAAGCGAACCTATAATTCTGAAACATATTTGAAATAAATCTTTCACATTTTGAGGTTAAAGATCAACGAGGGCTAACAGGATTCCTTACAAACACTCCTGCGTTGTTAGACTGGCACTGACAATATACGGATTCGGTATATTTCCTCTGCTCATATGATTTGAAAAATCATGACAAATGATTTCTACTTTTCTTTTTTTTCAACCAGGAGGTACCGGGGATCGAACCCCGGTCTCTCCATATGGTAGACGGACGCCGAACCTCTTGAGCCACATCCGTTTCCTCTATTTTTCTTAAGCAGCCTTTCCTTTGATAATTACTGCCAGCGATCAGGTTTTTTTTTTTACATTCTTCCTATAATGGCCACTTTGCACATGAGATGTTTAATGTGGTCCTAGGATTAACCAGCACTTTTTGGATCAGTCAGCTGTGAGTAACCTGCACATGTCCTCTCTGCTTGTCAATGGAATTAATGGGCATGGGGCGAAGGCATGTTTAGCAGAATCTATTTATATTCCAAGGGCTAGAAGGGTATTTCTTTTACTGCACTTCCAGAGAAACTCAAACCAAAGTTCTGCTTCTATTTGGATTCATTTCTTATATTTTCTTAATGTGAATGTTAATTTGGCAATTCAATAGCTATAAACGTAAAAACAAATCAGAAATGTTCAGATTCCTCCTATGTCAGGTAAGTGGAATCATAAGTAAAAGCACCATGCACTATGTGAATGGACATATCATTGTAAGCACAGAATTACAAACTTACACAGCAATAAAATGCTACTTGATACCCCATGGGATGGCAAAAAAAAAAAAAAAGTACAAAATACCAAATTCTGACAAATATGTGGGTAGACACACAGGATACAGTCATTTCAGAAGGAATCTGACGGTACTGAGACAAAGCAAGTATGAATATGTCCTAAGACCTGATGACCTGCTCCTGGGTATATAGCTTTCCGAGAAATTTTTGCACTGTCTAGAGTAAGGAAATGTGCGAAGATGCTCATCCTGACACTGTTTGTGATAATGGGGGGTTGGAAGCAACATTGGTGTCTGTCCCTAGGGCAATGGGTAAGTAATAGGTGGAATGCTATAAAGCAGTAAGAAATAACCAACTACCTGGCCTATAGCAACATAAATAAAGTTTGAAAGCAATAACCAGTGAGAAAAGTTGGATAAAAGAATGAGAGTTAGAGTACAATAGGATTCAGATAAATCAAAAACACGTGCACATCTAAGATAACAGCGCATGCTAAAAATAAGGATACTTGCATATTTAGGGACATTTATCAAACATCTTACAGTGGTTGCTATGTGGAATGGGAATGGGAGTGATGATCCAGAAGAGAAAGAAAAACCTAAAGAGAGAGGAACTTGCATGCTCAGTGGTGACAATGGTCTGTGAACAGAGGAGTATGATTATCTCACTTCTCTGTACCCAGGGAACAATTTAGAATTTTTTTTTTTTTTTTTTTTTTTACTGGGAGGTCCCGGGGATTGAACCCAGGTCACTGCATAGGGGAGACGGACACCAACCATTTGAGCCACATCCGTCCCCCCAGTTTAGAAATTAAAAAGAAAGAAAGAAGGGGAAAGAGAGAGAGACAGCTAATTGCCTAAGGGAACTGAACCATTTTCTTTTCTTTGCTTTAACAAAAGTTCATTAAAATGGATTTTTCTTAGATTTAATTTTTGGGCAAAACAGTTACCAGTACAACACATTTTCCCTGGAACTACAGGATAAAGACATTCTAAGACTGCATCATGAGACTGCCTTGAGTATTATGAAAAATAAAGATTATAATGCTCTCTCCTCCTCTGTCAATAAAAAAATGAGGATCAAAATCTGAAGGTGAAACAGCAAGGTTCACAAGATGCTTACCTCATTCCCTGTTCCACATGTGGTAAGTACCACGAACATCCAAACAACTGAGAGTATTACTACTAGACCATACAGACTAGCATCAAAACCATTACCTTGATAATGCCAACCAAAGTCGTTTTCATCATGAAGATGCCTTCAGTAAAAATGGAAATAGCATGAGTAAGCTTGGCAACCTTAAACAGAGAAAAAGAGTTATGATGAAGTACTTCAGATAAAAGACCCATCATGCCCTGGAGTACTCAGAGACAACGCAAACGAGCATGCAGCTTTAGGACACCTGTGCACACAATGCTCAGACAGCAAGGAGGCCTGTGGCAGAGCTGAAAGGCCACCGCTGGACATACCAGGTACCTAGCCAGAAGGCATTAATCAGTCCTCATCCTTGGACAACTCATTTCCCCTTCTTTGGGCTTTCCATTTCCCTCATCCATAAAAAGAGAGGGCAGGACTCAATGAGTCCTTTCCAGCTAGAAAACTGAAACTCAGAGAAGGTAATTTCCCGTTCACTGCCCTCCACATTCTTTTTTTTCAAGAAACGCCAGAAGTCATTGCTGGAGTAGACATATGCTGTATTTTAAAGTCAGAATAAATGTGGATACTGAGCTTGAGAATCTAAATCCTGATGCATTTTTTGAAGTTCTGCCAGAGGATGTGAAGTTGATGCAGGATATCACATTTTCAATTTTCACTTGCTTTTACTTTTCACATCTTTAATTTTAAGTTTAGGGAGGAAAAAAGCAGAGGTGTTTGGGGAGAATGACCTCTGGGGCTACACAACTATTGAGTGGGTTTAAAAGTCTGGCCACAGGAAATGGTTAATGCAATATAGATTATTTTGTACCACTTACATGGCATACAAATCAGGAACTTGGATGTGAAAAATCTAGGCAATCCTGCTTAAAGAGAGGGGCTGCTTTACCAGGTGTTATGGATTGAATCATTTCCCCCCAAAGACATGTTCAAGTCCTAATCCCAGTCCTGCGGAAGTGAACTCCTTTGTAAATAGGACCTTTGAAGATCTTATTAAGATGAGGCCAAACTGAATTTGAGTGGGCCTTAATCCAATATGACTGCAGTTCTTGTAAGCATGGGAAATTTGGACACAGGAGAAATCACGAGGAGTCCAGGAGACAGGTGGCCATGTGATCGAGGCAGAGGTTGCATTATGGTGGCCTACAAGCCACCAGCAGAATGCTACAGACTTCGGAGGACACTTAACTTTGGACTTCTGGCCTCCTAACTTGTGAGACAATAAATTCCTGTGGTTTACACCAACCAGTCTGTAGTATTTGTTGTGGCAGCCCTGGCAAACTAGGGCACTGAGTCTGTTCAAGAGGATAGTGACTATAGTGAGCGCTACTTCCATTGAGAACATTCAGGCAAACAAGGCCCTAAATACACCAGGAAATGTAGAGGATAAAGGGATGATCATACTAAAATGGTAAACTGTGGTTATCATTAAGAGTGTGAGAAAATGAATCAGAATTGGTCTGGCAGTCCTGGGGATATGGCAAGTGATGCAGAAGATGGTCTCACAAGGTCCCTCTGGAACCTATGATATTTTACCGTTTTTAGTTTTAAATATCAGAAGGCAAAGGTCAAAGGAACACAGCACCTCGTATCGTGGGCCAAGCTGGGCATAGTCCCTCAGCTTGTCTTTGTCCAGTCGGGTAGGCACTTCAATGATATCATGGGTCTGAAGCTTTATGATCTTTAAAAGAGAAGTAAACATGCTTTCTGGAATGATCTGCAAGACCTTTAGTGAAAGGGAAAAGAGGAAAAATATTGAACATCTATTTTCTTCTTCTCAGCTGATAAATTTACAATGACAGTAAGAAGGGTATCAGTGTTTACCAAGAGCAAATTGTCTACAGGAAGGGATGTGGAGAAGCTTAAAAGAGGAATTTTAATAATGGCTACCATGCACAGGGCTTTGTTCCTTCAAACATTAATTGCTCACAGAATATAAAGCTAATCCTTACAAAAATGCTGCAGAGAGATATGTACCCGTTCCAAATTATAGAGCTAAAGACTGAGGTCCAGAGATGTGAAGTAAAATCACTTTAGAGCACTTAGTAAGAGACATAGCTAGATTTTGAATCCAGGCCTATCTGGCTCTATTATTTTAAAACAGCTGTCAGTCAATAAAAGCAAATGTTACCTTGATACATTTCTTACCTTTCTTACATAGGACACCAGTTCGCCAGAATAATACTGGGACACACTGAGAAGGTCAGGGCTATTTGCTTGATTAATACGAAGAAGGGGCAGATCAAGCGCAGAGACAAGCTGGAAGAAAAAGAAGATATTTGTTTTCCTGTTTTAAAAAGACCTAAAAATCCTTCTCTTTCCAGAATCAGTAACATAAAAGCCCTCGGGCTCTACAGAAGGGAGCCACAGCCACCGAACTGTATCGGTATTACTAATAGTTTCTGACAACTTTAAATGAGAGGATGGTGAGATAATTATTTTTTTTTTAAGTCAGCTTTTATGGGAATGAGTCTCAAGGTGTGGTCCCTGAACCAGAAGCATCAGCATCATCTGGGAACTTGTAAGGAATGCAAATTATTGGGCCTCATCCCAGATCTACCCAATCAGAAACTCTGGGGGTGGGGTCTAGCAATCTACATTCTAACAGGCTCTCCAGGTGATTTCTGAGTCACACTCAAGTTTGAGAACCACTGTGTGATTCCTCTATGGAAATCAGAAATTCTGATTGATGGACTACTGTTGTTAATCCAATCGAAGATGCCAATGCATGAAAGAAGGGCCATTATTTATGCACCACTAGGGAAGGATATTGATGCTATGCCATCAATTATAAAAAATCATCTCTAATTACAGAGATGTTAAAATATGGAAAGAAAAAAAAAGCGCATATCGGAATTGATACATATGGAAGGTATGGCATAAAACACTGAGTAAATTATATGTTCATTTATCATAATCCGATAAATATCACTTTAGAGCAAAGGTCATGCCTGTGTTCACCACTGTTCTCTAACCTTTGGAGTAGACCCTAGCTTGTAGTAAGGGCTCAATAAGAATTTTTTGAATGGATAAGAAAAGAACTTAATTCATATCTTGGGAATAAAGGACCAGAGCCTCACAATTTCAGTGTAATGATAAAACTTTTCAAATCAGCTTTCTGTCATGTAAAAATAATTTTTCTGTGAGAAACTCCAACTTTTTAAATTCAAACTTCAAATCTTTCTGGCATCTTTTGAAACTATTCTCTCAGGAAAAAAATGCAAACAATTTTTTAAGTAACAGAAAATACTTAAAATACATTATCTAACTTTCCAAAAGGATGAAATCTTGGGCTGAATTAATGAATGAAGCTAAATAACGAAGGCGAATCTCTCCTAGTAACTGACACTGTGATCTCACTGATCTTTGCTCACCTTTAGGAATGTAGCTCTGAGTTTAGTCACCATGGATGGGTTTACCCTTATGCTCTCTTGCATGATAGATGTGAAACTGTCAAAAGAGATAAATGGTAAGTTGATATTGGTAGTGCCTTCCGTCAAGGTAAAGGTCAGGCTGTCTTGACTTGATTTAGGAATAACTAAGTAGACATCACAATGCCTATGTTACCTGTCAATTAATTGCCAAGCAAAGGATAGGTCCCCAACGATCTGCATGGTGATCAGGACCTCCTCTTTAACATTAATGGTTCTGATCATTTGATGGAGAAATTTGCGAGTATCAGCAAGAAACTGACATACTTGCAGATTTGATTCCAACTGGTGAAATTCTTGAACCTGTGTTACATAAATGCACTTAATTAAAAAAACTCTGAAGGCCTCTTTGGTGCTTATGTTTCCTTGAAAACACTTCAAATAAAGCACACTACTTACAATTTCTTGACAAAATTTGTATTTCAAAGTTCAGTTTCAGAAATATAATAAGAGAAGTCTTAAAACAATGCACAAGTTTCTAAGATTAGAAAATGTCCCACTACTATTATCTTATACATATATGACATAAGAGAATATGCCCATTTTCCATTTTAATACCAATAAACATTTTGAAAAAATTTGTAATTCTGAATTTGTGCAGAACTGCTGAAAAACTAAATAGGTTACATCATGACCAAGGTGCTGGTATATGTAGATCATTAAGTTCTTTTGATACAGTTTTTAAAACAAAATAATGATTCTATAGTGTCCTGAAATTTTAATGTATATATATATAATTTAAGAGGCCTGGGCTGTATGACAAAATAAATAATTGAAAAGATAAAAAGCATCCAAGTTTTATTTTATTTTTTTTTTATTTATTTATTTTTAACCGGGAGGTACCGGGGATCGAACCCTGGTCTCTCCATATGGTAGACGGATGCCGAACCTCTTGAGCCACATCCGTTTCCCAGCATCCAAGTTTTAAAACGTTTTGTATAGCTGTGCTATAGACCAGAAATTCCAAAAAAAAAAAACAACCAAAATAGAAACAGTACAAGTGTGCAGTTGCTCGGAATGTCTAGGCAAACTTTGGTAAGCTAACAATGGAGCATTATATTGTGTTGCCGTTAATAGTGACCATCCTAAAAACCTGGCAGAAAGAAGAAAACAGCCTATCTTCAAAATGGAAAAGCATTCATTATACCTTTGCAAAAAAATGTACAATCATACCAACTGGACAGAGTTACAGATTAAGAGTTTAAGTGATGTTTTAAGTAAAAGAGTTTATGATTTGATTGACGCTTTTGTTTATTTTCCATTTTAAGCCTGTTAAACACACAGGTAAGATTTTAAGCATGGTGAGGTACAAGCATCTTGGGGTCAATAAAAACAATAAATTATTTTTTTTTCAGAAAAGAAACTATATCACTTATAAGCATATGATCATTAGACAACCATTTTCATTTTCGTGTATTGTTTTCTAGTCTTTTTCCTCCAAGGCACACACTTTTACAAATGTGAAAACAGTACAGACATGTAATATTGTTTTCTGTTTTTTCATCTTCATCACAATTTTCCCAATGTTTTTATATTGTTTTCAAAATTATTTTACCAAGACTACAACATATTTCCTCATTGCTACCATTCTTTAATAATTTTCCCAATTTTAGAACACTGTATAAAACTCTGTGCTCTAATAAGCACAGTAATGCATATTGCTTTTCTCCTCTGATGAAATATTTTCTTAGGTGTATTTAAAGGAAAAGCTTGCCGAGTGGGTCCAAAAGGTATGATTCACGATCCCAAAACAGTCATATAAAAAGGTTTTCCTTACCTCCTCTAGAGCTTGTATTAGCTGCACAGTTTTTCTGCCTGCAGCAGTAGAGTCATCATAATTTAAAGACAGTATTTGTTTTGAGATCTCTCTGAACCAAGCTTGAAGATTTTCTATTAATACAGAAATAAGGAAAGACCATTGAAATTCCAGAAGTCCTACATTTGAAGCTTTGAATTTAATTGAATAATCTTTTGCAAATCCAGTTCTTCCTCATAGAGCTTTTACTATGTGTCTAACATTGCTCTCAGGAATTCTCCAAACAACAACAAAAAAACCAACAGCAACAATGATAACCCCTGAAACATGTGATCTAGTAGGATAATGCAACTTTCTACATAAATAACCTGGTCTACAATATCTGGAAGAAAATGGTTAGAGGCCCAAGTATGTATTATAAACCATACGTGCAAAGGTGGTAGTGGCAGTGGGAGGAGTCAGGAAGGAAGTGAAGGACGTGACCCAGAGCTACCGGGAAGTTTTCTGGAGAATGAGGATGGGTGAAGATCTGGATAGGCAGAGAGATGGAGAAGGGTATTCTATCTAGATGAAGGGCCAAGCATGAGCAGAGGGCAGGAATGACCATGGCATGTCACAGAGGGCAAGGAGGAGACCAATGTGTCAGGAGAGTGAGGGATGAGTAGTGAGCAGTGGGAAAAATCGAAACAGCTGAGATGGTGCCAGCAATGGAGTGGTAAAAAGAGCTCAAGATCTGGAGTCTGAGTTGCTGAATTAGAATCTGGGCTCTGGACCTTTGTTATCGTCAGTAAAATGATTATATTTTTAAGCTTCAGTTTCCAAATGTAAAATAAGAATATCTCACTGGTTGTAAGGATCAAATAAGAAATATTTGTGGGGAGCAGATGTGGCTCAAGCAGTTGAGCGCCTCCTTCCCCCATGGGAAATCCTGGGTTTGGTTCCCAGTGCCTCCTAAACAAACAGAAAAACCAACTCAGGGGAGGTGATGTGGCTGAGAGCCGGCTTCCAACATATGAGGTCCAGGGTTCAATCCTCGGCCTGGTACCTCAAAAAAAAAAAGGAAATATTTATGAAAGTACGTCCAAAGCTAAAATATGCTATTATAGGCAGAAAAAGTATGAGATGGTAATTTTAAATAACCTCTGAAATAATACTGGCATTTATAAGGACCTAAAGGAGACGAGAACAGAGACAAATGAGCTGGATTCTAGATAACTAATCTGGTCACACTGTTTACAGGTAGTTCTTTGTTTTTGTTTTTTAGTCACCATATGGTGACCTTCAAAACTTGTTCCCAATTTATTTCACATCATTATAAACTGGTTGACTTTTTCTGATAGGAACAATAATTTGGAACGAATGATTTGGGTATATATTTTAGAGTAACCACTTGGCATCAAATAAATCAACAATATGATTATTAAAATGGGAGAAAAGCCAAAATACAGTGATGACAAACTCATATTGATTAAAAACAGTAAAGTTATTTTCATAAAGAGCTACACAATTAAGCAATTCTAGTATATAATTAATCTCACTGGATAGTTAAACATTAAGCACTAAAACATGGACTGTTACCTTAAAATTCAGAATGGTTTTTCAGGAAGCAATTTGAAAGGTTCCTGTCCATATAAAAATTTAAAAAGATACCACAATTTTCCCAGAGATAAACTTTCCTAAAAGAAGCTGATCAAAATCATTACAGTCAAACTTGGGCTATTGGAAGTTTTAAAAACAATCTGCAGGGCTCCGCTTTTGCCACTAGATGGCAGGCTCATTGGTGAACTGTGAATAAGAACCAAACGTTCTTAGAAGAATCGTGGATATCATCTGTGTTAGTAGTTATTAATATTCTTGGGTAATCTACCCTTCTGAGATGAACACGAAAGCTATAAATCCTTTCCCCTCACCCCTCAAATGCACACGAGCTGACACACATGGCATCGTTTTGCATACTATTGGCAAGGGAGAGCAGGTTACGACTCTCTAAAGCCTATCTGCAAACGATTTTTGTACACGCACTCCTGATTTAGCCTAACTCCATATTTCAAAGATATGAAAACTGAGGTACAGAGAGCATAAGCCCATTGCTCAAAGGAGCATAAAGCTAGAGGCAGCAAAAACTAAACTTTAGATTTTTATTATCAATGCTAAAGAGCAATGTCATAGCACAAAATGAGGAAAAGAGAAGGACTTTTTACTCTGCCAGTTTCTAAAGTTTCAAATAATCTATATATACATTTCAAACACACCAATATTTCCTCTTTAGCAATTACCATTTTTCTCCACTCTGGTTAGAGGTTTCACTCCTGAAAAGACATCTGCAAGTTCGGTCATCCGCTCGGAGCCCTCCTTCTTGTAATGTTCCCACTTGGCCTGCTTTTCTGAAAGCATTTGCTTGAACATCTGTTGGAGAGACAAAAAAGACATATTCATTTAAGAGAAAAATAAAGATCGGTAGTTTACTGAGAAAGCCTGAGGGAACTCAATTTATTATAAAAAATATACATCTAAAGAATAACATTTATCCTGAAGCCATCACTTTATACAAATTACAACCTTATACAAATGGGTATGGCAGGGCAAAGCTAGACCTAAGACCGTCATTCTTAGACCAACTGAACAGAAACAGCACTTGAAGGGCTTTAAAGTTTCAGAGTCCTGAGCCCCACCCCTGAAAATTTTGGTTCAGAAGGACGATGGTCTTGGGTGGGCTCAGGAATCTGTATTTTTTTAGTGTACAATTACATTTGGTCTTTTCTAGGTAACAATTTCTATGATTCTAATTTAATTTGTCAAGGGAGGTTTGACCTAAAGAAGACGAGAACAGAGACAAATGAGCTGGATTCTAGATAAGAGGTTTGAGTATTATCTTGTCTGATGACTAGGGAATGAACTAAATCACTTACAAAGGTTCTTTTTTGTTTTACTATGCAGTAATTCTGTTTATTAATTCATCCTTCATAAAATTAAAATCTTACAAACACTTGGACAGATTAGAAAATGGTATGACTCAGAGGTTTTTTTGTTTTTGTTTTTTCATGAAACACCTTAACTTTTCCTTAAAGGACATGTCCTCTCAGACAAAAGCATAGAATTTATTTCACTGGGCTCTTAATTAAGAGAAAAAGATGCATGAATACTGATATTTCTCTTAAGAAATTCTGCATTCATTAGACTCATAATCATTATGAAAAACGTGAACAATGGGCAGAAGAACTCTATCTGCAGATGAGAGAATCAAGGCAAGGCTGGGTGGAATTCTGTGGGCCAGTGCAAGCAGAACCTTAGTGATCTAGCAGGATGATTAACAACAGCAACAAAAAAGATAAATAACATGATGAGGCACAGTGAGAATTTTTTAGAGAATCTACTCGGTCTTTCTGGGTGGCTGGGTTCCATCAATGCTATCTGACAAAGCTGCAGTGACACAAAATCACCCTTAGGCCTTCATTGCAGACCAAACTGCTTCAAGCCCTTTGGATACTCATTTACTTGAACTCATAGGCTTCATATCTTGCAAGACAGGATTAGGGATGGGGGCAGACTTTAAATTAGGAAATGCACCTTCACCTAAAAAGTAGAAGAAACCCAAGCTCAATTACAGTACTCAGAGGAAAATCAGTAAGTGATTGTAGAAAAGGCATTGGGTAGGAAGTAGAAAAAAGAAAACATAAATTAAAGAACCAAGCTGAAATGTCAGAAATTCAAATACATCATTTCCTTGCTCAATTTGTATTGGTTAGTTTTATTTATTTATTTTCTCCTTTCTACCAGATCTTTCTCTTCTTGAAGACCTTTACCAATGAACTGGTGTTCCTTTAGGCTGTTTCTATTTCCTCTCTACTTGAATAAACAGAAGGAAACTGCTCATTCTATTTCAATAGATTCTGGAGAATAGATTTATGATTAGAAACGTGGGCCTGATCAATCAGCTCGTCAGATGAGCAATTCTTCCTTGTGGGTGACTCCCACTTGCCTCCACAAGACCAGCTTTTCTTGGGCTAACTGATGTGATCCCTGGGTCCTGTTCTTGGGATCTTTTCTGACTTCTTGTCTTGTTTAATCTTCCCTGCTATACCTGGAGATCCTTGATGCTAGGAATATACGTTGTTCATATTTGAATTCCTAGCACCTACCTGGGAACAAAGCAGGTACTTAAGAATTATTTGCTTACTCAATGACAGTAGCTATTAAATGTTTATTAAATGTCCAATCCTGTCCCTTTTTTAATAAGAACTACCTCAGACAGCTAGAGTCTGGAGCTTGAATCACAAAGATGCAGTCACTAAATCCTAATCTTTTTTTACATTTTTAAGCATAAAAAACAAGACTTTGGTGATTACTCAATATTTTACCTCTTTGAGTATAAACTCAAATTGTGCAGTGTCCAGCAACAACTGGAAGAGGATCTTGGGGTTGTATCTAGAGTCAGTTAAAATCTGGTCCTTGATTTGACGAAGGCGTTTGTTGTTCGGGTCACAGGCTAGAAGTATGAAGAAAAGAGTTATCGATTTAAAAACCATGTCGAAAACATCCATGAAATACAAGATGAATTCTTATAATACCAAGTTTCTTTCATTTTAAGCATTTAAAAAGTAATAAGCAAATGTATATCAATAACAGAAGGCATAATAAATTATGGTATATCCTTGCTCTGAAGTACAATTGAACTATTACATATGACAAGATAGATCTGACATGGAATGTCATCCCTGATATATTGTTGAGTGAAAAAAGAAAGTCGCAGAACAGTGCTCCCAAAATTTGTAAGCATTTTGGGGAAAATATTTAACTATATTTTATATACCTATTACAAACATGTATATGTGTGATTATATATATACTTTAAAAATCAAGAAAACATTCATCAGATTTTTTTTTTTTTAAGGAGGTACTGAGAATTGAATCCAGGACCTCGAATATGTGAAGCAGGTACTCAACCACTGAGCCACAACCACTCAGCCTCAGCAGATTTTTTTTTTTAAGATTTACTTTGTTTATTTATTTCTCCCCACCCCCCTTGTTGTTTGCACTTGCTGTGTCTGTTCGTCTTCCTTATTTCTTTTTAGGAGGCACTAGGAGCTGAACCAGCAACTTCCCATGTGGTAGGCGGGAGCCCAGTCACCTGAGCCACATCGGTTTCCCTCAGCAGATTTTTTTTTTTAAAGATTTAATTAATTAATTAATTTACTTTATCCATTTTAAACCCGCGCCCCCCCCCCCGTTGTTTTTGTGTCCATTTGCTGGGCAATTCTCTGTGGCTGTTTCCTGCCCTCTCTTCTCATCCTTCTCTATTTTTCACCGGGATTCAATCCTGGGGATCTCTGATGTGGGAAAGAGGTGTTCTGCCACCTGTGTCACCTCAGTTTCTGTTTTTTTTCAGTGCCTCTTGTCTTGGTTCTCCCCTGTGTCTCTCTTCTGTTACATCATCATCTTGCTACATGGCTTGGCAGGGCCTGGAGGCACACACGCCTTCTACATATATCTTTTTTTTTTTTTTTTTTTTTTTAATTTCCCAGGAGGTCCCAGGGATCAAACCCAGGTCCCTCCATATTGCAGGTGGACACCCAACCATTTGAGCCATATCCGCCTCCCTCTCAGCAGATTTTTAACACAGGTTACCACTGAGGGAGGGATGTGAGGTTACAAGCGAGAGATGAGCAAAGGAAAAGTCAGGAGGGGCCTTTGATCTTTTATACTTCTTTACTTGAGTTGTATAGAAGCATGTATTATTTTAAAACATAAAAATACAATAAAGATCATAAACACACACTAAATTATATTAGCCTCCTTTAATTTATGAAAGGTTTACTATGAGGCATTTTGAAGCAAAAAAATCATCAGATGCTAATAAACTGGATAGATTTTAAAGTCACACACGTTATCTTTCAAGATATCTGGGAAAGAGTCTTATTTGCCAATTCTAAGAAGTGTAACTAGCCCCTATTTCCTACCAACATATTTAGAAGAAAGGATGCCAAACTACAAATACAGCACAGACTCTGACTTGTGTGAATACTTAAACTTCCTATGCAAGCAGGAGTTCACTACAACTCCTCATGTAGCATGACTTGGGTCTCTCTGCCTTCCCTAGGAATGGAGCTAACAGCACTCAGTCTACCAATCAAAAACAGAGGGCTGCATAAAATTGCATGGAATATGATGATTAGTATCCACTTAACTCTTCTCTCAAAATTAGTGCATCCTCTTTCCAGTGGCACCACATTCCACAAAGAACCAGTGATAATGATTTCTGTCCCCACTACCACAATTGCTTTTAAGAGAGGAGCTGATAGTTCATTCCCTAACAAACCATTTATTTCATGCTTATTGTGAGGCAGGGAATGTGTTGGACATGAAAAATATAATCGGAATAAGACCCAATTCTGCATTCAAAGAGCTTATTTTCCAATATGGAAGAGACTGTCAAGCAAACAGCATGTGCCCCAACAGACAGAAGCAGAGTTCCATGAAAGCACAGAAGGGAGGCACTTAACCCAGATCAAGATTGTTCTGGATGATCTTGCAATGACAGACACAGGTCATTATGCATTTTGTTAGAACTTATAAAAGTGTACAGTAGAGAATGTGAACCATAATGGAAACCACTGACCATGGTTAGAGGTAATGCTTCAATTTTTGTTCATCAGTTATAACAAATGTACCATACCCATGTAAGATGTGCTTAAGAGGGGAGAATTTGAGAGGGGGAGGGGATGGGGTATATGGGAATCCCCTATATTTTGTACGTGATTTTTCTGTTACCTAAAGCTTCTTTGGAGATAAAGTGAAAAAATAAGACACTGCAGGAACATACAGAAGAAACTGTCAATGTACATAAAAGATAACAGATTTTACAGGAATGAAAGACATACTGCCAAAAAAAAATTTATTTTCAATTTTTATATATATTTTATCGTATTTATTTTGTATTTTTATTGTTTTATTTTCTGGCTTTGTTTTTGGAGAGGTTTTGGATTGCAGAAGTGTCACAACTGTGGCAGGGGAGGATCACTGGTGTGGGTGTCAACGGTGGGGGGATGTGTGGAGAGGGGTGCACCTGGGGCATGCCTCTAGGAAATATGAATGTGTTCAAGTGGTCATTGGGTGTTGTCTCATTCAGTGGAGAACCACACAATAACTGAAAGAAGATTGAATCTCCATCCTGAGGAATCCTGCTACATTCTCTAATAGAGGGGCAAGAATCCCTAGAGTACATGGGCAGTGCCTAGCAAAGGAGAACAGACCAACATGCCAGGCCCTTGATATTGGTGCTTATACTTATGAACCTTGCTCTTGTGAAATTAAAACTCAGCCTAGTATTATATATTGCCTAAGAGTTATCTCCTGAAAGCCTCCTTGTTGCTCTAATGTAGCCTCTCTCTAAATCAAACTCAGCATATAAACCCACTACCTTCCCCCTGGTGTGGGACATGACTCCCAGGGATGAGCCTCCCTGGCACCGAGGGATTATTACTGAGCACCAACTAGCGATGCATTTGGAAAAAGACCTTGACCAAAAGGGGGAAATATTAAGTACAAATGAGTTGTTATGGCTAAGAGATTTCAAAGTTAGTTGAGAGATAATTCCAGAGGTTATGCTTATGCATGTCTTAGGAGGATCCCACTGACAGCCGCAGTAATCATTGCCTCAAGCAGGGGGCCTCCTGAGGACTCTAGAGACATCTAGACATTATAAGAAGGGCAAACAGGCTCAGCAATTCAGCACACTGTCAATGGGCCTTACTCTGGAATTTATGCTCCCCAGTGTAACAGAGTTAGACGCATTTATAATTTCCCTACACATGGCTCTTCTGTCCCTTTTATTTGAACCTATTATTAGCACAATACTTGTTCAATATGTTTCTCAGAGACTTAAATCTTCCATCTGTTCATATGCTGGTTGAGCCCTGAATCTCAGCAGAGTTGCAGCTAACACCTACCCTCCAATTTCACTGGAGTCACCCAAAACAAAAGGATGATGATGGACAATGCCAATCCCCAAAACAGAGAGACTCTACAACTGCAAGCAAGACAATTCTACCCATCTATCCCATGGGTTCTAAGCCCCCTCTCAATCAGAAGCAGAGTGGGCATCACTATCCCAAAATCCTCAAGATTGAGGAATGAACAAACATAAGAGGGGAATTCAACAATGGACTAAAGTACACTTATTCTAGCAATGGAAGAACTAGTATCATTTATATAAAGGCAGTGGCCACCAGAGGTTCTGAGGGGAGGGAGAGGGAAGAATAGGTGTAACATGGGACATTTTGGAGACATTGGAATTGTTCTGCATGACCTTGCAATAACAGATAAAGGCCATTATACACTTTGTCAAAACCCATAAAATTGTGGGGTACAAAGTATAAACCATAATGTAACCACAGGCCATGGTTAGTAGCAATACTTCAATATGTGTTCATCAATTGTAACAAATGTACCACACTAATGAAAGTTGTTGTTAATGGGGAAAAGTGTGGGAGGGGGAGGGAGTAAGGTATATGAGAATCCCCTATATTTTCGATGTAACATTTATGATCTAAAGCTTCTTAAAAAATAACTTAAGAAAATAAATCTTATAAAGGATCACAGTAAAAAAAAAAAAAAAAAAAAAAAAAAAAAAGAATCAAGGCAGGCTTGTCCTGAGTTTCATCTTAAGTGAAAAAACTCATTTACGCTGATGAGTAAAAGATACAATATTTTAACATCTTCCCTGCCTCGAGTATGTGCATTTTAACAAGGGATGGTCTTCTTTCAAATACTACTTTAAAATATCATTAAGAAATATTTCTGACATAAAAGGAAATAGCACAAATGCAGCAGGAAGGACATTTTAACTGTGGACTTATAGGCAGGGGCTAGTCAGGGAGGGGAAGCCCTTTGGCATGACTCCCCAGTGTCCCTGAAATCACCCCCTCAGCACTACCTAGTTGCCTGAGGGAATAGGAGGGAGCATGGGGATGACAAAAACAAACACATAGTTTTCTTCCTTCAAGGACAACTAGTAAAGGTCCAAACATCCAGGCTTTATGAGTGCCTCCTGTAGGTCAGGCAATGAGGGGCCAGGTGGAAAGCTGGTATGCCATGGAAAGTGGTCAGTTTAGAGGTGGAACATACCAGGCAGATGAAGTGAGACTGAAAGTGACCTGGGAGCCAGTATATCAAGCATCTTGTTGTTCACACCAGAGTTTGGCTGTTTCCCACACAAGCTTTTTTTTCTTTCTTTTGAGGTACTGGGGGTTGGGGATTGAACATGGGACCTCATATGTGGGAAGTTGGCACTCAACCACCGCGCCACATTGGCTCCCCTGAGATGGGTTGTTTGTTTTGCTTGTTGTTGTTTTTTTTTTTTTTTTAGGAGGCACTGGGAACTGAACCAGGGACCTCCTACATGGGAAGCAGGAGCTCAACCACTTGAGCTACATCTGCTCCCCACACAAGCTTTTTAAGCAGGAGAATGACATGACCAGATTTACATTTTTAAAAGATAATTCTGGAAACAACTGCCTTCTTTTACACAAAGACTCTCTCCTTTTCTGTGTTATTTTGATACAAAGAAATAATGATACATTTGTACTAACTGTGGCTTTAACACTCTCTTAAAAAATCCACTCATACTCCATTCCTAGCAATCCTGCTGTATTACCTGGATGAATTACCAGTCAGGCTGCTTTCTCTTTAACTCTAATGTGAAGGTTGGACATGATATACTCAAGGTCCTAGCTTTGCCACTTCAGAATAAATTCTAAATGTCATCACAAATTACTGTAGAGGTAATTTGTTCAGAGAAAGAGGCAGATCTGAGAGCTTGAGGCCCAGCAAGCTTAGCCAGTGGAACCCTGTGTGGTGAGAGGGTGGAGAGCAGAGGCTGAGGTTGTAAACAATGATCTTTTGGGACTTAACTTTCTGCTTTCACAGGTCTTTGAAAACCTCTGCCATCTTAAGCTACCGGGCCAAATTATGGTTCTATCCTTCAAGGGTCTGCAGATGGTTCAAATATGTTCCTTCTCCTGAGCCTTGATCTTTGTTAGGCTCTTCTCCAGAGTACAAGTCACTCCATATCTCATCATTTCCAAGACCAGACTGCACCCAATGCAGTCTCATGGAGTAGTGGAACACAGAATATAGTTATAGCTATAGGCATTGTGTAGTCCCTTCAGGTACCTTGCTTTACCTTCTTTTTTCATCTCCTATTCAAACACTTTTTGAGAGAGTGGCTCTGATGGGTTGGTTTATTACCAATTGTCCAATATGGAACGATATTCCGGCACCCTTTGTAGGTGGTGGCCTCCTTACATATGCCCTCTCTGTTTGGAACTGCCTCTGGGTTAAGCACTGATCCCTGTCATTCAGCTGTGGACAGATGTACGGAGAAGAGTTAATATAGCAAAATTGAGAGTGCCTCTTTAGAAAGGCCTGTTTGCAAGGTTGGTCCTTGGCTAGTGTCTGGGAACTTGCGAGGTAAACAGATCCCTATACTGATATGTAAAATTTCTGGGTGCTGAGTCAATAATGAGCTTTCCTGGTTGGCAACATTTCACATGTGTTGTCACAACTCACGGTTGGGTAAATTAAGCACAACTTGTGTGCCTCCCCTGGGCGAGGACCTTTGGAAGTTTTTATCTGGTTTCCTCTGGACTTAGCCTCACGTGCACTTTCCCTATGCTGATTTTGTTCTGTGCTTTTCCTGTAATAAATCATAGCCATGAGTGCAATTATACACTGAGTCCTGTGAGTCCTCCTAATGAATCACTGAACCTGGGGAATCAGGGTTACCCACCCAAAGACATGGCACCTGCAGACAGGAAGAGCCCAACTTGTGGCCATTCTGTTCCTTGTAAAGGCCCAAAGGTGTGGCAGGAACTCAGGCACTCCGAACTTTCTGGACTATCCACTACCTAGGCAGAGAGAGCTTAAGGCAAGATGTCAAAGGTCACAAAGTCAGATAGTGATTGACTGAGGACAGAACACCTGATGTCCTGATTACCAGTTCAGCCTATCAACTGTCAAGATAAGCCATTTCAAAGAAAAGAAACAATACGTTAAAAGAAAAGTATAGAACGAGAAATAGGGATATTTGCTGAGATTGGTTTATGGGGCCAATTATTTATCTAAGAAAGACTAAGAGAGCAGGATAAGGCAAGCTAAAGGTATCTAGACTGTAAATCTGGCCAACATAAAAAATTTAAGACAACAGCAGAAAAAAATTGCCATTAATTAGCCACAAAATTTACAACTGCACAATGTACAAGGTGCTAGATAATTGCATTATTATTGCACATACACACTCCTGTTTTCTTAGTTCCATTCCTAGGAGCCAGCCCTACCCAGTAAGAATCCCAGGATGGCTGAGCATACATAATGGCTGGTGGATGAGCATATTTGGGGGCCTTGGTTATGGTGAAGACTGCAGAAGGCCATTTTATATGCTGATTTCTACTTTGCTTCATTAGGAGGAGACTTGTGAGAACCCCGAGAAGGGCCCAGTTTTCACGGACAATTGCAGAGTTATGCCTTATCATGCATTCTCCAAAACTATCTGGGGAGAAATATAGTGTAATTGGTGGCTTTGATTACCCAGAAAGGAGAATTTTTTTTAGCTTTATATTTGCCTAACTAAAAACAGAAACAAAACAAACAATAAACTTTTAATGAGTCTCACTTGCCTTTTGATTAATTCAAAATCAAGAAGAAACCCTTCTGATATTAATTGCTTTCATTTTTTGGTAGGGGATATAAGTATCCAGTTGATAGAAAAATATTCTATATTCCCCAATGTACATTAACCATAAGCTCCTTGGTCCAAACCAGGTTTTGTTCCAGGGTTCTCAGGGCTTGATCATCTCTCTAAGAGCTGACTATCAAGAATTCAGATCCTAGAACCATGGTCACTCAGGATCAGTGGTCAGTAACCAGCCAGCCTTGCCTATCCAAAGTTGCCTCAGAGTGTTTCTTCGAGAGCTGCAAGAGCACTGTAGAAGCATCCCAGGCCTGGGTGAAATGCCTGCAATGGGTTAACAGTACCTGACAAGCCTTGGCTGCTGTATGCCCTCAACAAAACACCACAAAAGTGAAATAAGCAGTTACTTTTCCATCTATGACTCACAACCAGAGAGGCAAATCATTTGTTGCTGATAAATTATGACCTTGTGCAATCAAGCCAGACAATTGCTATGCACAAAAATGGAAAACAGATGTGGCTGAAGATAGAAGCTCAGATCTGTGGTAAGATGAGTTTGTCCCTGGCATGGGTGCAAATGCAGGAGCCAAATGGCTCTCAGAATGTAAGCATGGCTGTCAGGCACAGTTGTACAGAAGATGAATAGGAGGCTGAGTCACTGGAAAACCACAGTTTTATGATGGATAAAGTTTTATGATGAATTGTTTATATGCTTGTGGATTTAAGACTTTCAGTAAAGAAGATTATAAACTGAGTCAACGTAGTAACATTCTCAGATTAGAACTGGGGTTTATGTAGAAAATAAACTCAATTAACTAAAAACAGATCAATTAGATGATTAAAAACTTCAACCATGGTATTCTTGCTGTGGTTACAATGTAAATTAGAGATGGATCTAGGCCATCAAGAAAAATGGTGACAAAACCTGGAAAGCAGCACTTGTGAGAAAACATTTAAGAAGCTGGAGATGTCTAGCCTGAAGCGAGAAGGCCAAGGAGTAATGGCATGCATTTTCAAAGATACAAAGGATGAGGAAGTCCAATTGCTTGTTCAGTGCTGGCCACTCACAGGAAGTGGAAACAGATGGCAACTAGAGGGACTATGTGAAGATGTAATGAAGAACACCTTGACTGGAAGGGTTGCAAAACAAGAGGCTGCCATGTTATCGAGGGAGGCTTAAGAATAATCTGATATGGATGGTTTTCTTAGAGACACAGCCTTACCTGAAAGAACAAGGAAGTGTGGGAAGCAGTGCCTGACTCAGGGTAGGTCCTTAAGATGTTTGTTGAATAAAGAACAAAAATCAGAGGATTTTACAGGACTGCTGAATTATAGAACTCTGAGGTTCTAGATGAATGAATACATTAATTAATTAACATTGAGCAAGGATTTATCAAGTATAAGGAACTGTGCAGGGAAGCAGATGTGGCTCAAGCGACTGGGCTCTCGTCTATCATATAGGAGGTCCAGGGTTCGATTCCCAGGTCCTCCTGGTGAAAAGCAAGCTGGCCTGTGTGATGAGCTGGCCCAAGAGGAGAACTGGCCCACGTGGAGTGCTGGCCCGCGCAGGAGTGCTGGCCTGTGCGGAGAGCTGGAGCAGCAAGATGACACAACAAAAAGAGACACAGAAGAGAGACAATAAGAGACGCAGCAGACCAGGGAGCTGAGGTGGCACAAGAGATTGAGCAGCCTTTTTCCACTCCAGAAGGTCCCAGGATTGGTTCCTGGTGCCACCTAAAGAGAAGACAAGCAGACATAGAAGAACACACAGAGAGCAGACAGTGAGCGCAAAACAATTGGGGGGGGGGGAACATGACAGGAATAAATCTTTTTTAAATAAAGGAACTGTGCTCCAGCTCTGAACAAGCTCTGAGTGTGCTTACCTACTTATTTTTCTACCATTAAACCTGGGGTTGTAGACTCATAGCCCATGGACCTTTGGAGACATTTCACCCAATTTGTGAAACTTCAGAAATTGCTGGCCACACTTTGTGTGGACAGAGGGTCTCAAAGGAGACCAGAACCCAGAAAAAGTTAAGATCCAATCTACCTTAAAGAAGTGCTCTGGTCCAGCCACAGTCATCAACTCATATGGGCCTATATGTTTTTCTGTGCCTCCAAAATCATTTCTCCAATCTTTTTCATTTCAAAATCGAATCCATCTTTCAAGAATCTGGTCATCTCCTGCCTTCTGTGTGAAGCTTTCTCTGACCACCTGTGCCCCTCCACCCCAAGCGAAGTTTCTTTCCCTCTTCTGGGCTCAAATCACACCAACTGCCTGTCTTACACATTTGGCTCTTATTTACTGGCTTGGACCATGTATTAATTTCCTGTTGCTGGGAAGCATAGAGAGATTGAGAGGTGGTGAGTTCTTGTTTGTTTTTCATATTTTATTATTACTATTATTGGAATAATGAAAATGCTCTAATAATGATTGAATTGATGAATGCACAACTATATGATTATACTAAATACCACCAATTGAATACATTGGATGGACTGTATGTTTTATTAATATGTATCAATAAAATTGATCTGTTTAAAAATTTTTTTTCTATTGCTGCTGTAACAAATTACTACAATAGTAGGGGCTTAAAACAACACAGATTTATCATCTTTCAATTCTGGAGTTCAGAATTCCAAAATGGGTCTCACTGCGCCAAAATCAAGAGGTTGGTAGGGCCGAGTTCCTCTCTGGAGGCTCTAGGGGAGAATCCAATTTCTTGTCTTCTAGAGCTCCTAGAAGCTGCCTGCATTCCTGGCTCATGTCCCCTTGCATCTCCAAAGCCAGTAATGGCTAGTTACGTCTTTTTCACAATGCCATCTTTTGATTCTGACTCTTCTGGCTCCTCCTTCCCCATTTAAGAACCCTTCTGATTACACTGGGCCCACCTGTATAGTCCAGGACAATCTCCCCTTCTAAAGGTCAATTGATTAGCAGCCTTACCTCCATCTGCAACCTTAATCTCCCTTAATCCCACAGGTTCTGGGGAGTAGGACAAGGACATCTTTGGAAGGGCCATTCTTCTGTCCATCTCAGACCTGCAGCCTCACTTTTTCATATGTATACATCTCATCTCCTCGATCTGACCAGTGGTGAGCTCCATGAGCATGAAGACTAAGCCTCCTCATACTCCCCAGGGCCTAAGAGAACCTGGCAAGGGAGAGCTGCTCACAGATGTCACTGACTTGTCCAAGTTGATACAAAAGTGACTGACTTAAGGGGAGCAGATGTAGCTCAGTGGTTGAGCACCTGCTTCCCATGAATGAGGTCCTGGGTTCAATACCCGATGCCTCCTAAAAAAAAAATAGACTGACTTAAAAAAGCAACTTGTTTCTCATCCATGGGCTCTCTCCCTGCTAAATCACTTTGCATCAAGCAGTAGATATTAATTCTGAATGCCTTTCTGTGGCCACAGCTTTTGCATATTACCTGAGTCTGCTGTATGAAGCATAAGCCACCGAATAGCAACATTGCAGTCTCTCAGGCAGTTCAGAAGCCTTGGGATATTGTCCAGAACCATCTCTTCTCTTAAATAACCTTCCTTCAGAAATTGCTGCACTTGAGCATGAACTCTTTCACTGACAGTAGCATATCTGCTTGCCTTTGAAAATTAAAAAAACTTGCATTACAATCAAAGAAAGAAATATTTACCTTGAAAATGAATCACATTTCAATGAATCCCTTAAACAGATAATAATATTTCTATATGAGGTGAATAACATCTGGACTACAGTTTATAAGGCTCACTCATTTTTGAACAGAGCACTGGACTCAGAAATAAGAGACTAGATCCCAGTTTTGGCTGTGTGACTTGGGGCTTAACCTCTGTATACTGGTCTCTTCAAGTGTAAAATGGAGAACTAGATGTAAAATAGAGAACTTTTGTTCTCTACTTGGATGAAAAAGAAACAAAGATATAAATTGTCTGTTCTTCCAATTATTACTGATGAGAGGAGGCAAAGCAGAGCAGAAATACCCAAAAGATAACACTTCAACAGGCAAATGAGAGCTTAACAAAAAGTGAAGGAATAGTTAAACTTTAAACATCATTAACCTAGTCAAGTTAGCTTAAAACTATGGCAAGGTGTTTCATCAGAAGACTCTGAAGAAACTTTCCAAAGTGTCTTTTTGGAAAAGCATTTTAGTAATGAAAAATTAATGCTCTGATGCCAGTAAGTATTGAAGCACTGCTTTCTTTAATATATTTCTAGGAGCTATGCCAGAAATTGAAATTATTTTGTAAATTATTTATAGAATTCAACTTATCAGAATTTTAAAATGCTGAAAATTTTCAAGACAATATTGTTGTGTGGATATTTGAAATTGAAAACTCAGATAGTGAGGCTGAGGAACACAATGTAGAAATAACAAATATGTTCTCCAATAACATGATTTTATTTATATCTCTCTATTTACGCAGGCATTTCCTTTTGCTTTTTGTTCTTACCAAAGGAGATGAATGCCTTGAGTCTTGTTACTTATTGAGCATATCAGAGATGATGAATTTAAATTATAGCGATAGGACATGCCGACATTCAGGTCCCATCTTCAGCATTCATACTACTGATAAAAACATATTAATTCTACCTACTGCAGAAACCAGCTCTGTCTATACAGATACGGTCTTCAAGCAGAGTAAACCAAGTCATTAGGGCCATATGTTTCACTGATTCATTTTAGAGGACTGACTCTTTCTTGAGATGTACGTCTCCCTTTCAAAAATACTGCCAAACAAAAAAAATCTATTCTAATGTGCAAAATTCACCTTTAACTAATCACTGCACTAAACTATGTGGACAACTTGTAAATTCCTTAGGAAATCTTCCTACCTTAGAACAAGACTTGCAGCTATTAGAGAGCCTCCCTGATAAACCAGAACATACCTGTTCTCTGACATTTGAAAGGTCCAGGGTATTGTTTAAAGCAGTTTTTGCAGCTTTGTAAGGCTCCCAAGCATCTGCTAGGTTAACCGTGATCCCCATGTAAATACTAATTACCTGAAAGAGGAGACATTCATTCAGTAGTTGGTAAACATCTACTCACTTCAAGGCAAAGGACTGGGAGAATACAAAGTTTAGAGCAGACACTGCCCATACCTTCAGGTTAGAGCTCTGCTACAATGAAAAATAAGCTTTCCCCAGTATGGAGAGAGGCATTCCTCCTGATTAGCACTTTGGAACAAAAGGATGACAATGTTACTATTCATGGAAAAATAACTAAAGCAAGGTTTTCCTTCTAAATTGCTGTGTGACTGAGATCCCACATGTTAGATTCCTAGATGAAGAAAATGAAAGAGGAGAGGCAGGACTTTGACTAAAGCAATGGTTCTCAAACATTTTCCTCTTAGCTTTTAACACTCTTAAAAGTTACTAAAGACCACAAAGCTTTTTCTTTTTTCTAAATGTGGGTCATACCCACTGATCTCTATCATGTTACACAATAAAACAGACATTTTAAAAATATTTATTAATTTATTAAAAAATAACAAACCCATTACATGATAACATAAACATTATTTTTTAATAAAAGAAAAAATAAACTTTTCCTCCCCAAATTGTGAGAAGAGTGGCATTGTTTTACATGTTTTTGAATCTCATTTCTGTGGTATCTGGCTTAATGCAAGACAAGTGGATTTTCATATTTAGTCCTGCATTCAGTCTGTCGTGATATCATTTGTTAAAGAGCCTCTGGCAAAGCAATGTATACTTGAGAGAATGAGAGTAAAAAGGCAAAGAATGTCTTAGTATTACTATGAAAAAAGTTTTGACCTCACTGACCCCTTGAGTGGGTCTTGTACTCCACACTTTGAGAATCCCTAGACTAATGGAAACAAAGCATTATTTTTGTAGTTCTTTACCCACCCACTTCAGTTTGTATAAGACTGGGAATATTCATCACTTGAAGATTTGTTAAAATTTGCCTACGAAATCCTGTGATTCTGGGAATTTGTTTTTTTTTTTTTTTTGGTAGTGGTGGGAGTGGGATGGTGGAAAGATTTGATTACTAATTCTATTTCATTTGAATATTAATTCAAATAGAATATTCTTCTATTCATGTTTTTTGAGTCAAATTTGGTAACTAATTAAGAAAATTATCCATTTCTTGTGAGTTTTCAAATGTACTGACAAAGTTGTTCATAGGTTTTCTTATATAACTTTAAAATGTTTTTATTATATGGTAGGTCCACTTTTTCAATTGTAACATATTTAATTTTGCCTTCTCTCACTCCCTTTCTATGACCAGATATAGATAAGAGTGTATCTATTTTATACTCTTTCCAAAAAACTAGCTTTTGTTTGCATTGATCATCCCTCTTATTAGCTTTTTCTCTAATTCTCTAATTTAATACATTTTTACTCATATTTATTATTGACTTCCTTTTACTCTACTTTTACTAATTTCTTTTTTTAAAAAAAATATTTATTTACTTTATCCATTTTAAACCCCCCCTTCCCCATTTGCTGTTTTGTGTCCATTCGCTGGGCAATTCTCTGTTTTCTGCCATCTCTTCTCATCCTCCTCCTCCAGTCTTCACCAGGATTCGATCCTGGAGACCTCTGATGTAGGAGATAGGTGTTCTGCCACCTGCGCTACCTCAGTTTCTGGTTTTCGGAGCATCTCTCCTTGTCTCTCCTCTGCGTCTCTCTCCTGTTACGTCATTATCTTGCTGCCTGGCTCCCAGGGCCTGGCGGCTCACCGGCACACAGAGCCTGGCAGCCCATGCGCCTTCTATATATATATATATTTTTTTTTATTTTACCGGGAGGTCCCGGGGATCGAACCCAGGTTCCTCCATATGGCAGATGGCTGCCCAACCATTTGAGCCACATTCACCCCCATACTTTTACTAATTTCTTGAGCTTAATAATTAACTCATTTATTTTTTATTTTTCTTGTTTTTTTAAAATAAATTTAAGGTTATATATTTACCTTTAAGAACAGCTTTAGCCATTTCCCACAAGCTTTGCTGCATTGAAGTTTGATAATGTGCCTTTCTAAATATTTTTTCATTCACATTGTGATTTCTTCTTTAACACCAAAGTTATTTAGGAGTGCTTTTTGGTTTGTTTTGAAACATAAAAAAAATATCTTTTAAGTGTTGGTTTCTAATTTAATTGCACTAATAAGACAATGCAGCCTGTGGACTATCTTTTATTTATTCTTTTACTTTGTTGACTTCCTTTGTGATCTAATATATAGTCATTTCTTATACAAATCCTTTTCAAATACATATGAAAAAGCCATTCTGTGTTTCTGGTAGTGCAGGATCATATATAGACAGAGGTGTATTAAAATTTCCCACCACAATTATGGTTTTATCAAATTTTCCCTGTGGTTATATGAGTTTTGCTTCATATATTTTGAGTATGTCATTAAATACATACAATTTCATGACTGTTAATTTACCTCAGTAGATTATTACTTTTATTCTTATACATTATGCCTCTTTATCTGTATTGATATTTTCCTTTGAAATTCTCGGTTGTATAATATTCATATTTTCTCACTATCTTTTTATTGGTTGGTATTTACCCAGCATATCTTTTCTTTCATTTCTCGATTTTCGGTCTGCCAGGACATTTGTTTAGGCGTGCATCTTGTAAGCATTATATAATTGGATCTTGACCTTCCTTAACACTAAAAAATGTTTTTGATTAGAATATCATGGTCAAAACTTATTTATTAAAGCCAGACCACCAGTTTTTCTCTTGGCTGCTCAACTCTCACCTCTTGAGTATGATTCATTAGTGCACAGGAACCATAATCTCCTAAGTGTAGGTTGTTGTCAAATTGCCAGTGAAATTCTCATCAAGGTCCCTCATCACAGGCATTTAAAGTGGGATTCAGGGGGGTGGATGTGGCTCGGATGGTTGGGCGTCCGTCTGCCATATGGAGGGACCTGGGTTCGATCCCCAGGACCTCCCGGTAAAATAAAAAATATATAGAGAGGCTGCCAGGCTCTGTGTGCCGGTGGGCCGCCAGGCCCCGGGAGCCATGCGGCAAGATGATGACGTAACAGGAGAGAGACGCAGGGGAGACACAAGACGAGATGCTCTGAAAGCCAGGAACCGAGGTGGCACAGGTGGCAGGACACCTCTCTCCTACATTGGAGGTCTCCAGGATCGAATCCTGGTGAAGACTGGAGGAGGAGGGTGAGAGGAGATGGCAGGAAACAGATACAGAGAGTTGCCCAGTGAATGGACACAGAACAGCAAATGGGGAAGGGGGGGTTTAAAATGGATAAAGTAAATAAATAAAGCTTTAAAAACAAAACAAACAAACAAAAAAAACTAAAGTGGGATTCAATGGCTGAGAAGAAGTGGAACACAATCTGCTATCTGAGAATATGAACCAATTCAATCCGCCTTCTTAAACCCTCCAAGTGCAAAGAAAACATTTCATATATAGTACATATGTTGTACCATTTTTAGTCCTTTGAGAATTAGTATTTTTAAGTGAAAAAAAAAACATTTAAAAAGTTACAAGTATATTCTTAGAGTAATTTAAATCTTAATAGTGCCATCAGAGTTAGCTTATAGATAAAACTTACTATAAAAGTCTAATTCCCATTCACAGAATGACAAATTAGACAAATTTTAGCTAGCTTTGAGGCATAAAATAGAAAGAATAAAATATTATCTAACAGTTGTAATCTCAGTAGCTAAAACAAGATACATTTTAATAAATGTCTTTATCTTGAGAGTATCGTTTAAGAAAAAGAAGAAAAAGACTCATGAGTTCTTCAGGAAAATATTACTGACTTATTACTTCATGTTATGATTTATAATATTCTCAACACACTCAAACTAATTTTACCTAGGTGATTTTAAGTTTCATTATTTATATCATTATGACCTCTAAGCTAAATTGAAAATTAGTACTCAAACTTGTTATAGAGAAAAAAAGACTAATTGTAACACTTGCCCAATTATCTGGAAAGTATTTATCCACAATCTCTCTCATTTTCGCTTGATGGGTGTGAAGAATGGAAGGTTCAAAGTAGAGGATCACATACAGCATGGCAGCCTGATTTGCCAGGGCAGTGCTGCGATGCTCTGGCAAAGGATATGCTGAAACCTGCAATACAATAGAGAGTTAGTGGTTGGTAACATTTGAATGCATACCTGCTCCCAACAACCCAGCTCTATGGTATATCAGTTCCTCAAAAGTCCATCTCCTGTGAGAAGCCTGGACACTGGAAGGAATTCTCAGACCATGGCATCAGCAAACCATGGGCTTCCTTCTTGCCCCTAACTGCACAATATTCTCTTCCTTCCAGCCCTGACTCTGCTGTAATTCTAAAAAAGTATTTTCCTCACCAAAAGAAAAAAGTCCAAACCCTGCAGCTCCCACTAGTTTTCCCATTTCAGTGTCTTTTCCCACCACAGACAAACTCTTAGAACTGACAGGTTCCACTCACTCACTCTACTTTCTCACTTCTCATTTATTCTTCAACTCACTGAAATTTGACCACTATCATCACTTTTCTTGGATTTCCTAAGGTCACCCATGACCTCACAATCATCCGGGTCAAAGGCCTCTATTTAGACCTTTCTCGTTTAAATTCTTTGAGGGAGGAACTTCTCTCCTCCTTTGGTTTTCCAGACACTACTCTCTCTTCTCAGTCTGTTCTGCTAGATTCTCTCTTTCTGCACATCCTTTAAATGCTGGCATTTCCTAGGGCTCCACCCTTCCATCCTTGGGGGTACAGAGCACATATCACTTTGAGCTACCATAAGTAGAAAGGGGGAAACTTTTACAAGTATAGCCACAGCAATGTTGCATGGAACACATAGGCAGGAACATGGCCAGGCCTTGGGAAAAGCGTGGAGCTGCAAACCAGAAAACCTTCTCTCTCTCTCTCTTTTTCTCGGCTCAATTCCTAAAGGCCTGGTTGAAAGAGAATCTGATTTATATCCAGGGTCAAGTGACTGCCTCTGGCTCAATCAGACATGACCAGGCATGGGGGAGATGGAGGATAAAGAATGGGATGGACACAGAGCATGACCACAGCGTAAACCCTGTGTTACTAAAGGTTGGGAAGCAAGGAGAAACTTAAAACACATTTCCTTAACATGTGGACCAAACAGTATAAGAGGTAGAATGTTGTACTGAGAGGCAGTGAGGGAAAGCACGGGCTTTGAAGTCATGCAGCCTTGGATTCAAATTATACTTCTACTTTTGTTCTGTGACCTTGTGCAAATTATTTAAGCTCTTCAAGCCCTATTTTTCTCAACAGCAATTTGGAGATGATAATATCATCGATTTGTAGGATTGTGAGGAATAGAGAGAGATGATGATATATGAAAAAACCTCCTGTGATGCGTGTTCATACTGAGTTCTCAATAAATGGCAACAGTTATTTTAGAGTCCTGATATCTACAGGTAGCTCTCAAATTTGAGTTAAACAAACAAACAAACAAAAACTCTTATTTTTCACTTAGCACATAATCACAAAAACACTAATGGATTGCCTAAAGAACTGCATAGAGCAGCTGTACTCTGTGATAAGTGATATCCATGGTTTTAATAGGTCCAACTGTACTCTCTTGTAGAAAGAAAAATATAATATGTATAACACCATGAACTGTATTGTAAACAATGGACTATAGTTAATAGTACAAGTATAAAAATGTTCTTTCATGAATTATAACAAACATACTACACTAATACAAGATATTAATAATAGGGTGGCATATGGAGAAAAATACACCTAATATAAACCATGGACTATAGCTAATAGTACAATTTTAATATTCTTTCATCAATTGTAACAAAGGTACCAATGCAGTGTCAACTATAGGGAGGTATATGGGAATGCTGTATTTTTTTACATATTCCTGTAAATCTACAACTTCTCTAATTTAAAAAAATTAAAATGAGTAAGTAATAACTGATAATAAAAAGGATTGTATGTATTTCTCTTCATACTGAATTATTCACACAGTAATACTTTGAAACAATCCTTCCAAATTATATTCTCTAATGGCTCCAAAATTATAATTTATTCTTCCATTCCCTTTTTTTTTTTTAATGACAAATCTTACAGTCATTTATTTACTAAGAGAGTTAAACAAACTGCAAATTATATCCCAAAGTAGTGTAATTATAATGCAACTGCAATGCATCAGGGAAAGTTCTTAAATATGACTAAAGCCATTCTAATTAATATTCACACAACCCCAGGCTCTTTGGTCTTTAGTAAAAATAAAGACATAAACTGAAACTCTTACACTGATTCCTAAACAACTTCATCAAATAAGGAATTCAATTCTTAATTATTTCCATCCTAATATAACCTTTCCAAGTTCATATCATCATTCATGCATATTTTTTTATTGTTGTCATAAAGTTGATTTAGTATGTTGCATGATTACATTAAAATGGTATCTGTAACTTTCATCATAATGGATTTAATGCACATTTTACAAACTATTTTAAAAGAGCTGCTTAAAATTCTTACCATGTATTTGGATGGTTGACATATTTTAAATACTTAACAATCTTACACTATTCCAAAATAATTGCTGAATATTATTACATGCAAAGCATGATGTAAAATGTTAAAGTTAAAATAAGGAAGAAACAAGCACGTTTCCCAACATGGTCAGTAATATGAGTGAATCCTCCAATGGTCATCATATTTATTCCATAATTCTTTACCTCTCCAAGAATAATGGGACATGAAAATTCTTGTGCATGTATACTAAATTTTTAAATAGCTTTATTAAGGTACAAATGGCATGAATAAATTGTGCACTGAGTATATAATTTGGTAAGTTCTGACTCCGTGTACACAACTTGAAACCGTCACCATGATAAAGACAGTGGTGAACATATGCATCACTGCTAGGTATTCTCCTGCCCCTTTGTAAGTTCTTTCCTCATCCTCCCCCTTCTCCTTAGACAATTATTGATTTACCTTCTGTCACTACAGAATTTCAAAATTTTCTAGTTTAAAAGAAATGTAATTATAAACAACAACAAAAAGAAACCACACAAAAACATGTATGTAAAATTATGTATCCCTCAGAACAATGAAGCCAAATGGTACCCTCTGAAGTAAGTGAATGATACATGTTCTGAAGAGGAAAGTGAGACAACTTTCAAATGCTGTAGGATCTTCACAGCCCTGCTCATGCTGTATCTTCTGTCTGGACTGTCAATATGTACCCCTTTGTCACCAGTTGCAGTCTTCCTGCCCCTGTTATATGCTCCAATGACGCACTGTGCTTTCCCTAATATCACACCCAGCTTGCTTTATGGAATTTGCTATCTGTCTTCTTCTTTTCTTAGAACAAGGTCATTATGGCTAAGGATCATGGCCTGCCTTGTCAAGTAATTTATCTGGAACACCTAGCTCATGGACAAACCCACAACACACACTCAATGACTATTTCTTAAATGAATGACTAAAGGAATACATCTTTCCAAATTTAGCTCAAATCCCATCTCCCCCTTGAAATCTCTGATTCCACCAATATTAATGTCCCCTTTTCCTCTACTTTCCCACAGCATAATTCAAAAGAGGTTAAATAGTTTCTAGCCACTTTTACTTTTTTGAGGAAAAAAGGAAGGGAAGGAGTAATTGAGGAGGAAAGTGAAATCAGTTTTTTAAATTATTAAGATCTTAATAGGTTTAATCCCTACCTGGTTATAAATATCATCAGATCTTAGTCGACCAATGACCATACTAATGAAGGATTCATTGATAGGCACTCTCTGGAAATAGCTCTCTGGATAGTTGGGAGGTCTTTTGGCTCCTGGTTGGCTGGAATAACCTGTACTCCGAAGCAGCTTACAAATATCATCCATATTTGAATCAGCAGAGGATCGAGCAGCACTGAGTCAAATTCACAATAGGAAATAATGGACCAAATGAACCACACATTTTAGAAATGCAAAAATCCAGCAAAGCAGAATTCTGTTATAACTTGCTTTTATATAGTTTAAGATATGATCATGGGTCAATTTATATCCTTAAGATATAAAATTATATTTTTAAAAAGCCTGTTTTAATAGAGGAAACTTATAAGAAGGATATTATTAGTTCTATGTAAATGTCCACAATCCCTTTTCCAAAATCCTTGAAGCAGGATTTGTTTCAGAACACAGCATTTTTCAAATAGAAGAAAGTAATATGGTATGTAGATCATATATGATATAATACTGCAGCAGGGACTATGTTTATATCCTACAATCAACACATGTGGATAATTGTGCAGTAAAATTTATGAATATTCACACAAGTGAGATAAATAAAAACTATATACAGCCTCATGTTTGTTCTGGTTAGGTTTTTTTTTTTTTTTTTTTAAAGATTTTATTTATTTATTCATTTATCCCCCCCTTGCTGCCCGTGCTCGCTGGGTCAGCTAACCACACTGTGCGGGCGGGCTTGCCTTCACCAGGAGGCCCCGGGAACCGAACCCGGGGCCTCCCATATGGTAAACGGGAGCCCTACTGATTGAGCCACAGCCGTTTCCCTTGTTCTGGTTAGGTTTTGACATCAAATGATTTCAGGTTAGATTAGGTTTTGCTGCCAAAGGAGTCACTGTGTGTGTGTGTGCGTGTGTGTGTATTTTCAGAGCTCTATGTATTTCAGAATTGCAGATAAAGAATGTGAACCTGAACCAATATTTCAGAAATTAAAAAATAATTAAAAATTTTTTTTATCACTTTAAATTAGGAGATATATACATATACACACACAAATACTAATTGGTTTGTCTTGGCAACATGATCCTTTTACAGAGACCTCATTAGAATACCTGTGCTTTTCAGGATAGTTTGGAATAGTAATCCCTGAAAAAAATAAACCAGATACAAAGAATCTTAGATTTTGGAGATGAACTCCTATTTAATGCAAGAATCTCCTTTACCACAACTGTGATTTGCAATTGTTCAGTGTCACTTCAATAATAGAGGCTCACATTCTAATGAATTAGCTGTTGTACTAAAAGGGGTGAAAGCCAGATTTTCAAAGCTGGGCTTAATAAACAAATATGTTTTTTCTTCTTCTTTACATTATTTTATTATTTTTGTTTTTTCAGGTACTTTCAGAAATATAGGCTAGGCAAATTAAATATCATTTTTGAAATCATGGATGTAAAACAGCTTGTGATCAAACTGATGTGAATGAATTATATATGCTACTGGCTACTCCCCTCACATACTGATAAAGCTGAAAGGAAACAGGCTCGTTGAGCAAACTAAGATTAATTTACTGCTGAGGAGGCAACAGTAACAGGTGTTGCTGATTTATCACGTCCCCAAACAATACCCTTTCTGTTGAGGATCTACCTCTCCTACCCTATTTATTTTGCCCAAATCTATTAGTTTGAAAATGTTAATTCTAATCCTCCCAGCTTTAGTTCAAGTTCCTAACTGACCCCTGCTTACTGACTGCTGCTTCCCTGAATCAGCTCTACTTCTGACCTTGACCTTGTATCAAGATTTTGACTCACTTCTTCAACAAATTGAAAACCTATGGGCTAAGTACTGGAATTAAGTAGTTGGTGAAGATGGCTCCTGCTTTTAAAGCCTTCCCTCTTGAAGACTCACAGCTCTTTTCATATATACACAGCACAAGACTGTGGAAGTGTGTTTTTGTTTGTTTAGTTTTTTATTCTAAATATATATGGGTGAGAATTCACTTTCAACCTGATGCTGACAGATAACTTTTCAGAGTTATCAATCTAAAAATGACAACAGAAAACTCATTAATTTCTTTATGTCCTGCTAAGGAGCAATATTAGAAAACTTAAAAATTCCAGTAAAAGCCTGTGTTAGACTTTCAAAATTCTTTAAAATTTATCCTCAGGGTAAAGAAAATTCAGATTCCGTTTTTAAAAAAACTGAGATACCATCATAGAAATGATCGCCTATATATCTATAACAATCAATAACATACAGATTATTTATATATAATAGATTATATATCATAGATTATTATGATATATAATCTAGAAAATTGTTATATCCCTACAATATGTTCAGAGAAAATAAGAATCTTATGCTTTTGCATCCCAGAGCATATTGCTGCCGTTCACAATGAAAGCATTATGGAAAGATACACTGCATTTTAACAATAGCAGTGCTTTTGGAGTGTGTAGTGCTAGTCCAGGGGTACCTGTATCGATAGTAAGAAACCAGCATTCTCTCTCTGACTTCTCCTTCTATTTTCTGATCAATGACCAGCAGCATCACTCCATATAAGTACAGTGCTTCACACTATGAAGAGAAGAAGATAATGGCCAAACTCACAGAAGAATACATTCTTATGGAATGAAGTTGATGATGGTAAAAAAAAAAAAAAAAAAAATCATATTCTCCTAAAAGCTTTATACTACAAGAAAGTGCAGGTTTCCCCAAAGTCTCACCTTCTATACAGAATAGGCTTTGAAAAGTTTATGCAAAATGCATTTTAATTCTTAGTGGTTATCTTTCAATTATTCTATTTTTGTTATTTTGTTTAGGATACTAAAATGGAATCCCAGTATTATAAATACCACTTCATCATTAAGTCACTCACTTATTTAACAAACATTTCTGAAGTGGTCACTATGTACTAGGTACCAGGTTAGATATCAGGGATACAAAAGGTAAAGTTAAGATTCTTACACGGAGGATGCTCATGACCTCTACAAAATCTTTTATTCACGCATAATTTTTTTTTTATTATTATTATTTTTTTTATTATGGGTAAAAAATCAAAATTCTCACAATACATACAAACATTTGCAAAATGATTTATAAATATATATGCATATATGTGTATTTGCTTACAAAAATGTTATTTATATATATATATACATATATTTTAAGAGGTGCTTAGATTACCTCACGCATAATTTTGTTTAACGTCTACTACATTCCAAACTTAAGGGTGGACCTGTCAGTTAGAAGGGAATTAGCAGGTTATTTTACTTCTCTTTAAAGAATGGTACTCTCTAAGTATCTGTGACTTAAAGGAAGAAAAGTGATGCCAAGGTTGATATTCTTGAATTTCTATTTTAAACCATCACTCTTACTTACTAGAAGTTGTTTTCCATCTTCATTGAGAAGCACAGTTTCTAAGGTTTGCTGAATATAAACACCTTCATTGAGGTCATCTAGATATCTAGAAAAGAAACCCAGAGTGAGTTATTCACTGATAATGGAAATTTAACATCTTTGAAGAAGGAGAGTAAAGATTTTTAAAAATAAGACAGGATATCAGGTGTTCTGGCCTTCAACTAGTTCATGCACCTTCATGTGCTTAAGAAAGAATAGTATCTTATGGGCTAGAATTCATAGTGATTAGGGCTGGTGTTTATGGCTACTCCAAGTAAAAGGAATATTCCCCAGTCCTGATTTATCAGTTACAAATCTCTTAGGAGTAACTAGTTTAAAAGTTGATGAGTAATGAATTCCTAAGAACTGTAGAAGAGAGAGGATGCTAACTGCACAAGTTCCATTTTTTTTTTTTCACTTCCCATATATCATAAACTAGAATATGAACATCAGCTACAGGACTGAAAACCATATGGCTTAGTATAAACCAAGATTATTATGTCACTTCACAAGAAGAGGAAATTATAATAAATCTCTAAAATACTTAAGGAAGCCTTAAGCCAAAGGAAGGAAAAGACAATCAGGTATGACATAAGCTAGTAAATTTTATAGTAACTTAGAAAGATGTACATGATCAAATGTGCCCCTTCTCCCTGTCCCCTATTTACTATTGGAATAAGCTATTATTAATCAATACCTGTTTAAGTCTACAATATATTTATGCACACTTTGAAATGCTAAATAAAATCTGGTCACAATTTCTATGTTGTTCTCACGAAATTCTTCATCTAAATCCTGTAGCTCTGGCTTAGCTTCCAGTTTGCTTTCCCAAAATTCTGGACCCTAAGAAGAAAAACACATTTATGTAAAACATCAATAAAAGAATACTTGGCAACAATTTCTCAACAGTTGTTTTAAAATTTGTTATGTCTTAAAAGGGATATTGAAAATTTAAAGCAGAGCAATAGAAAGTAATGAAGACAACAGAAGCCTAGATACAAAATCCTTTTGAAAGAAAGGGATTTGAATTGCAATCAAGAGTAACATGCATTTGTGTGTGGAGTACTTCAATGTGAAACACATTATACCAAAGTTACCTTTTTTTATTAGACTATATTGAGTTAGGACTTCCACACAACACCTGCATCTTATTTTCTGTATTAGTATTACAGAATACTATTAGCTAATATTAAATTTCATTCAAAAGCTTTCTTTAACTCTTCCTCCATAATTACTTATGGTTTCAGCGTCTCACGTTTCCTAAAAAAAGCATGTTTTAGTAGAAAAGATAAGAGTCAAATTACTCTAGAGGAAGACTACCTTAAAATAGCTGAAATCAAATATGATATCTCCATATTTCTGTTGATCAGCTCGGTCTTTTAACCGAAACACGGCAGGAATAAACTCAGAGAGCCGCAAAAGTTCAGCAATGATGGCATTGCCGCAGGAAACAATCCTCAGGATTGCCTGGCCACACAGGTTGTTCTCAGCGAGAAAATCCAACATAATGAAGATGAAAACTACTCCACGCCTGGCAGTGGGAATGTTTAGGTGCCTTCAGAGCTGGGTCCTAGAGATCACTCGAGGAAACCGGGCTTGCTGATAGATTGGCTGCTCCATTAAAAAACCTATAAGAAAAGGAAGGAAGAGAGGGAAGAAAAACTATGAAAATCACCATTTTCATGGAAGAATGTATATACACATATAAAACACATACACAATATTTTTCTCCCAAACACAAAAAAATATTATAATAGTAAATACTGATATAGGGGACATTTATTCCCTACTCTTCGTGTTTTCCATGTGAATGAGCTTTGTTAGGTTAACCCTCTTTCTCTACCCTTACTCATATTTCTCATGAGAAAAGACCTGATATAGCCCATCTCTGAGCTTAGAAGAAGGGCATGTGTGAGTCTGACATTCCCAAAACTGTACAAGCTATTCCCTACAATATATTAGCAAATAATTGCAAACATCATAAAGAGAGCTGGGAGACACATCCCCGTGCATTAGTTTAAGACATTTGTCCAATTATTTCCTAGAAATGACATTGCATGGTGTTGAGGATGGAATCATGTCCCCCACAAAAGGCACATTCAGTTCCCAACTCCTGGTCCAGTGGATGTGAACCCATTTGTAAACAGGACCTTTAAAGCTGTTATTAGTTAAGGCGTGCCCAAACTGAGTGAGGGTGGATCTTAATCCAATATGGCTGAAGTACAGGAAAGTGGACACAGAAAGAGAAACCATGGGGAGCAGCCAGAAGCTGGAAGCCAGTGGAACCTGGAAGAGAAAGAAGACACTGCCATGTGCATAGACAAGTGGCAAAAAAGCCAAGGGTCCCCAAAGATTGCTAGCCAACCAGAAGATACAGATCTAGAGAGGAAACAAGCCTTCTGGCCTCTGAAACTGTGAACCATTAAATTCTTGTTGTAAAAGCTGCCTGTTGTATGGTATTTGTTTTAGCGGCTGGGAAACTTAAATTTTTTGGTACCATAAAATGGAGTGCTGCTATTACAAATACCTAAAAATGTAGACACAGCTTTGGAATTGGATAAGGGCAGAGGCTGTAGAGAAAGTTTGTATTGTTTTAGAGAATACATATGTGTCATGAACAAAACATTGGTAGAAATGTGGGCGTTAAAGGTACTTCTGGAGAGGACTTAAAAGGAAATGATAAATATGTTATTGGAAACTGGAAGAAAGGTGATCCTTATAAAGTGGCAGAGAACTTGACAAAATTGTGTTCTGATGGGTGACTGAAAGTAGAAATTGTAAGTGATGAACGTGAAAATTTAGCTGACATTTCCAAGCTAAGGGTGGAAGGTACAGACTGGTTTTTTCTTGCAGCTGATGCAAGTGGAAAGGAATAAGCTAAGAACTGAACTCTTAAGCACAAAGAAACCAGAAATTGATGGTTTGGAAAATTCTGAGGCTATTCAGGTATTGTGCTCTAGACTAGGGCCAGAAGTGGCTTTTATCAAGGACCTCCTTGAGCTTCCGGGAAGTGAATCTCCAGGTGTCAGGGCTCCATGTGAAGGTTTAACCAAGCAACCCTTTGCTAATGAAGGTGTGGCTGAACACAGATCCCGTCAGCCATTTCAGTGGAAGGCAAGTTTGGAAATGCAGTTATCCAGGAAGGATTTGGAAAATTCTATACTGTCTGATGGTTTGAACCCCCCTGTAACTGCACGTAAAGCCAACAAAGGTTTTGCAAAATTTGTATGAGCAGAACTGCTGCCAGCCTGGACTGAAAGAGACAGAGAAGGCATAGATTGAAGGAAGAATTGACTTCAAGGACTGAACGTTGGAGCAAAGGTCTGGACCAAAAAAATCGCCTTGGAACAAGAGAGCAGACCCTCCCACTTGTGTGTGGAAAGGGTGGGTCCATGTCTGACTTGGAGGGGCAGGCCATTTGCCCCCACTCTTGGAGAGGGCATGCCTGGAGCTCCCTTGTTCAGGGAGAGTGCTGCCACCCCAATGCTTAGAGATGGTACGGCCTATGTCCCAGCATTAGTGGAGAGTGTGACTGCTATCCCAATGCTCAGAGAGTAACAATTAGGAAAAATGAAGATACAGATTAAACCTGATAGACACTGTTGGCCAGAAATATTTGAGTGAGAACAGAATATGGGAGAAGTGATGGCTATCACCACCTAGATTAGTTTACAAAAAGACTGTGACTTCTAGCTTGGCTACTCTCTCCAGCTTGCTTGCCCTGGGGGAATTACGTTGCCATATTGTGTGAGAACCCTTTGCAGAGGCCCACGTGACTAGGGCCCGAGGCCTGCCAACAACCAAGAATGAGAGAGCTAGGAAGTGGATCCCCTTAACCCTAGTTGAGCCCCTGCTCAAAGAAAGTACCCTTAGGAGAGGCCCTGAGCCAGAGGCACCCAGCTAAGCCACATCCCAGATTTCTGACCACAGAAACTGTGAGACAATAAATGTTTATTGTCATAAGCCACTAAGTGTTGGGGTAGTTTGTTATGCAGTGATAACTATTGGGAGAAGGGCATTCCAAGCAGAGGTTACAATTAACAGCAAAGGCCTGCGATAGGAATGTGCTTAGATGTGTTTAAGGAATAGAAAAGTGGCTGATGTAGCTGGAGCAGAGTGAACAAGGGACAGAAGCAGAGATCAGGGGAGGTAGATGGGGTTGAGATGAGAGCAAGGAGAGATGAGAAACCACTACAGCTGTCTAGAACTTTCTCTTGTGAGGGTGCTTTATAACACACATGAAAACACAACTTATTAACAAAGCCTTTTAGTTTTCTCTGTGATACCTGCTTGTCAAAATACATTGATCTCTAACAGGCTGGATTTCAGATCATTTTGAAAGTGAACACTTAATTTTCTGTACTAACAATTAATTTTCTGTCTGGCTTGGGAAATGAGGAAAATGGGTTAAAAATAAGGGACAATGAGTAAAATAGTTACATACTGAGGGTTCTTTGAAGACCACCAAACTAACTCAGCCAGTCTCAACAGGATGAAACTCTAGACTCTCCAGAGGGCAAGCTATGGTTAACAGGTCTAACTGCATCAGATTTTGGATACCAAGATAGAACTGCCAATGGGGCCCTGAAGAAAACTGCTTAAAGCAAAGCAACATTACCTGCCCTCTTTCCCACTCCCTCCCAACAAACGAACATGCTAGGAATCTACATGCACAAATTCAGGAAAGCTTAGGCCTGGGATAATGATAAAAATCAAGACTTTTGTGTGTTAATATCTTATTTTAATCCTTATTCCTTTACCTCAAAATTATACTGTAGACATCTTCCAAAAGGACATTAGAAAAAGAATAGGAAAGTAATTAAACACGTTTGGCAACAGTGAAAAAAATGTTAATGGATCTTAAATACCTGGGTTAATTGCCTTCTCTAACATCTATAAAAACATTTATGTGGAATTTTATGTAAAAACAAGCTACAGCTTATATTTAATGCAGTTTTAATGAAATGAACTCATTGCCAGTAATCCATTTCAACTCATGAAGTGTATTCGTGTTTTCTTTCTTGCTTGCTAAATTTTTGAGGATTTTACAAGTTAAAGCAAGAGTTACTGAAAGGAAATCACTTAATTACATCATTACATTTAGTTATTTTATTATGTACTAAACCTCCTAACCTGGATTGGTTATATTTTCCATGTTAACAAATGGGATCTTCACAATTTGCACAAATATAATTTGGCTAGGATATTTGGTAAATAGCCCCATTTTAGCTGAAAACTGGCCCTGAAGAACAGAATCATCATTAAAGTTGCCTAATCATCTTGCAGTGAATTCAGAGAGAGAGGAGGCTTTACGGAAGGTGTTAAGACTTAATATTTAAAAACAAAACAAAACAAAACAAAACAAAAACAGCCTTTTAAAAATAAACATTAGTCTACAGCCATACCACTCTGAAAGCCACTGATCTCGTCTAAAAATAAATATTGTAGAAAAAGCTATTTTAGGGAAGCGGCTGTGGCTCAATCGGTAGGGCTCCCGTTTACCATATGGGAGGCCCTGGGTTCGGTTCCCGGGGCCTCCTGGTGGGGGCGGGCCCGCCCGCACGGCGTGGTTGGCTGACCCAGTGAGCACAGGCAGCAAGGGGGTGATGAATGAATAAATAAATAAAATCTTTAAAAAAAAAAAAAAGAAAGAAAGAAAAAGCTATTTTAAACTGTCCCTTGAGAGGTTCTCTTGGTACTAGGGATACAGAAAATTCATAATGATCAGTTTTCTCAATATAAGTTGTATCGCTATTGGCATAACCAGAGATTCCACCTGGTTTCCCTTTTCATTTACAAGTCATTCAGAAAAGAGGTTGTAACTTTATTTTTAAGAATTTAGCATGGGGCTGTGGTTTTTCAGTTTGGAAAGTATTCCTAGAAAAAAGACAGTATGCTTTCAAAAATGAAGTTTGTCGTCATCACACCAATTATCCAATGAGTACAAAGCCAAAATTCTGAAGAACATTAAGTTGTCCTGGGGAAAAAAAAACACTATTTACCCTACTCAGAGGACAAAGGAAGATAGGTCTATTCTTATCGTTTCACAAAACTTCAGTTCCATAAAGTAGGAAGCACTGATTTCCACAAATCCATTATCAGGGACCAAATAAAATGATTGTGGCCAGATGAAAGTGACTAGCGTATCTCTTCCAGAAAAGCTCCCAAATGAGTCTGATCACTCTACTCCAATTCATGAATTCTGGGTAAAGGATTCATGAATTCAGGGGAAGGAAAACTCGGCAAGGTGCCCCTTGTGGCAGAGGTAGTAAAACTTCTACCCTCTCTTCTCATTCCCCCATCACCTATGTAGGAGAGAGCACAATGCACTTGGATACTTGGAATTAGAGACCCGTTTCAATTACTGGGTCTGTCACTTTTTTTTTTTTTTTAACCGTGAGCCACAGATGAGTCAGGGCCTTTGTCACAGGAGAGGAAATTAAGGTGCAGAGAGGAACTCACAGTCCACGGCAGAACTAAAATTCAAACCCCGGTCCGTCACACTGTAAAAGCCCTCACCAACCAGTCAGTTTCTCGAGAGTAAATGGAGGAATAACGATGTGCACAGCATTGCTCCCAGGAACTTGAAAGGATCAGATGGGGGCCAAGCAAGTGAACATCTCTTCCTAAAGCGCCAGAGGAGTGTGCAAAATTATTCACATGTAAGTGGAGAGGTGCTGTCTGGACTACCCAGCACCAGGAAGCAGCTACATCCTCGGTCCCAGGGCCATCCCTTCAGACCCCACCGGACGACGAAGATCTCCCCTCGGCCAGCGAGGCCCAGCCCCAGGGCAGACGGAGGGAAAGGGAAATGTGAAGGCAGGAGGCGCGCGCACCCCGACACGACCTACCTGTCACCGGGGCCGCGCCACTGGCGCACGCGCAGGGCCACCGGTCGCGCGCGGAGCCGGAACCCCAGTCCCACCCTTGCCTCTCCACAGGGGTCGCCTTGAGTCCCCAACCCCGACTGTCAGCCAGACCGACGCGGGCTTCCGCCTCTGCAGCCCCTGCCGTCACATGACCAGAGGGGAAGAGCAGGGCGGGGCGTCATGTGATTCCCTCGCCGGCGACGGTTGATGACGTAGGGTCTCGCGCTCGTCGTTTCGGCAACAGTAGAAGGGAAAAGGAAAAGCATTGGGATCCAGGTGTGGGAGGTTAGAGTGCAGCGGGGCGGAGATAGATCTGGCAACCAGGTAAGGCGGAAGCGGGGGTTTGCGATGAAGGGGTTGATAAGAGTTGTCGCCTTCCGCTTGGGTGCGTGCTTCGAGCTAGGGGTCTGGCAACCCGGGTTGTGGTCCTGGCTCTTTTCACGTCACAGCAGTTAGGCTATGGGGCAGTTTACCTCCGTGCGCGTGACACCATCTCTCCATCCTTCACCCCTGCGTGTGTAGAGAAAAGATCATGGAGTATTGATTCAAATACATCTGGTTTGCGCTGGTTTTGAAAGCAGGACCTTGGGCGAGTCATTTAAATAAACTCTGCGGGCCTTAGTGTCCTTTTCTGTTACGTAAATTGTTGTGAGGCTTAGCGATAAATGACAGTGAAGTTTTCGAGTCAGTTTATAACAAACTGTAAGTGGCCAAGAAATGATGATGGTTGTTATGGTTGTGGCTGGCGCCAAATCTTTATTGCCTATTTTGTGTGAGGAGCTTTTTTATATGCTAGAGAATGTGTTATGGTTCTAGTATAAGGAGTTCCCTAGGCGAGGGAGTGGCAGACATGTGAGCAAATAGTTGTGATAAGTTTTATAACAGCAATGTATGTGAAAGCAATAGTGGTAGCCTGAGGGATGGAACAAGCAATATTGTTTGTATGGATAAGAGAAGGAAGTATTCTTGCATCTTGATAAAGGAGATACATCTTTGAACTTGTACAAGGCCCCCATGAATTTGGAGGAGGTCAGCAGAATGTCTATGAAGTGTTTGCTCTGCCTAGCACTGGGCTGTACCGAAATTTGGCCTTGTCTAAGAGCATCTCACAGGCTTGTTAAGGGATGTAAAATAACATGCTAGAGATGAACTCAGGAAATGCATATCCTTCTAAACTTTCTTGGAGATCATATGTACAAGGAATAAGGAGGGAAGTTTCTGAGATTGGTTTAGACCAGGATTTCTCAGCGTCGGCACTACTGACAATTTGGGTGGAGGTTATTATTTGTTGGGGACCTGTCTTGTACCTTGTAGGATGGAACATGGTGAAAGATGTCGAGTGAGTGTTGTGAGGTATGATTAGAGAGTAGGCACACAGGGTCTTCTAAGTTGTGGTTTAGATTTCATTTTCAGTACATTGGAAGAATTCAAGCAGGAGAAAATTATAGTTAAATTTTTCATTTTTAAGAAAGAATCTCTGGTTCTGGTGTGACGGAGACTCTAGGCAAAGTGAATGGAAGAAGGGGAATTAGTTAGGAAGTGAATACACTGGTCCATAAAAGTCACCCATTTTAAGTGTACAGTGAGTTTTAGTAAATTTATAGTGTGCAGTTATCGCTTTTAGAACATTTCCATCACCCTCCAAAATTCCCCCATGCCAGTTTGTAGTTTATTGTTGCTACCAACCCAGCCCTAGGTACCTAATGATCTTTCTTTCTCAATATGTTTGCCTTTTCTGGACATTTCATTTAAATGAAATCATACAATATGTAGTCTTTTGCACCTGGCCTTTTCTATTTAGCATGTTTTTTGAGATTATAGTATATATCAGTAGTCCACTGGTTTTTGTTGCTGAATACTTTTCAGTTATATGGAGGTACTGCATTTTGTGTTTATCCTACCAGTTGGTGGACATTTGGATTGTTTCCAGTTTTGGGTTATTATGAATAATGCTGTATGAACATTCACATAGATGTCTTCATGTGGCCATTTAAAAATTTCTCGAGTAGATTTCTGGGAGTAGAATTATTAAGGTGTGTGGTAAGTTTGTTTAATTTTTTAGGAAACCACCCAACTGTTTTCCAAAGTGACTAGCCTTTCATATCAACAATGTATGAGGGTTCTAGTTTTTTCACATTTCCCAATTTTTCCATATCCTTGTCAGCACTGGCATTGTTTGTATTTTATATTATAGCCATTCTAATGGATATGTAGCAGTAGCTCATTGTGGCTTAAACTTGCATTTCCCTAGTGATTAATGATGTTGAGCATCTTTTCATGTGCTTATTAGCCACTAGTATACCTTTTTTGGGTGAAATGTCTGTTCAAGTATTTTGCCCATTTTTAAATTGAATTGCTTGTCTTCTTATTTTGTCATAAGAGTTCTTTATGTATTCTGGATATAAGTCCTTTATTAGATACATGATACACATTTTCCTTCCGGTCTGTGGCATGTCTTTTCCATTTTTTAATGGGGTCTTTTGAAGTGCAGAAGTTTTTAATTTGGTCAAATCTAGCTTAACAATTGTTTTTCTCGTATGAATTGTACTTAAGAACTCTTTGGTATCTAAGAACTCTTTGCCTAACCCAAGACCCCAAATATCTTCTCCTCTTTTTCTTCTAGACGCTTTATACTTTAGCTCTTACATTTAGCTCTGTGATCCATTTTGAGCTTTTCTTGTATAGTGTGAGTAAAGGTGTAAGTTCATTTCTCCGCATGTGGATATCCAGTTGGCCTAGAATCCTTTGTTGAAAAGACTCTCCTTTCTTCATTGATTTATCTCAACAGCTTTGGCAAAAGTCAGTTGATTACAAATCACTTCTGAACTCCCAATTCTGTTTCATTGATCTTAATGCCTATCCTTGAACCAATACCGTTCATGATTACTGTGGCTTTATAGTAAATTTTGAAATTGGGTAGTGCAAGTCCTCCAACTTTTAGCTCTTCTATTTCTTTTTATTTCCATATAAATTTTAGGGTCAGCTTGCCAATTTCTACTAAAAATAAATCCCATAGGAATTTTGATAGAAATCGTTTTGAATTTATAGATCTATTTGGGGACCATTGCCATCTTGACAACATTGTCTTTCAATCCATGAAGATGGAATACCCCTCTGTTTATTTAAATCTTGTTTCATTTTGAATTTATAGATCAGTTTGGGGACCATTGCCATCTTGACAATAATGTCTTTCAAACCATGAAAGTGAAATGCCCCTTTCCTATATGGATGCCTTTATTTTCTTTTTCTTGCCTTTTTGCACTGCCTAGAACCTCCAGTACAATGTTAAATTGAGAATCATATGAGACTGTTATAATTTTTGCTTCAACCATCAAACATAGTTTAGAAAATTCAAGAGAAGGAAAGTCCATTGTATTTATACATATATTCCCCCTTTCCATTATTCTTTCTTCTTGATGTTCCAAGATTTTGTCTTTTATCTTTTCCTTTCTGTTTAAGAGAACTTCCTGTAGCTGTTCTTTTAGGATGTGTCTGCTTGTATTAGTCTGCCAAAGAGGTGCTGATGCAAAGATCAGAAATCTGTTGGCTTTTATAAAGGGTATTTATTTGGGGTAAAAGTTTACAGTTAAAAGGCCCTAAAGAGTCCAACTCAAGGTTCCTTTTTCACCAAAGTCAATTGCCACATGTTAAAGCAAGATGGCCACTGATCTCTGTCAGGGTTCAACCTTCTCCTCTGGGCTTCCCTTCTCTTAGCTGTAGATTGGCGTAGGGCTTGTCTCTCAGGACTTCCTCTCTCTCCTGCCAAATTCGCTTAATTTTCTTTCACCTGAGAAAGTCATGATTTCCCTTCATTCCTGAAGGATATTTTTGCTGGATGTAGAATTTGGAGATGACAATTCTTTTCTTTCAGGACTTGAAAATTATTGTGCCACTTCCTTCTGGCCTCGGCAGTTTCTGATGAGCCGTCTGCTATCATTCTAATTATTTTTCCCTATAGGTAAAGTGTTGTTTCTCACTGCTTTCAAGACTTTTTCTTCGTTTTTAGATTTCAGATGTTTGAGTGTGATGTGCCTTGGTGTGAATTTCTTTGGACTTCCTCTTTTTGTGGTTTGCTCAGATTCTTGGAACTATGGGTTTATATGTCTTCTGCCAAATTTAGGAGATAATTCAGCCATTATTTCTCTTCTCGGAGACTCCAATGACATGAATGTTCGATCTTTCAGTTCCATGTGTCCCTGAGGCTCTGTTCACTTTTATTCCCCTATCTTTATTGTCTCTGTTGTTCAGATTGGGAGCATTCTATTGTTTTGTCTTCAAGTTCGCTAATTCTTTCCTCTGTCTTCTCCATTCTGCTTTTGATCCCACCCATTGATTTTAGTTTAGTGTAGATTAGTAGACTTTAATTTTCATTTCAGTTTTAGGTTTACAGAGAAATTGGGCAGAAAGTACATAGAGTTCCCATATTCTTCCCCTTTCCCTCCCCCACAGTTTCTGTTATTAATATATTGCATTAGTGTGGTGGATTTGTTACAAGTGATGAACCAATAAATATTGATGCATTATTATTAACTAAAATCCATAGTTTACATTAGGGCTCATTTTTTGTATTGTACTCTTTTGTGGGTTTTGACAAATGCCTAATGTTGTGTATTCACCATTACAGTATTATACAGAATAGTTTCACTGCCCAAGAAATGTCCTGTGCCCCACCTATTAATCCCTCCTCCTTCCCTCTGAACCTTTATCTCAGTAGTTTTGTCTTTTCCAGAAGGTCATATCATTGGAATCTTATGGTAGGCAGTTTTTTCATACTGCCTTCTTTCACTTATTCATTTAATGCATAATGGTCTTTTCATAGTTTGAGAACCCATTCCTGTTTATCACCAAATAATACTCCACTTCATGAAAGTATCATAGTTTATCCATTCACCTATTGAAGGACATACTGGTTGCTTCCAGTTTTTGGCAATTATCAACAAACATTCTTGTGCAAGTTTTTGTGTAGACGTGTTTTCAACTCATTTGGATAAATACCTAGGAGCATGATTCCTGGATAATATGGTAACCTATGTTTAATTTTTAAAGAAACTACCATGCAGTCTTCCAAAGTGTCTGTACCATTTTGCATTTCCATCAGCAATGAATGAGAGTTCTTGTTGGTCTATACCTTGACCAGCATTTGGTGTTGTCAGTATTTTGGATTTTAGCCATTTTAATTGGTGTATGGTGGTATCTCATTGTTGTTTTAATGTGAAATTTCCTAATGACATGGGAAGTTGAGCATCTTTTCATATGCTTATTTGCCATCTGTGTATCTTCTTTGGTAAGCTGTCTGTTCAGATCTTTTGCCCATTTTGTAATTGGGTTGTTTGTTTCCTTATTGTTGAGTTTTAAAATTTCTTCATATATTTTGGATACAGGTCTTTATCAGATATGTGTTTTGCGAATATCTTCTAATCTGTGGCTTGTCTTTTCATCCTCTAAATACTGGTTTTTGCAGAACAGAAAATTTTAATTTTAATGATGTCCAACTTATCCATATTTTCTTTTGTGGATTGTGCTTTGTGTGTTGTATCTAATAAGTCATTGCCAAGTCCATGGTCACCTAGATTTTCTCCAATATTATGTTCTAGAAGTTGTATACTTTTGCATTTTACATTTAGGTCTCTGATCCATTTTTTAAAAAAGTTTATTTACTTCTTGCCCCTCCCTCATTGTTTGCACTTGCTGCCTATGATTGATTTTGAAGAAATTTTTTGTGAAAGGTGTAAGGTCTGTCTGTGTCTAGATTCTTTTTTGCATGTGGATGTCCAGTTGTTTCAGCATCATTTATTGAAAATGACTATCCTTTCGCCATTGAATTGCTTTTGCTCCCTTTTCAAAGCACAGTGTGGGTCTATTTAAGGGTTCTCTATTCTGTTTTTTGTTTTTAATCCATTTTAACCTCCCCCCCCCCCCATTTTTTGCTGTTTTTGTGTCCATTTGTTGGGCAAATATCTGTGTCTGTTTCCTGCCCTTTCCTCTCATTCTTCTCCTCCTGTCTTCACCAGGATTTGATCCTGGGAACCTCCGATGTGGGAGAGAGTTGTTCTGCCACCTGCGCCACCTCAGTTCCTGGTTTTTCAGTGCATCTCATCTTGGCTCTCCCCTGCATCTCTTTCCTGTTATGTCATCATCATGCTGCGTGGTTTGGCGGGGCTCACCTGCTCATGGGACCTTGAGGCTCACTTGCTCGCGGGGCCTGACGGCGCACCCGCGTACTTTCTGTATTTTTCTTTATTTTACCAGGAAATCCCAGGGATCAAACCCAAGTCCCTCCATATGGGAAATGGATGCCCAACCATTTGAGCCACATCTGCCCCTCTATTCTGTTTTTTTTTTTACTTTATTTTGTGCATTTAATAATAGAAAATATAAACAATTAAAAACTAAAAAGTAAACACAGATGAATACATATATACGTTTCTCAATTAAATGTATTGGATACATATGAAAAATTTTTTTAATCAAATAATATGCTACACAATATTTTTGGTTCATAGTAATGCATTCATACAGTGTTTGTCCTTTTGTGTCTGGCTTGCTTCGCCCAACATAATGTCCTCCAGGTTCATCCATGTTGTCATATGCTTTATGACTTCATTTCTTCTTCTTTTTTTTTTTTTTAAGATTTATTTATTTATTTATTCATTTATCCCCCCCTTGCTGCTTGTTCTCGCTGGGTCAGCTAACCACGCCGTGCGGGCAGGCTTGCCTTCACCAGGAGGCCCCAGGAACCGAACCCGGGGCCTCCTATATGGTAAACGGGAGCCCTACTGATTGAGCCACAGCCGCTTCCCCATTTCTTCTTAAAGCTGCATAATATTCCATCATGTGAATAGACCACAGTTTGTTTATCCATTCGTCTGTTGATGGACACCTGGGTTGTTTCCAACTTTGGCAATGGTGAATAATGTTGCTCTGAACATCGGTGTGCAGATGTCTGTTCGTGTCACTGTTCTCATTTCTTCTGGGCATATACCCAGTAGTGGTATTGCAGGGTCACATGGTAAGTCTATATTCAACTTCTTTAGGAACTGCCAGTCCTCCATAGTGGTTGTACCATCCTGCATTCCAACCAACAGTGAAGAAGTGTTCCAATCTCTCCACATCCACTCCAACACTTGTAGTTCTCTGTCTTTTTAATAGTGGCCATTCTGATAGGTGTGAAATGATATCTCATTGTAATTTTGATTTGCATTTCCCTAATCATGAGTGATGTTGAGCATTTCTTCATGTGTATTTCTTCTTTGGAGAAATTGTATTCTTCTTTGGAGAAATGTCTATTCAAGTCTTTTGCCCATTTTTTAATTGGGTCGTTTGTCTTTTTATTGTTGAGTTGTAACATCTCTTTATATATCCTGGATATTAAACCCTTATCAGATATGTGATTTCCAAATATTTTTTCCCATTGAGTTGGCTGCCTTTTCACCCTTCTGACAAAGTCCTGTGAGGTGCAAAAGTGTTTAATTTTGAGGAGGTCCCATTTATCTATTTTTTCTTTTGTTGCACGTGCTTTGGGTGTAAGGTCCAAGAAACCACCACCTACTACAAGGTATTGAAGATGTTTTCCTACATTTCTTCTAGTAGTTTTATGGTCCTAGCTTTTATATTAGATCTTTGATCCATTTTGAGTTGATTATTTATAGGGGGTGAGATAGGGGTCCTCTTTCATTCTTTTGGTTATAGATATCCAGTTCTCCCAAAACCATTTGTTGAAGAGACTGTTTTTTCCCATTAGCGTGGACTTGGTAGGTTTGTCAAAAACCAGTTGACTGTATAGGTAAGAGTTTATTTCTGGGTTCTCAATTCTATTCCACTGATTGGTGTGCCTATCTTTATGCCAATACCATGCTGTTTTGACCACAGTAGCTTTGTAATATGTTTCAAGGTCAGGCAGTGAAATTCCTCCCACGTTGCTCTTCTTTTTTAGAATGCTTTTGGCTATTCGGGTGCAAGTACCATTCCAGATGAATTTGGTAATTGCCTTCTCTAATTCTGTAAAGTAAGCTGTTGGGATTTTGATTGGTATTGCATTGAATCTATAAATCAGTTTGGGCAAGATTAACATTTTCAGATATTTATTCTTCCAATCCATGAACACAGAATGTCTTTCCATTTGTTTAGGTCTTTTTAAATTTCTTTTAGTATTGTTTTGTAGTTTTCTGCATATAGGTCCTGTATTTCTTTGGTTAAATTAACTCCTAGGTATTTGAGTCTTTTTGTTGCTATTGAAAATGGAATTTTTCCCCGGATTTCCTTCTCAGGTTGTTCAGTACTAGTGTACAAAAACATTACTGATTTTTGCATGTTGATCTTGTATCCTGCCATTTTGCTGAACTCATTTATTAGCTCAAGTAGTTTTGTTGTGGATACTTCAGGATTTTCTAAATATAGGATCATGCCATCTGCAAAGAGTAAGAGTTTTACTTCCTATTTTTCTATTTGGATGCCTTTATTTATTTATTTTTTCTTGTCTAATTGCCCTAGCTAGAACTTCTAGTACAATATTGAATAACAATGGTGACAGTGGGCATCCTTGTCTTGTTCCCGATCTTAGAGGGAAAGCTTTCAACCTTTCCCCATTGAGTATGATGTTGGCTGTGCGTTTTTCATATATGCCTTTCATCATATTGAGGAATTTTCCTTCGAATACTATCTTTTGAAGTGTTTTTATCAAAAAAGGATGCTGGATTTTGTCGAATGCCTTTTCTGCATCTATTGAGATGATCATGTGTTTTATTTTCGTTCAATCTGTTAATGTGGTGTATTACATTGATTGATTTTCTTATGTTGAACCAGCCTTGCATACCAGGAATAAATCCTACTTGGTCGTGATGTATAAGTCTTTTGATATGCTGTTGGATTCGATTTGCAAGTATTTTGTTGAGAATTTTTGCATCTATGTTCATTAGAGAGAAGGGTCTGTACTTTTCTTTTCTTGTGGAATCTTTATCTGGCTTTGGTATTAGGGTGATGTTGGCTTCATAAAATGTGTTGGGTAATTTTCCCTCCTCTTCAATTTTTTGGAAGAGTTTAAACAGGATTGGTGTTAATTCTTTTTGAAATGCTTTGTAGAATTCACCTGTGAACCCATCTGGTCCTGGACTTTTCTTTGCTGGGAGATTTTTGATGACGGATTCAATCTCCTTAAATGTGATTGGTTTGTTAAGTTCTTGTATTTCTTGTAGCGTCAGTGTAGGTTGGTTGTGCGTTTCTAGAAATTTGTCCATTTCATCTAGGTTGTCTAGTTTGTTGGCATATAGTTTCTCATAATATCCTCTTATGATTCTTTTTATTTCTGTGAGGTCATTTGTAATTTCCCCCCTTTCATTTCTGATTGTATTTATTTGTATCTTCTCTCTTTTTTTTCTTTGTTAGTCTAGCGAGGGATTTGTCAATTTTATTGATCTTCTCAAAGAACCAGCTTTTGGTTTTGTTGATTTTCTCTATTGTTTTTCTTTTCTCATTTTCATTTATTTCTGCTCTAATCTTTATTATTTCTTTCCTTGTGCTTGCTTTGAGTTGGTTTGCTGCTCTTTTTCTAGTTTCTCAAGTTGTTCAGTTAAATCTTTGAGTTTAGCTCTTTCTTGTTTTTTAATATAGGCATTTAGGGTTATAAATTTTCCTGTCAAGTCTGCCTTCGCTTTATCCCATTTTTTTTTTTTTTTAAACATAGACTTTTTTTCCAAAGATTTGTTTATTTTATCCATTTTAACTACCCCCTTCCCCATTTGCTGTTTTGTGTCCATTCGTGGGCAATTCTCTGTGTCTGTTTCCTGCCATCTCTTCTCATCCTTTTCCTCCAGTCTTCACCAGGATTCAACCCTGCAGACCTCTGATGTAGGAGAGAGGTGTTCTGCTGCCTGTGCCACCTCGGTTCTTGGTTTCCAGAGCTTTCGTAGCATCTCGTCTTGTCTCTCCCCTGTTACGTCATCATCTTGCTGCATGGCTCCCAGGGCCTGGCGGCTCACCGGCACACAGAGCCTGGCAGCTCATGCGCCTTCTATATATATATTTTTTATTTTACTGGGAGGTCCAAGGGATTGAACCCAGGTCCCTCCATATGGCAGATAGATGCCCAACCATTTGAGCCACATCCGCCCCCCTCCCATAAGTTTTGATACGTTGTGTTCTCATTTTCATTTGTCTCAATATATTTACTGATTTCACTTGCAATTTCTTCTTTGACCCACCGATTATTTAGGAGTGTGTTGTTCAGTGTCCGCACATTGGCAAATTTACTTTTTTCCTATCTATTATTGATTTCTAGTTTCATTCCATTATGATATGAGAAGGTGCTTTGTATAATTTCAATCTTTTTATATTTATTGAGAGCTGAATTGTGACCTAACATGTGGTCTATCCTGGAGAAAGATCCCTGGGCACTTGAGAAGAATGTATAACCCGCTGAGTTTGATGCAGTGTTCTGTATATGTCTGTTAGGTCTAACTTGTTTATTATATTGTTCAAGTCTCTGTTTCCTTGTTGATCTTCTGTCTAGTTGTTCTATCTAATGATGTGAGTGGGGTGTTGAAGTCTCCAACGATTATTGTAGAAATGTCTATTTCTCCCTTCAGTTTTGCCAGAGTTTGTCTCATATATTTTGTGGCACCCTGGTTAGGTGCATAGATATTTATACTGTTATCTCTTCCTGGTGGATCGTCCCTTTTATTAATATATAATGGCCTTCTGTATCTATTATAACTTTTTTGCATTTAAAGTCTGTTTTGTCTGATATTAGTATAGCTACCCCAGTTCTTTTCTGGTTACTATTCGCATGGAGTATCTTTTTCCAATCTTTCACTTTCAGCCGGTTTGTATCCCTGGGTTTAAGGTGAGTTCCTTGTAAGCAGCGTATGGATGGCTTGTATTTTTTTTATCTACTTTATCAGCCTGTATCTTTTGATTGGGGAGTTTAATCCATTCACATTCAATGATATTACTGTAAATGCACTATTTACTTCCTCCATTTTATTCTTTGGTTTTCATGGGTCATCTTGTTTTTGTCTCTCTTTTTACTCCTTTGGTTATCCTTTCTGCTATTCTTTCTTCTAGACTCTCCTCCAAATCTCTCTCTCCTGTCTTTTTCTTCCAAGTTCTAAGGCTTCCTTTAATATTTCCAGCAATGGTGGATTCTTTTTTGCAAACTCTCTTAGTTTCTGTTTGTTTGGGAATATTTTATACTCATTTTCATATTTGAAGGACAGTTTTGCTGGATAAAGAGTTCTCGACTGGCAGTTTTTCTCTTTCAGTTTCCTAATTGTATCATAACACTGTCTTCTCACCTCCATGGTTTCTGAAGAAAAATCTGCACTAAGTCTTCCTGGACGTCCCTTGTATGTGATAGTTTGCTTCTCTCTTGCTGCTCTGAAAATTTTCTTTTTATTTTTGACATTTGACATTCTGAGTAGTATGTGTCTTGGCATAGGTCTATTTGGATTTATTCTGATTGGGGTACAGTGTGCTTCTTGGACATGTAAGTTAATTTCTTCCGTGAGAGTTGGGAAATTTTCACCTATTATTTCCTCAAATACTCTTCCTGCCCCTTTTCCCTTCTTTTCCCCTTCTGGAACTCCATGACACGTATGTTGTTGCGTTTTGTGTTGTCATTCAACTCTCTGAGCCCCTGCTCAATTTTTTCCATTCTTTTCTCTCTCTGTTCTTTTCTCTCTTCAATTTTAGCTGTTATGTCTTTGGTATCACTTATTCTTTCTTCTGTCATTTCGAGTCTGCTGTTGTATGCCACAAGTGTGTTTTTGACCTCACCTATTATGTCTTTCATTTCCATGAACTCCATTACTTTTCTGTTCAGGATTTCAAATTCTTCTTTGTGTTCACTCAATGTCTTTTTTTTTTTTTAATTTTACCGGGAGGTCCCAGGGATCGAACCCAGGTCCCTCCATATGGCAGACAGACGCCCAACCATTTGAGCCACATCCGCCCCCTCAATGTCTTCTTGATGTCATTTATCTCTTTAAGTATATTGTCTTTCATCTCATTAATTTGATTTTGGAAATTTGTGCTTATCTCGTTGAATAGTTCTCTCAAATTCTGCATCTCTTCTGGGACTTTGATGTATTCCTTTTCTTGGGTCATGTCTTCTATTTTCTTAGTATGGCTCATAATTTTTTGCTGGTGTTTAGGCATCTGGTTAGGATGTAGTTTACTCAGATGCTGAATCTCTTTCTCTGTTATAGGGATTTAGTGGCAGGAGGCTGTGAGTTACCACAGCTCTTTGATTTTTGGCTTGACCTGGATTGTTAGGATTGTCCTGCTGATTGCTCAAAACTTGGCTCTGGACCCAGTAATTGGTTGTAGAGTCACTTCCTAGGGCTTTGGGCAGGGAGACTATAGAGGCCAGGAAAAGCCTCTCCTACTTATTTTTAATTTTCTTATGTGCACTTCCTTGGTCTGCCAGGAGATGGCGCTCTTTGGCGGCTCTCAATTCAATGCCTGGTCAGAGTGTATTTGTTGTGACACAGACCAGATCAATGTGATAGAGCTTCCTGTCTGGGGGCTAAGAGCCTTGTAATTTAAACTTTCTGAGACAGTTCTCCAGTCTTCTCTGGCAGCCCCCTCCCTTTTCCCAGCTAGGAAATCTTTCCACTCCCCTCTGAGTCCTCAACAATCAGTCCCTGTTAGTAGAGGAGGTTGGGAGTTGGGAGTTTTGTATATTTTCAGCCCCTTGCAGGCTCCAAGGCAAACAATGGTGGACAGGGCAGACCAAATCTGAGAGTCAAAAGCGGAGTCAGCCCCAGGCTCTCTCTCCCCTCTCCTGTGGAGTCCTCAACAATTAGTCCAGGCTAGAAGAGAGGGAGATTGCAAGGGTCGGATTTCTCCATTCCTTTGTAGGCTCCCAGGGTAAACCACTGTGTGGTCCCACCTGACCTGGAAGGGTCCGTGGGGCTCCCCAGCCCAAATTTGTGGGTCAGAACCTGAGTCAGCCTTAAGCTGTGTACCTCTCTCTCCCCTTTCCTTGAATGGTAGATCCCTGGAGCCCCCTTTGTCTGTAGTCACAGGCCCAGAGGCCCGAGAATTCTAAGAGTCTTTAGTGGGGGAGGGTGCTGGCAGCAGAAGCTGCTGCTGGTTCCAACTCACGGTTCTGTCGTCTCAATTTCCCTCTTTTGTCCCTCTCTCCTCTGGGTGCTGTGCAGCCTTCACCTGCTGTCCTAAACCCTAGAAGATCTTTTTCAGGGCTGTTTCAGCCTGTCCTCTAGCTATTTTTCTGGAGAAGAGATTCCTGTGTCTTACTAGTCCACCATCTTCCTGGAAGTTCTATTCTATTTTAATGATCTCTTTGTTTATTCTTTTGCCAGTACCATACTGTCCTGATCACTGTAGTGAAAAGTTCTATGACTTTATTCTTCTTCACTGTTATCTTGCTTATTCTCAGTGTTTTGCTTTTCTATATAAACTTTAGAATCACTTTGTTGATATCCACAAAATAACTTGCTGGGGTCTTTTTTTTTTTACCAGGAGGTACCGGGGATCGAACCCTGGTCTCTCCATATGGTAGATGGACGCCGAATCTCTCGAGCCACATCCGTTTCCCCTTGCTGGGGTCTTGATTGGGTTTGCATTGACTCTATAAACCAGATTGGAAAGAATTTTAAGTCTTTCTATCCATGAACACAGAATCTCTCTCCATTTATTTAGACCTTTGATTTCTTTTATCGGAGTTTTCCTCTTATGGATATTTTATGTCTATACCTAAGTATTCCATGTTTTTGTTTCCATTGTAAATGGTATTATGTTTTTTATTTCAAATTCCAACTTTTCATTGGTGGTATGTAGGATTGACTTTTGTGTATTAACCTTGTATCCTGCAACCTTGCTATAAGTGTGTTCTAGTTCTGGGAGGGTTTTTTTGTTGTTGATTTTTTGGGATTTTCCACATAGACAATCATATTCCTCCAAACAAAGATTGTTTTGTTTGTTCCTTCCCAATCTATATATCTTTTATTTCCTTTTTTGTCTTACTACATTAGCTATGACTTCCAGTATGATATTTAATAGGAATGGTAAGAGGAGATATCCCTGTCTTATACCTGATCTTAGGGAGAAAACATCCAGTATCTCATTAAGTATGGTGTTAGCTGTAAGTTTTTTTGTAGGTGTTCCTTATCCATTTGAGGAAGTTCCCCTCTAATCCTAGTACTTGGGAATTTTTATCATGAAAGGATGTTGGATTTTGTCAAATATTTTTTCTGCATTTATTGATATGATCATATGATTTTCTGTAGCCTCATGATGTGGTGGATTACAATAACTGATTTTTGAATGTTGACCCAGCCTTGCAAACCTGGATGACATCCCACTTGGTGGTGTGTTATTCTTTTTATACATTTTTGGATTTGATTTGCTGATATTTTGTTGATGATTTTTGCATCAGTTCATGAGCGATATTGGTCTATAATTTTTCCTTCCTGGTATTGTCTTCATTTGATTTTGTTATCCTCTCTACTTCTGTTTTCTGATTGATTGTAGAGAATTGATATATTTCTTCTTTAACTGTTTGTTAGAATTCACCACTGAACCATTTGGGTCTGTTTTGGAAGACTACTAATTTTTGACTCAGTTTATTTATAGATAATAGGTCTGTTCACATTATCTATTTCTCCTTGTGTAAGTTTTGGTAGATTGTGTCTTTCAAGGGAGTGGTCCATTTCATCTAAATGATTGAGTTTGTGGGCATACAGCTATTCATAATTCCTTCTTTAGAACCCTTCTAATCTCTGTGGAATCAGTTGGAACAGCATCTATTTAATTTCAGATACTGGGGCTGGGTATTGAACCTTGTATGTGGGAAGCTGGCACTCAATCACTGAGTCATATTGGCTCTCCTGAGTTGGTTTTTTCATTTGTTTGCTTGTTGTTTTTTCGTTTTTAGGAGGCACCAGGGACTAAACCATGTGGTTCATTTGTTTGCTTGTTGTTTTTTCGTTTTTAGGAGGCACCAGGGACTAAACCATGTGGTTCATTTGTTTGCTTGTTTGTTTTTTTTTTGTTTTTAGGAGGCACCAGGGACCTCCCATATGGGAAGCAGGTGCTCAACTGCTTGAGCCACATCTGCCCCCCTCCCCCCATTTAATTTCTGCTAGTAATTTCTGTTAGTAATTTGTGTCTTGTGGAGGAGAATAGCTTGAAAAGGGTGGAAGTCTAGGTATTTGCTGATATAGTTGGGACTGCAGTTTTTTCTGTGGTGTTTGGTTGGAATGCAGAGAATGATGTCTAAAAGTTTTGTCTTGCTAGGCTGCCCCTTTCCTGGTCCTTTGGTTAGAAAAGCAGGCTTTCGTTGGAACTTTACTTTTGTCTGGGTTTGTTGTCGTTTCCTGTTTTGCTGGCTGCTCTGGCACCCAATCCAGGATATATGAGGTAAAAGAAAACCCGAGGAGCTCACCATAGTGTTGTTCCTCAGGTCTTGCGGTCCGTAGCCGGTCTGGTCTGTCTTCTCTCCACCTTTCAGAGTGTTCCTGTGTTCAATTATATATCTATCCCAGGGTTTCTAAATATGCTTGGCAGGAGGAATAGGTTGAAGTGCATCATTCTGTCTTTCTGCTCCATCCATTCTTTTTGTTTCTTGGTCTTTTCCTTTGAAACATTCCCAAATTACAGAAGGGTGTGACCATATTTTCCCTTGCTTTCTGCATGTGTAAAGTTTCTGCATAGTAACGTGAATTTTGCATTCAAATAATAACTATTTAGCTTTAAATTACTTGAAATTAATTGGAGGGTCTTTTATTCAGTAGGCATGAGATAGGGCCTGTGGAGCTGCATTTCTAACAAATTTCCAGGTAAGGCTGCTGCTGATGATCTGGAATCATACTTTGAAAACATCTGCTCTGCATCACCTGGCCTTTGCTAGTCCCTAATAGCTCAGGCATGCTTCCATCTCTGGGTCTTTGTGCTTGCTCTCTGACTGGACAGGAATGCCAATAATCAAGATAGGCAATGAAGGAAGGGTTAGTCTTAACTCCCTATTGCCTATATAATAAAATACATCTTGAGCAGGCATTCCAAAACTTTCTACAATATAATGCAAGCATGCTTTTCAGATCAAAGCATTTAACTTTCCCCAAGACAAAATATATATTCCATGTAACCATCACTGCTCAATATTCCAGAATAAATACAACCCATTTCTTCTACAACCCTTATGTGGGTGGGAGTGGGTGGAGAAGAGAGATCAGAGCACTGAACAACATTACAGAGAGATGTGCTGTTTAAAGTGCTGGTGATACACATGCAGTATTTCATTCATTTATTCTTTTAATAAAACCTTTGTAGAATGATGCTGTGTGCCATGCATTGTTGGAGGAGCTCTAGATATAGCAGTGAACAAAACAGAAAAAGCTTTTTCCTTTAAGGAGCTTAGGAATAGAGATAATAAATACCTTAATAAATAATTAATAATAACTTAATAAATAAAAGCATGGTGTATGGTAACACCTGCTATGAAGAAAGATATAGCAGGGAGGAAGGGTGGGGAAAGCCTGGTTGCCTGGGGCCGGGAATGTTGGGAAGGGTTTGCTATTTTATATAGGGTGGTCATGGAAGGCCTCACTGATAAGATGGCATTTGGAGGGAGACTTTTTTAAGGGAGGGATTTGGCCATGTAGATATCTAGGGACAAATATCTTGGCAGAGGGTACAGAGATGTATAAGCCCTGAGGCAGGAGTGTACTTGATATGGGTATAGATGGGGAAGAAAAAGTGGCCCAATTTCTGAACCCTGGGGCATTCCAATAAATGCAGCTCAGGGAGATAGGGAGGAGCTACCCGTGAGGTAGGAAGAAAACAAAGGAGGTATGTGCCAAAAGTGGAGGAGGAGGGAGTATTAACTATGTCATATGCTCTTTGCTGAAGGTTAAGTAAGATAAGGACTGAGTATTGGCTACTGGATTTAGCAACAGTGACCCTGACAAGAGCAACTGCATTGATGTGGATAGGGGTGAAAGCTTGGTAGGACTCAAGAGAGAATGGAAAGAGGGGATTTGGAGACAAATATAGACAAATCTTTAGAGTTGTACTTTAAGAGTGAGCAGAGGAAGGGAGGGGAAGGGAGAATATTTTTCTTTAAGATGGGAGAAGTAACAGTACATTTGCTGAAGGGAATGGCTCAATAGAGAGAGAAAATAAAATAATGCAGGAAAGCAGGGAGAATTGCTGCAAGTGAGGCATGCTAGAAAAGGGACCTGAGGGGGGAAAAGGGTGCTGGAGGAAAGCACTAGGGCTATAAGGACAAAACAGTCAGTTCTGTGTAAAACTCCTGCTCACGGGTGCCCATCGTTGCCTGCACCTGACAGCAGAAAGTCCCGAAAACAAGGGAGAAGTCAACCTCCCAAGGCCGAAATACCTGAATACAATAAAAAAGAAACCCACTGGTACTCCCTGCCCTGACCCCCCAGTCAGGCGAGCAGACACTCAGAACCAATGAAAATGTTGTGTTTCCAAATTCTTTTGCATAATCAGAACGAATGAGAATATTTTAAACTCACAAGTCTTCATTTATGTGGAAGAAGGTAGGGGGGCGGGGAAGGCCAGCCTTAAAAAGGCTGCAGCTCCACCCCTGTCTTGGGTGTGTACTTTCTCTTTCTTTCCGTGTACAATCAGCTCTTTACTTGCTTGCTTAAAATATGGCACACCCTTAAATTCTTTTCTGCAACATGGCCAAGAATCTGGTAACCCATCACCAGCAACAGAAGAATATGCTAGGGAAGAAGGGATAGGAGCTAGTGGGTGTGTAGACGGGTTGGCCCTACCTAGGAGGGCACACAGTTTAATCATTTTAACAAGAGGAAAGGCAGAGAATACAGGAACTGACTCGGGTACACAAGCAGTGGGAGTTTGTAAAATATCTCTTTTTACTGCTTCTGTTTCTTCAATGAAATAGGAAACAATGGGAGATAATATTTGGAAACCACATATCTGATAAAGGATTAATATCCAGAATATATAAAGAAATTCTCCAACTAACAACAAAAAGACATACAACCCAATTTTAAAATGGGCAGAAGACTTGAACAGACATTGCTCCAAAGAAGATATACAAATGCCAGAAAGCACATAAAAAGATGCTCAGCATCTTTAGCCATCAGGGAAATGCAAATCAAGACTACAATGAGATACCATTTCTTACCCATTAGAATGGGTAAGAAAAAAATGGAAAAAACAAAACAAAACAGAAAATAGCAAGTGTTGGAGAGGATGCTGAGAAATAGGAACACTCATTCATTGCTGGTGACAATGTAAAATAGTGCTGCTGCTGTGGAAGACAATTTGGCGGTCCTCAGAAAGCTAAGTATAGAACTACCATATATCTTGGCAATCCCACTGCTGGGTATATACCTAAAAGAATTGAATGCAGGGACCTGAACAGATATTTATTTGCATACCAATGTTCATAGTGGCATTATTCACAATTGCCAAAAGATGGAAGTAAGTGTCAATCAACTGATGGATAAACAAAATGTGATGTGTGTGTGTATGTGTGTGTGTATTATTCAGTTGTAAAAAGGAATGAAGTCCTAATACATGAGATAACATGGATGAACCTGGAAGACATCATGTTGAGTGAAATAAGCCAGACACAAAAGGACAAATATTGTATGATCTCACTGTTTTGGATCAATTAGAATAGCAAAATTCAGAGTCAGAATCTAGAATATAGGTTACCAGGGGATGGGGTAGAGCTAGGGGATGGAAAGTTAAGGCTTAAAATGTGCAGGGCTCCTATTTGGAATGATGGAAATGTTTTGGTAATGGATGATGGCGATGGTAGCACAACATTGTGAACACAACAGCACTGACATATATATCTGAATATGATTAAAAGGGGGAAATGTTAGATTATATATCTGATAACAGTAATTTATTTTAAAAAATCCATGGATCTACATTAAACAGTGAACCCTAAGTTGAACCATGGATTTTAATTAATAGTACAATTATTAAAATGTGCTATCAGCAATTGTAACAAATGTTCCACACCAGTGCAAGGTGGTGGTGGCGTGTAATATGGGAATCCTGCATTTTATCCATGATGGTTCTGTAAACCAGCAACTTCTCTAGTAAAGGAAAAAAAATTAGAATGAGTGGACAAAATAGGTCTTTAAAATGCTCAAAATAGTGTTTTAAAATCAAGCTCTTAAGCATGGGTGCTTGTTTTGAAAAACTCCTGTATTGTCATGCTTGAAGTACCTAGTGATTAGGGAGGTACTTACTAGATATTTGTTAATGGAATGATTTGAATTTATGATGAATTATATTGTGGATATTTACCCATATGTAGTAGACTAATCACCTCAAAATTAGAAATCAGTGTTTTATTTATCTCCGTGCCCTACTCTTCTTATACCCTGTATTTTTTTTAATGAGTCTAATGATTGACATGGCAAGGTACTCAAAACCTATTTGTTGAATGAATGAATGAATGAATGAAATAAAAAAGGACCAATAATTGAGAAACTACTGTAGTAGACTAGGTATGAAATAAAGTGGTAATAGTGATGGAGAGGATGGAAATGCCAGGTATGCTACACAATTTCCCATTTAGAAAAGCAGCAAGAACAGGAGGGAAGGTTTGACTGCTAATGAATTGTGTACTGTGTGCTAGACCACACTGGGATTTTCATTCCCATTTTAAAGATGGCAAAACTGAGATTCAGAGAGGTTTAAACAGTCTCTCTCTGCATGGTCATTTGGGAGTAAAGTGGCAGAGTCGGAATAATTTTATACCTATCTGATTCCCAGGAAATACCCTCCTTTCCTTTATCATACAGCGTTAGGAAGAGCCCTCCCTTCCTTTTAAGCCTGTGAATTCTGTCTGCTTTTCTAGTTGGTTTTCAGTGGATTTGAAGTTCAGATAGTTTCTGAATTGAGCAAAGATGTATTTTTGTAGGCTGCTTTACATAAGTGGTCCAAAGTTTAAAGAGTTTGTAGGTGAAGATACAGATTAGGGAGTTTTAATATCAAGATAATAGCTGAAGCTGTAATAGTAGATGAGCCCCTGAAGATAAGTGTTTTAGAGAAATTCTGCTTTTACTGAAATAGACTATGGAATCTTGTCTATAATTTTGTTAAAGTTCAAGGGAATGGTCAGGAACATATATTTTTTTACGGTTCTCAGAATTCAATATGCAAATATCAAATGAGTTCATGATTAGAGGTTTTCAAAATCCTACCTTATTAAACTGTTTTATTATTATTATTATTTTTTTTACTTTTTAGACAAATGCCTTTCATGCATTGTATTTTTCTAGTTTTTCTAACCCATGTATATTTTAGACGTTTATGGACTTTGCTGTTGAATTCTTCAAAGAAGCAGGATTAGGGGAGCAGATATGACTCAAGCAATTAAGCACCTGCTTCCCAGCATGGGAGGTCCCAGGATCAGTCCCCAGTGCCTCCTAAAAACAAAAACAAACAACAAGCAAACAAATAAAAAAAACAACTCAGGGTAGCCGATGTGGCTCAGTGGTTGAGAGCCAGCTTCCCACATACAAAGTCCTGGGTTCAATCCCTGGCCCCGGTACCTCAAAAAAAAAAAAAAAAAAAAAAAAAAAAATATGCTGGATTCTTTTAGAAGATTTGATTTCCTTTCAAGGGATAGAGATAAGACAAGGCTAATAGTGTGGCAGTTGTGGGATATTAGATACATTTATATGAATGTTTACAACAGTTTTATTTTTCTCTGCAGTTATTCTGATTTATAAATCTTATTTCATTGTATTTGAAAACTTAGGTCATAATTTCAAGATGCCAGGGCGTTCAGGTTCAAGTTCTGGTTCAGCTGGTGTCATATCCTTCAGCGGTGTAGAGTCTGCTCTCTCCTCCTTAAAAACCTTCCAGTCCTGTATCAACTCTGGAATGGACACAGCTTCTAGTGTTGCTTTGGATCTTGTGGAAACTCAGAGTAAGTAATATTTAAAATTCTTCTTTTGTGTCTATTTTGAGGTAACACTGTGTGGAAGCATTAGTCTAGGTATGCTAGATACTGCTCAATGTTTGAGTATCCTAGGGACAATCAGTTATTCTCTCTGGGCATCTGTTTTCTCATCTTATTCTATAAGCCCCATGGCATTGTACTGAGGGTGAAGTGAGATTGATTGATTCATTCCATATGTGTTCAAATTGTTATGTTCCACCAGAAACTTACAAAGAAATTAAGGCCCTGACCTCAAGGAGCATACAATCTAATGTATGTGACATTTGTAAACTGTGGTGTATACAAATGCTTTGTGAATAAGTTGTTTTCCAGTACTTTAACTATACTTTGATTACCCAGTAGGCAGACTAAGCTTATACTAGTTGTATTGGCAAAGGAAGGCCTCTAAGAAAATGAGAAAAGTTTAGCTTTGATGAATTTTACCTAAATTTGTCAATCAGAAGATCTAGAAGTTATCTGCTTTCTTTGGATTAGAGTTGTTTTACTTTATACATGGAGGCAGGGGAGCAACATAAGCCATTTTTTGAAAAAGATTTATTTTATTTATTTCTCTCCATAACTCCCCCCTCCACCCCGCCACCGCCATTGTTTGCACTCACTGTCGTTCATTGTGTGCTGTCTGTGTCTGCTTGTCTTCTTCTTTTTTTTTTTTTTTTTTTAGGAAACACCGGGAACCGAATCCAATTGCTTGAACCACCTCCGCTCCCTGCTTGTTGTGCCTCTCATTGTCTCTCCTCTTTGTCTCTTTTTTGTTGCACCAGCTCGCTTTCACCAGGAGGCCCTGGGAAATGAACCCGGGACCTCCCATATGATAGCCAGGAGCCCAGTTGCTTGAGCCACATCTGGTCCCCCCCCATTTTGTTTTAAGATCACTGTTTTTCAGTAGTTTGATTTTGATGTGCCTTGGTGAGGTTTTCTTTGTTTATCCAGGGGGGGTTTGTGAGGTCACAGTTTTTTTAATCTAATTTGGAAATTTTTCCACTAATATTTCTTCAAATACTTTTCCTGTTCCTCTCTTCTCTTCTTCTGGGACTCCAAAATATATATTTGATATTGTCCAATGAGTCAATTCGGTTTAGTTTACTTTTCCCCTAGTCTTTTTTCTCTCTCTGTTTCAGTTTGAATCATTTCTATTGCTGTGTTTTCAAGTTCACTAATCTTGTTTTCTTTAGTATTTAATCTGCTGCTAATTCCATCCAGTGAACTTTCAATTTCAGACATTGTATTTTTCAACTCTAGAAGATATTAAAAAAATTAAATGGAATCTTTTCCTATCTACCAGTTCTCTCCTCATCACATTTATGTTTTCCTCTGCATTCTTTAGCCTATGAAGCTTACTTATATCAGCTGTTTTAACATCCTTGTCTGCTAATTCCATCATCTCTGTCCATTGCTGCTGCTTTACATGGACATTGCATATATTATGTTGTTGAGTGTTTGGATTTTGTTGTCTTTGTTTAAGAGTTTTTAAAGTTTGTTTTGGCAGGCAGCTTGGTAACTTGTGGATTGGGTTGATCTTTCCAGGCTTGTGTTTAAGCTTTGTTAGGGTGGGTCTAGTGTAGCCTTTACTTTTTAGGGCTAGTTTAGTTCTGTTACAAAACATGGCCTTTTTAGAGTTTCTGATGGTTAATTGAGATAACTGTACTTCAGTTGGGTGGAATTTTAATTTCTCCCAGCCCTGTGTGAGTTCTGGGAATTGTTCACTCTATTTCTCCTCAATTGTTCTTTGCTCAGCAGCTTAGTATTCAGCATCAGGGTCCTGGAGCTCTTTCTCTGTGTATCTCCCTCCCAAATGCTCTGTCTTGCAAACTCCAGCTGCCTCAACCTACCCAGTCTCTGTTCAATCCTTCAAGACTGCTCTGCTCTATTTGGGCTCCTCCTCCCTTGTGCAGAAATCCAAAAACTGCCTATAGCCGGAAAGCCAGGGTAATTGTAAGTTTTATCTCACTTATTTCCCTTTTCACAGGGATCACTGTCCTGTGCCTGTTTTCCCACTGTCTGAAGACAGTTATTTCATATATTTTGTCCAGCTTTCTGTTTGTTCATGGTAGAGGGGTAAGTTACATACCAGTTATCATTCATGACTGGCAGCAGAAGTCACCCATAATCTTTTTAGTATGTTACTATCATCACTATTAAATTGTTTTAGTTTCCTAGGGCTGCCATGACAAGTTACCACAAATTGAGTGGCTGGAAACAAACAGAAGTTTATTCTCTCACAGTTCTGGAGGCTAGAAATCTGAAATCAAGGTGTTGGCAGAACTATCCTTCCTTTAAAGGCTCTATAGAACAATTTTTCTTGTCTCTTTCTAGCTTCTGCTGGTTGTCAGCAATCTTTGGCGATCCTTGGCTTGAAGCTGCATTATTCCATTTTCTGCCTCTGTCATCACATGGTGCTTTCCTTGTGTGTCTCTCTGTGTCTTCACGTGACCTTTTATTAGGACACTAGCTATTGGATTTAGAGTCCACCCTAATCCAGTATGACTTCATCTTAACTAATTTTATCTGCAAAAGCTCTGTTTCCAAATAAGGTCACATTCTGAGGTTCTGGTGGACATGAATTTTGGGGAGGCACTACTCATCCTAGTATAGCCACTACAGCTCTGAACCCAGCCCAGCCTGATTTGTGGTATATATCTGGTGATGGTGGCTGTCTAGCCTTACGAGCTTTGATAGGTGGGACTGGATAAAAGTTATAATAAAATCTTAAACTATAAGATATAGCAGCTGGAACACAAATTCTCTGGGGAATTGTATTAGCTTTTTTCCCCACCTATATTCACTTTAAAAGCTCCTGAGTGTCTTATCCACAATACTTTCTTAATTAAAATAAAAAAATATTATTAGTTTGTATGGACAATTAATAACTATAAGCACATCTCAAAGTTTTTTTTTTTTGTTTTTTTTTTTTTTACCGGGAGGTCCCAGAGATCGAACCCAGGTCCCTCCATATGGGAGACGGACGCCCAACCAGTTGAGCCACATCCGACCCCCATCTCAAAGTTTTTAATTTGCCCTATGCTGCTTGCACAGGCATCAGAATAGCTAATAGTTAAGATTGCCAGCTCTGGAGTCAGACTAAGGGAGTTTAAATTCTGGCTCTGTAATTTCTTATTTGTGGGACTCAGGCAGGATGTTAATCTTTCTGTGCCTTATTTAATACATATAAGGCACACACAAAGTGCTCAGTAAATTTTTAGTTTTCTTGCTAGTAGAGTAGATTTGATTTAGGTTGTAATATGAAATCTCTATAGTTCTTTTTTAATAAGTATATTTTGGTGCAAAATATAATATACTTCACAGAATTTGAAAAGAAATGGGGACAAACGGATGTGGCTCAAGCGATTGGGCTCCTGTCTACCATATAGGAAGTCCAGGGTTCGATTCCTGGGGTCTCCTGGTGAAAGGCAAACTGGCCCGAACGGAGGGCTGGCCCATGCGGAGTGCTGGCCCCGCATGAAATGCTGGCGCAGCAAGATGATGCAACAAAAAGAAACACAGAGGAGAGACAATAAGAGACACAGCAGACCAGGGAGCTGAGGTGGCACAAGAGATTGAGCACCTTTCTCCCACTCTGGAAGGTCTCAGGATTGGTTCCCAGTGCCGCCTAAAGAGAAGACAAGCAGACACTGAAGAACACACCGAACAGACAGTGAGCGCAAAAAAACAGGGGTTGGGGGCGGAATAAATAAATCTTTAAAAGGAAAAAAAAAAAGAAATGGGGAGCCAGTGTAGCTCAGTGGTTGAGCGCCAGCTTCCCACATAGAAGGTCCTGGGTTCAATCCCCAGCCCCATTATCCCCCCCCCAAAAAAAACTAAGCATCTAAAGTGGGACTCAGCAAAGTTTTTCTCCTAATAAATAAATATTAATAAATAAAGTAAACATTTTCAGCATTGTGGGTCACAGTCTCTGTTGTACCTACTCAACCATGCTCTTTATTGTACAAGCAGCTATAGTCAGTTCATACATGAATGGACTGTGTTCCAATAAAATTTTATTTATAAAAACAGGCAGCATGTAGGGTTTGGCCCACTGGTTATAGTTTGCCAACCTCTGCTTTAAAGCCATAGGCAGGCATTAAATATTTGCTAAAATTACTTATTTTGATTATTTGAATTCATTTTGCAATAAATGATGATTTTAAATTTATCAAAGAGAACTGATTTGAGCAAGTTGTGTGAAAGAAAAAGTGAATAAAAGAACTTGAACAAATACAGAGCCTGGAATACTTATAAACTCAACTTAATATACATATACATACACATACACATTTTTTATATATTTATATTTATTTTTAAAGAAGCTTTAGATTACATAAATTTTACATAAAAAGTATAGGGGATTCCCCTATGCCGCCCTCCCTCCCCTCCCACACTTTCCCATATTAACAACATCCTTCATTAGTGTGGTATATTTGTTACAATTGATGAACACATATTGAAACATTGTATTAACCAAGGACTATAGTCTATATTATAGTTTACACTTTGCCCCGCACAATTTTATAGGTTTTGACAAAATGTATAATGGCCTGTATCCATCATTGCAGTGTCATGCAGGACAATTCCAGTGTCCCAAAAATGTCCCCATGTTGTACCTATTCTTCCCTCTCTTTCCCCTTAGAACCTCTGGTAGCCACTGCCTTTATATCAATGATACTAGTTTTTCCATTGCTAGAATAATAATAAGCCTATGTTAGTCTGTAGTTGTTTTCCCCGGTTATGTTTGTTCATTCCTCAATCTTGAGGATTTGGGGGATGGTGATGCGCACCCTGTCTCTGATTGAGAGGGGGCTTAGATCCTATGGGCAGATGGATTGGACTGTCTTGCGTACAGTTGCAGACATTCTACGCTTCCTGGGATGGGCGTTGTCATCCTTTTGTTAGTTGTCCTGGTGAGTAGGTCACACACACATATTTTAACTAATATCGGGAGTCAAAACAACAAGGTAGTCAACAATTTACCCAGTGACTATTCTGGTTATAATTCAGTTCTAGATTTTAAAGGGTATGCAAACAAGTATTAAGTAGTTCTTCCTTTATCAGAGCTTATGATCCCAATGGGAAGATAAAACACTGAAAATATTCGAACAATGGAAAACAGAAAAGATGTTACAAGACTGTAAATAATACCACCACCAATCTCATCAGAAAAGTAAACTCTCAAACTTGAAATGGTAGACACAAATTTTTGAAAATTTCTAATTTTTTCTTTGAAGTTCTATTTTTTCATCGACAACAAATACTTTTAGTTGTTTTCTTTTAAGTGACAGGCTCGTTATTCATTTTCAAGGCAATGCCTGCCAGATACCCAAGTCTGAATAGCCATAGTTTGTCTGTGTGTCATTTTTTCAATTGAAAAGGGTGTTTCATGAAAAAGCACCTTGTTTAGCTTGCTATTCAAACAATCGTACAAAGCTTTTCCTGGAGGGGACCATCATTGTTTGGTATGCAGAAGTGTTTTATGCATACATACCATTTTATCCCACAGAAAATAAACATATACTCAATGATTGAGATTTAATAAAATTAATAAATTGTACTGCTTCATCAAGGACATTTACTGCACAGCAGTAAAGAATATAGTGACTTAGACTAGTCAGATTGATGTCATTGCTTGGGTTGGTCTTAAGGCACCAGCATTTTTTTCCCATCATTGTTTTTGCACCAGCAGTCCAAATATTCAACACAAAGAATAAAACAAATAACACTTTACAATTATGACAAAAATAGTTTTGATCCCATGGCCCCTTGAAAGGGTCTTGGGGTCCATACTCTTCAAACCACTGGATCATGAAACTGATTTTGAGTGCTTATGAGTAGGAGGTAGACATGTGAAATTTCCTGCAGAGAGAAAGCCTAGAATCACCTTCACTGGGGTCATTGGAGCTTATTAGGAGAACAGTTTTAATATGACCGGAGTGAGGAATTGTACAAGGAAAAGCATGTGGTATTTAAGGAAATTTGACAAGAACTCAGCCTCTTAACAGTAGATGAAAGACTGGTAGAAGACAGAGCCAGTATCACTGCTTAAGTGCAAAGACTTTGAATCAGCCTGATGTGGGCTCCATCCTAGCTCTATTCTTAGTTCTGTGACTTTGAGCAGGTTACCTAAGTTCTTTGAATGACTAATTCCTTATCTGTGAAATAGAGGTAATAATGCCCACTTCATGAGGCTGTTGGGATTAAATGAGATATGTACACATGCAAAGTGCTTTTTGCACAGTGTTTATTCAATAGCTATCATAAATGATAGCCAGCAATTAGTAAATTTAAGGTCCAGAGCTTAGAAAAAGGGCCTGTGAACCTGAAGGAGGTGGGGAGGTGGAGAAGTGGGGGTCGGGGATGGGACAAAGATAAATGATACATTTGGAGTTTGGTTTAAGGCTTTAAGTTTGAGCCCAACTAAGCCACTAATACATAAAACACTGTAGCCAGAACTACAAAGATGAGTAAAAGTCTCTTCCTTCAAGTTGTTTCCAATCTACCTGGGAAGTAATAACTCACAATTATTTGGTCATTAAGTGAACATTAATTGAGTGCCTATAATGTGATGCTTTGTTAGAGGTTTGAATCTTATCTATGGATGTTTTAAAGTAAAGGAGGAATGTGGTAAGGACCCAGAAAGATAACCTTCATGGCAAAACTGAGGATGCTATGGAGGAAGGAGAGACCTCAAGTGGTGAATTAGGAGATTCTTAGAGTAGCCCAGGGGAAAGAATGACTTCAACTAAGGTATTATGGTTGAAATGAAGGGGATTTGATTTGTGTGCTTTCTATTTTATATTGTACCCACATTGTAATATAGTCAGGATAGTGTGATAGTAAGAGAGCAGGACTCTGGATACAGAATGCCTGAGTTCATATTCCGGCCCCATCATTTATTGTCTTGGTGACCTTGAGGAAGTTGTTTAACCTGTATTGGCCTGAGGTTTATCATCTGTTTAAAAGACATTTTTGTGGGGATTAAATGAATTAATATTTACAAAGTAAGTTAGAAATTTACAAAGTAAATTAGTGCTGTACTTGGCACTTAGTAAGTACTTGGAAATGTTAGCTGTTGTTACTTTAGCAATTTGGTTTGCATTTGCCTTGTCTATTTGTTTTGGACAACAGTGACTGGACTGGCAGAAGTTAAGGTGCAGAAGACCAAGTAGGAAAATCCATGAATGATCTTCAGAGCAGAAATATTCCCCTTTGCCCTTCCCTTACAGATTGGGAAGAATTTTTGTTGAATTTTTGGTTGCCCAAATTCATTACAAATTAAAATGAGCTTTGATAAAATGGATGGTAGTGATCAATTAGATATCATATTCTTACTTTTCACTGCAGTTCTCTTTTTCACTATATTATTAAATTATTGGTAAAGGGGATTCTTGCCCCCAAGAATTTGAGAAGTAGTGATGTGTTTTGTATTGTTTTGTTTCCTGTTGGTTGCATATTCCTATACCAGGTGGTCATCCCTATTCAACTTTCTAGTATATTTGAAATCATCACCTTTGCCAGTGTCATGTTAGAGCATATGGTATCTAGGCGATTAGACTTTCACTACTTCTAATAATACTTTATTTGGTCTAATTTGGAAGTCAAATGTGTTACATTAGGACATTTTTCAGATTTTTAAATGTATTATATACTCTCTGCTTTCTTAAGCAGAATGTACTGACCTAATTTACCAGAAGCAATTGAAAATTGAATTTTAAGTCCTTTCATTTTAGTTAAGTAAATTTGGAGGAATGGCCTTCCCCCCAAAATGTTAATGCACCTCAGGGTTGTGTCCTGTCTTCTCACTCTGTGCCAGGGCATGTCTGTGATGGGCTTCAGAGGCTGGGTTAATGTTCTGCAATCCTATGTAAAATACGCATTCATATGCTTATGGGGCGAGGATTGAAAGTTTTCGTCAGATTCTCTCTAAATATTTGTGAGGAACAATTAGAAGGACAAAAGGATACATTTTAAACTGCCCAAGGGACCAGTAAATGAGAGAATTTCCTTGGAGGACTTCTGGGTTTTTTCTGTATAATTGCTCTTCTTCCTGGAAGAACAGAACAGAAAGGCTTCATTTATTATGGTCAGGCAGTTTAATTGGATGTGTGTTAAGTGGTATCAAGATATGACAATGACCGTCATCATTATGCTAACGATAACAGCTGAATGTATCACACACTTAGTGTGTGCTAGACACTGTGATATTTTTACATATAATATCTCATTTTGATCCTCACAGTAATCTTTTGAAGCATGGACTATTGTTATCCCTATTTTCATGCATGAGGAGTATGAGGCTTAGCAAATGTAAATACTTTATTAAGGTCAGAAAGTTAGTAAGTGGTGGAGTAGGCAGGCATTTGAGTACAAGCAATCTGACTCCATAGATTCTGCCCTTTAAGCTTTATTGGAAATTGGTTCTGCCAGTTTAATGACATTTGCAGTCAAATAACATTGATACACTGTTTAGCGGTACTTGTCTCTGAAAATTTGGATTATTTTGTTGAGAGTAATATCTGAGTTTTCATTTTTTTTTGGAATACTGAAATGAGGTGGCATGCATATTCCTTTTCCTCATTACCCTCTCCTTTCTCATCAGCAGTATTCATCACGTTCCTATTGATCTCCACTAATATCTTGATGCTGAAAGGAACCTAAGTGGTTAGGTCATCCCTAATGCTTTTGCCCACTGGTTCTTGCATCTGGGAACAGGGAGCTTTTCACCATCATTGAGGTTCATTGGACTCTAGGGTTGGGGAGAGGAGAGGGGTGAAGGAGTGGCAGGGTCGTGTGACAAGAGCCCTCCTCAAAATTTAATAGAACTCTCCTTCCCTACTGGTTGTGAACCAAAATGAGTGGGTTCCCTGTTATTAGGATTAAATCTAATGAAATTTAGATTTGATTTCAGATTGTATGCTTATTAAGTTACTTACAAAAATGGCATTTTGAAAATCTGAGGATAAGTTTTTTGTCTGGCATCTTTAGGTCCTTGGAATTTAGAATTGCTCAACTCCCTCATTCTATCCTCCTAGCATCTTATTAGCACTCTAAAGGAGTCCCTTGCTTTGTTTTTCTCCCTACTAATTACACCTACCTTACTTTCTAATATACTATATAGTTTATTTCTTTTGTTGATTGTCTTTCTTCTGCCCTGAATGTAAGTTCTATGACAGCAGCAATTTTTGTCAGGTATTGCCATCATCTACCCCAGCCCCAGCCCCACTGCCTGCATTAGTACCTAGTACATTAGCACCTGGTACGTAGTAAGCACTCAGTAAATAAATTGATGTGTTTAAAACCTCACAGGGAAGTTACTATAAAGCATTTCCTCTAATTGTTGTCTTAACCATCGATATTAATATATTGTTACCTGCCATATTAGAGTGTTTATGGCTGTGTGCACCAGCGGTCAGACTGTGGATGTAAAAATACTATAGCCCTTGATCATAGACAGATAGATAGATTGATTGATTGATTTACTTCGTGCTTGTAACTCTTTAATTATAAATAGAGGAGGATTAAAGTCAGGATTCTTTTTTTCCCCCAAAGGAGGACAGTGTATCAAGCTGAATGGAAATATCTAAATGCATAATGGAATTTCTCGTACTGAATCTCAGTTTTTTTACATTGCTCTGTCAGGTAACCAACTTTTCATCTACTTGAGTAGAAAACAAACCATTTGGGAAGACTTTATCAGACCTGCTTTTCCCCTTGATTACTTTTTCTAATAGTTGCTCAGAGCAGATACATACGGTGAACTTTTGATACGGTGAACTTTTGATGGTAGCTATTACCATTAAAATCACCAGTATCTACCTCTTGGCTTTTCATGTGTTCCCGGTTGAATCCTTCTCCCCCTTGAGATACAGGTGACATGCCATATTCTGATGTCCTGATGCCTGTTACTGCTTTTCCTTTGTTCCATGTAGCTTTTTGCATTTACATTGTATTTTGTTTTGTTAATGTGTCTGGTCTTCCCTCTGGACTGGGTTTCCTGGGGGCAAAGACCTCAGGGTGCTCATCTGAACTCTTCCCATACACATTAGGATGTCATTTTTTGAACTTATGTTCTCAGGTGGTGCTGAATCCATATATAAATGTGTTAGTGAATGGCTTCTATGACTGTTCCCTAAATTCAAATGTTTGGATTCAAAATGTAAACATTTTTTAAAAAGAAAAGTTTGCTTTCCAAAATTAGAAATTAAGCACTTTTATTAATTTATGAGCCTAATTTTTTAGACTTTGCACTTCATTTTTTGGGGGTTTAAGCTAGTGGTTCTCTAACTGGAGCATGTGTCAGAATCACTTGGCAGGCTTGTTAAAGTTCAGATCATTGGGCCCTACCGCCAAGAGTTTCAGTAAGTCTGGGATGAGTTAAAAAAACTTGTATTTCTAACAAATTTCCAGGTGACAATGATGATATTGGTTCAGGGACCATACTTTTCTAACAAATTTCCAGGTGTTACAAATGCTACTGGTTCAGAAACCAAACTTTAAGAACTCTGGTCTAGTCATGGGTTATTTCCCATTTGATAGGAAATTTAGGCCACTAGGTGGCACCATAACACTTCTTCTGAGGTTGCCATTGGTCTTATTTTATTGACCAGTGTTTGTTGATTGCAGAATACAGGATTGTGTAAATAAGCTACAGGCACTAAATTATTGGAATTTAGTAACTTAGAGCCTAACTTATTCCATATATATGAAAAGTAAAAATGTGTTGCCTCTATCAGACCAGAGATACTACAGGACTATTAAGATGACAACGTTTTAAGGTCAACTCTTCCTGTAATGAAGAATATACCTCTCATTTCCCTTGGCTTTGTTTTCAGTTTCCTTTACCAGTGGTAGATGCAGGCCCTGTAGCAAACTAGAAATATACAATTTTTTACAAATCATAAGTAAAAATAATGTTTATCATTCTAAGTTAATGAATCTGATTTTGTTGTTGAGCCAATTGTGTTTGTGCAGGCAGCTTTGGAATGTTAAAAAGTGTGAAATGTGCTTTCCTTTCTTACTGGCTTCCTTAGTCAGAAAGTTGAGTTGTTTCCTTTTTCAGAGCTATTGAGAGGAAAGCTTTGGCTGCTGGTTGCCTCACCTCACCTCATGTTACTGTGGAGTCTCACTCCATAAATTTCCAATCATTCCAACACCTCCAGATTTTCTTTCTTCCACTGACTGCAACAACCTGAATGTTGGCATGGTTTCTCCACATGATGGAATGTGTGGAAATAATTGCTTGCTGTGTTCTCCTGTTAGCTAAGCTCTCCTATACACATTAGGAAGTCATTTTTTGAAATAGTAAATGAGTCACATTTTAGTTTTTAAAACAGAGTATAGATAGTATCTGAACACTGGGCTTTCCTAAACTCTTGAGAATGATCTTTCTGTTGATTCCTGATTTTTATCTTTGGGGTAGAAGCATGGGTTAGGTTTTGATGACCTATCAGGGAGTGAAAATGACCACCATAGAAAAATCACGATTGGAGTAACTCAGATTAAAAAATTAGACTAGCTCTTTATTGTGTATCTTTGATCATTGGAAGGAATTAAGACCAGTTTGATGCTAAGCAATGGCATGTCTTGCATTAGACAGAAAGGAGTTTTTATTAGGTTCTTGAATAACATAGTTGACGACAATTTGATTATTCTAGGACAGATTATTTTATTATCTACACCTATTCTTTCTCAAATGAAATTATATATTTGACATATAAATGCAAGGTAGTGTTTATATATAGCAGTAAAGTCCAATAAAAATATAATGTGAGCCACATGTTATTTAAAATTTTCTAGTACCCTCATTACAAAAGGTAAGAAAAAAAATAAATGAAATTAATTTTAGTAATATTTAATTTAACCCAATGTATCTAAAATATTATTTCAACATGTAATCAAATAAAAATTATTAGTGAGATATTTTATTCTTTTTTTGTCTAAATTCAAAATTTTCCAAAGCATTTCTATCTCAATTGGCCACATTTCATATGCTTAAAAGTCACATGTGGCAAATGGCTACTATATTAGACAGTAGCAGGTATATAGGATAGTATACTTTTTAGTACTATCAGAGGAGGGCAAGATATTGTAAGGGTAGTTAAGTCAATTAGTTTTGCAACTTTGCAATTTTGGTGTCAATTCAAATCGAACCAGGTAGTAAAACAAGATAATATTATCTATTGGTTTATTTTGTACTTGTCATTCCTCTACCATTGGTGTGGTCAGTATTTTAGTTTTTTTCCAAAATTGTTTAGCTTAAAATTATTTACTTCTGGGGTTGTGTTAATATTTGCTTCTATTTGAAAGTTAATATGCTAATTTGATATATAAATATGCTTTTATATTTTGTAGATGATGTGGTAAATTATGGTATTGGACAAGCCAGAGAGGTTAAGCCTCCTAATGTTAGCAGCCATAATACAGTAGTTGCTGTAAACAGTTAGGCCTGTCAGCAACTGACCTTGGGAATGCTAATGTGCTTGTCCCTGGGTGCTGCTTCAGGCACTTGTTTTCTCTCTGTGGGTGGAAGTTAGGAAGCCAATTTGGAGAACAAGAGGCACTTGAGGCAAGCTCCAGATGTGCTTCTTGCCGTCACATTAGCTTGTGATCAAGTTGCATGTGGCATGTTCCTTGCATAAGTATCTATGAAGGCCTTGTAGAAACAGATGCTTACACCTAGACCAGAGTTGAGAGGGACCTTCTTTTAACTTTGGGCCGGCCCTCCCCCACCTTCATTGTAGCACTCACCTGCTGTAATGATATTTGACTAAACAATGATACACACTTAGTCATTTTCATTACTCTCATTATATTCCTTAAGCTTATCGAAAGAGAACATGGAATGTATATTTTACCCCCTTTGGTTTTGTATCTGTTACTACTATTGTAATGTGAGATCCAGAAGAAGGAGCTGAATAAGCGAGGAGAAAGAAATGTTAGTTGGAAAAGTTATACAAGGTGAGAAGTTACAGGCAGTGTTCAGTAGATGAAGGAGGGGGAGAGAGAACATTTACAAGACCCAGAGTTAACTGTCTCTCAAAACTGGTGGTGGTAGCAACAGTGGTAGCTTTTACCCCAAGATAATGCTTTAGGCTTCATTTTCTTTGGGGCAGTGCTTAGGTGGAGTACTTTTCTCCCATTACTGTTACAGTACTGATTCAAAAAAACTTTTGAGTTTGGTTATTTTTCACTCTTCTTAGGTAATTTTACCACTTCATGGGAAGCGGCTGTGGCTCAATCAGTAGGGCTCCCGTTTACCATATGGGAGGCCCGGGGTTCGGTTCCTGGGGCCTCCTGGTGAAGGCAAGCCCGCCCGCACGGCGTGGTTAGCTGACCCAGCGAGCACAAGCAGCAAGGGGGGGATAAATGAATAAATAAAAATAAAATCTTTAAAAAAAAAACAAAAAAACAACCACTTAATTTTGATCTATCACCAATTACTTATTGGTCCATGCTTCAAAGAACTAATTTAGTTAGCAGATAAGGAGAACTACATGGTAGTAATGGTATGTTCCAAATGAGATTATGAGTCTATTTTTCTCCTTCAAGAATTAAGAGTATCTGAGTGGGGAGTATGTTGGAGTTCTCTCTGTGGGGTTTGTATTATATTTGCAACTGTCCTGCAAATTTGGAATTATTTCAAAACAAAAAGTTTCAAAGGAAAAAAAGCCTATTTTGAAAATACAAAAAAGCACGGCCTTGGACAGTCCCATTCTCTTTGCATTCCTGTAGTATCAACCTCATTCTCTTGGAGGCAATATGGATATATGTCTTGCAAAGTAGGGGAAGAATCATATTGAAGCAAGTGATAAAAAAAGAAAAATAGAGAAAATTATTGCATGATAGTTCACTGTACCTGTTTAAAATCCAAGGTATGGAAAATCAGAGGAATTCACACAAAGAATATCTCCAACTATAGCCTTTTTATTTTGGGAGAACAGAATCAGACCCATTAGGTTTCCAGTGGGCAGCTCCTCATAAATCTTACATTAAGTCAGCAATTCTGGTTAGCATGGTAATTCAGAAATGAGTAATGAATAAAGCTTGTCCACATTCTGGGGAAGAAAAAAAAGAAGTGAATGACTTTTTACATATTCTGACCCAACAGCCTGATTTTATATACAGCTGGCACATGTATTTTGTAGACAGTAGGCACCCTAATAATAGCAAAGATACAGTGCTTGCTTTGTGCCTGGCATGTTCTAAATGCGTTATGTGTATCCACTTATTTAATTCTTACAACAAAGCTAATAATTATTATTATTTTACATATAAGTAAACTGAGCATTGTTGATCAAGGACCGTAAACCATATCTCTGAAGGAGTTATTTTATCATAATAATCTATTTCATATTTGAAACAGACATTTTAACTACCTACTTCTTGTATATTCTCAACCCATTCTCCTTGTTTAGTGACTTTCCCTTCCCAATTGCAGTAAGTTCTGAGATATATCCTCTTTATCTACTCAGTTTTGACCTAGGCCTGTGCTCTCTCACCATTATGTCTGTGAAGATGAGAGTACCTCATAAAAACAATTTGAGAGTCCATTCTATGCTAATTCTTATTAATGACTTATAAGGTTCCCTTCAGTTAAAAAAAAAAAATAAAGCTTTTACTGGGACTATATATAAATATTGATTACCATGAATTGTAATCATGTTTGATAATTCCTGTAGCCGTAAACTTAGAACTTTTGTCAAAAGCATCTGACATTAAAAGATGGAAACAACCCAAGTGTCCATCAGCTAATGAATGGATAAACAAAATGTGGTATATACACACAATGGGATACTATGCTGCTGTAAGAAGAAATGAAATTGGGATACATATGATAACATGGATTAACCTTGAAGACATTATATTAAGTGAAATAAGCCAGACACAAAAGGACAAATAGTGTATGGTCTCACTAATACGAACTAAATATGAAGAATAAACACATGGTGTTAAAACCTAGAATATAGTTTATTAGGAGGTAAGAGGAGGGCTGAGAAGGTATACTGATGCTTAATGTATGTAGAAGTTTTAATTAACTTGATTGTAAAAGTATGGAAATGGATACAGTTGATAGTAACACATTATAGTGAGTAGAACTAACAACTGGTTTATAAATGAGATTGTGGCTGAAAAGGGTAGTCTAGGGATGTAAATGTCAGTTGAAAAAAGCTGGAGAATAATCTAGGGACTGAATAACATAGAGAATAATCTAGGGACTGAATAACATAGTGAACTGTGGTTAATAATACAAATACAAGAATGCCCTTCTCTGAACTAGAACAAATGTACATCACTTTTGCAGGGTGGTAAGAATGTGGAGAAGCATGGGAAAAATACAATTAATATAACCTGTGGACTATTGTCAACAGCAATATTGTAATATTCTTGCATCAATGTCAAAGAAGTATTGTGTTATAATAGGGAGGTATGGAAAAGATATACCAAATGTAAGCTACAGACCATAGTTAGTGGTAACAGTCTGATGATACCATCTCATAATCTATAACAAATGTTCCATAACAATGTAGTATGTTTGTGGAGGGGTGTTGTATGGGAATTCCACACGTGTGCATGATTGTTTTATAAGTTCACAACCTTTCTAGTAAAATATTTTTTGAAACCTGGCATTTATTCTCTTAAAAGTATTGTTTAAACTCATGGAATTAATAATTAGAATATAGGTCACCAGAAAATAGAAGTGGGGTAGAGAATGGTAAGCTAAGGGTTAATTGGTAAAAAGGTTGTTTGTAAATCTTTGGAAATGAATAGAAATGGTTAAAGCATATCGTGGTGTTTGTAACTAGCAGTACTATTTTATGGGCATGACTTTTCCGGTTGAAAGGGAAAGTCTAAGGTCATGTATATTAGTAGAAGGAAAGCTAAAAACTGTAACATGGGACTCTAAAAGATAGTAAAACCTCATGTAAAACAATATGGGTGTTATTGCATATATGAGACTGTTTTTACAAAATATAAATGCAAATATACTAAAGAGAAGGAAAAAGATTTGCAAGTATGTATGGCAGGGGAAGCATAGAGAGATTGAGAGGTGATGAGTTTTAGTTGTTTGTTGTTTATCATTATTATTATTGTAATAATGAAAGTGCTGTAAGAATGATTGAAGTGATGAATGCACAAATATGTGATTACACCAGATACCATTGATTGTACACTTTGGATGGATTTATGCTTTATTAATATGTATCAATAAAATTGATTTGTTTAAAAAAATGGTACCTATTAATTTCTGCACTCATTTTAAATTGTTGAGCATAGTTTATAAGAGTGTTCAAGATCTCACCAGCCACATCCCTTGAAATTCCACAAATATATGCTCTGTCAAGCCTTCTTGCCATTGCTCACATGGCTTCTCCCTGGAATGCCCTGACCCTTCTGACTGCTTAGAGGACACCTATTCATCTTTTAAGGACAGGTTTGCGTGTCATCTTTTTTTCTGCAGACATTCTTCTCCCGCCCAGATCCAACTGATCTCTTATTTGGTTCCTCTGTGTTTGCTATACATTCATCCATCAAATAAATAGAGCACTTGATTGAATTCAATTGTTATAAGTCTACATTGCTACCACTAGATACAGGGGTTTGAAAAGTCCAGTTAAATAGTATCCTCTTTCCCAACCAAGTTTTGGCTTTTTATTCCATACAGTCTCTGTTGCAGCTACTTATCTCTGCTACTGTAGCTCAAACAATATGTGTTGTAACCATAAACAGTACATAAATGAATGGGTGTGATTTGGCCAGCAGTGGGCTGCACTTTCCTGAACCCTGATCTAGATGAAAGTCCTCATAGCCTAGTCATTCTGTGATACTCTATTTTCATATATATAAGACTAAGAATGGGTTGAAATTTTACAAATCAAAATATAGAGTAAGAGCTACAAAGAGATTATGGAAAAGATATCAGAAATGGTTCTTGCAAATAACCTTTTTAAAGACTAGCCAATTCATTAAATAATTGGGGGGAAAAAAACATGAAATGAGCCTTGACAAATTCTATATGATAGATGAATGAAAAACCTTACTTGTAAAGTTCTTGTAAAGTCAGGTACATCCATATTGAAGTTTGTGTGCTTAACTATTTTTTAATTTCCTCTTTTTCAGAAGCCTCTTATATTTTATGAAGTTATTTATTCAATTTCACCAATATCTACTATCTATTATCTGACATGCACTATGTTAGAACTATAAAAGATAGCCTCAACAAATTTATGGATACTTTCACAGATATTTTCTTTCTTAACAATTCTGTAAAAATGTAGTAGACTTTTGACAGATGAAAGAGATGCTTGAAAGAGTTAAGTGACTTGCCTAAACTCACAAAGTTTATTATGACTGGGACGGTTCTTAAGTCATGACAGGTTCTGCTATGCAAAACTACACGTTTACACACACACACACACACACACATACTACTCTTATGTGCATTAACATTTCCTCTGCCAGTTATTATTGTTTTTATATGTATAGCTATTAAGTTTAGTTCATTGACTAAAGAATCCCTCATTATGGGATGAAATTTTGCTATGATGAAATTTATTTTGTGCTTATCACCTTAAATTCACCATTATGGGATTTTTCTTATGATAACCTAGTTTTCTTTGTCATACCTCCCAGTTTATCACTCCCTCTCAACTCCATTAGCTTTATTATTCTTAGATGAAGTCCAGTTTATCTATTTTTTCTTTGGGTGCTTTTGCTTTTGATGTCATATCTGAGATACCATTGCCAAATCTGAGGTCATGCAGATTTACCCCCTGTATTTTCTTCTAATAGTTCTATAGTTTCAGCACTTACATTTAGGTCTTTGATCCATTTTTGAGTTCATTTTTGTATGTGGTTTGAGGTAAGGATCCAACTTTGTTTGCTTGTAGCTGTCCAGTTGTCCCACAACTGTTTGTTGAAAATACTGTTCTGTTCTTTACCTATCAAATGGACTTGGTAGGTAAAGAACAGTATTGTCAAAAATCAGTTCACCATAACTACATGGGTTTATTTCTGGACTCTAAATTCTATTTTATTGGTCCATATGTCTATCCTTGTGCCTATACCACAAAAACACTGTTTTCATTACTGTTGCTTTGTAGCAAGTTTTGGAATTGGGAACTTGTGAGTCCTCTAACTTTGTTCTTTTCCAAGGTTATTTTGGATTTTCGTCTCCCTTGCAATTCCATATGAATTTAGGATTAGCTTGTCAATTTCCACAAAGAAACCACTTGGCTTCTGATAGAAATTATATTGAAATCTGTAGATCACTTTGGGGACTATTGCCTTCTTGTTCCAACCCAGCTCCTGGAGAGCATGGGTCCTGGCAGCTGCAAGACCAAAGAACGCACCTGGCATGGAATCAGACATAAGCTTTATTTATTGGGACTACAGACAGGAGAGATTCTCTGGTGGCAGCAGGCCAGATAATAGAACTAGCATTCCGCAAAGAGGCAGGAAAATGAGGGGCAATATACAGGGTCTCAGAACAAAGACATTTTATAACAGAGTTTCTGCTAGGGTCACATGAAGCACATGCATAGAGTCTGGTGATGTTATTGTAGAAAGAAGTGTATAACCTGGAGAAAATTACAGTCTGTAATACCATTTGTACAATATGCAACCCCACTGAACTCGCTAATTAAGTTCTAATAGTTCTTAGTGGATTTCTTACTATTTTTTTAATATGAAAGACTATGTCATTTGCAAATAGACTTATTGTTTCTTCCTTTCCACGTATATTATAGCTATTTGTGTGTATTTTATACCTCTGACAGACAGCAGGATTCAGGTCTGCTTTATCTTTGTGTACATAGACAATTATGGATGGATGGAGAGAGGGAGGGATGGATGGACAGAAGGAAAGCCGGAAGGATAGAAAGAATATATCTATATGTTTTTTAAATTAAAATCCTTACAAAAGATGTATTTATATGCTTGAAAAATTAATTTGATGCTCTGTGCACAGATAAATGTATTGTGCTGTATAGCTAATATGGTTGTATCCTTGTCCAAGGATGACACTTGGTGTATAATTCTACCTAAATGGCCTTTGAAGTCTTGGTATTGTCCTACAAGTAAACCTTTGGTCAAAAATACTCTCAAAGTGCCACTTTCGTGCTCAGTCATGTTTATTAGTATTGTTTGGGGTTTGGTTTCTTTTTCTTCTTTTTCCTGAGTGCGGGCTGGTGAAAGGGGAGCTGGCCTGTCCTGCTGACCTTCACTTGTCATTGGAGTGGACAAGGCTTTCTAGCACCCTGTTGAGGCGGATGTTGAACAGTCTGGCTTGGTTCTCCAGATGCTCCAGCTTCTCTTCTGTGCTGGGGCTGCTGGGGCTGCTGTGCCATAGGTCCAGTTATGAAGTGAAGAGCCACCACGAAGCACAGGGTCAGCACGGTATTCTCAGGCTTGCCCTCGTACTTGTGCAGGAGGTACATGCAGGACACGGAGAGCAGGATGGACCCGCACGACCCAGAAGTGGCCGAACACCAGTTGCGTGATGCTGAAGGCAAAGCCCAGCATCAGAGACAAGAACCAGTAAGTCAGTAGGACAACAGCGACCAGTAAGAGGGCCAGGCTGTTGGACACCGAGATAGGGCTGAAATACTGGGACATGTTTGAGACATCAAGTCCAAAAGCTCCATCCAAACTTTCCACAATGTTTCCACGAACATATCCATTCCCAGCACGAATCTCAGTCAGCCTGGTGAAAAACTTCTGTGCAACATGCATGTTGTCCCTGCCGAACAGACTGCTGACACTTGGCGAGAAGGTTCTGACTGTGCGGCGGTAGCTGTTTTCTATGTCCCCGACGCCTGCCTTCCTGGGACCAGCCCCAGCATCAGCAGCCTGGGTGCCGCGAGCACAGTCCCCCCTCCCCCAAGACGCGCGCACTGATGGGATGCCTCGGTGTGGGACCAGGGCCACACGCAGGTACATAGTGGGCTGCACTGAGGACCGTGCCCACCACTCCCATATTTATTGAAGTAGCTCATTCATACACGAACATACATAAACTGTAAGTGTTCTTGTGAACTTACAAAACAAACATGCATAACATCGTACAGGGCTCCCACACATCACTCTCCCACAAACACCCTGCGTTGTTGTGAAACATTTGTTAAATTATGAAAGAACATCGTCAAAGTATTACTACTAACTATAGTCCGTATCTTACTCCCCTATACATTTTTTTAAGGATTTATTTATTTATTTACTTTTATCCATCTTCCCACCTCCCAGTTTCTGCTGTTTTTGTGTCTATTTGATGAGCAACTCTCTATGTCCGTTTCCTACCCCCTCTTATCTTTCTCCTCCTGTCTTCACTGGGTTCGATCCTCGGAACCTCCGATGTGGGAGAGAGGCATCCTACCACCTGCGCCACCTTAGTTCCTGATTTTTCAACACATCTCATTTGCTCTCCCCTGTGTCACTCTCCTGTTATGTCATCATCTTGCTGCATGGCTCGCAGGGCCTGACGGTGCACCCGCACATGGGGCCTGGGGGGCACACCAACTTGTGGGGCCTGACGGTGCACCCACATGCAGGGCCTGGGGGGCTCACCCACTTGCGGGGCCTGGCTGCATACCCACATACAGGGCCTGGGGGACTCCTCTGCTCGCAGGGCCTGGTGGTGCACACGCATGTGGGGCCTGATGGCACATCCACTCGTGGGGCCTGGTGGCCAACACACCTTCTATATTTTAGTTTTTTTTTTTCATTTTTACTGGGAGGTCTCGGGGATCCACCCCAGGTACCTCCATATGGGAGATGGATGCCCAACCATCTGAGCCACATCCGTCCCCTTGCTATATCTCTTAAGGTTGACCAAAGATACCTAGAGTTATAGTCTTTTCCCATATAGGATGGTCATATAATAAAACAGGCTTAGTTTATCACCAGTGTTCTAAAAGCCAGATGTAGGGAGAAAAACTAGTTCTGGGGACACATACATGGTTTCTAATATAGCGAATGTTTAGCCTACCCTGATTATCACAAAATGAGGACAGCAAGAATATTTGTATCGTCTATATATTTTGAGTTCAGCACTTAGAGTAGCAGAGGATGTTGTAAGGCCATGGATACTGCCAGATTCCTTTCATCGTTCCCTTTTTGGCAAATAAGACAACATGATACGTAGGTTGGCTTGGCAGAATAATTGAGAGTTTAAGAACCAGTACTTGGAGTGGGTGAGGCTCAGTGGTTAAGTCCCTGCCTTGCATATATGAAGTATCGGGTTCAATCCCTGTACCTCCTAAAAAAAAACAATGAACTGGTTCTTGGATCAGGTAACTTGGGTTCAAATTTCAGCTCTGCCAATTATTAGTATTGTGACTTTAAACAAATTTGGTTTCTTTATCTGTAACAAGGCGATAATATTGTAAAACACAGCTAATATCTAATGAGTATTCGTGGGCCCACATACATCTCCCTTATTTCCACCTTGTATAGAATTGATGTGAGAAATAAATAATATATATAAAGTGATTTCTACTATGCTAGGCACTTAGCACTCAGCAACTCAAATTATAGTGATTATTTTGTTTTTGTTATAATTATTTGGCCCCTTCGCATTGATTCTTTGGAACACATGGCTTGGAACTGGTATTGTAAAGAATATAGACAGCCATGAGTTAAAATGCCAGTTCTGCTACTTACTGTCTGAGCTTGAACCAATTACTTAATTTCTTTGAGCTCCAGTTTCCATGTGTGTAAAATATGGACAATATTTCTTCTTCATAATTGTTCCTGGTTTAAAACAGTTTTTATATGCTTCATCATGCAGGATTTACTTCTTACCTTGGCTAATCAGCCTGTAAATGCTTGCTTTGGTTGTAAAGGTTATTCTTTGGAAAACAACTTAAAGTGTATACTTGACTTTCAGGATGGGGAATGGCACTGAAAATGTGTAGGGTGGGCAGTGTATGTAAGTATGTGTGTTGAAGGGAGTGGAGGATTATCTTCTTAATAGGAAAACATGGCATTTATGAGATGGTTTAAGAAGCAGAAATGTGTTCTAGTTTCAGAAAAATTAGTATGGGATTCAATTTCAAACAAAAAGGATCAGAGCTCCTGTGGGATAGACTAAAATAGATGTTCAAACCAGTTAACAGGAAAGATTACATAATATGTTTTATTGAAGATGCAGTTTTTGTTAGTGCTCTCTCAACTCTTGGAAAGGTGCCTTCCAGTGTTCTTACGAAGTTTTGGAGTTTGTTGAGATTGAAAAATTATCCTGTATCTGTCTTATCTTTGTGCTCTCAGTGCTAAGTTCATGAGGGCATTTGGGTCTTGGCTGTCACTTAAGAGTGTTGAAATGGATAGTGTTATCTGCAACTTGTTTCTTATTTCACAATTGCAAGTACAGTGTGTGCTTTTATTTAGGTACTTATTAATTTGGAAGCATAATACAACTAGTAGTTCCTATAATGGACCCTACCAGATTATATATCAAATCCCAGAAAATTTGTCTTAGTACCAGGTGTATAAGTTCATAGGTATTTCAAATGTTCGACCGTAAGGCAGTTTCTTTCCTTTCCTCTTTTATTTTTGATTAACTGTATATTCTAGTAATTTACTTTTCCCTCAACTATTTAACAAATATTTACATTTTCAGCTCAAAGAATTATTTTCTGCATCTTATCTTTACCCCTCTTTACTGTATAACCAGTTGGGGAAATCTCTCAAAATATAAGCAAATTCCTTCACATAATCTGTACCTCACATTTTAAAATGATTGTAGCACAAGCAGATCAAATGACTTTCATGTGAACAATGATTTTAATATGTGTTCTATATTTAATAATATTGGTTTGTTCTAATTGGGACACCATGGGAATTAGAATTAATTTCTCAGGAAAACCTTGGGAAGATATATTTGCCAAAATTTGATTTCATCTGTTAGATTTTATCTGCTAGAGCTACCTTCTCTTTTTCATTAAAAACACATTGTAAATCTAGATCTGGAAAAAATAAGATAATTTATTAGCGATATTGAGTATTTACCATGAGCTGTAGTAGTTATTCTCCAAAGATGGGTACCCACAGTTCCTCCTATTACTGTATATAAATGTTGTTCCTTGCATCATAAGATGGAGTTTATTTGGGTAATTTGCTCAGCATCAATAGATGAAATCGTACCAGCTGTAACGTGTGAATCCACACTGGCATATCTCAATTTGTTGTGTAACAAACTACCCTAAAACCTAATTACACTTTTTTTTTTCTTTTTTCCTTACCTTAAATACATCAGTAAATCAGCAGTCACACTCTGTTGCCATGATTGTTATGATGGGAGAGGGAGAAGGGGATTAAAGGTAAATGCTTTCTTAGAAATAAAACAAAACAAAACTGACCAGAAGGGAAAAAAAAAAAGGAGCTGAGAAATAAAAAACTAAGATTCTCCAAGCCCAGCAGAGCTCAAGAGAAAGTAGAAGAGCTGGTAAGAAGTAGAGGGAAGATAGTAGATAGGGCCAGAAGGTAAACCCAACCTTTTCCTGAAGGGTATGGGAGAAGAAACCCAGGAAAATGGTTTCTCAGTCCCAAGGGAATGAAACATCTTCACTCCTGCTCCATGGAGAAAGCTGCACAGATAAAGAACTTCAACTTCACTTCTAAGAGAATTAAGTGAACCATTCTAGTTCTTCCACTTTTCATAATTCGGTGGGTTGACCGAACTCATCTGGGATTGTCTTTCACTCCGTGTAATATCAACTAAGATGACAGACTGAGTTGGATCTCCCAAGGTGGCTCACTTACATGGCTTACAGTTGGTGTTCACTGTTGGCCGGGGCCTCAGCTGGAGGTTCTCCTTCACATGGCTTTTCCTTGTGGCTTGGGTTTCTCACAGCTTGGTAGCTAGATTCTAAGAGGAAGGAAGCAGAAGCTGCCTGACCTGTTAAGTCCTGGGTTTGGAAGTCTCGGAACGTCACTTATAATGCATTTGGTTATTCAAAACAATCACAGGACTAGCCTCAATTTATAGATAAAAGAAGTAAACCCTACCTTCCATGAGAGGACACCATTCAGATAGAGACAGAAAGCATTAGTGGTATTAATGTTTCAAGACCATTTGCTACCTGTGCTTGGTATTAGAAATATAAATGAGTAAAATAGACAGAGCCATTGAGCCTGAGCAAAGAGGCTGGAGAGAATAGGAAAGAGCCAGAATAGGGATTGTAGATTCTCATAAGTTAAATTAGGAGTTTGGGCTTTATCTTTAGGGCAGTGAGAAACTATTTAAAGATTTTTTTTAAAAAGAGGGATAAGATAATTTGTATTTTGCAATAATTCTTCTGGATGTAATATGGGCATGGCCTTACAAGAGTAAGCATGGAGCAAGGCAGACCAGATTGGAGGCTGTTGCAGTAGTCCCCAGGCATTACATGATAGAGATTTGGACTAGGATAATGGTAGTAGGATAATGGAAGTAGGCAGATACATAAGGGAAGTTAATGGTGATACCCAAATTTCTGATTTAGGTATCAAGGTTGGTCGAAGTCCCATTTCTAAGAAGCTATATTACTCTCCTGTTTCTGCTGTAACAAATTACCACAAACTTAAGTGGATTAAAACACAAATTTATTACCATACAGCTCTAGAGATCAGAAATTTGACGTGGGTCTCACTGTCAAAGATCTAGATGGCAGGGTTCTCTTCCTTTCTGGAGACTCTAGATAAGAATCCATTCTCTTGCCTTTTTCAGTTTCTAGATGGTGCTGATATTTTTCAGCTCATGGCCCCCTTGTATCTTCAAAGCCATCAATGACCAGCCGAGTTTTTCTTATCCTGTGTCACTCAGATACTATCTTGCCTCCTTCTTTCATTTATAAGGACCCTTGTGATTATATTAGACCCACCTGGAAAATCCAGGATACCCTCACCATCTCAAGGTTGCTGATTAACAACTTTAATACCCTCTTGCCATGTAACATATATTAATGATTTCTGGGAATTAGGACATAGACATCTTTGTGGGGTCATTATTCTGCCTGCCACAGATGGGAACCTGGAAACAGAAGAGAATTTTGGGGGGAGGTTGGGATGAGTTTGGTTTTACACCTTTCTCCAAGTGGGAATAGCCAATAAGTAGTTAGTCTTTGAACTCAGGATAAAGATATAGAGTTGGTAATCAAGTGAATATGTTTCTTAGGAAGAGAATGTGAAATGAAAAGAAGCCTGACCAGCATCCTGAGGGGATACCCACATTTCTGATTTAGATATCCAAGATTGGTCTCAAAAGGACAGATCTATGAGATTGAGAAGGAGCTAGCTACCAGAGGGTAGGAGAAAATCTAGAGGAATTTGGTTTCAAGGAGGTTGGTGGTTACTTTTGTAATCTATTATTTCTTTACCCTGAAAAGATCCTTAAACACCTTCTTTTTAACTTATTCCTATTACAAATTAAGGAACTAAGGCCCAGAGAGATGAAGTAACTTGTTAAGACTGTATAATTAGTTAATAGAAGTGTTTCTTCATTCTTCAGTTTATTTGCCACACTCTAACCTGAGTCTGTTTAATCTTTTTTTTTTTTTTAATTTTTTTCTGAATGTGATGATGGGAAAGAATTTTGGCTGTGTGTGTGTATGTATGTGCTATTCTGAATACTGAAGGAAAGTTGCTGGCATCATGCTGTCTGATCAGTGCTTTAGTTAAATGGAAGTTAAAAATTTTATATTAAATAACAACAGAATTAAGAATTTTTAAAATCATATAGATCTTTCCAAAATGTGGAAAAGGATCTTCACCTCCATTTGCATTCTTTTTCCTTTTTTTTTAAATAAACCTTTTGTTTTGGAACGAGTTTAGGTTTACAAAAAGTTGTAGATAGTGCAAGTTCTCATATACCCTCACCCAGTTTTCCCCATTAATTAAGATGCTTTTTTCAAAAAACAATATTGGTACATTACTATTAACTAAACAACTAGTGAACTCCAGACTTTATTTGGATTTCACTAATGTCATTTTTCAGGATATTGTCCAGGATCCCACTGAGGACCGCACTTTGCATTTAGGTATCACATCTTCTTAGTTTCCTCTTTGTGTTTAACAGTGTTTTGGTCTATGCTTGTTTTTCATAACTTTGCCAGTTTTGAGGAATACTGGTGATGTATTTTGTGCAATGCTCCTCAAAATAGGTTTGTCTGATGTTTTTCTCATGATTAGACTAGGGTTATGGGTTATTGGAAAGAATACCACACAGGTGAAGTGCCCTTCTCATCACCTCATATCAGGCAGTAGATGTTATCAATATGACTTCCCACTGGTGATGTTAACCTTGATGACCTGGCTCATGTAGTGTTTGTCAGGTTTCTATAACTTTAAAGATTCCTTCCTTTTTTTTTTTAACTCCTACATTTTCTGTTTTTTTTTTTTTTTTTTTTTTTTTTTTTTTTTGGATGCAGCTCATGATATCCACCCACATTGAAAGGGGGGAGAATTAAAGACTCCACCTCCTGGAGGGGTAAATATCCACATAAATTTTTGGAATTCTTCTGTAAAGAAGAACTGCATTTTCCCTGCCTCAGCCCCAAATCAGCAATTTCTCCAAGGAGCTCTGATTCCTTTTATTGGAAAACAGTATTTAGAACCTAAGATCTGGGCTCTGGGTCTGCTTGTTGTTATTGGAGAGTCATTGCTTCTAGGCCCTTTCAGACAGAGCTAGGATATATTAGTTTACTACTAACCCATATATACACACATATCTCTAATTATTTCTGTATCTATCCACCTGTATCTTTATTAAGCTAAACATGTGTTCATACAATGTCTCTACTCTAATCCAGTACCACAAGTTCATTCTAGCCTTCCCTTCTTGCTTATTTGTAACTTCCCTCCCTGACATTAAAAAACCTATTTGTTTGACCCCAGTATACATGTAAAGCAGGTTCAAAATTATTAACCAGCACCTCAACAACAAACAAGTTTTTCAGCTAGCACACAGTGTTTATGTACATTTGTTTTGTCTTTTTTTAAAAAGATATTTATTTATTTATCCCCCCCTTGCTGCTTGTACTTGCTGTGCCCATTTGCTTTGCATTTTTCTGTGTCTGCTTGTCTCCCTTTGTTGCGTCATCTTGCTGTGTCAGCTCACCGTGCCTTGCCAGCAGCGTGCCTTGCCAGCTGTCAGCTCACCGGCGCTGCATGGGCCGGCCTGTCTTCACCAGGAGGCCCTGGCAATCGAACCTGGGACCTCCCATATGGTAAACGGGAGCCCAACCAATTGAGCCACAGCCGCTTCCCTGTTTTGTCTTTAGTCCTACAGTTTCCAGTCAAAATACCATCTTCTAATATTACTTAGGTTAGTTATTTATCTCACCTCCACTACCTTCAGTAAGGTTATGTTATACATATGTAATACAGTTAGATTGTTTTGTCCCAATCTGCACTCTATCCTGCAATCCTCTGATCTCCTGATTGTTGCTTTTTGTTGTTGTTATTGTTTGTTTTAAAAATATATAATACATTAAAGTTCTTTGTGATGTAAATTCCTATGGGTTATTGACACATTGCAATCTTTTTTGAAAATTTATGCTACACTGAAGACATCCTGGGATGTCTTCTGGCAGCATTGTTTAAAGTGTAAGACTGAGAGACCAGGACCATGAATGAGGCCAGGATCAGGTCTATAAGTCAGCACTCAGAATTAAATAGTACTCTGCTTTCAGAGGCCAGGAAATAGCTCCGGTACTCAGATTAGTAGGTGTTTGGGTTTAGAGGATTAGGCAAAACTCAAATGTAAGGTGAAGAGGTGAGTTGCATCATCACATCAGGATATAGATATGGGAACCTAATGGCTAATGGAAATTAATGAAAGGACTATATAAGGTATGCATGGTACACAGTCAGCAGGTGCAATGCTGTGGTAGCTTCAATGAGTTCTGAAATGAAAAAATTGATTATAGATTGTGTAGCAGTTTGGCATTATTTATGAATTCCAAAAATAGATATTGGATTATGTTTGTAAACTGGTCTGCTCCTCTGGGCATATTAGATTATATTGGATTCAGAGGTTTCACTTTTACTTGATTAAATAATGGTTGGGGCTTTGATTGGGCCACATCAGTAGGACGTTGAGTCCCCACCCCCTTGCTGGGTGGGGCTCAAAGATAAACTGCACTGCAGAGAACGGAGGTTAGAGTTTTAAGCTGGAGCCCAGGAAGTAAACACACAGGAGAACACAGAGGAATAGAGACAGCTCCACAGACACAGCAAAGGCCCCGTGGAGAGAGACAAGCCATTCGCCTGATAATCTACAGCTGACCTTGTGGAGAGAAGCAAGCCTGAGCCCAGAGAGAATTGAGTTCCAGGGAGAGAGATAAAGCCTAGAGAGCCTGATGACCTACAGCTGATATTGGAAGAAACTGGGACCATGGAGCCTTAAAAGGAAGAGGAAGGGTAGACGCTTGCAGGTGTCAGCAGCCATCTTCCTCCAACACTTGGCAACAGACTTTGGTGAGGGAAGTAACTTGTGCTTTATGGCCTGGTAACTGTAAGCTTCTACCCCAAATAAATACCCTTTATAAAAGCCAACAAATTTCTGATATTTTGCATCAGCACCCCTTTGGCTGACTAATACAGGTCGTAAGTATTTGAGGGGAGAGATTTTCTCTTTGAAATCCCTACAGGAATGTTTTTAAACTGTGGTCTTTGTGGCCTGCCCTAGAAACACCTGGGAGACCTATTAAAAATTGTAGCATCAGAGCTTCTGGAAGCAGAGCCCAGGAATCTGCATTTTAAATAAGCATCTTAAGAAACTTGCATGTACCCTAAAGTTTGATAACCCCTGCCACTACAGTGAATGATGAGGTGCCTTGCACAAAATACGTGTGCCACGTGTATTTACTGAATTGAATTCAGATCAGTTCTGATACCTTCTGATTAGAGAGAATGAGAAAGCTGACTTGGCAAATAATCTTAAGAAAATTTTCTAATGCTTATTCTGCACTGGCCCCTGTTGTGAGTGCTCTTTGTGGATTATCTCATTTAAGTTATATGAAGAAGATACTATTATTATCTCTGCTTAAAGAAGGTAGCTAAAACTAAGGTTTAGAAAGTTAAAACAACATATCCAAAAACAGGCAGACTTTCTCCAGAGTCCATATTGTTACCCACATTCTGAAAACATTGTTCTTGGGAATTCATACTCTGCAGACTCTCTAGGAAGCAGTGTTATAGTGATGTATTTGAATCCTAAGAAGAAGAGTGTATCAAAAAGTAATTAAAAATTTTTTTTTAAAATTCTTAAGGAAAGTAATTAGGCAACTTCATGTTAATGTAAAAGTACAGTGCCATAGAGCATAATAGTAAGATCATAGACTTATAGGTCCTTAGACCTGAAATAGACTTTACAGGTCATGTACTTCAATTCCCTTAAAAACAAGGAAAACTTAGCCCCAGAAAGATTTAAGTTTTTAACTTAGTGTCTCTGAGCAAATTATTGACACTCCCAGATTTCCTGATTCAGTCCAATACTATTTCCACATTCATTCAGCTTCTGTCTTAATTATCATTAGGAAGTAATTTAAAAATTTATAACTAGAATTGTTTTTTTAATCTATTCCATTTCGATTAACCTAATTAAAAGTTCAAATAAAAATCTAAAATAAAAAAAGTAAATCACTGTAGGATGACAATTTGTAGTACAATTAGAAGCAAATATAATAAATTTGGAAGGAATGTTGGATGCAGTCACAAAAATAGATGTGAATAAATGACTAGGATATTTAAATAGAGAAGTTTGTTTTAAAATAAAGACTTTTGTATAATTCATTATTTATGGAACCTTACATTCAGTTTTGGTTTCGAGTTTAATGAAAGCCTAAAATAATCCAAGGGTGTAAAAATAGGAAAACAGCTGGTTGAATTCTAAATTTGTTGAAAACAGTGATTTGAAGTAACAGTTTCTTTTGTCTTAAAATTCTGTGAATTCAGAAGGGACCTCAGAGGAAAGGGAATTTATCATTTTAACTTTAAAATATTCATTAGAACAGTGACTTTAAAAGTTTAGCATGCATCAGAATCATTTGGAGGGCTTTTTAAAACAGACTGGTGTGCCCATCCCATATTTTCACATTTAGTAGGTCTGGGTGGGGAGGGCTTGAGAATTTGCATTTTTAACAAGTTCCTGTGTGATCCTTTGGCTACAGGTCCGGAGACCACATTGAGGGCCATTGGATTAGAGAACACAAATTGTAATAAAAAATAAATCAGGGAAGCGGCGGTGGCTCAATCAGTAGGGCTCCCGTTTACCATATGGGAGGCAAGCCCGCCCGCACGGCGTGGTTAGCTGACCCAGCGAGCACAAGCAGCAAGGGGGGGATAAATGAATAAATAAATAAAAATCTTAAAAAAAAAAAAAATCAAATCATACTGTGGTAAGGTAATTATAGACTAAAAGCTAGTTTCTTTGATATGTCACATAAAATATTTCTATTGTTATTTCCTTAATTTACTAGTAAAATCATAATATGACACCAAGACATTGTAATAATATGAAGTTCCTTCTGAGTAATTATGATAAAATTGAATTATGTTAAATGAGGTTTAAATTATATGGCTAAATTATTTTTTGTGATATAGTTATCTGAAAACTAGTGATCGATTTGTGGAGTATATTAATAGAACACTCTAGAAGATTGTGAGAAGATGGTACAGTAGGAAGTTCGAGGAATTAGTCCCTCTGCCAGAACAACTATTAGGCAGAAATGCTCTGAATCAACTATTTCAAAACTCAGGATCCCAGTAGAACACTGTATGTCATCCAGAGAAGAGTGGGAGGAACACTCTGGTAAATTATGGAAAATACCAGAAAATTGCTCTCTCCACAGGGCAGTTACCACCACCCATCCCCTACTCTCATAGCAGCAGAGTTCAGTGCCTGGAGTAGCTTGCCTAGTGCAGGAAAGGGATATAGAAATCTACATTTCCAAGATATGGGGTGGGCATAGGCTGATTGCTGATCATGGCTTTTGATTAGCTACTTCAGATGGCTAGGGACCTGGCTTTGTGGGTGGCCATTGTTCGAACCTACCCCTGACAGAGACAGTGGAGGAAACCTAAAGATATAGGCTTCTTCAGAGCTGTGGAGGACAATTGAAGAGATGTATTTGCTAGGCAGGTTAAGAAAGCTTAGCTTTGGTGGGCCACTGAAACTCCTTTTTTTAAAAGATTTTATTTATTTATTCATTTATTCCCCCCTTGCTGCTTGTGCTCGCTGGGTCAGCTAACCACGCCGTGTGGGTGGGCTTGCCTTCACCAGGAGGCCTCGGGAACCGAACCCGGGGCCTCCCATATGGTAAACGGGAGCCCTACTGATTGAGCCACAGCCGCTTCCCTGGCCCTCTTCCTGATCTCCCGGCTCATCCTTTCTCCAGGGCAGTTTAGAGATGGCCAGTGCTTCCTTTGTCAGTCCCTGGCCTTGTTCTGGCTGGGAAAAACTGACTTGCCTAACTCCTTTCCCGTATGCACCTCTCCCCAACCCCAGAATTTGCCCTCCAGGCAAAAGCAGCTTAAGATAATGGAAACAGGATAAGAAACAGTCCTGAGGACCTGGGGCAGAGGCTTACTTGCTATGAGCCCTGTTATGGAGCCTGGGAAGTAAAAGGGGCATTCAGACTCCTGTAAGCAGGGGAACTCCTAAGACCATCATCAAGCACAAGCCCAGGGCAAGACATGGGCCCAGAAAAGATATGGAGGACCCTGCACTTTGTACTTGACTTGGGTGGACCATCCTGATAAGGAGAGCTGACAGTCAAGAAAATCTGTCATATCCTCAATTGGTTACAAACTCAGAAGCAGAAATTTCAGGGAAGAAATCCCAGAGTTAACATTTGAAAATATTAAAATATACAGTGTGCAACAAAAGATTATATAAGACAAAGAAAAAGGAAATGATGGCCTAGTCAAAGGAAGAGGATAAAAATCCAAAAACATCAACGAAGACCAGACTCTGGATGTACTAGTCAAAGACTTTAAAAAACTGACCATCAGTATGCTCAAAAAGATGAAGGAAAATACAGAGAAACAACTAAAGGATATCAGGAAAACAATGAATAAACAATATGAAAATCTCAGTAAAGAGATAGAAAAATTTAAAAGAACTAAACAAAACTACTGCAGTTGAAGACCACAATAACTGAAATGAAAATTTCTGAGGAGAGTTTCAACAGTAGCTTGGAGCTGGCAGAAGAGTTGGTGAACTCAAAGACAAGACAATTGACTTCCTGGAAGATGGTGGACTAGAAAGACATGGGACCCTCTTCTCTCCCAGAAAAATAGCTAGAGTACAGGAAGAAATGGCCTGGAAAAAAATCTTCTAGGATTTAGGACACCAGGGGAAGGCTGGAACCGCCCAGAAGAGAGAGGGACAAAGGAAAAGAATTGTGACAGCAAAACTGTGAGTTAAAAGCACCAGCTGTGGGGGGTGTGTGTGGCTCAAATGGTTGGGCATCCATCTCCCATATGGAGGGACCTCACAGTAAAAATAAAAAATAGGAGGTGTGCGGGCCACTAGGCCCCATGTGCAGGTGTGCCGTCAGGCTCCGTGAGCCACGCAGCAAGATGATGACGTAACAGGAGAGTGACACTAGGGAAAGCCAAGACAAGACACACTGAAAAATCAGGAACTAAGGTGGCGCAAGTGGTAGGACGCCTCTCTCCCACATTGGAGGTGCCCAGGATCGAATCCCAGTGAAGACAGGAGGAAAAGAATGAGAAGAGAGGGCAGGAAATGGGCACAGAGAATTGCCCAGTGAATGTACACAAAAAAACAGCAGAAACGGGGTGGTGGGGGGAAGGGGAAGGGGTAAAAATTGATAAAAGTAAATAAATAAATAAATAGATCTTTTTTAAAAAAATGAAAGCACCAGCTATAACTGCCAATAACCTCCCCCATACTAAAGACACTTTTGAATTCTCAGGCCCCTGGGCCAGTGGCTCTAGACAAAGGAGGCTCTAGGGATCCACCTCCCAGAAAAGGAGAGAGAGAAAGGGACACAGCCCAAGGCTGACTCAGCTTTTGACCCACAAATTTGGTCTGCTGTGTCCCACAAGCCCTTTCAGGCCAGGTAGAGCTATGCCATTGTATACCTTGGGAGCCAGCTGGGGACTAAAGAGATACGACCCTCTCAATCTCCCTCCCTACTAACCAGGACTGATTGTCGAGGATGCACCTCCCTAGTAAAGAGGAGAGAGAGGGACACAGCCTAAGGCTGACTCAGCTGTTGACCCACAGATTTGGTCTGCTGTGTGCCACGAGCCCTTCCAGGTCAGGTAGGGCCACATCATTGTTTGCCTTGGGGCCCAGCTAGAGACTGAAGAAATCCAGGACTAAAGAGATTTCACAATTTCAATCTACCTCTGTACTAACTGGGACTGATTGTTGAGGATGCACAGGAAAAGGGAGGGGGCTGCCAGTGAAGGTTGAAGAACTGTCTTTGAAAAAGTTTGAATTAAAAGGCTCTTAGTTCCTGGGGCCTCCTCTTAAAAGGCAAGCTGGCCTGCACAGCGAGGTGGCCCATGCAGGAGTGCTGGCCCACGCAGCGCGGAGAGCTGGCACAGTAAGATTACGCAACAACAACAAAAGAGACAAAGAGGAGAGACCATAAGAGATGCAGCAGACCAGGAAGCTGAGGTGACGCAAGAGATTAAGCGCCTCTGTCCCACTCTGGAAGATCCCAGGATCAGTTCCCGGTGCCGCCTAAAGAGAAGACAGGCAGACACAGAAGAACGCACAGAGAACAGACAAGCAAGCACAAAACAGAGGGGGCAAAAAATAAAAAAATAAAAATAAAAGTTAAAAAAAAACAAAAAACAAAAAACTCTTAACCTCCAGGCAGGAACCTCTATCACACTGATCCAGTCCATCTTGCAGCAAACACACTCAGACCAGGCTTTGAACTAGAAGGGTCAATGAAGAGTGCCGTCTGCTGGCTGACCAAGGAAATGCATGGGAGGAAATTTAAGCATAAATAAGTGGGAAGCAGATGTGGCTCAAGTGATTGGGTATCCGCCTACCATATGGGAGGACTGGGTTCAACCCCCAGGGCCTCCTGGTATAAAGGTGAACAACGAGCTGGGCCCATGCAGCAAGTCAGGCCCACATCGCGAACCACGCAGCAAGATGATGACACAACAAAAGAGAGATGCAGGGGAGAGTCAAGGCAAGATGCTCCAGAAACTAGGAACTGAAGTGGCACAAGTGACAGGGTGCCTCTCTCCCACATCAGAGGTCCCTAGAATCAAATCCCGGTGAAGCATGGAGGAGATAAATGAGAAGAGAAGGCAAGAAACAGACACAGAGGATCACCCAGCGAATGGACATAGTCAGCAAGCGGGGGTGGGGGGCTGGGTTTCATGTAAACCAATCAGATATGAATGAAGCTATAATTTAAAAAAATAAAAGATAACTAAGAGAGGCTTTTCCCAGCCTTTACAGCCTCCCTCCCCAAGGCCCTTGGAAGTGAATCTGCAACCCATTACTGGGTCCAGGGCCCAGATTTGAGCAATAGGGACAATCTTAAAGACCCAGAAGAGGTTGAACCAAGAATTAAAGAACAGGAGTAACATACAACCTCCCACTACCAAATCACTATGAAAGAGAGAAATTGAGCATCAGAGTAAACCCACCATCATAATCAGGTGCCTAGACATCTCCAAAAGTTACGAGCCATACTAAGAAAATGAAAGACACAACCCAAGAAAAGGAGTATATCAAAGCCCCAGAAAAGATGCAGGATTTGAGACAACTAATTAACAAATTTCCAAAATCAAATTAATGAGTTGAAAGACAATATGGCTAAAGAGATAAATGACATCAAGAAGACATTCAGTGAGCACAAAGAAAAATTTAAAAACCTGAATAGAAAGTAACAGAGCTCATGGGAGTGAAAGACATGATAGGTGAATCAAAAACACATGAGAAGGGAAGCGGCTGTGGCTCAATCAGTAGGGCTCCCGTTTGCCATGTGGGGGGCCCCGGGTTCGGTTCCCGGGGCCTCCTGGTGGGGGCGGGCCCGCTGGCACGGCGTGGTTGGCTGACCCAGCGAGCGCGAGCAGCAAGGGGGGGATAAATGAATAAATAAATAAAATCTTTAAAAAAAAAACACACATGAGAAGGAAACGGATGTGGCTCAAGTGATTGGGCCTGCGCAGCCAGCTGGTGGCCTGCTGGTGAAAGGCAAGGTGGCCTGCGCAGCCAGCTGCCCTGAGTGGAGAGCTCGCCCATGTGGAGTGCTGGCCTGCGTAGAGTGTTGACCTGTGCAGGAGTGCTGGCCTACACGGAGAGCTGGCGCAGCAAGATGACGCAACAAAAAGAAATACAGAGGAGAGCCGCAGCAGACCAGGGAGCTGAGGTGGTGCAAGAGATTGAGCTCCTCTATCCCACTCTGGAAGGTCCCAGGATTGGTTCCCGGTGCTGCCTAAAGAGAAGACGAGCAGACACAGAAGAACACACAGAGAGCAGACAGTGAGCGCAAAACAATGGGGCGTGGGGAGAGAAATAAATAAATCTTAAAAAAAAAAAAAAAACAAACCACAAGAGGCATACAACAACAGACTCAGAATGATAGAAGAAAGAATAAGTGATACTGAAGACAGAACAGCTGAAATTGAAGAGAGAAAAGAATGGAAAAAATAGAGCAGGGGCTTAGGGAGTTGAATGATAACATAAAATGCAACAACATACGTGTCATGGGAGTTCCAGAAGGAAAAGAGAAGGGGAAAGGGGCAGAAAGAGTATTTAAGGAAATAATAGCTGAAAATTTCCCAACTTTCATTAAAAGAAATGAACTTACATGTCCAAGAAGCACAGTGTACCTCCATCAGAATAAATCCGAATAGACATACTCCAAGACACATACTACTCAGAATGTCAAAGATAAAGAGAAAATTCTCAGAGCAGCAAAGGAGTAGCAAATCATCACATACAGAGGACGCCCAGTAAGACTTAGTGTGGATTTCTCATCAGAAACCATGAAGGCGAGAAGACAGTGGTATGACACAATTATGATACTGAAAGAGAAAAACTGCCAGCTGAGAATGCTTTATCCAGCAAAATTGTCCTATAAATATGAAGATGAGTATAAAATATTCACAAACAGAAACTAAGAGAGTTCATAAAAAAGAATCCACCTTTGCAAGAAATATTAAAGGAAGCCTTAGAGCCTGAAAGAAAAAGACAGGACAGAGAGACTTGGAGGAGAGTAGAGAATTAAAAATAGCAGAAAGAGTAATCAAAATAGTAAAAAGATAGATAAAATAAGACAAGACATATGAAAACCAAAGAATAAAATGGCAGATGTAAATAATGCATTTACAGTAATATCATTGAATGTGAATGGATTAAACTCCCCAAACAAAAGATATAGGCTGACAGAATGAATTAAAAAACATGAGCCTTCCATATGCTGCTTACAAGAGACTCACCTTAGACCCAGGGTTACAAACCAGCTGACAGTGAAAGGCTGGAAAAAAATACCTCACACAAATAGTAAACAAAAAAGAGCAGGAGTAGCTATGCTAATATCAGACAAAACAAACTTTAAATGCAAAAAAGTTATAAGAGATACAGAAGGTCATTATATATTAATAAAAGGGACACTCCACCAGGAAGATATAACAGTCATAAATATCTATGCATCTAACCAGAGTGCCCCAAAATACATAAGGCAAACTCTGGCAAAACTGAAGGGAGAAATAGATATCTCTACAATAATCACTGGAGACTTCAACACACCACTCACATCATTAGATAAAACAACTAGACAGAAAATCAACAAGGAAACAGAGAACTTGAATAATATGATAAATGAGTTAGACTTAACAGACATAAACAGAACATTGCACCCAAACTCAGCAGGATATACAATTTTCTCAAGTGCCCATGGCTCTTTCTCCAGGATATATGACATGTTAGGTCACAATGCATCTCTCAGTAAATATAAAAAGATTGAAATTATACAAAGCATCTTCTGAAATCATGATGGAATGAAAGTGGAAATCAATAATAGAAAGGAAAGTGTGGAGGCCAAAAACCATACTCCTAAATAATCAGTGGGGCAAAGAAAAAATTGCAAGTCAACCAGTAAATATATTGAGATGAATGAAAATTAGGGATGCAGTGAAGACAGTCTTGAGAGGGAGATTTATAGCCCTAAATGCCTATATTAAAAAAAAAAAAAAAGAAAGGGCTATATGCAAAGATCTAACTGAACAACTGGAGAAACTAGAAAAAGACCAGCAAACCAATCCCAAAGCAAGCAGAAGGAAAAAAATAGTAAAGATTAGAGCAGAATTAAATGAAATTGAGAACAAGAGCAAAAAAAAAAAAAAAAAAAAAAATTTGAGAAAATCAACGAAAATAAAAGATGGTTCTTTGAGAAGATCAATAAATTTGACAAATGCCTCACTAGACTAACAAGGAAAAAAGAGAAGATGCAAATAAATACAATCAGAAATGAAGGCGGGGGGGACTTACGACTGACCCCACAGAATTAAAAAGGATTATAAGAGGATATTGTGAGAAACTCTATGCCAACAAACTTAGACAACCTAGATGAAATGGACAAACTCCTAGAAATGTACAAACAGCCTACATAGATGCTACAAGAAATACAAGAACTTAACAAGCCAATCACATTTAAAGAGATTGAATCTGTCATCAAAAATCTTCCAACAGAAAAGCTCAGAACCAGATGGCATCACAGGTGAATTCTACCAAGCATTTCAGAAAGAATTTACCCCAATCCAGTTTAAACTCTTGCAAAAAATTGAAGAGGAGAGAAAATTAGCCAACACATTTTATGAAGCCAATATTACCCTAATACTAAAGCCAGATAAAGACACTACAAGAAAAGAAAATTACAGGCTAATCTCTCTAATGAACGTAGATGCCAAAATTCTCAACAAAATACTTGCAAATCAAACCCAACAGCATATCAAAAGACTTATACATCATGACCAAGTGGGATTTGTTCCTGGTATGCAAGGGCTGGTTCAACAAGAAAATCAATCAGAAAACCACATGATCTCAATCGATGCAGAAAAGGCATTACATAAAACCCAGCATTCTTTCTTGATAAAAGCACTTCAAAAGATAGGAATAGAAGGAAAATGCCTCAATATGATAAAAGGCATATATGAAAAACCCACAACCAACTTCATATTCAATGGAGAAAGTTTGAAATCTTTCCCTGTAAGATTGAAAACAAGACAGTGGAGCCCACTGTCACCATTGTTATTCAGCATTGTACTAAAAGTGCTATCTAGTTCAATTAGACAAGAAAAAAAATGAAAGACATCCAAATATGAAAAGTAGAAGTAAAACTCTATTTGCGGATGACATGATCGTATATTTAGAAAATTCTGAAGTTTCTACCACAAAGCTACTTGAGCTAATAAATGAGTTCAGCAAAGTGGCAGGATACAAGATCACCACGCAAAAATCAGTAATGTTTTTGTACACTAGTATTGAATAATCTGAGGAGGAAATCAGGGGGAAAAATTCCATTTTACAATAGCAACAAAAAGACTCAAATACCTAGGAATCAATTCAACCGAAGAAGTACAGGAGCTATATACAGAAAACTACAAAACAGTGCTAAAAGAAATCAATGGAGACCTAACAAATGGAAAAACATTCTGTATTCATGAATTGGAAGACTAAATATTATGAAGATGTGTATCCTACCCAAACTGACTTATAGATTCAGTGCAATACCAATCAATATTCCAACAGCCTACTTTACAGAAATAAAGGCTATTACTAAATTCATTTGGAAGGGCAAGTGCATCCGAATAGCCAAAAGCATCCTAAAAACAAAGAGCAACCTGGGAGGAATTTCATTGTCTGACCTTGAAACATATTACAAAGTCACGGTGGTCAAAATAGCATGGTACTGGCATAAAGATAGACACATCAATCAGTGGAATAGAATTGAAAGTCCAGAAATAAACCTTCACCTATATGGTCAACTGGTTTATGACAAACTTACCAAGTCCATGTTAACAGGACAAAACAGTATCTCTTCAACAAATGGTACTGGGAGAACTGGATATCTATAACCAACAGTATGAAAGAGGGCCCCTATCTCACTCATTATACAAGAATCAACTAAAAATGAATTAAAGACCTAAATATAAAAGCCAGGACCATAAAACTACGAGAAGAAAATATAGAGAAACATCTTAAAGACCTTGTAGTATGTGGTGGTTCCTTGGACCTTACACCCAAAGCATGTGCAACAAAAGATAAAATAGATAGATGGGACCTACTCAAAATCAAACTTTTGTACCTCCAGGACTTTGTCAAAAGAGTGAAAAGGCAGTCAACTCAATGGGAGAAAATATTTGGAAATCACATGTCTGATAAGTGTTTAATATCCATGATATATAAAGAGATATTACAACTCAACAATAAAAAGGCAAGTGACCCAAATAAAAAATAGGCAAAAGACTTGAATAGACATTTGTCCAAAGAAAAAATACAAATGGCAAAAAACACATGAAAAAATATTCAACACCACTAATGATTAGGGAAATGCACATCAAAACTACAATGAAGAGAGTGGGTGTAGCTGAAGTTGTTGAGCACCTGCTTCCCATGTACAAGGTCCTGGGTTCAATCCCTGGTACCTCCTAAAAAGAAACAAACAAACAAATGAAAAAACCATTTGTCATTGGGGAGTGAATGTAACTCAGTGGTTGAACACCTGCTTTCTATGTTTGAGGTCCTGGATTCAATCCCTGGTACCTTGTTTAAAAAAAATAGAACTGGGAAGCGGCTGTGGCTCAATCAGTGGGGCTCCCGTTTACCATATGGGAGGCCCCGGGTTCGGTTCCCGGGGCCTCCTGGTGAGGGCAGGCCCGCCCGCACGGCGTGGTTGGCTGACCCAGCGAGCACAGGCAGCAAGGGGGGGATAAATGAATAAATAAATAAAATATTTAAAAAAAAAAAAAAAAAAAAAAAGAACTAGCATTTCACACCTATCAGCTGAATGGCCACTATTAAAAATACAGAGAACTACAAGTGTTGGAGAGGATGTAGAGAGATGGGAATACTTATTCACTATTGGTGAGAATGTAAAATGGTACAGCCACTGTGGAGGCTGTTTGGCAGTTCCTAAAGAAGTTGAATAGAGATTTGCCACATGATCTTGCAATACCACTACTTGGTATATATCCAGAAGAACTAAGAGCAGTGACACAAACAGACATTTGCACACTGATGTTTGTAGTGGCTTTGTTCATGATTGCCAAAGGTTGGAAACAACCTAGATGTCCATCAACCAATGAATGGGTTAACAAACTGTGGTGTAGTCACATGATGGAATATTATACAGCTGTAAGAAAAGATGAAATCATAAAGTACATAACAACGTGGATGAACCTGGAGGGCATTATGTTGACTGAAGCTCACCAGACACAAAAGGACAAATGCTGTATGATTGTACTACTATGAACTAAATTGTGTAACATATTGTATGATTCCATTTATGTAAAATGTAAATATAAATCAGTTCATAAAGATGGAACTAGATTAGTGGTTATTTAAGGATAGGGGATGCATGCTAACGGTTGTGGTGTATTTCCTTTTGGAGTAATGAAATGGTTCTAAAATTTTTTTGTGGTGATGAATGCACAACATTGTGATTATACTAAAAGTAATTGAGTAACACTTTGGATATATCATATGGTATGTGAATATATCTCAATAAAACTGCTTAATTAATTTTAAAATAAGACAATTCAAATGAGTCACGCTGAGGAGCTGAAAGATCAAAGAATTATTCAAAGTGAAAATAGCCTAAGAGAACTCTGTTGTACCAATATACTCATTATGGGTGTCAAAGAAGGAGAAGAGAAAGAGGAGTAGAAGGAATATTCAAACAAATATGACAGAAAACATACCACACATAACAAAAGACATGAATATGCACATCCAAGAAGACGGGGGAACCCAAAAGAGTGTCAACTAGAAGAAAAATACATCCCCTCACATTCTAATCAAACTGTCAAATGCAAAGGACAAGGATAGTGTTCTGAAAGCTGTAAGAGCAGAGCAGTGTGTTATATACAAGGGAGTCCCAATAATATTGAGTGCTGATTTTACTTCAGAAACCATGGAGGCAAGAAGGTAGTGGATTGAAATACTTAAAAGCGTGAAACAAAATAATTGCCAACCAAGAATTTTACATCTGGAGAGACTTTCTTTCAAAAATGGAGGAGAGATTAAGACGTTTCCAGAGAAACAAAAGCTGCGAGAGTTCATCACCATCAGACCTACTGTACAAGTAATACTAAAGGGAGTTCTTCAGACTTAAAGCAAAGGACACTAGACAGTGGTTCCAAAGTAGCATAAAGAAATAAAGATCTCTGGTGAAGTAACTATTTGAGTAATTATAAATGGCAATACTAATAATGTATGGCATTTTTGGGTTTATAACTCTACTTCTTATTTCCTGTAGGTGCAAAAATACAAATGCAAAAACATAATGATAAATATATGGTTTTGGACATATAATATACAAAGATATAATATGTAACAAGTACAAAAAAGGTGGGAGATGGTGGGCTATAGGAACAGTATATGTATATGCTATTGTAGTAAAGTTGGTATCAAGTCAAATATTATTGTTATACATTTAGGATGATAAATGTTAACCCCATGGTAAGTACAAGGAAAATATATGAATAATTTATCCAGATAGAAATGAGAAGCGTCTCAACATGGCACAATATAAAAAATCAAATAAATATGAAAGTAGGCATTAATGGAAAAATTGAGGGACAAAAAAGGTATGACAAAAAACTAACAAAATGCAGAAGAAAATCCTATATGATCAGAAGTCACTTTAAATGTAAGTGGACTGGGAAGCGGCTGTGGCTCAATCAGTAGGGCTCCCATTTACCATATGGGAGGCCCCGGGTTCGGTTCCCGGGGCCTCCTGGTGAAGGCAAGCCCGCCCGCACGGCGTGGTTAGCTGACCCAGCGAGCACAAGCAGCAAGGGGGGGATAAATGAATAAATAAATAAAATCTTAAAAAAAATAAAATAAATAAATAAATGTAAGTGGATTAAACTCACCAGTAAAAAGTCAGAGACTGGAAGAATGGATAAAAAAGCATGACCCAGCTATATACTATCTACAAGAGTCTCACCTTAAATTGAAAGACATATGTAGGTTGAAAGTGCAATGGCAAAAATATACCATGCAACTTTAACCAAAAGCGCTATACCAATATCAGATAAAATAGACTATAAGTCCAAAAACTGTTATGAGATACAAAGACAGTCATTATATACTGATCTAAAGAGGTCAATTCAACAAAAACCATAACAATTATAAATATATATGCACCTAACAGCAGAGCCCCAAAATATGTGAAGTAAATACTGACAGATTTGAAGGGAGAAATTCATGGTTCTATATTAATAGTAGGAGACTTTAATATACCATTTTCAATAATGGATAGAATATTCTCTACACCATCCTCTAACAGACATGTGTAGAGCACTTCACCTAACAACAACAGAATATACATTCTTCTCACGTGCACATGGATCATTCTCAAGGACAGACCATATCTTCAATTACAAAACAAATCTCAATAAATTCAAATATATTGAAATCATACAATATATCTTTTCTTACACCATGGAATAAAGCTAGAAATCAATAACAGAAGGAGAAATGGAAAATTCAAAAATATGTGGAAATTAAACTATATATCCTTATAGCCAGTGGTTTAAAGAGGAAATCAAAAGGGAAATTAGGAAGTATCTTGAGGCGAATGAAAGTGAAAATAGAACATACCAAAATTTATGGGTTGCAGCAAAGTCATTGCTGGGAGGGAAATTTGTATCTGTAAATTCTTACCTTAAAAATGAAGAAAGATTTCAAATCAAAGACCTAAACTAAACCTGGAAGAACTAGCAAAAGAAGAGCAAACTAAACTAAAAAGAGCAGAGGGAAGGAAATAAAGATTTTAGCAAAGATAAATAGAGAATAAAAAATAGAATCAACAAAACCAAAAGTTGGATCTTTGAAAAGGTCAATAAAATTGACAAAGGGTAGATGTGGCTCAATTGGCTGGGTGTCTGTCTGCCATATGGAGGGACCTGGTTTGATCCCCGGGACCTGATAAAATAAAAAAATATATGGAAGGCACGCGTGCCGCCAGGCTCTGTGCGTGGGCGTGCCACCAGGCCCTGTGCACGGGTGTGCCAGGCCCTGCTGAGCTGTGCAGCAAGATGATGACATAACAGGAGGGAGACACAGGGTAGAGCCAAGACAAGACGCGCTGAAAATAACAAAAAACCAGGAACGGAGGTGGCATGGGTGTCAGGACGCCTCTTTCCCACATTGAAGGTCCCAGGATCGAATCCTGATGAAGGCTGGAGGAGAAGGATGAGAAGAGAGGGCAGGAAACAGACACAGAGAATTGTCCAGTGAATGGACACAAAACAGCAAATGGGGGGTGGGGGTGGGAGTTAAAATGGATAAAGTAAATAAATAAGTCTTTTTTAAAAACTGACAAACATTTAGCTAAACTAATGAAGAAAAAAAGATGGAAGACACAAATGACTAAAATCAGAAATGAAAAAGGAGGCATTACTATGTACACCACTGAAATAAAAAGGACTATAAGAGGGTACTGTGAACATCTGTATGCCAAAAAATTAGATGAACTAGATAAAATGGACAAATTCCTAGAAACACACAAACTACCTACACTGACCCGAGAACAATGAGAAGATCTCAACAAACCAGTAACAAGTAAAGAGAGTGAATCAGCAATCAAAAATCTCCAAAGAAAAGCCCAGGACCATACGGCTTCACAGGGGAGTTCTACCAAACATTCTAAGAAGACTTAACTCCAATTCTATTCAAACTCTTCCAAAACATTGAAGAGGAGGGGACACTCCCTAATTCATTCTATGAGGCCACCATTACCCTCATACCAAAGCCAGATAAAGATACAACAAAAAAAGAAAATTACATACTGTAGATGGAAAAACCCTCAACTAAATCTAGGAAACTGAATCCAACATCACATTAAAAGAGTCATATACAGGGAGTGAATGTGGCTCAAGTGGTTGAGTGCCTGCCTCCCACACGGGAGGTCCCAGATTCGGTTCCTGGTGCCTCCTAAAAACAAAAAAAACAAGCAAACAAATGAGAAAACGAACTCAGGGGAGCCGCTGTGGCTTAATGGTTGAGTGCCAGCTTTCCACTTATGAGGTACCTGGGTTCAATTCCTGGCTTGGGTACCTCAGGAAAAAAAAAAATGTATTATGCAATATAATCAAGTGGATTTATCCCAAGTATGCAAAGATGGTTCAATATAAGAAAATCAATTAATGTAATACACCACATTAACAGAATGGAGGAAAAAAAATGTCATCTCATTTGATGATAATTTGACAAAATTCAGCACTCCTTCCTAATAAAAACATAGAAATTAGGAATAGAAATAAACTTCCTCAACATAATAAAGGGCATATATGAAAAACACACAGCTAACATCATACTCAATGGTGAAAACTGAAAGCTTTCCCTCTAAGATTAGGAACAAGACAAAGATACCCACGGTCACCACTGTTACTCAACATTGTACTGGAAGTTCTAGCCAGAGTAGTTTAGGCAAGAAAAAGTAATAAAAGCATCCAGATTGGATAGGAAGAAGTAAACATTCCCTCTCTGTAAATGACATGATCCTATATACAGAACCCCTGAAAAATTCACAATACAGCTCCTAGAGCTAATAAGTAAATTCAGCAAAGTGGTGGCATACAAAATCAAGACCCAGAAATAAATGGTGTTTCTATATACTAGCAATGAAAAATTAGAAGATATCAATTTTAAAAATCTATTTCCAATAGCTATTAAAAGAATCAGACTTCCAGGAAGATGGAGGGTTAGAGAGGCAGAGGGATCACTTCTCTCCCAGCAAAAGTAGCTGAGGACAGGGGAAGCAGATGTGGCTCAGGTGACTGGGTTCCCTCCTACCACATGGGAGGTCGCTGGTTCAGATCCCGGTGCCTCCTAAAGAAGACATTGAGCTGGCGCAACGGGCAGGTGTGGCAAGCTGACACAACAAGAGACTCAAGAAGAAAAAACACAGTGAGAGGCACAACAAAGCAGAGAGCAGAGGTTCTCAGTGCCACCTAAAGAAGACAGCAAGCTGACACGACTGGCAGGCACGGCAAGCTGATGCAACAAGATGACACAGCAAGAGATGCGGGGAGACAAAACGTAATGAGAAACACAACAAAGTAGGGAGCGGAGGTGGCTCAAGCAATTAAGCACCTCCCTCCCACATCACAAGTGTGGCTTCCGGTGCCTCCTAAAGAAACAAGATGAACACACACAGCAAGTGAAAAACAAGGGGGTGGGGAGAAATGAATAAATAAAATACGTCTTTTAAAAAAAAAAAAAGATTTAAGAAAATTAGCTGAGGACAAGCAGAGACTGTCTGAAGGGCTGCCGTGGGGCTCAGGACACCAGGGGGAGGTGAGATACCATCCAAAAGAGAGAGGGGCAAAGGAAAGGAGTCTCAGCTGGCTGGAAAAATCCTGTGAGTAAAGCTGCAGACGCAGCAGTTGGCATCCATCCTCCTATCCCTGGAGCAAACAGCAGGCTGTGGACTGCAGTTGCTGCAAACAGAATGGGTGGCAGGGGTCCTCTTCCCCAAGAAGAAGCCTACAGCAAATTCAGATTCATTGAGACTGGTCTGGGGTATTGCAGGACTCACACATGTCCAGGCCCAGCGGGGGTCATTGTTTGCATTGTTTGCAGCAGGGAGCTAAAGATAATTTGCCTTCCCAAACATGCTCCCTACTGCCCCAGACTGTTTGCTGAGGAAGCAGAGGGAGGGAGGGTAGGGTTGGCCAAGGGAGGAGAACAGCTTTGAGAAAGTATGTTTGTGAGGCATAGGCAGCACTGAGGACATTGCTTCTGTACCATCTACTTCAATTACACTGAATGCATTCCTCCTTAGCGCCTGGGGTCAGAGCTGAAAGGTCAGCCACAAAGCACCATCTGTAGGCAGACTAGAAAAACGTGAGAAAAGGGAAAATAAATAAGTAAATAAAAGAGGCAATCAGGTGCCTTTATTGCCCCCATCTCCAAGGCCCTGGAAACTGGCCTGCACCCCATTACTGGTTCCTTTGCCCTGGTTTGAGTGTTAAAGAGGGGCAATCCTAAATATCTAGAACAAGTTGAACCAAAAGTCAAAGAAGCTACTTAACAGTAAAACCCTAGGCAAGAGAAAGAAACTGAACATTAGAGTAAACTCGGCATCTGAATCAGATGCCCAGACATCAGCCAAAAATTCAAGCCATACTAAGAAAAAGGAAGATATGACTCAGGCAAAAGAACAAATCAAAGCTCCTGATGAAACACAGGACTTAAAACAACTAATAAATGAGGTCCATACAAATCTAAATCAAATCATGGAGTTGAAGGACAACATGGCTAAAGAAATAAAAGACATCAAGATGACACTGGGTGAGCATGAAGAAGAATTTGAAATCTTGGATAGAATAATAAAAGCTTATGGGATTGATTGATACAATAAGTGAGATTAAAAATACAATAGAAGCACACAACAGAAGATTTGAAATCATGGAAGAATGAGTGAGAGACATTGTAGGAGCTTGGCATTGTTTATGAATTCCAAAAATAGATATTGGATTGTATAGTAAACTGGTCTGTTCTTCTGGACATATTATTTGGGATTGGATTCAGAGGTTTCACTTTTACTTGATTAAATAATGATTAAGGCTTTGATTGGGCCATGTCATTAGGACAAAAGGGTGGGGACTCAGAGAAAATGACATGGCAGAATTGAAAGTTAGAGTTTTGAGGTGGAGCCTAGGGAAGTAAAGACACAGAGAAGGAGGACGCAAGGGAGGTTTTGATATTGGAGGCCCAGGAAGTAAACACACAGAGAAGCAGTTACATGAGGAAGGAGAGAAGGCTCCATTAGCTATATTAGAGGTCTGGGGAAGAGAGATGAGCCATTCACTTGATAATCTACATGTGGCCTTGTGGGGAGAGCAGAGCAGCTGAATCCAGAGAAGAAGGAGCCCTGAGAGAGAGACTAGACTTAGAGTTGATATTGGAGGAAGCTGGGACCACAGAGCCTTAAGAGGAAGAGGAAGGCTGGACCCTTGCAGATGTCGGCAGCCATCTTGCTCCAACACGGGGCAACAGACTTTGGTGAGGGAAGTAACTTAGGCTTTATGGCCTGGTGACTATAAGCTTCTACCCCAAATAAATACCCTTTATAAAAGACAACAGGTTTCTGATATTTTGCATCAGCACCCCTTTGGCTGACTAATACAGATGTAGAGGAAAAAACATTTCAAATTGAAAAGAGAGAACAGAGAGAGAAAAGAATGGGAAAAATTGAGCAGGGTCTCAGGGAGTTGAATGATAGAACAATACGCATCAACATACATGTTATGGGAGTTCCAGAAGGAGAAGATGGGAAAAGGGGCAGAAAGAGTATTTAAGGAAATAATGGCCAAAAATTTCCCAACTCTCATGAAAGACATGACACTATGTGTCGAGGAAGCACAGGGTACTCCAATAGAATAAATCTAAATAGACCTACCCCATATTCAGAATGCCAAATGCCAAAGATAAAGAGAAAATTCTGAAAGCAGCAAGGAAGAAGCGAAACATCACATACAAAGGGCATCCAATAAGACTTAGTGTGGATTTCTCTTCAGAAACCATGGAGGCAAGAATGCAGTCATATGATCTACTTAAGGTACTGAAAGAGAAAAACTGCCAGCCAAAAATTCTTTATACTGCAAAACTGTCCTTCAAATATGACGGTGAGTTTAAAATATTCACACACAGTTTGTAAACAAGAATCCAGCTCTGAGGAAACACTAAAGGAAGTTCTGCAGCTAGAAAAGAGGACAGGCTTGGAGGAGAGTGTAGAAGTGAAGACTATCAGAAAGGGTAACCACAAGGGTGAAAAGATAGACAAAAATAAGATATGACACATGAAAGCCAAAGGATAAAATATTTGAGTTAAGTAATGCCTTTACAGTAATAACATTGAATGTTAATGGATTAAACTCCCCAACCAAAAGACATAGGCTGACAGAATGGATAAAAAAACATGAACCATCCATATGCTGTCTGCAGGAGACTCACCTTAGCCCCAAGGATGCAAATAAACTAAAAGTGAAAGGTTTCATGCAAATACTAACCAAAAGAGAGCAAGGGTAGCTATACTGTTGTCAGACAAAATAGATTTTGAATGCAAAAAAGTGATGAGATGCAGAAGGTCATTATATATTAATAAAAGGGACAATCCACTGGGAACAACTAACAGTCATAAATATCTATGCACCTAACCAGGGTGCCCCAAATATATGAGGCAAACTCTACCAAACCTGAAAGGAGAAATAGACATCTCTATAATAATAGTTGGTGACTTCCACACACCACTCACATCAATAGATAGAACAACTAGATAGAAGAACAACAAGGAAACAGAACTTGAACAATATGTTAAACAAGCTGGACCTGACAGGCATATACAGAACATTGCACCCCATATTAGCAGGTTATACATTCTTCTCATGTGCTCATGAATCTTTCTCCATGATAGACCACATGTTGAGCCACAATACAGCTCTCAATAAATTTAAGAAGATTGAAATTATACAAAGCACCTTCTCTGACCACAATGGAATGAAGCCGGAAATCAATAATAGGTGGGAAAGGGGGAAATCTGCAAATACGTGGCGGCTAAATAACATACTCGTAAATAATCAGTGGGTCAAAGAAGAAATTGCAAGAGAAATGAGTAAATTTCTCTAGATGAATGGAAACAATAACACAACTTATCAAAACTGATAGAATACAGTGAAGGCAGTGCTGTGAGGGAAATTCATAGCCCTAAATGCCTATACTTATAAAGAAGAAAGAACTGAAATCAAAGGTCTAACTGAACAACTGGAGAAATAGAAAAAGACCAGCAAACCAATCCCAGATCAAGCAGAAAGAAAAGTTAGAGCAGAAATAAGTGAAATTGAGAACAAAAACACAATAGAGAAAATCAATAAAACCAAAAGCTGTTTCTTTGAGAAAATCAATAAAATCTATATACCCTTAGCAAGACTAACAAAGAAAAAAAGAAGATTCAAATAAATAAAATCAGGAATGAAAGGGGGGACATTATGACTGACCCCACAGAAGTAAAAAGTATCATAAGCTCATACATATGAGAAACAGTATACTAACAAATTAGGCAACCTAGATGAAATGGCCAAATTTCTCAAAATCCACACATACAGCCTACATTGACTCTACAAGAAATACAGGAAGTCAATAAACCAATCACAAGTAAAGAGAATTAATCAGTCATCAAAAATCTTCCAACAAACTGGCAGACAACATGGCTGCAAGATCTTGCTGGGACCTTGAGTATAACCAGTTTCTCTTTCTGGGACCTCACCTTGGCCCTGGATATTCCAAACAGTCCTCACCATTGGCCCCTACCATTGGTGGGGTAACCAATAACAACTGGGGCCCATCCCTTTATCATTAGGAAGGGGGAGAAATAATTGACAGTTTAAAAGGTAACCACATGAGGCAGAGCTCACTCTCTCTGCTAGAGGAGCCCGCACCAAATATTGGTGTTTATTTCCGTCTTTCTCTCCAATATCTCAGCAAGCTCTGTTCTTTCCCCCATTTCCCAAATAAATTCTTTTTACTGACCTTAAAAAAAAAAAAAATCTTCCAACAAAGAAAAGTCCAGAACCAGATGGCTTCACCTAAAAAATTTAAAAAGTAAGGAAAATCATCCAACACATTTTATGAAGCCAACATCACCCTTATACCAAAGCCAGACAAAGGTACTACAAGAAAAGAAAATTACAGACTAATATCTCTAATGAATAGATGCCCAAATTCTCAACAAAATACTTGCAAATTGAATCCAACAACATATTAAAAGAATTACACATCACGATCAAGTGGGTTTTCTCCCTGGTATGCAAGGCTGGTTCAACATAAGAAAACCAGTTAACATAATACACCACATTAAGAAATTGACGGGAAAAAACCACATGATCATCTTGATTGAAGCAGAAAAGGCGTTTGACAAAATCCAGCATCCTTTCTTGATAAAAACACTTTGAAAGATAGGTATAGAATGAAAATTCCTCAACATTATAAAGGGCATACATGAAGATCCCTCAGCCAACATTGTACTTAATGGGGAGAGTTTGAAAGCTTTTCCTCTAAGATAGGAACAAGACAAGGATGAGCACTCTCACCACTGTTACTCAACATTGTGCTAGAAGTTCTAGCTAGAGCAATTAGGCAAGAAAAAGAAATAAAAGACATTCAAATTGAAAGAGAGGAAGTAAAACTCTCACTATTCACAGATGATATGATCATGTATTTAGAAAATCCCAAAATATCTACAGCAAAGCTGTTAGAGCTAAAAAATGAGTTCAGCAATATGGTGTAGGATACAAGATATACATGCAAAAATGGTAGCTTTTCTATACCCTCATAATGATCAAGCTGAGGAGGAAGTCAAGAAGAAAAATTCCATTTATAATAGCAGCAAAAAGACTCAAATATCTAGGAATTAATTTAACCAGGAATGTAAAGGACCTATATTCATAAAACTACAAAAATTGCTAAAAGAAGACCTAAACAAATGGAAGGACATTCTGTGCTTGGAAGAATAAACATCATGAAGATGTCAGTTCCACCCAGACTGTTTTATAGATTTAACACGATCCCAATCAAAATTACAGCAGCCTGCTTTACAGAAATAGAAAAGTCAATACCAAATTTATTTGGAAGGGACAGGGGTGCTGAATAGCAAAAAACACCCTAAAAAAGAAGAGCGAAGTTGGAGGACTCACACTTCCTGACTTTGAAGTATATTATAAAGCTACAGGGGTCAAAACAGCATGGTATTGGCATAAAGATAGACACATTCATCTATGCAGTTGAATTGAGAATTCAAAAAAAATAGACCTTCACTTGTATGGTCAACTGATTTTAGATAAGCCTACCAAGTCCACCTTTCTTAGACAGAACTGTTTTTTCAACAAATGGTACTGGAAGAACTGGATATTCATAACCAAAAGAATGAAAGAGGACCTCTCTCTCACTCTGTATACAAAAATCAACTCACAATGGACCAAAAACTTAAACATAAAAGCCAGGACCATAAAACTCCTGGGATTAAATATAGGGAAACATCTACAAATCCTTGTAGTAGGTGGGGGTCTCTTAAACCTTATACCCAAAGCAGGAACAAAACAACAACAAAAAATAGATAAATGGGACTTCCTCAGAATTAAACACTTCTGCCCCTCAAAGGACTACTAGTCAGTGGGAGAGAATATTTGGAAAACACACATCCAACAAGGCTCTGGTAGCCATGATATATGAAGAGATCCTACAACTCAACAATAAAAAGACAAATGACCCGATTTAAAAATAGGCAAAAGACCTGAATAGACATTTTTCTAAAGAAGAAATACAAGTGGCGAAAAACACGTGAAAAAATGTTCAATATCACTGGCCATTAGGGAAATGCAAATGAAAACCACAACAAGATATTTCATACCTACTAGAGTAGCCACTATTAACAAAACAGAAAACTATAATTGTTGGAGAGGATGTGGAGAGATGGTAACACTTATTCACTATTGGTGGGAATGTATAAATGTACAGCCACTGTGGAAGTCTGTTTGGAGGTTCCTAAAGAAGTTAGATATAGATCTGCCATGTGACCCGGCAATACCACTGTTAAGTATATACCCCAAAGAACTGAGTGCAATGACACAAACAGACATCTGCATACTGATGTCCATAGCAACATTTTTCACAAATGCCAAAATATGGAAACAACGAAGGGGTCCATCAACTGATGAATGGATAAATTGTGGTATATACACATAATGGAATATTATTCAGTTGTAATAAGAAATGAAATCGTGAAGCATATGACAGTATGGATGAACCTGGAGGACATTATGTTGAGTGAAGCAAGTCAGGCACAAAAGGACAAATATTGTATGATTTTGCTATTATGAGCTAAATATAATGAGCAAACTCATGGAGTTAATAGCTAGAATATAAGTCACCAGAGAATAGAATGTGGTTATGTTGAGTGAAGCAAGCCAGGCACAAAAGGACAAATATTGTATGATTTTTGCTATTATGAGCTAAATATAATGAGCAAACTCATGGAGTTAATAGCTAGAATATAAGTCACCAGAGAATAGAATGTGGTTAGAGAATAGAATGGAAAGTTGAGGTTTAATCTATGTAGAATTGGTTAAAACTTGTTTGTAAACGTGTAGAAATGAATAGAAATGGTGAAAGCACATCATAGGATTTGTAATTAGTAGCACTAACATATGGGTATGATAGTGGGGTTTTTTGTTTTGTTTTGTTTTGTTTTCTTCTTTTTTTGGAGTAATGAAAATGCTCTAATATTGACTGAAGTGATAAATGCACAACTCTGATTATATCAAATGTCATTGATTGTACATTTTAGATAAATTGTATGGTTTATGAACAAAAAAGTAATAGGGTGGGTTTGGGGAAAAATCCACCAAATATAAGATATGTACTATAGTTAATAATGGTACTTTGATGATGCTCTTTAATAATTTGTTATAAATGTTTCACAGTAATGTCAGGTATTGGTGGTGGGGTGATGTATGGGAACCCTGTATGATGTTATTCATGTTTGTTTTGTAAGTTCACAACTTTTACTATACTCTTATTGTTTATACAGGTTTATATATGAATGATATACATCAATAAAGTGTTTTTAAAAAGAAATATCCAATAGCAAATATATATATATATATCAAATATCTAGAAATAAGTCTAACCGAGGATGTAAAGGTCTTGTACACAGTAAATTACACAACACTGCTAAAAGAAATCAAAGAAGACCCAAAGAAATGGAAAGGCATTCCATGTTCATGGATTAGAAGATTAAATATTGTTAATTCTATCCAAAATGATTTACAGATTCAACTCAATCCCAATAAAAATTCCAACAGCCTTCTTTGCAGAAATGGAAAAGCCAATTATCAAATTTATATGGAAGAGTAAGGGACCCCAATAGGCAAACCATCTTGAAAAGTTTCACAAAGTTGGATAATGCACACTTCCTGATCTTAAAACTTATTACAAAAGCACAGCACTCAAAACAGCTTGGTATTGGCCAAATTGAGTGCTCAAAAACCAACCCTCACACGTACGGCCAACTGATATTTGACAGGTGGGCAAAGAACATTCATTTGGGAAAGAATAGTCTCTAACAAATGGTACTGGGAAAACTGGATCTCTATATGTAAAAGAAGTAAGGTGGACCCATACCTCACCCCATTTATAAAAATCAACCCCAAATGGATCAGAGAACTAAATTTAAGAGCCAGAACTATAAAATTCCTTGAAAAAAATATAGGGAAGCATCTTTAGTACCTTGTGTTAGCAATGTTTTCTTAGACTTTACACCCAAAGGACAAGCAACAAAAGAAAAACATATAAATGGGACTTCATCAAAGTTAATAAACTTTTGAGCCTCCAAGGATTTTATTAGAAAGGTAAAATGGCTGCCTACAGAAAGGGAGAAAATGTTTGGAAAGCACATATCTGATAAGGGTTTAATATCCAAAATACATAGAGAAAAATTTCAACTAAACACAAAAAATAACAGTCCAATTAAAAATTGGATAAAATACTTGAATAGACATCTCTCCAAAGAAGATATACAGATGGCCAAAAAGCATATGAAAAGATGCTCAACATCATTAGCTATTAGGGAAATGCAAATGAAAATCATACCATTTCACATCTACTACAATGGCTACTAAATATTTTTAAAAATGGATAATTCAGGGAAGTGGCTGTAGCTCAATTGGTTGGGCTCCCATTTACCATATGGGAGGCCCCGGATTCGATTCCCGGGGCCTCCTGGTGAAGGCAAGCCAGGCTGTGCGGCCCAGTGAGCTGACACAGCAAGATGACGCAACAAACGGAGACAAGGAGACACAGAAAAACACAAGGCAAATGGATACAGAGACCACAAGCAGCAAGGGGGAGATAAATAAATAAAAATAAATCTTTTTAAAAAATGGATAATTCAAGTGTTGGAGAGGATGCATAGAAATAGGAACACACATTCATTGCTGGTAGCAATATAAACTTGTGTAGCCACTGTGGAAAATAATTTGGCACTTCCTCAGAACCTTTTGTACAGAATTACCAAATGACTCAGCAATCCCACTCTTAGGTATATACCCAAAAGAATTGAAAACAAGAGCTCGAACAGATAATTGAACACTGATGTTCATAGCGGCATTATTCACAAGTGCTAAAGGATGGAAGTGTCCATCATCTGATGAATAAATAAACAAAATGTGGTATACACAGACAATGGAATATTATTCAGCCATAAAAAGGAAAGAAGTTTTGATACATGTGACAACATGGATGAACTTTGAAGACATCATGTTGAGTGAAAGAACAAAATGAAAAATATTAAATGATCTCACTGATAAGAAAGAATTAGAATATGTAAAGTCATAGAGTCAGAATCTAGAATATAGGTTACTAGGGAACTGAGTAAGGGAGTGGAATAGGGAGTTAATGCCCAATTTGAACAGAGTGTCTATTTGCAGTGAGGGGACAGTTTTGGTAATGGATGGAGATGATGGTACAACATTGTGAATATAATTAACAGCACTGGATTTTATATTTCAATGTGGTTAAAAGAGGACATGTTAGATTGTATATATGTTACTAGAATAAAAATTAAATTTAAAATTCAGTGGACCTGCACAGTGAACCCCAAGTTAAACCATGGACTGAAGTTAGTACAGTTATTAAAGTGTACTTTCATCAGTTTTAACAAATAAACCACATTAATGGAAGGTGTTAATAATAGGATGATATATGAGAATATTGTATTTTATGCATGATAGTTCTGTAAATTTACAACTTCTATAATGAAGGGGAGAAAAATCCACACTAGTTGTTCCACATCCATATCATCACTTGATATGGACAGTATTCTTTTTTTTTTTTTTTCCAACAGTATTCTTAATTTTAGCCATTTGAACAGAAGTAGTGGTATATCATGTTGGTTTTAATTTGCATTTCTCTAATGATGAATAACATTGAGTATCTTTTCATGTGCTTATTTAGCATCCTTTTATCTTTGGTGAAGTTTCTGTTCAAATCTTTTTGCTCACTTTTAATTTTTTTTTTTTATTGTTTTGAGAGTTCTTTATATACTTTGGATATACATCCTTTATCAGACCTATGATTTGCAAATATTTTCTTCCAGTCTGTGCTCTTAACAGTGTCTTTTGAAGTGTAGAAAATTTTAAATTTGATGACATCCAATTTATCAATGTGGTCTTTTATGTTGCCTAACCCATGTTCCCAAAGATTTTCTCCTATAATTTCTTCTAGAAGTTTTATAGTTTTAGGCTTTACATTGAGTATGTAATATGTTGTATATGGAACAAGGTATGAATCCCAGTTCCTTTTGGCAACTGGATATCCAACTCCCAACACAATTTGTTGACAAAACTGTCCTTTCTCCACCGAATTGCCTTTGCAACTTTGTCAGATCAATGAATCTATTTTTGGACTCTCTGTTCTGTTCTATTGATCTGTTTGTCTTTACTCCAATACCACATTATCTTGATTATTGTAGCTTTATAAATAATTGTCTTGAAATCTGGTAATGCTAGCCCTCCAACTTTGTCCTTTGTCAGAATTGTTTTGTTTATTCTAGCTCCTTTGCATTTACGTAGGAATTTTAGAATCAGCTTATCAATGTCTATAAAAATGTCTGCTGGGATTTTTATTGTGATTATGTGCTCTGCAGTCTTCAAGACAGTAAGGTGGGGCAATTGTAGGTCTTATCCCATAAGTTTCCAGTCTAGGGATTATTCTCCTCCTTCCTTCTTGCATGACTTTCAGTTTCTTCCAAACCATTGTTTTATATATTTTTTCTGACTTTTTTTTCATTTTTGGTTGTTTATCTCATCTTGGCCAGAATTGGAATGCTATAGTAGGTTTTTAATAAACAGAGTAATAACAGACTTGTACTTGAGAAAGAGAATATGATAACAACATGGAAAAAGTATTGGAGGGAAAAGAGATTGGAAAAGGAAATCACTAAGGAAGAAATCAGTATTCTGAGGAAAAAATAATAAAGGTTGAAATTAAGGTAGCTATGGTTGGAAAGGCGGACAGGAGATAATAGTTGAAACTTTAGTAGGCAGGATTGATAGAACTTGGTGACTCGTTCTCCACTCATTGTGGAGGAGACTGAGATGACTTCAGGGTTTTAGGGCTTACATATTGTTTGGTTCTGTTTAGTTGCAGAGACGGGGTGCCCTTATGTGGGATGTGAGTGACTGGAACCTCCCATTTTATAAATACTACTGCAGGGTTGTAATTGATACTTTGGAGTTTAGAACCAATTACTCAGAGAATATTAATAGTACTTTATTTCTTATTTTGCAGTTCATTATAATTGCCATCCAAAGACAGATACATTAGGTGATTATTCCCATTACACAAGTATTTTACTTTACCCAACAAGTTCTTTGAGAGGTTTCTAGTAGATTTAAGTGTTTATGAATCATTGTTTCTTTGATAAAAGAGTTTTTAAAGAAGGGAAGATAGAAACAATATTGGGAGTCACTGTCTATTTAAGTCAATTAAATTGAAAATAAAACAACTTAGAAATGATAATATAAATAATGAGAAAAAGTAAGAATTGCTTTACAAAGCCTGAGAAAGATCTTTTCAGGAACTTTGTATTATGTGATGGAACAAATATAAGAAGATATGCTGTTAGCAGGACAGTTTTTATATTTGCAGTCAATTATGATAGTCTTATTTTCTGGTATTGTCAGTGATTTCAATTTTAAAATATTTATTTGCCATTATTTTCATGAAATCAAATTATTTCACTTTCCAAAAATAATAAATATCAAAATTATTCTCCAATAGATAAGAATATGGAATATAGTAGTTCCCCTCCTTTGTGATTGTGGCTCTTCCACTTTCACCTTAAGGAAATGAATTCTTTAGAACAAAAGCTTCTCATTTAGACCAAGTTTGAGAGCTAGGTAAATAATGAAGATTATAGTCTGTCCTCATAGGTGTTATAAACTGATAGATTTATTTAATATCATAACATTTATGCTTATAGATTTTAAAGACTTGATCCTGTTTGAACTGTTCCTTTATTAACTTTCTAATTTAAGGTAGGCTGACCCAATTTATAGTTTTTTTCCTAGTATAAATTTATTTAAAATAAGTACAGAAATATGTTAGAATAAGATGGTTGCTATCCATGTACAAACTAAAGATCAGTAACCTTTTTGAGTAGCTATCTCATTTATCAATTTATTTGATATTTTTGTTCTTGTTCATCCTAGTTCCTTTTTTTTTCCTTCACTAAGGTGATTGCCCTGGTTAGAGTATGGATGTTGTCTAATATAACATGCATAGAAGTTATTAAGGCTTTTGACCAAATTTCTTATATGGAAATGGATTATATCCAAGGGTGTGGATTATTGAGGTAGTTAGGAGAATGGACTATTATTTAATAGACCATGATTTGAGCCTTCATACAACTTTTTAGCTGTATGATCTTGGTCCAAGTTACTTGACCTCTTAGAGACTGTTTATTCTTTAAAATGGAGATAGAGATAGTGCTTTCTTCTCAGAGCCCTTATAAGGATTAAATGACATGATGGATGTAAAGTGCTTAGCAGAGTGTTTGACAAATAGTAAATGCTCAATAAATGTTAGCCAGTATTTAACTTCTTGAAGGAGAACTAAGAAAGGTAAGGCTATTAATTTATGGATCAAAATAGGGGAGGTGAGCTGAGAAATGATAGATTGAAATTCAGAAAGACCTCAAGCTCCTGAATGAAATGGAATACCATATTTCAGCAATATGAAATCTGACAGCCTTAAGTTTTGAATTGAAAATTGAAAAATTCAGTGGTGCAAATATAGGAAGGGAGAGCCTTTCTTTTTTTTTTTTTTTTTCACTTAAAAAAAAAGTTTTTAAATGAAGCTTTAGATTACTTAAATGTTACATCAAAGATATAGGGGATTCCCATATGCCTGACCCTCTCTCCCTCCCACACTTTCCCACATTAACAACAGCTTTCATTAGTGTGGGACATTTGTTAGAATTGATGAACACATATTGAAGCATTGCTACTAACCATGGAATATAGTTTATGTTATAGTTTACACTCTGCCCTGCACAATTTTATAGGTTTTGACAAAATGTATAATGGCCTGTATCCATCATTGCATTGTCATGCAGGACAATTCTAATGTCCCGAAAATGCTCCCATGTTACACCTACTCTTCCCTCTCCCATCCCTCAGAACCTCTGGTGGCCACTACCTTTTACATCAATGATAAGAGTTCTTCCATTGCTAGAATAATAATGAGTATAAAATAGAATAATAATAATAAATCTACTTTAGTCCATTGTTTATTCCTCAATCTTGAGGATTTTGTGATGGTGATGGCCACTCTGTTTCTAATTGAAAGGGGGCTTAGATCCCATGGGGCAGATGGATGGAACTGTCTTGCTTGCAGTTGCAGATACTCTCTGTTCCTTGGGATGGTTGTTGTCCGTCATCATCTTCTTGTTAGTTGTCCTGGGTGAATCCAGTGAACTGGAGAGTAAGTGTTGCAACTCTGCTGAGATTTGGGGCTCAACCAGCACGTAAACAGAGCAAACATTTAAGTCTCTGGGACATATATTTATCAAGTATATTGCTAATTATAGGTTCAAATAAAAGGGGCAGAAGAGCCATGTATAGGGAAATTATAAATGAATCTAACTCTGTTACACTGGGGAGCATAAATTCCAAAGTAAGGCCCACTGATGGTTCTTAATTCCTGAGCTGTCTGCCCTGCATATAGTGTCTAGATGTCTCTAGAGCCCTCTGGAGCCCCGCTGTTTGAGGCACTGTTTATTGCACAGTCAGTGAGATCCTGCTGAGACCTCTGGAATGACCTCCCAACTCACTTTGAACTTTCTTAGCCATAAAAACTCATTTGTATTTAATATTTCCTCCTTTTGGTCAAGGTCTTTTTCCAAATGCATTGCTAGTTGGTATGGAAGAAGTTGATCATTATGTATCTTGGAGAAGCAAAGATTGCAGACTAGGAGATGTGTAATAGCCACCTTCAGATCTTTGAAAGGCCGTGATCTGGAAGAGATTTGACATTTTCTCTGTGGCACAGGAGGTAACTCTTATGTAGCTCTGGAGTAAAGGACCAGAATTCAAGCCTGCTTCAGGTGAATTACTAACTGCTCTGAACCTCAGTTTCCTCAATCATGTAAAGCAGAGGGTAAAACCACTTTATAGAGAGGTTATGAGGTATAAAGAAGTTAATATGTATGGATAACAATTCAGAAGTATTTGTTGTCATTGCCTGGGACTGTTGTAGGGAGTTGCTGAATCAGCTCCCTCTTTGGAAGTACTCTAATCATTAGTTATTCAGAAGTGGAACAAGCTTTCCTATCACATTGAGAGATAAAGACCATATAGTCATATTAGGGCTTTTAAGAAATTTATTCATGGAGTGGGAATTTGGAAAAGCCCTTTGAGAGAAGATACAATGTTTACCTTGGTTACTGCTTTCTCCAGAGCACCCAGCACAGTTCAGGGCAAATGCTCCATGCTAGGAGAACATTTGTTGAATGAGAGAATGGAAGTTTTCCCTCTTAACATTCATATTCTCTGGCACGAATTATTTTGTTCAGCATTGCTCCTTTCTTGTTTTTAGGATAGGTCATGTTGTTTTCCCAGGCATTTGCCTTTATGTTGTTATTTTAGAATGGATATTTTGACAACTAAACTGAAGCAGCTGCTTACTGTATTGTCAGTTCATGTGTAGTTACTGAAGACTAGGGTGCAGAAAGAATATGGTAAGATTTTCAATGAGACATTCTGAGAATAATTGTTCTTCAGATTTAGTGATTTTTTAATCTATTTCTGCCATTCCTATAAGGATTTTAATATCTGTAGTCCTTTTTAAAATGGAATGTCTTATACATAGATTATTCTCAAGGAATTACATATCCAAGAACCTCTAAACAATGATTTCTTCTGGGTAGGGAGTTTGGGGGGGTTGGAGAAATCACATTACTGTACTGCTAGAAATTTTCAACTATATGCTTTATTAATTCTAAAAAGTAGTTTTTAAAAAGTGGGTAGAATAACTCTGTGATTCAATACAGACTAGCTTAAGTGAAATAGAAGATTTTTAATGGCGAGAATTGCAAAATACATTTAGTTAACAGCAAAATCGCCTCTGTTTATTAAGAATCTACTGTTTGAGGCACCATGTTGGTTTTTTCCACCTACATTCTCATTTAATTTTCTCAATAATCCTATGAGGTGTAAGCCTCACTCCTTTTTGTCTTTGTGACCACAAATTCATGCCAGAGCTTTGGTGTTAAACCAAAAGTCAAAACCAGGCTTTCCTCCTTAAGCCTCCTGGGCCTTCAAGCTTCAAACTGTAGATAAAACTTGGGCACAGCCAAGGATTTTTAAAGACCAGAGGAAATAGAGTTTTTTTGAAATTATGCAGTTTGGGAAATGTTGCTGTAAATATTGCTTGCTACATTGAATTCACTATTTGTTTCTCATCTTCTAGGGAATAGATAGGGAAAATGGGCAGGAAAGGTGTGTGGAAAGGAGTTTAAGTCAAATAAGACAGACTGACCTTGAGGATTGGGGGCCTTTTAATAGGTAACCAAAAGTAACCAAAAGGGATTGTGTATTCTCTTCTGCAAGAGTGTTTTAAAACAATAAATGCTGGTGGCCAGAGATTTTTACTGAAGACCAGTTCTGCCTTTGGTGACTGGGAGAAACTAGATTGTATTCAGAGATTGATTGTTGCGATTTTATGAATCTAATTTATCACAGAATCTGCTGAGAGCAATATTTTGAGTTACTACCTTTACCATGGTAGTTTATAGAATATTAACTATGATTACTAAGGAACTATCTGTCCATAATGAAGGATGTAATGGTCTCCATCACTTTGCAATTAGAATTGTCAATTTCCTCTCCCCACTCCTCTCCATTCCTCCTCTTCTCCCCCTTTTCTCCCTTTCCATCTTTCTCTCCTTCCCTTAAAAGGAAGTAATGGTTAGGTGAATTCCTTTAATAAGGAACAGATTATTCAGTGTATTCCATGACTTTTGCATGAGGTATATTTTACTTATCTTTGAGTAGTAGTTAGGGCATGTATGCTTCCATGCTTAACTCTAAGTCAGACCTGAGGTCAGTTCCTAACTCCAGCAATTATTAAACTGTGTGACCTGGGACAAATAGTTTAGCCTCTAAGAGCATCATAGATATATTTAATAATACCTAATTGACATTATTGTAGCAAAGGATTAGATGAGGTAGTATATTCCGAGTGCCTGGCTGAAGTCACTCAATGAAGATTTGTTCCGTTTTTATCTGTCTTTCTCCTTTATTCATTCCCAGTGCTTTTTTTTTTTTTTCAATTTTTTAATTAAAAAAATTTTTTTTTACCACTTGAACTGTCAATTCAGCCTTTGCGGAGTGGAGTGAGGGCATTTGTTTAGCCTCTTCCCTAGTCTGGTAAACATCTGGTGAACACTTGCTCATCCTTCAAGACACAGTTCACATTTACACCTCACCTGTTAAATCTTTCCTACCTTTTGTGGGTAGTGTGAACTTCTTCTTCCTCTTGCTTCAAAGCAGTTGCTCCCTCTGTGGCATGTAGTGAGTACTCCATAAGCATTTGCTAGGTGAATGACTTTCTGGACATTAATAGGTGGTGGTGGTGGAGAGAGGATTTTATAGAGCTTAGCTTTGAGCATTGCAGTCCTGTGATGTCAACTTAGTGCTTTGATCTCAAGTTAGTAAAAACAACTGAGAGAGTTAAGGTGATCTTCATTTGGTACTTTTTGGTCCAAAGGGCAAAATGCTTTCAGTATTTAGACTGTTTAGACCTTGCAGTATTTAGGCCTTTGCAGAGTAGTTACCTGTGTTATAATAATGATGATGACAAATAATGTTTAGTTAGTGCTTTACTGTGGACCAGATCCTGTGCTGAGCATTTACCTACATTATCTCTTTCAGTCCTCATATCAAGTTTATGAGGTAGGTACGGAAGAGGAAAGAAGAGGTAAAGTGATTTGTCAGAGACTACATAGCTAACAAGTAATAGAGCCTAGACTAGAATGTAATCTGGCTCCAGAGCTGACTTTTTAAGCTACTATATTATGCAACTTCCCTCTTTTGTAGTATTATGGTAAGAGAATTGTTTAGGTGGGTAAAGATGACATTAAAAGTGAATATTTCTTGAGGATTTTCCCCGTATTCACTGTGTTTACAGAGGAACCAGCTACTAGTTTGCATCACACTCTTAAACTCTTTGTTGTTATTCCAGTGGGAGGCAGTTATAAAATGTGGATTCAGTTTTAACTTTACCACACTAATAATTACATGGAGAAATAATTATGACTTTAAAGTAGGACAGAATGAGAAGTAACTAAGTTTCTATTAAATATTGTTCAAGGAGTAAATCATTAAATTCATATATATATTTGAATATATAATGATTGCTTGATACTAGGCTCCAAGGAGAAATGTAAACATATACTCAGAGGTAGGTATACAAATAAGCATATGTCACTAGAGATAGTTGGAGCTGTATTTTCAGAGAGAAAGGTTTTGTGTGTGATGGGGAGGGACTAGAGGAGGTGTTGTTTAACTATCATTTGAGTTTATCCAAACAGAACAAAATGTCTTGTTTATAAAATATAGAAGAATCAAGTTTTAATTTGAAGAGATTAGGAAATACACTGATTCAGAAAGTAAAATGGGACTTAATGTCCCATTTATACTGAAAAAAGTTGAATATAATCAAGGAACTCCCTGCCTCCTTTCCTTCCTCCTTGCCAGAATAGACATACATACTTTATGACATTTAATATTTATCTGATTCTTCTGAGTATATGATTCATATTGAATTGGAGTCAGCAACCCTCACAAGAACACTATATGTTTGCTTGGTTATTTTATTAATAATATACGTGGAATTGAATTTAATCATCTATTTATAATTGGTAGTGCTCCTGTTCAGACATGTCCATATATAACTTTGTAGAATAAAAAACACGTCAATCTGCAATTTTTATTTGTTTAGGACAAAATTTCAGGAAACAGCTTGGCCATGGACAAAACTGCAGTTGAATTAGAGACATAAAGTTGGAAGAGATAAGTAGGTGAGATTTGTCTTGAGAGTGTTCCTCCCTAACACACACACTGACCCACATACATGTATCCTAGTTGTAAAGGTAAAGAAGTTTTATGGACCTATAAGTCATACAGTATTCAGTCCTATTCTGAGATTGGGGCAAATCCTAGAAAAGGACATTGTGACTGAGACCATAGGGAACAGCAGAGCAGAACAGAAGGACATTTTGTAGCATATAGAGGAGCGGATGTGTGTGGATTTGCCAAGAGAAGGGGAGAGAAAAAGTGCCTTCATTTTTCATGTTTATTTTGTTGAAGTCAGTTCTACTACAGACCTGGTTGCTGGCAAGGGACCTTGACTAGTGTTCCTGACCTGTTTCAGTTCTGTTTCCCAAATCCCTGGGCCTCAGAGAAGATAGTTTATTTCTTTCTAATTCATGCCTTAAGGCACAGCTATAGGACAATGGTGGCTAGGGAGGGGCCTGACTCAGAATAGTTGGTGGAAGAGCTGCATCACTCAGGTGTATCATTTACCTTACACTATTGCTGAATTGGTTGCTGTGTGCTTCATTGGTCTTCTGACCGTCCTACCTGGTCCTAGAGAAACCAAAATAAGAATCTTCTGCTCCCCCTCTGCTGCTACTTTTTAAGCTGCAACCTAGAAAATGACATTATATTGAGCAAATGAGATGTGAATAGAGTTTAGACAATCTTGGAACTTGGGATGGGTTAACTTACATGTTCAAGGCCTGCTACACAAAAATTACCATATTGCTACAAGTAGATCTATCCCTTCTCCATCATTTTGCCCCTGATCTCTTATATTCAACACATCCTGCATTGGTTACTATTTTGCTTTCATACTTGTTCCTACCTTAGCCATCATCTTCTCCACATTGAAATCTCTTGAATTTTAAGTTGCATTTAATTACAATACTAATGTCCTCTTTCTGCTTAATATTCTACTGATCATATAACTTTAATACCTATTCGACACTTAAAAAAATTAGAGTAATAGTTATAATATTGCTGTTAGTATGTTTTGAGGTTGAGTAACAGACAACATGTTTAATGAGTAGTGTGGCTGCTTAGATGGCATAATTATTAATTTGTTGAAAGTTATATTCAGGCCAACTTCATCCATTCAGATATATTCTTATAGTACATAAGTGTTAGAGCACTTCAGTCTCTAACACTTCAGTGATTATCATTCTTTAGTTTTCTAGGGTTTGCCACTGAACAGGAATAAAACAAAACAGAAACCATCTCTAAAGAATGGTTTTAAATCTAGGGCCTTCCTAGTCTAAATAACACTTCAAGTTCTTCAGATGCTATTGTTATCAGTTCATAGTGTTTGGCATAGTAACAGCCAGGGTCACTGGGTACAGACAGATATGCAGGTTTGTAGAAAGGCAGCCCTGGTACTGGTATACTTACAGAAACAGGGATCATTTTATAATGTAAATCAACCATTATCTCTGTCCTTTGAACTTGATTTGCTATGGTGGGGATGGGTGACATATTTCAGCTATTGTGCTAAATTCTTGAAGCAGCTGGAGTTGACTTAGTGGGCAAATTGGTTGCTTTTTTAGCCCTCATATACCTTTGCTAAGGCTAAAGGTCACTTTCTTCAACAATGTTAAAACTTATTAATCTTCTAAAAAGGGGGATATTGTTTTCTTTGGTTTTCCATTCTCTCTAAAGGAATCCATTTCTAAAGGAATTTGGAAAGAGCTTTTTCAGGACCAGGTCTGAAAGCATTTTAATGGCATTGCCCAGTGTCTTACATAGAAGAATTGCTTTATTCTAACAGACCACTAGGGAGACTAGATGAAGCTTAGGGCCTTTGACTTTCTCCTTCCTCAGGATTTGCTCCCTGGCTGTTCATGGAAGAGTTGGAAGTACTCACCTTTTTCCTCAAGTTTGAAACTTTTAGTTCAGGTAGACAAGTCTATAAACTTGGCATTTAGCAAGCCTGAGTTGGGGACTTGCTTTGTGGCTAACTACATTTGTGACCTTGAGCAAGTTACTTCACCTGCTTTGTGCTTCAGTTTTCGCCTATTTAAGCAGACATAAAACTACCTATCTCTTAATGTTGTTGTGAGGATTATTGTAAATATAGAGTGCTCAGTGCAGTCACGGCACATAATAAAGTGCTCATTAATTGCTATACACACACACACACACATATTCATCATTATCTTAACTTTTGAACCTGGAATCTTGTACATGGGAAGCAGGCGCTCAACCACATGAGCTACATTCGCTTTCCTCCATGCCTAATCATTTGCATCAAACTTCTTGCAGAGGTGTGGTAGAGATAATGCTTTCCTCTCTGGATTGTCATACTGTGAATTTTTAACATCTTTTGTATGATTTGTCTTTTTATCGATACTGGTGCCAAGTTTTTTCCTATGAATAAATCACAATACTGGTTGTATTAGCCAAAGGGGTGCTGATACAAAATACCAGAAATCGTTTGGCTTTTATAAAGGGTATTTATTTGAGGTAGAAGCTTACAGTTACCAGGCCATAAAGCACAAGTTACTCCCTCACCATGTGTTAGAGCAAGATGGCTGCCGATGTCTGTAAGGGTTCAGGCTTCCTGGGTTCCTCCTCTTCCCGTGGCTTGCCTCTCTCTGGGCTTAGACTTGCGTCTCTCCACAAGGCCAGCTGTAGACTATCAGGTAAATGACTCATCTCTTTTCCTGGGGCTTTCTCTCCTTCCTCATGACCAAACTCCTCTGTGTGCTTACTTCCCCGGGCTCCAGCATTAAAACTCCAATCTTCCTTCTTTGCAGTACAGTTTCTCTGTGTGTCCCTGCCCACCAAGGGGTGGGCACAACATCCTACTAATATGGCCCAATCAAAGCCTTAATCATTATTTAATCAAGTAAAAGTAAAACCTCTGAATCTAATACACTCTAATACTCCCAGAGGAAAAGGCCAGTTTACAAACATAATCCAATATTTCTTTTTGGAATTCACAAATAATATCAAACTGCTACATAGGTAGGTATACTAGGCAAATGATTTTATTTCGGGAAGCAGAGTGGCTCAAGCGATTGGGCTCCCACTTACGACATGGGAGGTCCATGGTTTGGTTCCCACTGCCTCCTAAAGAAGACAGCAAGCTGGCGCGACAGGCAGGCGCAACAGGCTGATGCAACAAGATGTAGCAACCAGAGACACAAGAAGAAAAACAATGAGAGACAAAACATAGCAGGGAACGGAGGTGGCTCAAGCAATTAGGTGCCTCCCTTCCATGTTGGAGGTCCCAGGTTCAGTTCCCAGTGCTTCCTAAAGAAACAAGGAAGACTACACAGCAAGTGCAAAACAACGAGGGGGTGGGGAGAAATAAATAAAATAAATCTTTAAAAAAAAAAAGTTTTTATTTCATATGTCCCCTTTATATTTTAATTCAATTAAATATCTGAGATAGGAAAATTTATAGTTGTGAAAGTTTAATTTTCAAATTTATCAAATAATGGCCGTGTAAGAATATTGAAGGAAGAGTTGCTATAATTCTTTGTTGTATCTGCAGAACGCTAAGGCATCATTCTTGCCCCCAAATGGATTAAAATCCTTCTGGACAAGGAAGATAAATGCATGTAGGAAAGACAAGATTCTTTATGGTTAAATATGCCAAAGTAGCAAGTACACCAAATACAGATGTGGAGATAAATTAACTGAAGGAGGAGATCCATCTAAGCTGATAAAATTTAAAACAAGGTAGGGCTTAAGCCCCATCCTTGAAGGATGTGTAGGATTTATTTTATAAGAAGGGCTTTCCATCTAAGAGTGGGAGAATTTTGATGATGGGACTATATACTGTGGAATAAAGGAGCAAGGTACCTCTGACTGGTCAATCCCTCCACATCTCCCCCATCCCCCACCACTTTTAGACAACAGCCAACTTCGTGTTTATGTACCTTCTTGAAGTCTCTAGTGATTTGACTCTTCCACCTTTGTCACACAACACAATGTCCTTCTTTCTCTACCTCAAGTCTTCAGTAGAACAGGACACAGATTCCCTATGCCTTCCCCAGCCTGTTGTTTCCAAAGCTTGCACACAAATCACATTTTTAAAAAGAGGTTATTATTAACAATAGGGAAATAAGGGCTAACAAAAAGGATCACAAAAATAATCTTAAAGTAGTTGTATTAAGTTGCTACTTAAATAGGGATATTCTCAAAGCCTCTTCAAGATATCATTGTGGAATTCTCTTCTAAGTTCTTGTCTTCCATCTCTCTTCTCTCTTACCCCATTTCTACAGCAGACCAAGATAGTCAGACTTTAGCCTTCTTCCAGATGTAGAGTGATTCTTTGTTCTTTTTAGTACTAAATTCATGAACTCTTCTGGTGTTTGCCCTTTATTGCCTCAGGCTGCACTTGTGTTCTTCAGTGGACCTGTGCCAACATTCTTGGACCCTGGAAACTTAGCTGGGGCTGCCTTAAGCCACAGTTGGCCTCCAAAGATTCTTCCCTTAGTCTCCATGCTATCAGGCACGGACCCAGCCATCATTCATTTTCTCCTTTGCAGGGAGGTTTTTTGACTTTGTATTTCAAATTGCTATCTGCTTCAAGTCTTAACTAGCATCCATGAGAACTGTCATCCCATAGATTTTATTTTGCATACCCTTTTTTATAGCATTTTTAATGTCCCAGGCACATTAAGCCCCTAACACTTTCTTTTTTTTTTTTTTTAATAATAATTTAAAAAAAATTTTTTTTAAAGATACTTAGATTACATAAATGTTACACAAAAATTCTAGGGATTCCCATATGCCCCACATCCCACACCTCCCACAACCTCTCACATAAACATCTTTCATTAGTATGGCCCATCACCTGCAATGGATATACACATCCTGGGGCTTTGCCACTAAGCATGGACCATAGTTCACATTGTAGACCACACTCTCTCCCACACAGTTCTGCATGGTATATGCTGATGTAAAATGGCCTATATCTGTCACTGAAATGTCACTCAGGATAATTCCCAAGTCCCAAAAAAGCCCCTAAACATTTTCATTTCTTATGCTTCAAAGACATTTGCCCCCTGATAGATGAGTTAGTTTGGGGTTACCACTAATCGGATTTTGGAAAAAGCAGAGTTTATGCTTTTATCTTTGCTCAAGTTACTAGCTTTAATACTCCTTTGACCACTATATCAGAATACTATACTATACAATGCCCATAAAATATACAGATTCCACTAAGAAAAATTTAAAAAAATAATCATTGTTTAACTAGATAAGGCTTATGTGAAAACAGGAATCTATTTTTTTTCAGTATATTAAATAGAAAAATTAAAATATATTGTAGTCGGGAGCAGATATGGCTCAAGCAGTTGAGCTCCCACCTCCAACATGAGAGGTCCCGGGTTTCCGATCCTCCTGAAAAATCAAAAACAAACAACAAGCAAAACAAATGAAAAAACCAACTTAGGGAAGCCATTGTGGCTTAGTGGTTGAGCACCAGTTTCCCACATATGGAGTCCCAGGTTCATTCCCCGGCCCCTGTTACCTTGGGGGGCGGGGAGGAAATATATATAATATGTATAAATTATATAATGTATATATTTATATATAAATATATAATATATATAAATTATATGTGTATTATATAATATATATTAATATATATAATATGTTATATATAAATTATATATATATATTGCACTCAACCCCAAACCCCTACTCTACAGAAATGTAAGTAAATACAGCAAAATACCCATATTTAAACCACAAACCATCGTGTTAGGATATAAATTATTTTGAAATTTCTTCCTGACCATCAAGTGATTAATATGCTTGTTAACAAACAGGTGCTGTATATGTAGCAACATATACATGTCACTAGTGCCACCAACATCCAAACAGTTTGCCTCCTTTGTTAACATCTTCACATTTTCAAAACATCAACAGGTGATTGAAAGTCTACCAGTTTTATTTGGAATATGACTTCAGACTTTTCCCATACAGCATTTTTTTTTAATGTTATATTTTATATTATGACTTTGGGGACCATCTGTGGTACTGTTCTTCAGAGCAGACAAGAAATACTGACATCAGTCTGAGCTAAGGTATTTGAGTGGAGAGTCTTTGAGTGAGTATATTCCCAAATGTGATTTAAGACAACTTTACTTTCTTTTCCTTCAGTTTTTTTTAAATGTTAAAATTTTTATAATTCTGTATCTCTATCTTTTCCTGATCTATTAAGTTATATGTATAGAGATTGAAAACAAAAAATTTTTAGAGCACTTTTAAGTACATTACCCTTGTTTGATCTTTTCCAAACTGCAAGTATCCTGTTCCCTGCAGGTATTTTATTTAAAAAAACAGAACAGTTGTTTCATTCTCTGCCAGCTAATTTCAATACCTAAAACATTTGTGCATATGCTTCTGCTGGTTCTTATTCTTGGTACCTTGTTTTCTTGTTTGTTTGAGGGTTTGTGAGGTTTTTTTGGTTTGTTTATATTTTGTTTTATAATTTTCCCCATGTTCTGCTCATTGTCCTTAAAATTTATTTGTAGGGGTTATTTGAAAACCAGAATGAAAGTGCCTTCTCCAGAGAGGATTTGTGTTTGCTTCTGCAATGTACCTGCCGGTCCAAGACCACCTTACACCACAGTCAGAGCTTAGGTTCTCTGGTCCTCTCAGGCAAGGGAAACCCAGGCTACAAATCCATGAGGACTGTTTTGTGGCCACGGATTTCCAGAAACAGGCTTGTTTTCTCTTTCCTTTTTTTCCCTTCTACTTGGTGGCCCAAGCCAACCTCCCTGCGGTCCCAAGGAGGGTACAATACTGAGGAGTATAGATCCCAGCTTAATGTGAGAGGATATGCATATTTGGTGTTCTGTTGCTCCACTTATCTTTTGGGGTTTTCCCTAGATTTTGTCCTGGTAATTTCTTACTATCTATAAATTTTGTTTTTAAGGATTTCCCCCACTTCTTTTATCTAATATTTTTAGTTGTATTCAATAGAAGGATTGATCCAAATAAGAACCATTACTGGAAGTGGAAATCTTCCTTATTTGATCTTTAATAATCCCACGAGGTTTGTGTGGCAGATAAATGACTGGGCTTCTTTAATGGATGAGGGAACTGAGGTTAAGAAAGGTGTAGTGACTGATCTACTATCATAAAAGTAAGCGGCAACACCTTGAACTCCTGAGAATGAGTCTGCCTTTCTTTCCATCCCAACTCTGCCTTTGAGCCTTGTTCTACTGAGTACATTCTTAGAATTTTGAATGAAACAAGCATATGTTGAGGAGCTTTTTAATAATGTGCAAAATCTTTACAGAATTATTTAGACTTTTGATATAGATTATATTGGTGCATCCTTTTCCAAATAATGGCATATTAAATGGAAAATAATAGTTACTATCTTTTTTTTTTTCTTTCTTTCAGCTGAAGTGAGTAGTGAATACAGTATGGACAAGGCAATGGTTGAATTTGCTATAATGGATCGAGAACTAAACCATTATGTAAAGGCTGTTCGATATGTAATCAATCACGTAAGTTTAATATTTATGCTTATCTATTCATCCCCATTCACCTTGTTATATTTAGTTACAACTCATTGACCTAGAAATGGGAACACAAAATCAAAATTCTTCTCTACCCTTTACTATTTCCTTTCTTTACTGAAGCTTCTATTAATTTCCTTTTAATCAGGAAGTCTCAGCATAGGAATCTTAAGTATTTTCCCAGCTAGGCCACCTTGGTTAATTAGGACATCGAATCTATTTTAGGTTTTCTTGCCATTTTTGTCTTGAAGTTTTTAGTCTAAGCTCCTTCAAATGTGAGTAGATTTTTTTTAATGCTAAAAATTATATGCAACTTGTTTTCATTGTTCGTCTGCTTAAGCATACAATTTAGACGAGGTTCAGTTACTCATTCTCCAGTTTTAACTAATATGCATCTATGGCAAAATTCATCGAATCAGATAATATAGGAGAATTTTAGACCAAGTTTCAAAATAAAGAAGGTGGGCATTTTGGTTTTTCCAGAAGCCAAACTTATCTTTGTTGACTCCAGCTGTCACAGGAACAGCCCACAAGGCAGTTAAGGTAGGAACATAGCAACATCCTTTTCAGTACTGTGTTGAGTAAGAAATGAGCAATATGATTAGAGTAATGTTTCTGAGAAGTCCTTTGTCCCATGAGCAATGGAAACTCCCTGGTGAACTGATTTCAGTACACCTGTATACTAGGGTGTCTTGTGCTTCTGGTTTTTTTATTTGCTTTTTCTTGCTTGTAGCTATGGGAAATTTTTGAAAATCAAATATTTTCCAAGTTGGCTACTATTCAGTGGAAGATAAATTTTTAGATATTGTTTAATCTTTAAGCCAATTTAATATGCATTACATAGTTACATAAAGTGTCTCTGTTTTTTATGGTTAGTTATGGTTACTATTTATTAAATCTATTATTGTGACTAACTTTAAGAATATCTGTTCATACCAAATTAAAGTCATTCAGTTTGTAAAATTTTGATGTTAGCCCTGGTACTTCCACAGGAAAATGTGGAAATGGCATCATATTGGTGCATATGAAACAAGTAACAAAGCATTTAGAGCAGAGGTTCTCAACCACAGCTGAAGCCTAGAATTAACTAGTTCCTACCTTCAGAGATTCTGATTTCATTGATCTGGAGTATTGTTGGGGCATTATTATCCTTAAAAACAACTGAATCTAATATATATCCAGGGTTAAAAATCATTCACTTAAAAGAACAAGATTGACTCTGTAGTGTGTGTCCTGTGTTTGCTACCAAAGATTGGAGATAGGCCTGTGATATGGATCAATTTTTGCTTTGACCCTTTCATTCTATCAAGGTTATTTGATTGGCTTCTCTATCTTTAACTTTCATGTTGTGCAAATTAACAGCATAATGTATATTACAGGTAAGGACACCAGATTTTGTTGACTTTTTTTTTTCTATTAAACCATAGTTTTCACAGAAATTTAAGGTATTTTTACACCAAGAATTGAACTCTTTTCTCTTTAAGAAACTGAGTCACTTGGTCAAAAAAAAAAAAGTCAAACAAACAATACCCTTCCCCCTCATTCACTAGTTAACAGCATTCCTTTCATCTCCAGATCTCATTCTATTACCTTCACCCTACTAAACAAGGATGATTATACTTTGAGTTTTATCCCACTTTTCAGCCTTAAGCTTACACTAGACTAGAGGGCAGATTGGATTTAGTGATTTTAATGCTTGGAAAGGAAGGTCCCTGGTCTTTCATAAGAGAAGAAAACACGTTTATTTACCTTTCCTAATGCAAAGTTATGCTCTCTATGCAAGCTTGATACAAAACCACAAGTAATAAATTATATACTTTTATAAGATTTACAAGACCTGAAACTGTATAGGAACATAGTGGGTTACGATCATTATTTTGAGGGAAATGTTTTACACCTCTTTACATACTTGAAGTTAGGGGCATTGCTACCTTGTTGCTTTTGTTGGTGAGGGATGAAGAATGAACATCTGCTTGGGAAGGGCTAAGGAGGGATGTTCTTCAGACAGAACACTACTGTGGGCATCAGAAACCCTTCCAGTCCTTGTTCTTCCACCCTCTGAGTTATGAGCATTGGTCAAGAAACATAATCTCTTGAAGAATCATTTTTTTGGTAAAATCCTTGGCCTACCTATTTCCCAAGATTATTATGTGACTCAGATTAGATACTGTATATCAGAGCACTTTGAAATTCATAGAATTTGATCACAAGATATTTTTATTATGGCCTCTGCTCAGATTTCCAAACATACTCCTTGGACAGGTGGAACAAGAGCCTTCTTAAAAACAAGTACTTTGGGAAGCGGCTGTGGCTCAATCAGTAGGGCTCCCGTTTACCATATGGGAGGCCCCGGGTTCGGTTCCCGGGGCCTCCTGGTGAAGGCAAGCCCGCCCGCACGGCGTGGTTAGCTGACCCAGCGAGCACAAGCAGCAAGGGGGGATAAATGAATAAATAAATAAAATCTTTAAAAAAAAAAAAAAACAAGTACTTTGTTTTGCTCACTTAATCAAGGTACTTTTTATTGGTTTTGACCTGTCCTACTCTGGAATTCACGTACCATTTAGGATTTAGATATAAGCTAGTTAAGTCACAGTATGAGGTATCCATGGCCTTGAAAAAGAAGAAATTGTTTTAAGTCAGATTATTAAGGAAGAAGGCAGATAATGGAAACCCCTATCAGTCCCATTTAACTTTCCACTGTGTCATAGACTTTTTGACAGCTGCAGTAATTCCATTACTTAATCATTTTCCCAGATTCTGATCCAATCTCTTGAAGTTAATTTAAAAATATTTATGTTTTTTCTGTTTATAGATATTCACTTGGTCATGAAAGTTGTTTTTTTTTTTTTTCAATTGTCAACGAGCTTAGGGTTTATTTTTTTTAATAAATGTTATCTCTCCCACTCTCACCTTCACAGATTTCTGAAGGTTATACACCTCTGAAAAGATTTTAAAAGTTTACTTTGGAACCTTAGAGGTATGGCTTGATTTACTAACAATCCCTGGGAAGTCCCTTTGGCATTCAGAAGAAGCTCTCAGATTGCCTTTCTTTGTCATTTGAGAATATAGAACTCTCCTACATTCTACAGTACTTGGAGATTTTATTTGGAATCAGCATTATTTAAGTGCTCTGAAACTTTAAAAATTAGGACTTTGTTCCAGCTAGTTTGTTGCAGTGAGTACTAAAAAGTTCCAAGATAGTCTAAAAGTCATTTATAAAAACTTTCAGGATAAATGGGTTATATATCTGTCACGACTCTTAAAAACAATTCATATAGAACTGCAGAGTTCCACTCTGAGACAGCCATGGAGACTTTTAGTCAAGAGACTACACATGTGATGAAAGTTTTTGAAAGCTGTAAAATGGTACACAGATAAGCTATGATACAGTTCCTTCTTTTATCACTATTACTACCAGGGAAATACTGTTTTCTTAGTTTCATGTTGAGAACAGAGTGATGTGCTGAACATTAGACATCTGATGACCTAATGTTCCTTCACTTGATTTCTAAACTTTTATTATTTGAGAACATTGAAGGAATACCATTGGCTGCCTTTTTTGTTCTCAGATGTTCATTGAATAAATATTTACTAAATACTCATGTGCCAGGAACATTCTAGGTGTAAGAAATAAGAAGAAAAGAAGGAAGTCAACCAGCAAGGCCCACATGGCCCTTACCTTCAGGATGCCTGTAGTCTAGAAGAGGGGACAAACATTTAACAAAGAACAATGCAAACTTGATATAGTGTGTGCTATAAAGGAAAAATGAAGTGTTCAGAGAGACTAAATAACTGAGGGGCACACAGTATCTGCCGGGTGGTTGGGGGGCTGCTTCCTGAGGAAATGAGGTTTAAATTGAGATGATAGTCATATGAGCCTCAGCATGAGGAATGTGACTGGTAACTTCTCTGTCACCGTGACTTAGACATGACATGGAAGCATCTTATTTCTGATGGTTTCAAAGTCAGAGTTTCATAATGTCTTCATCAATCCAATGACTTAATTTTGATAAAATCAGGCCAATGAAGGGGTCTCATAAAGTACTTTTAAATATAGAAAGTTAAAGCATATAGAATAGTTGAGTAACCTGCCTAACGGTGGCCAGTTAGGTGGTGGTCAGTAATTCATTCATGAACAGATATTTGAGTGCCTACTGTGTGTCAGGAACTGTGTTCCATAATGGCAGTAGTTGATTGAAGAATAGATCCTAAAAGCCATTTCACTTGTAAAATACAGGTCATTCCTCTTGAAATGAGACTTCATGTCATTTATTCAGTAAACACAATGGTAATATTGTACATTTCTCAATCTAATTTATGTGTTTGTTTTAAACTAATTTTGTAGTCCCCATCCTGTGGGAGGTGTAGGTACAAGTTTAGGTCAAGTAATCCTCAAATCCATATTCAGGCATGTGTTTTTTTTTTAAAGAGATGATAAAAGTCCAATTACTATCATGTGGGTGGCATTTTTTTTTTTTTTAAGATTTATTTATTTACTTTATCCATTTTAAACCCCCCCTTCCCCATTTGCTGTTTTGTGTCCATTCACTGGGCAATTCTCTGTGTCTGTTTCCTGCCATCTCTTCTCATCCTCCTCCTTCATTCTTCACCAGGATTCGATCCTGGAGACCTCCGATGTAGGAGAGAGGTGTTCTGCCACCTGCGCCACCTTGGTTCCTGATTTTCGGAGTTTTCGGAGCATCTCGTCTTGACTCTCCCCTGCATCTCTCTCCTGTTACGTCATCATCTTGCTGCATGGCTCCCAGGGCCTGGAGGCTCACCGGCACACAGAGCCTGGCAGCCCATGCGCCTTCTATATGTATATTTTTTATTTTACCGGGAAGTCCCGGGGATCGAACCCAGGTCTCTCCATATGGCAGACAGACGCCCAACCATTTGAACCACATCCGCCCCCAATTTTTTTTAATAACCTTAATTCTCATAGTGAACAAGACTGGGATAGACGAAGCTAAATGCTAAATGGCATGACAGGTTCACATTAGTTTTACACATTATTAACAATCACTGATAAAATATACATCCTCTTTGCCTTTTGATGAGCAGTGTAGTCCTAGCATTTAACAAAGGTAACTAGAGCTTGGCATTCACATTATATTTTGGGATGTATTTTTTATCATGATCCATAATGATGTAGTTTTACTTCAACAAACTTTAAATCTTAAAGAACTGTCAGACTTTACCTGTGCATTGTTCTTTTCGTACGTGCTACTTCAGCATGTTAATTGATTAGCAAATCCAGAGCATATATACTTTCTTCTCTTTCCTCTAATTTCTTTTGTGCTACTTGCGTCTTATAAGTTACATAAGATTTTAAAGTATTTAGATTGCAGCTACATATTTGTTTTTGGTTTTTAAGTCAGTGTCTTACAAGCATTCCTACCAAAAGCTGTGAAGGGAGAATATTTTCCTTCTTAACCTAACAGGAGCAATTAGGTGCTCAATAGGTCCACTTGTGTTGTTTCTTGTAAATCTGTTCATGGATGTGCCCTGTGTACTGTAGTTTTAACTTGATAACCTAACCTGAACATTTTATCTGCCTTTTGAAACTAATATATTGTGATATAGAAGAGTGGAAATATACTTCATATAAGCTGTTAAAACCAGCACAATCTTAGATATAAAAAAAGAATGAGGTGGGTCAAAGGTATAGTTTACCTCAGCCTTGTCATTATGCAACTGATTTAGAATGTTTTTGACATATCACTTCCCTATGCCTCCCCACCCTTTATTGACTGCTAAGCTTTGCCTTTTGTAAATCTTACTTTGTATTTACCTTAATACCCATTTCTTTAACATGAAAGTTTGTGGGGTACTTGCAAGATGGTGGTTAAAGAGATTTGGGGAGAATTTCTCACTTAGAAAACTAATAATTTTATTTATTTATTTATTTATTTATTTAAGATTTTATTTATTTATTCATTTATCCCCCCCTTGCTGCTTGTGCTCGCTGGGTCAGCTAACCACGCTGTGCGGGTGGGCTTGCCTTCACCAGGAGGCCCCGGGAACCGAACCCGGGGCCTCCCATATGGTAAACGGGAGCCCTACTGATTGAGCCACAGCCGCTTCCCTAATAATTTATTTTAGAGTATATGAAGGAAGTTCCTGGTCAGAAGGTGTGATTTATTAGAAATGGTCACCCACCAACAGGATGTAAGAACGTACTACACTCTACTAGACATTGTGAATCGTTGGCAAAAGAGGAAGGAGGGAAAAGTTAGTTCAGGAGTTAGAATTAGGAGAGGAGATTCTTGATATGAGAGAAATTACTATTGTCAGGGAAAAGCAAGAAGGTGAGAGATCACAGGGGAGTGAAATCAATGAAAATCTCTTGGAGCCAAATGGGAGAGTACTGGCCTCTTCTCTACCACCCCTGTGTCCTAGTGCTCCTCCACCCCAACCCCATCATCCCCCACCCTCAGCACTCCGGAATGGTGTGCTGTTTCTTAATTCTTTTTTTGCCAGAAGTTTTCAAATTATTCATATATAGGCCTTTTCATTTATAGGAACACTTCCCAGGTTTTGAGATTAATAAGGAAAATAAAAAGAGTTGCCTTTAGGATTCACTCTTTATCCATTTGCTCATGGATTAGCAAATCCAGAGCATATATACTTTCTTCTCTTTCCTCTAATTTCTTTTGTGCTACTTGCATCTTATAAGTTACATAAGATTTTAAAGTATTTAGATTGCAGCTACATATTTGTTTTTGGTTTTTAAGTCAGTGTCTTACAAGCATTCCTACCAAAAGCTGTTTCTGTAATTATGGTTAATGATTTGCATTCCATTGCTTTGGAACTCCCTCTACAGTTATTCTGAAATTAAGTTCATTAGCATTTTATCTAGTACACAGAATTAGGTCTGGATATATTGTTCCACTAATTGAGCTGCGTCTATAGGAAAGACTCCATATGTAAACCTCTTGGGTTAACAAGCAGAGTAACTGCTAATAGATGGAAATTCTGGTCTATGTTATATTGAGACTGATTTGTCTGGGAAGTTTTTGGAAATCCATTCCAGTGTTGTGTAGGTATTAAGTGTTGAATTTTATTCAGAAATATAAGACGTTTATATTCTAGTGGGCCTTTATGTGCCTCTAGTGCAGCATTTGCAAAAGTTTGCTTCATAATACTAATTAACCAGGATGTGAATAAGTATAATAGAAGAAAAGGATTTTGTGGTCAAATAAGTTTGGGGAATGCTTGATTAAAGGAGTTTCCTTAAAGACTCCAAAGCCTTTAATAGGCTTTTATGCAATGTGATTCTATAACAGAAGGATATTCAGTAATTTCCTAACCTTATTTGGCTATGAAACCTTGTAGGGAGACGCACTGATATTCTTCAGAATGCACTTTGGGAAATGTTTATTTTACAATAAAGGTTAAGAAATGGGTCCAGCAGTTGGTTTGTGGCAGAGTTTCTGTGGCATACCAGGGACTTAAGGTGTGTCAAAAATATATAAGATACAAGATTGACCTTAGAGATGTAGCTGTGTAGAAGGCCAGGAAGGGACCGGAACTCAAAAACACCAGGCATTATGCCAACTATGGGAAAGAGAAAGGACAAGTCTTAAACAGCCTGCAGTGGGAAGCAGATGTAGCTCAAGTGATTGCGCTACCGCCTACCACATGGGAGGTCCCGGGTTCAGTTCCTGGTACCTCCTGGAGAAGAAGATGAACAAGACAGTGAGCTGGCATGGTGAGCTGATGCAACAAAATGACACAACAAGGAGACACAAAGAGGAAAGACAATGAGAGACACAACAAAATCAGGGAGCTGAGGTGGCTCAAGTAATTGAGCCCCTCTCTCCCACATGAGAAGTCCCAGATTCGGTTTCCGGTGCCTCCTGAAGAGAAGACGAGCAGACACAGAGCACACAGCGAATGGACACGGAAAGCAGATAGTGAGCACAAAACAACGAGGGGGTGGGGAATAAATCTTTAAAAAAAAAAACAAAAAACCTGCAAATATTCTCGCTGTCCTGATTTTGTGGTAATCAGGGTAGGCTAAACATTTGCTATATTAGAAACCATACATGTGTCCCCAGACCTAGTTTTTCTCCCTAGGTCTGGTTTTTGGAATGCTGGTGATAAACTAAGCCTGATTTATTATATGACCATCCTGTATGGGAAAAGACTGTAACTCTAAGTATCTTTGGTCCACCTTAAGAGATATAGCAGGGGGACGGATGTGGCTCAGATGGTTGGGCATCCATCTCCCATTTGGAGGGACCTCGGTCCGATCCCCGGGACCTCCTGGTAAAAATTAAAAAAAGAAAAATATAGAAGACATGTGGGCCACTAGGCCCTGTATGTGGGTGAGTTCCCCAGGCCCCGTGCGTAGGTGCGCCACTAGGCCCCGCGAGCAAGTGAGCTCCCATGGGTGTGCTGTCAGGTCCCACGCGCAGGTGCACCGTCAGGTCCTACGAGCCTGACGTAACGGGAAGATGACACAAGGGAGAGCCAAGATGAGACATGCCGAAAAACCAGGAACTAAGGTGGCACAGGTGGTAGGACACCTCTCTCCCATATCGGAGGTTCCAAGGATCGAATCCCAGTGAAGACAGGAGGAGAAGGATGAGAAGAGAGGGCAGGAAATGGACACAGAGAGTTGCCCGGCGAATGGACACAAAAACAGCAAAAGCGGAGGGAGGGGGGCGGTGAAAATGGATAAAAGTAAATAAATAGATAAATAAATCCTTAAAAAAATAAGTATTAGGGAATAAGATATGGACTGTAGTTAATGGTAATACTTTGACAATGCTGTTTCATAATTTGTTAACAAATGTTTCACAACAATGCAAAATATTTGTGGTGGGGTGATGTGTGGGAGCCCTGTATGATGTTATGCATGTTTGTTTTGTGAGTCCACAGTGTTTACTGAACACTTATAGTTTATGTATGTTCATGTATGAATGATATACTTCAATAAATTGTTTTTAAAAAAAAAACAAAAAAAAAAACAGTGGTGTTTGGTTTTCAGGGTCTCTGTTTGAAGCAATCAAGATCCCACTGTGGAGCCTTGATTCAGGAGAGTAGAGAGAGGGAAATGTTTTGGAGGAAAGGAAAAGAGGGGCCACAGAAAAGGCAGCAGTGTGGACAGGAAAAGCAAACAGACCTTTGGAAGGCCTGCTTTACCACAACGTTCCAGGAAGACACTAGTGTGACCAATATGATGCTGGGATGTCATAGCCACAGCAATGCCAGGCAATTTCAGTAGCTAATTACTTGGATTATTTGAATGTTTTTTTTAATACAGCAAACTCCTGCTTATTTCTGACATTGGGCATAATCCATATAGAGCATTAAACTCTTATTTTAGATATTCACTTTAGCCACTTTCCACATCATGCTTTTCACCATGATTGATAAGTATTAAAGATTTTGAGATTTAGGTCTTCCCCTCAACAATCTCATAGGGGTGCAAATGGACAAAGAAAGGACAACTGTACAAAGAAATGGGGAAATAGATTGAACTGGGGAATGGATCCCCCAGATGTTACCGTTTACTGTAAAAATTTCCAAGTGTGGAGTTGAAAGCAGTTACTTTTTTATTAATCTCGTAATTACAATGTTTAGAAAGTGCCAATAGTCTGCTTAGTTCAACGAAGATACAAAAACCTCTCCACATATGTACACAAAATAGCTACTGAATAATTTTAACTGCTAAATAGTTTGTTAGAGACAATAAAGACATGCTTTAAAAATACAGAGTAAGGGAGAAAAGATCCTTTGCTTACATTCTGGCTTTTCTTCCTTCTAATTCTGAGCCTCAGTTTCTTCTTAAAGTGGGGAGTCATACCCTAGGCCATGGAGTTATAAGGAAGAAAAGCGATAGCGTGAAAGCCTCTAGAGCAGCTCGGTAACTTAGTAAATGGTGGCTTCTACTATTGTTACAAATTTATAAAGTTGCTGAGAAACTTCCTAAAGGAGAAGTCATTTCTCTTGACTAAATTCAAATAGTATCTGAAGGGCACTTTTGAGTTAAAATATGGAGAATAGACTGGGCAGCAGGAAACTTTTGGGAAAGGCCAGAAATTGTTCCTTAAGAGGTCAAAGGAAGGAACCCTTTCCTTGGAAAGAGGACTTCTGCTAATGGGTGGGGGGTGGGAGTGGGGACTTAGTGCTCCTAGTCAGTATTGTAACCAGAAAGGATTGGGCAGAATATGGGTGACCTGGCTAGTGCAGGGCCAACAGGCAGTGTGGTATTTGGCCAAGTTAGGGGTTGATGTCCCCTAATCAATAGCTCTACTATGTAGCAAGGAGAAGATTGTGCTTTACCTAGTGTGCCATATGCTAATTAATGGTGATGAGGGGGCTGTGCTAGAGATAAGTACCAGATAAATCAGTAAAGACTGTGGTAATCCAGGAACAGCTTTCGATGTTTTCTTAGATATTTTATGTAAGTGAAGATTTTGAGGAAATGCAGCTCTAAAAAATTAGTTTCTCTCTGTGTACGTGGAGGGATGATTATGCTTCTATCAAACTATCTTGCTTCCATCTTTAAGTATTTTTTCTTTATTAGTAACACCCGTTTTTAAAATACTAGGGAAAAATATAGAGAATATGTAAGTTGTCAGCTTTATTGCAAAAGTGCAATCTCTAGAAATTGTTGACAATAGAGAGAACAGAAAGAATATAAATGGAGAGAATTTAAAATGGATTTTGTTTTTCAAACCCTTGTGTACAGTTGCAATTGACGGGTGAGGAAAAGCTCTTTCATTCTGAAGTGGAGTCAATTCCCTGTGAAATGTCACAGAGAAAATGAATGCTCTCTTAAAGCATCAAGCTTCCTGCAATGACAATAGTGGCACTTTATCTTTCACTCTTTTTTATCTTGGCCAACCTGATTTTTAACAACTAGAGCTTTTTAAATTTCATTTCTTTCTGGGCTTGTTGTTTTTTGTTGCTGCTGTTTGTTTTTGTTTTTAAGGAAAAGTTAATGAAAATTTATGTCACATAATATAGTATTCTTTAAAATACTTGGTGGAAATCCTTATGTTCTGTTTTCATGAGATAGAGTAATACAATAATTTATCATGGACAGTTTTGCTTTGTTTTGTTTTGTTTTAGGCGGTACTGGGGATTGAACCAGGGACCTCGTACATGGGAAGCAAGCTGTCAACCACTGAGCTACACCCACTCCCCAACAGTTTTTAATTTAATTATTCATGTTTTCCTTTTTTTTTTCCATTTAAAATAATCATTTGGGTATCTTAGAAGGTGATATTTAGAAAGGTCAAGTCAGTGTTACTTAAAAATAACAATAACCAGAAATAATTTAATATGATTGCACCATGCAATTGATCCCCAGAACTTCTGACTTGCTTGCTTTTTACCTTCCCTTGACCGACACCTGCAAGGTCTCAGGTCCTCCTTAGTCTGCTTGTCTTCCATTTGTCTCAGCTGTTTGTGGTTCTTGGAGTGTTACTGGTACCAAGAAGCAAGCCCTTTCTGCTTATCAGGTTACTCTCTATCACCCTAAGGCAGGGGTTCTTAACAATGGGTCCTGGAGCTTGAATTGAAATTCAAAAAACATTATTCTTGTGGGGACGTGTTGGTGCAGGTGTGATATATTTATTAAATAATACACAGGATAGTGTGGACTTAGTAAGGGGTCCGTGGTTTTCACCTGACTGGCAAAGGGGTCTGTGGAACACAAAAGGTTAGGAACTCCTGCCCTAAGTTTTATTTCCACCCCCAACATGAAAGAGATGCCAAAAAATAAAATAAAATGCTCCCTGAAATACTAAATAGGAAATCTAAATGGGCTAAATCTTGGATGTGCTCAGAACATCCCAAATTAAATTTGGCACGTAAGTTCTAGGTAAACTATGTTTTAAAAAACCTCAGCAAGAACATTGTATGCTCAATCTGTTTCTTAGAAGAAATTCTTAAGTTACTACTTAAAGCAACTATAATATAGATGAAATTAGAATACCTTATACCACAATTTCTGTAATAGAATTGCTATGCCAGAATATGGATTTAAAGTTTTTCCCTTTATAATGTGAAGAGTTGTATATGAGCTCCCTATGGCAGTAAATTGCTTGGTGTTAATGTTCGATTTAATTACTGAGTTTTTTCCTGTTCCTAACCTTGAATAGCTGTGCGACCTTTAGCAAGTTTCATATGCTCCTTTGCAAAATGAGCTTAACACTATCTACCCCCACCTATCTCAGAGTGATTTCTTGATTAAAAAGTAAGATAACATATATGAAAGCACTTTGGAGGTAAAAGTGCTGTATAGATGCGAGGTCTCAGAGTTCTGTCCTGTTAACTTTTAACTTCTTTCTCTTACCACAAAAATGTCAACCATATGCTGATTTAAATTAGTAAACTCTTTTAAACCCCCTAAGAGTGATAGGTAGCTGGTATCCTGTTTCCTCACATTTATTTCCTAAGCCACAGCTTATACTGGAAGAAAAAGTGTGCAAGTTTTGCATTTCACTTTTTGTCTCTAATTTAGTCATCTTTTTTGGTAAATGTTTATTCCTGTCTCCCTCTGTCTCCTTTCCCACCCCTCTTCCCCAGAGTTTTACATAAATTTTATGTAATAGTTCAACAAGTGACTAATGTAGATTGGGCTTAGTCAGTGAGTTACTTTATTATGAAACACTTAAAGTTGAAACATTTATATATAACAATGAGGAAATAATTTAAAGCAACTTAAACTTTCTGATATGATGGTTTCAGCAACCGACTTATCAGGCAACAATGAAGAGTGAAATTAATGAAAATTCACAAAGCCAGACAAAATTAGTCTAAAACTAAAATCTAAATAACCCACAATCACTTCACTTCCCTCTCCCCCTTTTCTAAGCATTTGATACTTAATTGATATGAGCATCGGGTTGGAAAATAAAGATCTGGCTTCTCATCCTACTTCTGCCAGGCTGTGACCTTGGGCAAGTCATGTAACTTCTCTGTATTTCATGCAGTTTCCTCACTTCTAAAACAGGGGTAATAATAGTATTTGTCTTATATACCTCGCTGTGCAGTTGTAGGTAAAATGAGATTGTAGATAAAGTGAAAGCTGGTTATATAGTTATCACACACTGGCAGTCCTCATCTGACATCTCATATCTCAGTGGCAACAGGACTAACAGTAACAGGCTTCCTGATTCTGCCACAGATAATGGGAAGGGAGTGTGTTAACTCTTGGAGCTGGGAAGAGGAAAGATTCATTCCCAGTATTTGGATTTCTGAATGAAATCATGGAACACTGTTTCCCATGAAAATAATGTTTGGTGGCTAGGTTTCTAGGCTAGTCTGTGTAAAAAAAAAAAAAAACAGCAACAAAATCTTAAGTGGTTAATTGTGATCCAATTTCTGTAAACCTGTAACAAAGCCCATTTGTAGTCTGGCTATTAGTTTGATGTTTTAGGTGTTTTGGAGGTCTTAGCTAGGTCTGGATAAGGGAAAGTGTATTTACTTCCCTTATGGCTTCTCCAGTTATTTGATATTTGCCTAACCTATTGATGATTTGCTTAATCCAAATTTGGAGATATCATTGATACCCCTTATCTCCTGGCCCTTTGACTAAAAGAGTCTGCAACCATCTTTCCTTGCCCCAGGTAAGGCATGAGAAGCCCTTTCATATCCCTGAGTTCTTTAATGGTCACATCACACTAACCTCACAAGTTTAGAAGGGAAGGTATTATTGACTCAGCCTCAGTGTGGTTAAGGGACTTGGTTAGTAAGTCTCAAGAGCTGGGACTTGAACTTCCATTTTTTTTTTGACATGTAATTCAAGGCTCTTTTCATGGTATCTCTATGTCTCAAAATAGATGCAGTTCATTGAATTCATTTTGGGTTGTAGTTTTCAGTTGGTGGTTAAGAGTGCTTTTATCTAGTTTCAGTTATAAAATATGCTTATGACCTTACACATATCTTATTGTAAATTTCCCAGAGGTAAAGGTTTGGAAAATACAGTCTAAGTGAAAAGTCAGTATGACTCACCACACTGATTTGACATGTCTAAGGGTAGGATTCTATCAGTATGAAAGAACTACTTGAGGAAAAGAAAATTGTTATATGGAAATGTTATATTGAAAAGAAGAAAAATATTAGAGAAGCCAGTATTATTGACCCTTCAAAGACTTCATGGTATATTTTTTAAATGGCAGTGGTGTGAATATGAAGGAATTTTAAGGATTTGAATTAAAATAAAAGTGAAATAAACTGGTTTGTTTTAATGAGATGCTTTCTGTTTACATTTATTAAAATATCCAGTCATTTTTATAATAATAGTAATCATAGGTAACATTTCTCTAGTGCTTTCCTTGTTCTAGGTTATATTGTAAGTTCTATTTGATTAACGCAGGTCAAGTAACTTTTTTCTTCTTGCCAGGTTAGCCTACAGATTTGTGCATAGTCAGTTTTTAGAAGCAGCGAAGGGATATTTCTCCGTGAAAGAAGGCAGTGATGTGGTTAGTGTGTGGAATTACATGGGATGCATAACACAGGTTTCACTGGGAGAGTGGAAGGAATGCTGCAATTAGAGCCAGAAAACTTTTCACCCTATCCCTGCTCCTCACTGTTTGTGTGGCAGTCAACTAGTGACTTACCCTTTTAAATTTCTGGTTTCCTAATCTGTAAAAAGTGGATAATAATACCTCCTGGGACTGTTGCAAGGATTAAATGAGATAATGTAGGTAAGCTAATTGCTTAACTTTATGCCTGTCACATAGCAGATATTCAGAGACTATTAATTGCCTCTTTTAATCCCCATATACAGGGTGTTGGGAAATTAAATTGGAAACAGAATATGGAATCTGGTTTATAAATTTTAAGATACTATCCCATTGTTAAGTAGTTTTCATTGACTGCTCCTTCAGATATAGGAATAAAGGAGGATAGTTATGGTCATGTATTAATAGGACCTGAACTTTACAGGGTGGCCACCAAATCTGGAAACATGCGTAAATAAACAAAAAAATGATTTAGTGATATTATATTATACTGCATAATAAAATAGCATTATCTGTGTTTCCAGATTTAATGGCTATCCTGTATTCCCAGGTCCATCACCGAGTAGGTGTTTGGTTTAGGGAAGTTATTTAATCTCTCTGAGCAGTGAGAATCAAATTATATAAATTATTTGAAAAAGTGTTCTGTGTGTTATGAAGCATTTAAATTTGGTTTCTATTTTATGGTACTAATTTTACAGCAGTACAATGGCTTTTTGATTAAGTTAACAATGGATGGAATTCATTTTCTTCAGTGAGGAAACATTTCTTATAGGAGAATTGCAAGGCAAAAGGCAATGTGATAGCTCCACTAGTGGAAAATAATTTCAAATATCAGGAAACCATGTTATTTATAGAGAAGGCAACATCAGAGTGTTCGATAGTCTACTACTTTAGAGTGAATTGAGCCAGTAAAAGATAAGGAACATTAAAAAACTGCTGGAGTATTAGTGATCCAAAGTCTTTGCGATATGATAACCAAGGAGAAAGATCCAGCCTCATATCCTTGGATTGCCCTCATTCTGTGCTGTAGATATATGGGATACTGTAAAGACAAGGGGTTTCATATACTAACTACTCTCTAGAAACCTCATGGCACTTTAGGAGTTAACTTAGGGAGAAACCATAGTGTCCCCCAAATAGATATCTTGCTTATTTTTTCAGTTCCTATAGGCAGACTAAGTAGGTTTTCTGGTGGCTACTTAAAAAGACTAGAGGGAAGAAAACAACTAGCATTTCTGTTTTTGTTTTCTGTTACAACAGAAAAGGTGAATTCATTCTTTTGGTTATGAAAATTATCTAGTACATGGAGGGTGTGACTGGAGGACCCAGGGAAGAAATGGAGCGTGGGAGAGAAGCCTGATGCGCGGGGTACTTGCTGGTGGCCCTATGTTTGGAACGCTGGTCCTTCTGCTTCAGAATACTCAGAAAGAAAGGGCTTCTGTGAAATTTAGCCCCACCCCATTCTCCCCTCCAACCTTTGCTTTGCTCAGGATAGTCCCTGGTATGTATATCTCTTCTCCCACTGCCTGCTATCTCATCCTCCCTCCACACGCACGCTCACACAAAGGAACAAGGAATACTTCCTACACCTTGTCTATACTATTTCCTTGTTTCAATTCTATAGCAAGATGACGCTTTACTGCCAAATAAGCTTCAGTATCACCAACCACTGCTGAGTTGTATAGAAAAGAGGTTTATTTAAATGTGTATAAACAAGTGGTTGTGGTCCTCATTATTTAAGACTTTGATTGCTAGGATTACTGAATTTGATGTAACATGGAATAAACAGGCAGAGAAGGGAATATGATATAGATTTTGTATATTAAGAATTGCCAGCTAGTCCTAAAGCAAAGAGGCTATGACAGAAATTATGCTAGAGGGGTGGGAATAGTTAAGACTATATATTAAAAACAATAATCAGTGGAATTTGTTTCTGAAAACACAATGTTTTCTACATTAGAAATGCAAGGGCTGGATGCAGTCCTCTCAGTTAAACTTGTGCCAATGTCTTTGAGGATGTGAGAGCCAAAAAGGGTGGAATGTTAACCCTTGATAGGAATACTCTGATATGTTGAATATCATTTAGGAAACTTCTGTGATTATCGTTTTGCCAGTGTTGGTGTTCAAAGGTCTCTTTAATCATGTAGTTAAAATAGTTCATGTGATAAACTTTACCTGACGGATCATTTCAAAACCTGTTTGAAGAAATTTCGAAATCACTAAATGACAGTTTTAATTTTATGGAATACTTTATTTTTATGGAATGCTGTTGAGTTTAAACAGCCTCTGCTTAAGAACATAACACCCATATCACGAGCCTAAACTCATAATGACTGTGGTAAATGGCAACAAAACACAGTTCTTTATATAAATACTAAGATATGCTTAAATAGCTCCCTTGGACATGCCCTTGAGAATTTCTTTGTTATAAGCTGCATTTGGGAGGAGGGTGGAAGGAAAAGGAAATGATTGTAATTCTTATCTGCCAGTTGCTCTTTACTGAACTGTATATTGCATTCCATGGATGTTGGTTCTGTGTAGTTTTATGCTTTCAACCGCTGTTCTCCTTGCTAGCTCGGCCTGGCATACGTAAGAGATATGGTAATAAAAATAACAGTTTTTTAGTGTCTCGTGTGTCTAACACTCTGTTAAGTATTTTAGACACATTACCATGTATCCTCACAACAACCGGGTACTGTCGATAATGCAGCATACTTGTGTAGATGAGGAAGCTAAGGCTGAAGGAGTTATGAATTACCCAGAGTTACAAAGCAGTAGACAATCCCGGACATTGTTCAGTCCTTTTCGTGTTTGACCTCTCTGTCTGCTCTAGGTAATCACTCTGTCCTTTGTGAATTGTAGCATACCTTAACTTTGTGACAACACACGTGTGTTTTCCTCTGACTTCTCTCTATGTTTCTGTACTCTGTTCGGTGGACCCTATTTTATTTCTCTACCCATTAAATCTTGGTATTCCTAGAGGATCTGTTTTTGACTCTCTTCTTACACTACATACTCTTCCTGAGAGATAGCATCTATGCTTGTAACTTGAATTACTGTCTTTATGCTGCTGAGTCCGTAATCTTTATTTCCATTCCAGATCTCTCTTCTGAGAACCACACAAATGAATCCAATTTTTGACGTTTCCATTAAATGTGCTAAAGGCACCTTAAATTCAACATGCCCTACAGTGAGGTTTTCCCCTTGATTTTCTTCTAGGGTTCTATAACTTTTTAAATGGCAATATCACCCACTCACTTTCCCATATCAGAAGCCTGGTTGTCATCTTTATTACTCCAAGATCCTTGCATCTTGAGTCCTGTCACCAGTCACCAAATCTTACTGATTCTCAAATTAGTTCATCTATCTCCATCCCTATTTTCACAATCCTCAGTCTCCTAGGGAAGTTTGCTGCATGCAGTTTGCCCTCTTCTAATATGTTTCCTATCTAGTAGCTCAGATATCTTTCAAAATTGAAAATTTGATCATTTTGCTACCTTTCCCACAACTTTACCTTCTTTAGTTACTCCTTATTACTCTCAGGGTTCAGTTCAAACTCCTTTTTGTGGCACATATACCCCTCTTTACCTTTTTAGTCTCTTTTTTATTTATTTATTTATTTTTAGGAGGTACTGGGAATTGAACCTAGTACCTCATACATGGGAAGCAGGCTCCAAACCACTGAGCTATACCCGCTCCCTTTAGCCTCACTTTTTACCATTCTTTTGTGCAAGTTCTTGGAATAAGTCATGTTCACTTGCCTCTTGCTATTCTTTCTACTGAGAGTTCTCTTCTCTCACTTTCAAATAGTTAGTGCTTTCCTTCCCTTCCCAAATTTCACTAAGCTCCTTCTTAGCCATCCTCCCTGACATTATATGATCTCTGCTCCTCACCCTCCAAATGGATTGCTCTCATAACCCCATGTTCTTAATTATTTAAAGCACTTGTGGCTGTGCCTAGTACTCTCTCCAGAACCACAGTCTCAGGTATACTGCTATCTTCTTTTCATTTCCACTTCACTTTATTCCCATACATATTTCTCATTTAACCTTCCAAACTAAATTCTTGATTTTTTTCCCTCTAAAACCAACTGTTTTCCAAACTTCTTCATCTTAGAAAATGGCGACTGTACCGTTTCATTTACTCAGGCCCCAAACCAGAGACATCTTCGGTTCATTAATTTGTTTCACAACCACCTATATCCAGTCCATTGTTAAAAACCCATTATTGCTATTTTCATAGTATATATTAGAATCTGATGGCCTCTTACTACTTCTGCTTCTGTCACCCTAAACCATGCCACCATCCTCTTTTGCCTAAATGATTGCAGTAGCCTCCTAAGTGGTCTCTTGCTTTTGCTCTCTGACCTCAGCTCCTACCACTACCCCTACCTTTTTGACTCCAGCTCTATGGCTGTCCCTTATTTTCTTCAAGTCTCTGTGCAGTGCCATCTATTCCGTTAATTCTTCCCTATTTTACTTTATCCTTTTGCCCAACTAGAATGTAAACCCCATGAGGATAGGGCCTTGATCCCTTTTGCTTACCCAACACCTAGAATAGTGCATGACCCCTAGTGGACATTCAGTAAATATTTCATGCTATCTATGGTGTAGTTAAGTCATGGACTTTGTTGTTTAACAGACCTGGTAATGTACTGAGTCCCATCTCTGACACTGATGAGCTCTTTGAGCACTTGGAGTTAGATCACTCCTTAGCCTCAGTTTTCTTATCTGTAACATAGGGATGTATTAGTTCTTAAATCTCAGGTTTTTTGTTTGTTTGGCAATTAAATGAGATAATCCATGTGAAGTGCTTACTTAGCTCAGTGCCTGGCCCATAATAAACAATTAATAGAGAGCAGCCTCTGCTGTGGATGCTGCTGTTAATTTCATTATTGCAAGTATCAGACGACATTGTGAATGCATTTTACTTGTCCTCCTCCTCCACTAGATTGTAAATTTGGCTGTATTTTAAATTTGCTAATGTAATCATAGGGATAGCAGTGATGACAACAATGGTAATAATAATAGCAACAGTTATCATTTTAGTGCTTACTGGGTGCTTCTCTTAAGCTGCTACTGTTCAGTGAACTTTCTGGAGTGATGGAAATGTTCTGTATCCGCACTGTCAAGTGCAGATACTGTCCACTGGCTACATGTGCTGTTATTAAGCACTTGAAATGTGGTAATATGTTTGGGGAGCTAAATTTTTAGTTTTGTTTAATTGTAATTAATTTAGATTTAAATAGCCACATTTGGCTAGTGACTACTATATTGGATTTCAAAGCTCTACCTTCGTTACATATGTTAATTTGTTTAATACAATAATCCTGTGAATGAGTTAGAGTTGTAGATGAGAAACCAAGTTTCTAAGAGGTTGATAAGTAATTTGCCCAAGCTTTCACAGCTAGTATGAGTTAGAGCTGGAATTTAAAGGTTGAAAAACCTTGGTGATCTGGGCAGTGGCAGTGCAGGCTAGAGCCTAGCGCCCTACGTGCATGTGTGATGAAGCCATGGAGCCAGTGCGGCAGCAGGAGTTGTTCCAGGAGGCACAGGGTTGCGCTCAACTTCCTGTCCCAAATAAGGAGGCTGGTTTGTGGCGTTGAGTGGCCCGAGGAAAGGGTGCAGAGAGCTTAGGATGGCAACGACAGACAGTGTCAATATCAGATCACGGCCTCAGCAGGCAGAGAGATGAAAGGTAACCAGATCGAGCTGGGAGATGTGACACTACACAATATTAAACAGTTGAAGAGATTAAACCAGGTCATCTTTCCAGTCAGCTACAATGACAAGTTTCTCAAGGATGTGCTGGAGGTTGGCGAGCTAGCAAAACTTGCCCGTTTCTGTGGTATTGCAATAGGCGCGGTTGTACAGGGTGGAACATTCACAGAATCAGAAGAGACTTTACATCATGACACAAGGATGCTTGGCACTGTACCGAAGGCTAAGAATAAGAACTAAAATGTTAAATCATGTCTTAAATATCTGTGAAAAAGATGGCACTTTTGACAACATCTATCTCCTTGTCCAGATTAGCGATGAGTCAGCAATTGACTTCTGCAGGAAGTTTGGCTTTGAGATTATTGAGACAAAAAAGAAATTCTATAAGAGAATAGAGCCCGCAGATGCTCATGTACTACAGAAAAACCTCCAAGGCCCCTCTTGTCAGAATGCAGATGTGCAAAAAACAACAGCTGAACGAATTACAGATGAACTTTCTTGCACCTGGTGCCAAATAAAAGACAGGCCCATTGATTTTTCCCCTTCTTTCGTTTAAATCCCCCCCTTCCTTATTCTTGTTTCTCTTTCTTTCCTTCCCTTTCTTCTAAAAGTTTTAGTACTTTCAAGGACTTTAAACATTAATCATGTTTGGACTGTTTTACTAATTTTCTTACTTTTGTGAGGTGGTTTCATTGAAAGAACAGATGGTATGGGTATATTTAGTTTCACAGTTTATATGGTCCCCCAAACTTGCATGTCAGTTTCAAAATTTTTAGCTGAGTTTTAAAATGTCCTGCTTTCACAGTAAAAGGCAGAACCTACAAAATACTGTATATTTCAAAAGGCAAAAAGAAGCAGTAGTAATATCTTGTTCTCTAATTCATAGACAAGTGTAGTGTGTTTGTGGTACTTTGAATTTTTAAAAACTATTTTTGGAATACTAATCCCTAAACACTGTACCTTTAGTCCTTCTGAGCATTGTCTCAGGAGCTGGACCGTTATTATCTTTATAAGAAATATTTAAGCTTATGTTGTTTTTTCAAAGCAATTATTTCTTCTCTTCCTTGCTGATGATTGAGGATGGATAAGGCAGTTTAGTTAGGTAGTGTTCATACTTTGGCCTTAGTATTTGAGTAAAACCGCCTTTTGCTGATGAGTGGGCTGGTTGTTAGCAGGTTTATTTTTCCTCCTGTTGATTGTTACTAGTGCCATCAGCTTTTAGTGTCTGGGCTGGAGAGATTAATTTATTTTAATATCCCAGCAGAGATAAGACCTTTGGCTGACCTAAAGAGGTTTATTGTGATTTACTTTTTTTTCTCCTGTCCTTTTTCTTTAGTAAACCCAGCAGGTAGTTTTAGTCACCATTGTTAAAAATGGAATTTGTGTCCTTTTAGGTCAAGACCCCTAATTAAACCGAAGCAGGTGTTTTCTCTTGGATGTATTAAAAAATACTTAAAAGGAAGTGTAGGTGGACTTGTGGCACAATAAATGCATTTAATGTCAACTAATGCATGATGCTAAACCTGTGGCCACTAAGCATTTGCTTATATAGGAAAGAATATGTAGACAATATTTTTTAAAACATAACTGTGCTATTGCTTATCTGTTGGAAATAATCAATATCCATTACCCCAGCCAATTCTGTAACCTCCCTTTTTGTCTGACTGCTCAGTGTTATGAGGAGCTCACAATTGCCAGGTTGCAGCTTGCTTCCAGATCAGTGGAGGCGTTGTTGAGTCCTTTGGTGAAATCATTCTTTTGGATACTGAGACTGTTAAACCAGCAGAACCAGAGTTGCAGCGATGGGGAAAAAAAGAAGGCAAGCCCGCCCGCACGGCGTGGTTAGCTGACCCAGCGAACACAAGCAGCAAGGGGGGGATAAATGAATAAATAAATAAAATCTTTAAAAAAAAAAAAAAAGAAATTGCCAGTTGGTCATTAGGTGTGATGGGGTGGGGAAAGGAGGAGAGTGTAACTAATTCTACTTTTATTCCTTGGTTCCTGCCTGGTCCATGTGTTCTGGCTACAGGAGGAACAACTTCATGCATTTTTCAGTGGTTCGAAGCATCTTGTGGGACATCACCGTAGCTCATGAGGCATTTTCCTCCCAGGCAGCACTGGAACTGAATCTTCAATAGATGACTTCAGCATTCTGAAAGAGATCATCTTTCTAGATTATGGGGTACATGATAAAACCAGTATTTTATGTTTTTATAAAATTAAAATAGGGTTTAAATTTCATTCTGAGTTATTACTTAGAGGCATATGCAAAGCAAAACATTAAGCTGAATAGAGGTTTGAATGAGCTGAAACTGACTTAGTATGTCCTTGGGCAAGACATTCAACTATTGTGAACTGCCCATTCCCCACATCTATAAAACTGAGATCATGATACTTTTTGTATGAAAGTCTTGGAACCACTGGGATGAAAGGTGCTGTGCAAATGTTGAGTGTTTGTTAATAACAATAATAATCATCATCTCATCTTCCCCTCAGTATGACCTAAAATTGAGCAGTGCTTAAAAAGATTGCCTAGGAAATAGTGTCTGCAATATTTATCTGCTCTCCTAGCATCTGGTACTTTTCCTTCACAGCACTTACTATAGTTTGTGATAACGTATATGTGTGACTATTTGAATAAACTTGTTTCCCCCACTGCATCCTAAACACCTTGAAAACAGGGACCACCTTCATTTGTTTACTATTGTATCCCCAATGCCCACCACAATGCCTTCATTGTAATAGGCATTAGAAAATATTTATTGAATGGATGAATAAATAAACAAATAATGCCTATTTCTATGAATTCTGTCAGCAAAAACAGAGAGACAAGGTCAGTAGTTTGGGATTTCTCTCCTAGTCTGGGAATCCTAATTCTATAATCTGATAAATAAATGATAACTGTTGGTCATAATTTTATAGTGGCAATGGTGCTATGAGAAATTTATTGGAATAATTTTCAGCAGCATAAATGTTTAGTAGCAGATGCACGTAGATGGCAGGTTACCTCATTCAGCTGCCATCTGTTGGGTAAGTGTCTATTCTAACGGTACTGGTCCATTAGAATGAGGCCAATAGCACTCTCACACATGCTTGATTTTATTCATTTTTTTCAAAAATTTTCAGAAAGGTTTGGAGGAAGTAAGGTGTTCCCATGCCTGGATGGCTGCTGCTCAGTAATGATGCATTACAACACCTTGGCAAACTATGGACTCCACTCAATATGTCATATGCTCAACAAGGAAGTATTATCTCTTAAGTGTTTTGTCAGAAGTCAAACCTGTGGTAAATAATAGCACTAGGAAAACTCATTCAACTACAAAAAATGGGGTCCAACGGAGTTCAGTGAAGGTTGTGCAATTGACAACAGAAACTGGCATTGGATAAAGGGTTATAATCCCTGCTGGTGGGAAGCGGCTGTGGCTCAATCAGTGGGGCTCCCGTTTACCATATGGGAGGCCCCGGGTTCGGTTCCCGGGGCCTCCTGGTGAGGGCAGGCCCGCCCGCACGGCGTGGTTGGCTGACCCAGCGAGCACAAGCAGCAAGGGGGGATAGATGAATAAATAAATAAAATCTTTAAAAAAAAAAAAAAAAAATAATCCCTGCTGGTCATCATTGGTGTATATGTTTGTTTGTTTGTTTTTAAGCAGGCAAAGGCTGTATAGTAAACTCTGCCTCTCTATATGTACACGTAATTAAGTTATATCCAGTGAAAGCCTCATGATTCTCAGCCTGGACATGCCTTTTAATAAAACCTTTACTAAGATTTTTTGCTCTACAAAGGTGGAAGCAGTATTGGCCTGTATCAGTTTACCCTGTGCATGACCAGTTGGGTTGGTGGTGCATCATAAGTGGGGGCCAACTTCCATAATGTCTCAGTTCTTAGCATAATGTCTGGTACCCAATAGGGATTCAGTAAATATTTGTTGAGTGAATGCTTTAGGACCTACTGAGGCAATTCCCTCTAGATTTCCAGCATGAAAAGAGGTCCTGTAGCCTTGGACCAAGCTGACTATTAAATGGAATTCTTAGTGTACTGAGCAGAATGTAAAGCAAACTGCTTGTCAGTAGTATGTCTCTGTATAGACCTCTAAAGGCTCCCTGATTTCCAAAATGTAAATCTTTGCATACATGTTATTTTGGGGGCCAACCATCTTACAGTGACCGTTTTGGAAAGAGTAAATCTATCTGAATCTTGATTCAGTTACAGGAATGACCTTTTTTTATATTAGATTCTCATATGAGTCAAAAAGTATGAATGACTTAGCCCATTAATATCCTTGGCTCCTGTGATCTCCTCTCCCAGTGAATTGATGGCTATAGGGCAATAATGATAATTGGAGGAGAACTTGACTTTGCCCTGTGGTAATAAAATGACACACTTTGAGTAATTGCATATGTATACAATATTGTATGAAAGAAAGGAGGTATATTATCACCCATATTTTAAAAATTTACATGTGTCGAAAGTAATATGTAGTTTGAGTATGGGCAAGGACTGAGTTCTACCTTTTGTTTCTACCATTATCTTTTCTCCTAATACAACTAGCTTCTGTTCAGAGGGACAAAGCCAACTAACTTAGTTGAGTGTCAGCTCATTGATTGCCTTCCCCTTGCTGAGATAAGAGACATACTGCAGTCACAGTGTTGGGTTCTAATTAAATGTAGCCTAATAGTCACAAGTGGTTTTGAACTTTTTACTCTTATCACTGATCCATCTTTTTGAAACAGTTCATCAGACAAAGATCTGGATGCTTGAATCAGTGCTTTGTGCATATCTCTCTGCTCTTGCTAAAGTTACCCCAGTGACCTATTCACTAAGTCTAATGTCTTAACCCTTATTTTACCTTGACTTCTCTGCAGCATTTGACAAATCTAGGAAATTCATTCCTAGACTTTTTAGATACTTTCTGTTCATTTTCTTAACTCTCATACTTTTTTTTTTTTTTTAATACTCTTCTAAGTGTCCTTTAAATGTGGTATTCTCTAGATTTCTTTCTATCTTTGGCCCTTTTTAAAATTTTCTTCATTCGTTTTCCTTAGTAATCCCATTCATTTCCATGGACTCCATTAAATCCATACACTAATTCCTCCATATAGGTATATCCAGGTCAGTCTTCCTGAGGTCCAGACCTGTATATCCAACCACCCTATATATATATATATAATGGAAATAACAGTAACAGCAGCTACTCATTTTTTAATGCTCTCTGTCAGACAGCTGAGTCCTTTATTGCTTATACCATTTATTTCTCACAGCAACACTGTAAAGACTATTTAAAAACAGTCTGGGGGGCGGGGTGTTAGGGTTAGAGTCATTCAGTAACTTTTCTAAGGTCGTTCAATTAGTAACAGAGCTTCATTTTTAATCCTAAATCTAGAACCCAAGTTTTTAATCATATGCACTTTAGATTAGCATGTCAAAATGGAATTCATTACTTAACCCTGCCCTCCTGCCTCACACACACACATATACACTTATCTTTTTCCATTATTCTCTGACCTGCTTGAAAGGACCACGTTTCATCTCTAAGGTGGAAATCTGGGACTTGTATTAGATACCCAAATATTATGAATCACAACTTTTATTTTTTATATCCAAAATACCTTATTCATAAGGGGTTCAGACCCCTGACCTTAAGGCTGATGTGTTATTTGCACTATACAGTGGTTTCAAAACTAGAAAATATCTCATAAAAATCTACATTTCTAACTTTTCTTTTTTCTTTCTTTTAAATAAAGCATAAATCCATCCAAGTCAATGTTATTCGGTATAAATCACATGTTGTGCATTTATCACTTCATTTTTAGAGCATTTTCATTATTCCAATATAATAATAATAAAAACAAACAGCAACAAAAAAAACTCATCACCTCTCAATCTCTCTGTTTCCCCTGCTGTACATAGCTGCTATTTTTGTTTCCATCTCTCTAATTTATTTGTATTTATATTTTGTAAAAACAGTCTTGTATATGCAGTATCACCCATAATCGTATTTTACCTGAGGTTTCACTGTGTTGTACGTCCCATGTTACGTTTTTTAGCTTTCCTTCTAGAAATATACACATCCTTAGACTTTTCCTTTCAACCACTGTCATACTATCCAAGTAATATAGCTCAGCTAGTTACAGACACTATGAAGTGCTTTTACCATTTCTATTCATTTCCAAAAATTTACAACCTTTTTACCAATTCTGTACAGATTAACCCTCAGCTTTCCATTCTCTATACTAATTCTGTTTTCTAATGACCTATATTCTAATTATTAACTCCATGAGTTTATACAATATATTTAGTTCAGAATAGTGCAATCATGCAGTATTTGTCCTTTTGTTTCTGGCTTGCTTCACTCAACATAATGTCCTCCAGGTTCATCCATGTTGTCCTATGTATCACAATTTCATTTCTTGTTACAGCTGCATAATATTCCATCTTGTGGGAAGCGGCTGTGGCTCAATCAGTGGGGCTCCCGTTTACCATGTGGGGGGCCCCGGGTTCGGTTCCCCGGGCCTCCTGGTGGGGGCGGGCCCGCCTGCATGGCGTGGTTGGCTGACCCGGCGAGCGCGAGCAGCAGGGGGGGGATAAATGAATAAATAAATAAAATCTTTAAAAAAAAAAAAAAAAAATTCCATCTTGTGTATACACCACAATTTGTTTTTCCATTCATTGGTTGATGGACACCTGAGTTGTTTCCATCTTTTGGCAATTGTGAATTTCATTGCTATGAACATCGGTGTGCAGATGTCTGTTCGTGTCACTGCTCTCAGTTCTTCTAGGTAAATACCGAGTAGTGGTAATATTGCCGAGTAGTCATGTGGCAAGTCTATATGCAGTTTCCTTAGGAACTGCCAAACAGTCCTCTACAGTGGCTGTACCATTCTACATTCCCACCAGCAATGAATAACTTTTCTTTAAAAACGTAGGCTCACATTCTCACGTGGCATTCTCATCTTGTACTTAGTGGCAGCTTTGTCCTTGCTTGGGGCTTGTACCATCTACCTCAGCACACAGTCCTCACTGCTTCCTATTGTCCTACACTTATGGGTTTTCTACTATCCTTTCTTGGCTAGCCCCGTAGGCATTTATGATAACTGGTAAAGACTATTTTTATGTTTCCCCAGCTGGTCATCTTCCCTCTCTGTTTTCTGCCCTACTACTTGAATGATTTTTCTCAAATGAAATTTGTCATTTTCTCTTGGTGTTTTTTCATTTATATTTCCTCATTGGCTTCTTCCCCCAGTCCACAAACATTTTAAAGACTCTATGCTAAAGGTGGAAGGAAAAGAAGAACATTTTAATAATATCTACTATGTATTAAACACATTATTTCATTAATTCTTCACAAAACTAAAGTGAATGTTTTCAATTCCTCATTTAGAGGTGAGATATCCCAGGCCCAGAAGGATTGTCCCAAGATCCATAACCCAATTTGGATCCATAATCCCAAAGTCCATGTTCTTTCTCTTCCATCATAACAACCTCACTTCAAGCTACTGTTATCCTCTTTGCAAATATAGAAGTCTTTAACACTCTCTTCCCTGTGATCTACTTCCCAGCTCTTTCTTCTTTCTTTATCACCTTACTTTATGCATTTTCTCACACAGAACTCCCTCAATCCCTTTTCTCATCTCAACCCATTATAATTTGCCTCTCTCTGATTCACTCATTCAACATTATTTGAGCACCTACTATGCAAAAGGCAATTGGCAGATACCAGAGAAATAATCCTTTCTGGAGAGAAGCTGCACAGTTGAGTAGGTTGAGATACATATAGTTCCACTGTGGTGTCCTAAGTGCTATAATTCACCAGTGACTGTCTCATAATTAAATCCAAGATCTCCTTTTTAGACCTTATCTTTCATAAGCTTTTTTGCATCATTTTTCCTAAAGGAAAGTATCTCTCTTAAAGCAGTTTTCCCTTTTTCTTATTTCTCCAGTACTCCTCACTCCCGGTTTTCTTCTCTGTTTAGAGTTCCTTTGCATTTTTTTTTTTCCTTCTTCCCATTCCCTCACTTTTAAAAATTTTATTTTTTAGTTTTTTATTCCCCCTACTCCCCCCCCCCCCCCAGATGGCTCCCTCATCTGTCTGCTCGTCTGCTTTTCTTCTTTAGGAGGCCCTGGGAACCAAATCCAGGACCTTCCATGTGGGAGGCAGGTGCCCAACCACTTGAACCATATCCGTTCCCCATTCCCTCATTTTAAGCGTCTTTCCAGCTGCTTATGAGTTATCTCCACTTAAATGTCATACAGACATTCAGCCTTCAGCTTGTCCTATGCCAAACTCATTACTGCCTTGCTCCCTTCTTTCCTCAAGAAAATGTGATCTAACTAGTTGTCCATATTCTATATCTCAGAGTCAGTATCAATTTCTTGTCCTCCTCTCACATCAAGACTCAGTGATTCTTCTTCAAAAATAGCAATTCATTCTGATCAAGTTGCTGCCTCCTGCCTTTGGTTAACCTGCAGTAATAACTTACTTCTCCTCTCTGTCTGTGGTACATCCTCTAGGCTTTAACTATAAACATTTTTAAAAAATAATTCTCATGATATTATTATTTTACTCCTTCACATCTTCTAAGATTTTTCCCTATTGCCTATCAGATTAGGTCCCAGTTCCATAGCCTGATTCATTCCCAAAGCCTTCCCCATCTGCTCCTGACCAACTTTTCTGGCCCTCTGTCTTGTTTAGCTACAGTGCTTAGCGTATAGAGTGCACTCATAAATATTGGTTGGCTAAGTGGGTGGTGCATAAAAAAATTACTTTTTCTCTCCCAAGGACAGTATTAAATTTTCATTGTGTAAGTATGGTATCTGATAAGTTTACTTCTCAGTAGTTTCTTTTGTTCTTCAATCATAGTGATATAAAGATAATAATCTATAAAGCAGGGTTTAGAAATTTTGATTTTCATTAACTCAGTGTCTTCAAATTCACTGGCTTTTAAGGCCACTATGTAGGGACTTTTATCCTTGTGAAATGGATAGACTTAATGATCTAATAGATCTTCTTCTCTCATCTCAAATTTGTTTTAGGTATTTTAAATTTATCCTAGAAAAAGAGGACTAAACCTTTTTTCACACTAGGTAACATGTATGATTGGCTACTCACAGAATGAATTTTTCCTTCCCCTTTTGGGATTATGTGTTCATTTTTCTTGAAAATATGAGCAAATGAGGAAACCATTTTTTTAAAAAAGTCCCCATTTATTGCGTTGTTTTAAACAGATTCTTAGTTGAATGAAGTCGTAAAGCATATGGCAACATGGATGAACCTGGAGGACATTATGTTGAGTGAAGCAAACCGGACAAAAAAGGACAAATACTGTATGAATGCGTTACTATGAACCAAACATATTGTGTAACATTGTTTGATTTAAAAAAAAATTTATATGTATCCATTACATTTAATTGAGAAATGTATATATTCATCTGTGTTTACTTTTTAGTTTTTAATTGTTTATATTTTCAATTATTAAATGTACAAAATAAAGTTTAAAAAAATAGACCTTAAAAAAAAAAAAAAGTGAATCCCCATTTATTGCGTTGTTTTAAACAGATTCTTAGCTGAATGTTTTCCAGGCTCTCCTTTTGATAGCTGTAATACAGTAAATTCCCTTTACAATGAGTCGTAGCTTTGCCACCACCTGCAGCATCAGATTTTCAGAGAAGATATTTTTAGCAGTTTTCTTGAGGGTCAGGCTGTGAAAAGGAAACAAAAATAAAAAACTTTGAATCACCAAATTCAGTTTATGCAGGTTTTCCTAGTCATGTTTTAGGTTGTCATGTTTGGCCTAGCCTCTCCCTTCCCTGCCCATCTTCTATCCAATTCCTCAGTGGTGGTTATGGTTGAAATAAGGGAGTTAAATATATTGAGTGGGGTTAGAGACTAAGTTGGAAAAGAAAATTTGCATTTTATTTACTCTCTGCTCAGATCAGATCTTTTCTGATCACCCCAGATTAAATAATAATTTCTGACTGATCAAAGACCTTGAGAAGGTTCATCTCTATGCCTTCCTGTAATATTACTAACATCTTAGGCAGATACAAATTGATTTTATCAATCCAGAGAGAGAGTCTATCATTTCTTGGAGTAATCATTTTCTAAGAACCAGAATTTATTTTCTGTATCTGCTCTGAGCTCTTTTATGCTATAATTTTGAACTCATTTCCTCTTCTCTATTATCTACAGTAGAGGTAGAAGATAAGTAGTCGCCATGTATAACAGCTCTAATTCTTGAGACAAAATATGAAATTGCCTTCCTACCTTCTCTTTTCCAAACTGCACTTTTGCGGTTATTTAGTCTTACAAGATTTATTTTAAATTTTTTATTACATGTAAGACTTGTCGTTAAAGTCTATGTTTTTCACAACTCTCTTTAATGGTGGATCCATCACTGATTGAGTATCATCAATACAAGAAGACACTCAGCTCTTACATTCTGTACTGTAAATATAAATTTAGATATTTTAGCTTCATGCTTAATTTTCATTTTATATTTAACTAATCAAAATTTATAGCAGTTATGCAAGAGAAAATTATGTAATTCTTTCCTCCATGGTGAAGGATAATTGAGGCAGGCAAGTTACAGATATATTACAGATTATGCATCATAATTTGCATGTTAATTTAGGGATGATTGATTCATATGTTTTGATACTCCGCTTTAGAGAGATTAAAAATATATCCCACTGACTAGAATCAAAGCCAAGGTTTTTCTTGATCTATCTTATAGTTTTAACATTGCTTCTAACTAATTGGATGATAGCAGACAAGTCATTTAACTTATTTCTATATCACTTTATGTTTTTGTGAAACTGGAGAGGAAGGAGATCAAGATTAGATGATTTTGTTGTCTTCCAGCTCAGAAATTACACTATATACTTGCTAAACTAGTAATATAGTAGTTAGTAGTAGCAATTAGTAAATTATGAATGTTAGGAGATAAGTGTACTTGGAATTAATACAATTAATTAATTTCCTCCAACCCCCCCTCCGAGATAGCTTCCTCTGTTTGTTCATTGTTTGTGCTCGTTGTCTACTCATTTTCTGTTTATTTTTTTGCCTTTAGGAGGTACCGGAACCATACTCGGGACCTCCCATGTGGGAGGCTGGCACTCAACTGCTTGAGCCACATCTGCTCCCTGCTTGTTTGTTTTTGCTCCTTGTCTGCCCATTGTTTTTGCTTGTTGTTTGTTTGTCTTTTTTAGGAGGCACCGGGAAATGAACCCAGGACCTCCCACGTGGATGGTGGGTGCTCAGCTGCTTGAGCCACATCCACTCTCCCTGGTTAATTCATTTTAAACACATATCTTGAGTACTACCTACTATGTGTTCTGGGCACCGGCATAACAGTGATAAATCACATGTGCTTTCAAAGAGTTTACATTGTATTTGAGGAAAGGGACCTATCATAATAAATGCAGTTGAATATTATTGGGAAGGTGATAGAAGTCCAGGGTGTATTAGAGCACAGTGAAGAGCTTGGTGAATTCTACTTCATGGCAAGAGCATCAGAAAATAATTTATTCCAGTAATCAATTATAAAGTCTGAAGAAGAGCGATTTCAGTGAAGTGATAGGGTCAGTAGCTTGATTTTAATGGCTAATCTTGAAGATGAAAAAATGGAAACGTTGGGTACATATTATTTTTTCCAAGGAGCTGGAATATGAACAGAAAATAATTGGGAGACCCAGGATTATTAGAGGTTGTTTGTTTTAAATGTGAGAGTGACTAACCAATTTATTGTTTGGGAGAAAAGAGCCTGTAGAAAGGGAAAGATTGTTCTGAGGGAAAATGAAGATGGAATTAAAAACAAAGCTAGGAACAAGGATGAGGATGGATAGAGGGAGAGGGAGATGGATAATAGATATGTGATAAATTAAACATGAGCCGGGAAGCGGCTGTGGCTCAATCAGTAGGGCTCCCGTTTACCATATGGGAGGCCCCGGGTTCGGTTCCCGGGGCCTCCTGGTGAAGGCAGGCCTGCCCGCACGGCGTGGTTGGCTGACCCAGCGAGCACAAGCAGCAAGGGGGGGATAAATGAATAAATAAATAAAATTAAAAAAAAAAAAAAAAAAAATTTAAACATGAGCAAAATATTAATGTGGTATCTAGAAGATAGATGAATTGGCTTTCATAATACAATTCTTTCAACTTTTCTGTTTGGAAATATTGTAATAAAGTATTGGGAGAGGAAAAGGATTAGGTTGAGAATTTAGCTTTGAAGAGAATGGTGGAGGTGGGGAGGGGGCACTTATTCCTAGCTATGGCAGGCAATTATGGAAGTTAAAGCCTCAACTTCCTTTGTAAAATAGTAGTGACTCTCCTCTGCTGGGGCAGAAGGCCCGGTGAAGAGGAACATCGAGGAGAATGATGGCTGGAAAAACTCCTGTGGGAAGTGGAAGAGGGGGTGGACGCACGTGGATCAAAGGGCTAAGTGGGATGCTCAGGTTCTGGTGAAGTTAGCAGACAGAGCTGCACTGTTGTACGATTTTCCCCCAGTGGTTATCGGGAGACAGCAAGTTAGGCAGAGTTTAAGAAAATGAAAGTAGGATGAGTGAATGTTGATTCCTTCTACTTTTTTACAAGCTGTGTATTCTGGAACAACTCCCAGCCCGCTCTAGTTCTCTGTTGGAGAGGATTATGTTTTCTGCCTAATTGTATTTTTATTTGAATGAAATGAGGTACAAATAATATTACAAAACTTTAACACTATTATTGTTAACATTTAACTACAATCATTTGTTGTCTTTCTCAGGTGGAACAAGAGCATTCTGAAAAAATACCAGATTTAAAATTATTAGTGGAGAAGAAATTTTTGGCTTTACAGAATAAGAATTCTGATGCAGACTTTCAAAATAATGAAAAATTTGTGCAATTTAAACAACAGCTGAGAGATCTAAAGAAGCAATGTAAGTCAGCATGCTTTGCTTTGTTTTGGCTTTTTAAAACTAGGGAACTGCCTTCAGAAACAATCCCAGAAAATTTATAAAGTTCACTTATCCACTTGGCTTGATCCTTTTTTTCTAAATTGCTTTTTATTGTTGTTGTAATTCTGTATTTTGTCTAACTTTTGGTTCAGATCAGCCTGTATATTTCTAAAAGCCAACAGTCTCTCCAAGGTGCTAAGAAAATTCCCCAGCAGCCAGAGAAAGTTGCAATGCATTGTCCCACTGCTGGGTGGGGAATCAGGAAAACAAAACAAAACTGATGACCTTCTTGGTCATCTTGGTTCCATTTATTAAAATAACAAGGGCATTTTTAAAAATTTTAAACTGCTGTGCCAAGCTTTAAAGTAACCATACTTTGATTCTAGTTCTGCTGTTCTGTCGTAGTAGTATTATCAATGTTTTACAGAAGATTTTTTTTTTTCCTTCCCAAATATGGACCATAATCTCCCTGATTTCTTATATCTTTGTGGTAGGATAAATTTCATGTAATTTTTTAATTTGTTGTCTTCTTAATAATTGTAATGTGCTCATGTTTTTTTAAAAGAACATAATTTTTATTTAAAAATGAGAGTGGGCAAAATGATTTATTATACAAATTTTTTTGTAGATACTCTTTGCCAGGAACAATACATCTTGTCTGTGCAGTGTTGTACATATGGCCTTTCTTTTCCCCTTTTCCATGTGATTCGCGTAACAATTTTTTGTAAATTAATTTTATATTAGCATCTATTTAGTTCTATTGCCTTTCCTTCTTCTAGGATTGAGGCTCTTTTATTCCTTAAAGAATTAAATAATGATGCAAATAACTTTTTCTTTTAAACTTTAGTCTTACCTCACCTTGATTTACAAACACATGGAACAGAAATGTTGCGTGATATGAGATATAAATTTACTTCATGCCCTTATTTGTACTTAGTATAGGGATTCATATTTTGAAATAGGCTTTTTAAAAATATAAGCATTTTCTTTACATTGAAGCTGAGATCTCCAAAAGAGCCTGAGGAACCTGATTTACTTTTGTCTGTTTTACAAGTTACTTAAGTTTCACAATTTGGAATGTTTTGTAACCATGATGAGTCTTTTGCTTTTACTGTAGATTTAAATAATAAGCATTTTCGCCATATTTTTTATTAAATGTACTTTTTGTTCTTCATTGAATGTCACAACTACCAAAATCTTTCTAATGTAATTTGCAGTATTCTTCAAAATGGGTATATTCCCCCAAATAGGCAATGATTTACTGGTGGCTTCTGATCTTTAAAGATGTTAGTAGATTTCTGTTTCGATGTTGGTCAAAATAACCAAATATATTTTATTTTACTTTTTGGAGCCAATAATTACAAATTATGGCAGATTCAGCATTCAATCATTATTTTTTAGGTATTTTACAACATAGGTTGAAGGATAAATATCCAATCTCTTCCTTCTTTGTTATTGCTTAGAAAGTTATTCTAACATAAGCAAAAAACCATAAAGATTTTTGGAATCATGTATAATTCAACAAAATGATAAGTGTTGGAATCATGGTTGTTGTTTCTGTAATTCACTCTAAAATGGGAAGAAAAAAAAAAAAAAAAAAAAAAACCAGAAATTCAGACTGAAAGAAATGCTTCCTTATATAAGGTTTTCTTATATTTAGTAACACTGGAATTGAGACAAATTATCCTTTTATTTTTCCTAAAATATTATTTTAAAAGTTCTTTCATTTTCCAATGACAGGAAAAGCAAAATAGTAATATCCTTTTCAAGTGTTCTGTAAGGTGTGTATACCTTCTTTGCAAAATGGAATTTTTAGTGCAATATTATTTAGCACTTCAAGTAAACTTGCACCGCATATAGTAGATTTTTTTTCCTTAGAATTAATACTGTTTTGAGAGTCCTGATTAAAATCGAGCCTATGAATCTGTTCATTTTGAAATATATTCTGGAGACCAGGAATAACAATAATAATTTTAACAAAAAGAGAGAGATTGGAGAATAGAAACCAGGGAGAGATACTCATTTCAAGTTGCCTATTTTGGCAAAGTCAAGTCTGAAACGTTTTATGGTCTGCAAGTATCTGAAGGTTTCTTTCATGAAAATAACCACATTTTCACCAGTATAATGGAAGAACGTAAACACATGGGGTTAAATTTTACCAAATTAAGATCTAATCAAGAAATGCCAGGAAACTCTTAGTTAGGGAGAAGTTAGGATGGAGATTAATTAAGGTGGTCTGCAAGGTCATATGGCTAGACCTCTGGAAGCACCCTGCATCTGGAGTGGCTTAGTAAATTAACCTGGCTCTTCTTAACAGCTGATTCTCAAATGTTTTGGTCTCGAGATCCCTTTACATTCTTAAAATTTATTGAGGGCTCCTAACGAGCTTTTGTTTACATGACTTATATCTATTAATGTTTATCATATTATAAATCACAATTGAGGAATTTTTAAAATAGTTTTTAATCCATTAACAAAATAATAATAAACCTATTACCTGTTAACATAAACAGCACTTTTATATGAAATATGACTATATTTTCCAAAGCAAAAAAAAATCATTGGGAAGAGTGGCATTGTTTTACTCTTTTTCGCAGTTCTCTTTAATTTCTGGTATAATGGAAACCTCAAATTTGCTTCTTCATTCAGTCTGTTGTGATATGATGTTTTAGTCAAAACATATGAGGACAATCCAGCTTTACACATAGGTGGTTGGACTTGCTTAAAAGGTCTTATGGATCACCTGGAGTTATCACTCTGATCTAGATCATGGGTTAGTAATCCACTGCCCACGAGCTAAATCTAGCTTGCCTCTTGTTTTTGCATGACCTGCAGCTAAGAATGTTTTTTACATTTTTTAATTGTTGGGGAAAAAATCTGATCTAGACCAAGTTCAGAAACGAGCAGTTTTATTTGTTGTTTTTTAACTTTAGATTTTACTTAAATACCGTACATTAGGCTCAGGTAGCTTCAGAAAACTTTGAGTGCCTATTTATATGAAACACTGCAGTGGGTGCTCTGAAATGAAAAGACAAAGTCCCTGTACTTAGAGAAGACAGTGCATACAAACATGGAATAATCTGAGAACGATTAATAGCAAATATCAAATCCAAAGCAAAGAAAAACATCAGAAACAAATATGGAACCTAAATGAGGAGAGTCAAAATAGGAATGCAGATTTTATCTGTTGTGCTTATATTGCCAATCAAGTGATAGTGGCTGCCTGGATGTTCAAAGAGACTCTGAGGCTGGGTTTAGGTCCAGCAGGAAAGAATGCATTGATGGATTACCGTGAGAAAGAGATAGGACAGTACAGAAGTCTAGTATTTACCACCCCCCAGAATACAGTTGTATAACAGGTACACTAACTTACTTAAAGATTTTATTGCTGTAAAGGTACCACTGTACTTTAGTTGCATACACAATCATTTCCCCCCCAGTGGTTACCTCTTATAGATACTATAAGGCAATAGATATAATTTCTTTGGAAAATCATTTTATCCCTTGGATACCTACTGTCTGCCCCAATTTACTCTCCAGGATTATTACCAAGACTTAATGAGATAATGGGTCTTTGCAAACTCTGAAAGCTTACTTTAGATTTAAATTATTATTGAGAAAGAGCTCCTAAAGCAAAGTGGAAGGAATATGAGTTTATGAGCCAGAAGACCTGGGTTTAAATCACTTAACATGTAACCTGTCCACTTCAGATTCTGCCTACTTTTCTGAGTTGTAATTCTTGGTTTCATACAAATCAAGATTGTTTGAAAAACATTTATGCTTCTAGACAAGATGATTGCGATGGTGATGGTGATGATTAACTGAGTTAGTGAACAATTTCACAGAAAAGCATTCCATTTCCCTAAGTGGGAATTATATTCTTATTAACCCAAGTTGCAAAATAAACAATATGATTTGGTTTAAGACAGACATAACCAGACTTTCTTGGATGAAATTAATTTATTGGAACAATACATTAAGGTAATTTTTTCTCTTCCTCGACTCCTTTACTTAAATTGTCTCCACTAAATATTATAATTCGCAGTTTCCTGAAATTTGAACATCAGGCAGACTTAATTAGAATGTATGGACAACTCTGTTTAGATACTTTCTCAAGTCATCAAGCAATCTCTCTGGCATCCTTAATTTATTAACCTTTTATATGATTAACAAAAATCGGGTTTTTTTTTTTTTAAAGATTTTATTTATTTATTCATTTATCCCCCCCTTGCTGCTTGTGCTCGCTGGGTCAGCCAACCACGCCGTGCGGGCGGGCCTGCCCTCACCAGGAGGCCCCGGGAACCGAACCCGGGGCCTCCCATGTGGTAAACGGGAGCCCTACTGATTGAGCCACAGCCGCTTCCCAAAATCGGGGTTTTAAATGCAGGCCAGCCAAGGCAAAAATTGAGGACATTAGATAGTAACAATACTTAGAAACTTTCCAATAAACGGGTTTTGCTTTGTGGTCAAAAATAGACTTGACTCTGAATCTGAGACCTTTAGTACTAAAATGAAATGTTAATATGAAATGTAATTTTGTTGGTACATTTAAATGCTAACAGTAAAGGAGAGCACATTTTGTTTTGTTTTTAATGAGAATTTTCTAATCTCAAGGTGTTTAACACAAATGCAATATATTTAGGTCATTTTTATATGCAGGATTTAAAATATGGAGATAACTGAGTCTATGAATGAAACTTAGAAATCAATTTGAGTGACAATGACATTTGTATCAGAATAGATATAGACAAATATAGGAATTTACACTGCAGTCTGGTAATCATATTGATTCACAAATTAACTCTGTACCTTAAAACAATCTAGATCTCAAAGCTAGTAAAATAGGTAGTGGCCTTTTACTTTACAAAAGGATTCAACCAAGGATGCTATTAAATCAGGGATTTCTCAGGAACATTAGAATACCTTTATTTTAACAATCCTAGTTGGTAGCTTTTCCCTTCCCTTTACCATCTATTCAAAACCTCAGTGTAATTCCATGAGGACAAGGATTTTTATGTTTTGCTTACTGCTGTATTCCTAAAACTCAAGCATGAGGTCTGGGCACATGTTAAGTATCTGTAGCACAGGTCCTTGAGAGTAACAAGAGCTTTCACAAGTGTTTTATGCTTGAGAACTTATGTCCTATCTCAAGGAGACATCTACTGCTAGTGCCAGCCTTTCCCTGCTGTGAGTGGGTGTGGGTCCGGTGTTGCCAGATCTTCAAACCCAGAAATCTATCCGCTTATCTTTTAGTTACCCAGATTTTTAGAACAACCATGCAATCAAACTATCTCTTTGAGACCTTTTTTTTTTTTTTTTCATTCATTCAACAAACATTTATTCAGTAAATACAATGTGGTGTAATGTGACAATATAATAAGCACTGAAGTTCAGACAGATCTTGGTTCAATTACTTCATCCACCACTTATTAGCATATGAGCTTTGTCAAGTTACTTAACATCAGTTAATCCTCACAACAACCCTCTGAAGTAAGTTCTATTATTACCCCCATTTTAAGATCAAGAAACTGAGACCTTTTGTTTTACCCTCTTAAAATGCCATTTTTTGTGCCTTGTTGGGCTCATAATGGGAAGTGGTAGCATTAATTTGGGCAAATTAATAGTAGATTACCATTTCTTTAGAAAAGGAGATGGTTTTGCTTTCAAGATAGAATCCAAACTAAGGCCAGAATGTGCATTTTGTGGAAACTTACTGGGTTCTATTGGAAAACACAGGTGGATGTTTTGTGATGAGGGGCCACGTGTGGGAACCTCTAACCCAGATGCAGGTGAATACTGGGATTATAGAGAAGATGAATACTATTGAATATTAGGAAAAGATATGCAAATTTGGAAACCTGGAAGGAGAGAGATGAGGAAGAAACAAATGTGCTGCTCAAGAGGCAAAATATTGATCAACTTGATCCTGATCCTCTCCAACCTGTAAATCTCTTACTTTGCCCTGAGGTTTAACTGTCTATCCAAACTATGTCTGTCCAAATGATGTGTACTGCTGACCTGTCATGAACCAAAGCCCAAGACCATCTACGTCAGGAAGTATTTATTCATCTCTATATTCATTTTGTATGCTACCTAAGAGGAGCTCAGTTAATATTTATAAAACAGAATTATTCAGCTGAGCAGAGAAGCTGCCTAGAAAAAGAGGGTTAGAACCTAGTTAAGAGTTAGCTGATGTGGCTCAGTGGTTGAGCGCTGGCTTCCCACATAAAAGGTCCTGGGTTCAATCCCCAGCCCCAGTATCTCAAAAAAAAAAAAAAAAAAAAAAGGAAGAGGCAGAAATTAGCATTTATAAAGTTGGGATCCAAAATCAGCAAGAATGGTTAAAAATTTATATTGCCTTTGAAAATCCCTAAAGTTGCCAAAAAAAAAAAAGTCAGAATACATGATTTTGTGTATATAACCCTTTACAGTAATATGTTGGTGCATATGTATAATGCCTGTAGTAATAGACAGTTTTTAATTCCCTAGTAGCATCATACTCAGGAGTTGAATATGGCTCACTTTTAATTGTGGCTGCTTGGAATATTTAAGCAAATTTATTCTTCTAAAGATAATTTTATCATCTCTGTGGCCCTCAGTTGATCATTTCTTCCTTGACTATGTTGATGAAATCATCACTCACATGCTGGAGGACTGTTAATTATTGGGAAATGCTAAAAATCGTAAGTTTCACAAACAAGTTTAATTTTTCAGGGTGCGATTGTATCCCTGGCCTGAGGGCTTCTGCTCATTGAGTGAAATTTCTGCCCTCTGCACGTTCTTATTCTTTGTGTCCTTGCCTCTCTCCCTCTTCTCTCTGTATCAATTATGTCCTTCTGTCTTTTCTGTTTATCACTGTCCTCCCTTCTGCCTTGTTTGTGTCCCCCACCCCATACAGTTTTTCTTTTCCAAAGATCTGTATTTACATTAATGCAGCTGAATGGTATCATTCACATTTTAATAATGAAACAGCCTCATAGAGGCTAAGTGGTATACCCAAGGTTGCACAACTAGCAAGTGGTGCAGCCAGAAAATAGGAGATACCAAGGCTGGAGTGAGAGCACTGGGGAGAGGTGTAGTTATCCTTTCTCCTCTATTTCATAAAGATGTTACTTCCCAGGAATTTTTACATTTTAAATTGGATTTGGGTTACCAAATAAATACTTTAATAATAATAAAAAAACAACAAAGATTAATTCAGTTTAAAGGATTGGTTCTTTTGTAGTGGAGTTTTAGTCAGGGCAGCAAGATATCAGGGAGCTATTTTGTAGAAGAATGGAGGTACCCATCTGCTCTGCCTTCATCTTAGGTTTGCCCTGTTACCACTGGGAAATAATAATAAAAGTCGTAGCCAGGTTTTGTGTAGTGCCTAGTACACAGAAGGTTCATAATGACTGTTAAATGAATAGACAGTTAAAGAAATTGTCTGTATGCCTACTTATATGTGGGGTACAGTACTTACATACTTTATATATATTATATATATTTCATACAACTTTACAAGATTGCTACAACCTCATAGGTTAGGAAGTAGGCAAAGACAGGTAATACAACTTGCCTAAGATCCTAAGTGCTGAAATTCAAACCCGGGCTTAGATGATGCCAAAAGTTCATATTCTTTCCTCCACTAACACCTAAAAATACTTCCATGGTTTTTCCTTTCATTCAGTTCAAGCATTTTCTTGAAAAGTTGGCCTGTTATAGACCTCTTGAGTAGTGAACAACCTGTTTGGGCCTTTCAAATCATAGAACTGAGTTGATGCACTCTGCTGATACTGCTTCATCTAGCTGAGAGATTCTCTCTTTCTCGGTCACTTCCATTCAGAGATCAGGGAGTAGGAATGCTGTCTGACATTATATGGCAATTTATTCAAATATGCTTCATATTCCCTTCAAAATAGCCCCTAGAGTAGGGGATTTTAACGGGGGGGGGGGTGTCCATGAGCTTGAATTGAAACTCAAAAAAAACATTATTCTTGCGGGGATGTGTTGGTGTAGGTGTTATATATTTATTAAATAATACATAGTGTAGTGTGGACTTAGTAAGGGGTCCATGGTTTTCACCTGACTGGCAAAGGGATCTGTGGAACAAAAAAAGATTAAGAACCCCTGCCCTAGAGAAACAGATAGATAAAGACATGAGACACATAAAGGGTAAGGTGGTTTGTCAAGGTCATGAAGTTAGGTTCAAAATGAGACTTAAAACTGGGTCTGTCTTTTCCAGAGCCTGTGGTTTTGGCAGTACCTTCAGTAATGTCTAAGCAACGTTTCCGGTGTGAATAGTTGTGGTGTGAAGGCAGAGTAGGATATTTATTGCACTACAAGTTTAGAACAGATTCCATGAAATCTATTTCAAGCATAACCACAATAATCTCTTACACATACATCATCTCACTTAATCTTCACAACATCCGCGTGCAGGAGAGGAATGCATGAAAAATGCAGGTTCTGTTTTTAGCAGACTGAACACCATAGGATCAAGTTGACATATTTACTCAATGTCTCATAGTCAGGAGTCCATAAGGATAGCAAATCCATTCACGAGGAAAGGGCAAGTTTTAGAATGAGAGATGGTTATAATTAAAGTTATTAGTTAAAAAAAAGGCTCAGTTATCAAGGGACGAATGAGTCAGCAGCAAGTTTAAACACAAGCTGTGAACTGTGGGTATTGCTCTCATTGTGACTGATTTTGAGGGAGAGTGTGATGCCATCCAAGCTCAGAAAGCAGCCTGAATCTGGAATAAGAAGTGTCTTGGGGAGGGTGTATCTCGTATTTAAGGAAATAATTATCTTGTTAAGTTGTAATTGCTGAGGTTGACATGATTTAAGTTTTGTAACTTTTAGATATCATGAGAGTGTCAGGCAGTTAAACACTTTTATTTCATCTTTTAAAGACATGTATGTGCTTAGTAGTCTTTTGGAGAGAACCTTTAAATAGAATTTTAGCCACTTAGTATGTGGTTTGTTACTATGCTTGTGTATAACAAGTGAGCATGATTTAATCATTAGCCATTAACTATAACCATTCTGAAATTTTAAAATCAAATAAAATGTATCAGGTTGATATCATTATTTGGCTTTTTGAAACAACTATACTTGAACATTATTGTATGTGTATAATAGCAAGCAACTGTGTAGGGACAAAAGTGTAACTCCTGCATATAGAAATTCAGAACCACTGGTATAGAAATCCATTGCTAGTGAACAACATTATTTGTAATCAGGCAAAGTGTTTATAATTTTACACATTCAAATAATACTGATGACTTCATTTAATTTCAGTTTAAAATTTCAGGAGCATTAATGTGGTGTAGCGGAAAGAGTACAATATTGGAAGCCAAAAGAGCTGATTTTGCCACTAATGAACAAACTCTGTCCCCTCTGGCAACTCAATTTGGGTCTCTGGGTCTCAGTGTTCTCACATGTGAGGAGAAAAGACAGGCTCCCTTCCAGATGATGATAGATCTTCACCACACTCTTTATTGCTAACATAAATTGACTTCTCATTATCATTCCAGTATGTTTTCTTTGGAATTCTATAGCTAGGACTCTCTTAAGGAGATGTTCTGAGATAAAAGAGCAACATTTATTTACAATATATCCCTTATAATATTCTTTAGAGTTAACATATTAATTATAATAAAACAAATGTCTAACAGTAGAGGGCTAGTTAAATAAATATATATATCAATATAGTGGAATGTTTTGCAGTCATTAAAAATGTTTTGCCAGAGATGGTTATCAGGCAGCTAAAGGACATTCTGTAGGAGCTCAAGGAGGTGGCCAAGGAGCAGAGAGAAACCAAATTGTGGGATGGGAGTTGTGAATCATGGTCTACTCGTATACTACCCATGCTCTCTCACCAGCTTCAGCTCCCCAGTAAGATAATAAATAATGCAATCACGGAATTGAAAAATAATCAGTGGGCATAAATTTAAAATTTTCTAGATGCCAAGAAAGTTTTGATAATCTCAGGAAATAAATGCTTATGCTACTACATTGTTTTTTTAAAAAAAACAGGGTAGTAAAATTAAACCCCCAATATAATTGTAGTGAGTTTAAATATGCATTCATATGAAGTTGACTGCATTCAAAATTTAAAACTTAAACTCATCAAAAGATAGAGACCATTAAGAAAATGAATTAGCAAGCTACAGACTGGAACGAATTATTCAAAAAACATGTATTGGATGAAGGATGTGTGTATCCAGACTATATAAAGAAATACAACTAATAATGGAAAGGTGAATAATCGAATTAAAAAATTGGCAAAGATTTGAACAGACATTTCACAATGGAAGATATACAAATGGCCAATAAACATATGAAAAAGGTACTAAAAAACCTTACATTCATAGGATAAACACTTCATAGTAATAGCATTATGCTTCTTCTACACCAACCCCACCTGATATTTTTTTTTTTTTTTTTTTTTTTTACCGGGAGGTCCCGGGGATCGAACCCAGGTCCCTCCATATGGGAGACGGACGCCCAACCATTTGAGCCACATCCGTCCCCCCTCCACCTGATATTTTTTAAATGAGCCAATATAGTTTTATAAACAGAAAACCAAAATCCCTCAATTCACTTAGAAATAGCTACTAGCTAGGACTGTCAAGCATGCTTTGGAAGATATTTTCTTAGGAAAAAAGTAAACCATACACAAAAGGCATATTTCTTCTTCTAAGTTCTCAAAATAGTTGGAAGAAGAAGGGTGCCCGAATGCTTTAGCCCTAGTTCCTGGTCTTATGGCCTGTCACTAAGTCAGTGTAAGATACATATGTGAGAAGCAGCTTCAAGTTCATCATGTGTTTCCCTCCATTAGCTGTCATCATCCCCATTAACCGAATGTGGTCGCTGGTTTATTTGCCAGGACTTGTTATTCTGCCCTTGAAATATCAAAAAGTTTTAATGATTCTTGTAGAGAAAGGTTGCCCTTTTGTATATTAAATCTGCTTTGAACATATTGAAAGTAGAATAGGAATGCTTGCTGGTTGCATGTAGAATCATTTATAAGGCATTTACTTTTTACAAAGTACCCTCCCATGTATTATCTCATTTAATCCTCACAGCAACTTAGTATGGTAGAGTGATATTATTTGTCCTATTTTACAGATGAGGTTTTGCAATATCACGTGTCTTGCCTGACAAGGTGGTCATGTATGGTTCTGCACTGCACAGTTCTAGGGGCCACCATTTATAGTTTACACCACAGCTCTCTTGTTTGAGACCTGCAAGTAAACAGGATTCATCCTTCTTTTGACTCCAAAGCCAAGCTTTTTCCATTTGAAAACTAGTAATATCCATTAGGAACTGATAGCCATTATGAAAGGACTTTCAAAATTTCAGAAGAACTTCATAACCATAATGCAACCAATATTTATAAAACTTTCCAGTATATTAGGAATGCTAATGCCCAAGAAAACTAGGGAAAAGATACTTACTAGTGAAATGTAGAGGGGTAGGATGTTCTCTCTCCAGACCTTTTTTGGGATTTGGTTTCCTTGTTTTTGAGTAAATAGATTTCACCCAAAGGAACTTAATGCTTTCCTCCCAGGATTTGACTTTTTTTGAAGTTGCACTAATTGAGGTATAATCTATGTCCAAGTATAATCACCCTTTTTAGTATACAGTTCTGGGAGTTTTAGACAGATGTATGCAGTCAGGCAGTCACCACCTTAATCAAGGTATAGAACAGTTCTTTCACCCCCCAAATTCTTTTGTGCCTCTTTGTCATCAATGCCTCTCCCAACTCCCAGCCCCTGGCAAGCACTTGCTTTTTGCCCTCTAGTTTTAACTTTTCCAGAATGTTACCCAGATGGACTCATAGAGTATATAGCTTTTGAGTGGCTTCTTCAGCTTAGCAGAATGCATTTGAGATTAATTCATAGTCTTGCTAGTATCAGCAGTTTTTTTGCATTTTATTATGGACTAATATAACCATCATACTGATATACCATAATGTGTTTATCCATTGATCAGTTGAAGGACGTTTGTGTTGTTTCCACTCTGGGGGCATTATAAGTAAAGCTGCTATAACATTCATATTCAGAATTTTGGCTAAGCATAAGTTTTTGTTTCTCTTGGGTAATATCCAAATGTAGTATTGCTGGGTTACATGGTTAGTACATATTTAACTTACAAGGACCTGACTGTTTTCCAATATGGTGAACTATTTTGCATACCCATCAGCAATGCATAGGCATTGTAGTCACTCTGGATCCTCACCAGCACTTGGTGTTTTTTGGTTTTGTCTTAATTTTAGCCATTCTGTAAGTACATAGTAATATCTCATTGTGGTTTTTTTCTAATTTGTATTTTTCTAATGACCAGTGATGGTGAGCGTGAAGTGCCTTTCTCATATTTAAATTTTTCATATAGTTGTGTTTCTCAATTTATGTATCCCCTCAATTTATTCTTTAATTCTTTCAAGAAGCATTGTAGATGTTTGCAGCTGTGGATCTCAAAGTATGATTCCTAGACCAACAGTAAGAATATCACTTGGAAACTTATTAAAAGTCCATATTTTCAGGCCGCACCTCAGACCTACAGAATCAGAAACCAACCTTTATCAAGCCCTCCAGGTAATTCTGCACGCCAAAATATGAGAACTACTACTGTACAGCAGTGTGCCCACCCATCCTTGGGCATCAGAATTGACTGTGAATCTTTTTCTTAAAAAACAGAGCTCAAGCCCCACCCCCAGAAATTCAGATTTATTTAGTCTGTGGTAGGGCACTTGCCTTTTTTTTTTTTTTTTTAACTTTAAAAAAAAAATTTCCCAGATAATGCTGATGTACAAAGAGTGCTGAAAATAACTAGTTTACTACAGGTTGTTTAGCTAGGTACTCTAGAGGATACAAATCTGACACTAATTCTAGTTCTCATACACCTTTACTATCTATAAGTGTAGATCCATAAGTACATAGCTTAGCATAGTATAAGCATATATGAGTTACTCAGAAATTACCTAATGAATTGAATTGGACTTGGTGTCTTGAGTTTGAATATAAACTAATTTTTTTCTTCTTTGTCTGAGCACCTCATGTTTATACACCACATTGTCCTTAGCATTTATTCATCATTCAGTAAATGTTGATTGAGTATTCTGGGAATACAGCAGTAAACAAAAAGACAAATCTCGGCTGTTATGGAACTTTCATTCTGTTCTTTGGCACCTGGTTAACTCACTTTACAATATTTTGGTGGAAATATGATACATGTCTTTATAGCTCTAAAACAAAGGTGTATATTTGGAAGCATCATTGATAGCCTTGTTACTGATTATAGTCATGTGTTTCTTATGTTCAAGTACAAATCCTTTAGAGTTATTTGTCTTGTATTTGTTAAAATTTGTTAGCCATTGAATCCTTTTCTTGATAATTTTTTTCATTCATTTATTTAACCACCAATATATGTTGATAACTGATAGGGACTGCCCAAGACATGGAAAGATCCTGGAGTTTAGATTCTGGCTCAACCAAGTTGTGTTCTTTGATCAAATCAATGAAATTTCGCATTTCTATAAAGTATGGGTTATAGAAATAAATGCTAACAAGCCTGCAGAGTTGTATAAGGATTAAGTCAGATATTGCACATGAAAGTGTTTTATAAACTATAAAGTACTTCCCAAATATTAGTTATTTGATCTTTTTTTTAGCTTGTTAAAGGCATTTATTTTAATAATTTTAATTCAAAGGATGTACAATTAAGCATCAGTAGTTGGAATGAATTCTTTAGTGCAAAGAAACACCCTCAGAGAGTTTTAGTCATTTTGTTAACACATTGAGAGACTTTAATAATAAAATATTGCTAGACTGTCAAGTACTTAAGGAATGTTCTATAATTGGCAAGGGTGTGAACAAAAAATAGTGATAGGGTAACAAATCATTTTCAGTACAAAATTGGTTTTGGCAACTGTTTCTTCATACAGTAGCTGAGGCTGACCTGTCAGGAGAGGACTAGCTCTGTTCACTTAATGAACCACCCTGTACCCTGGTGAAAACTTACTCATTCTATTAGGGTAGAACAAATGTAAGGTATCTGCTGCGATCGCTGTGTGTTTTATGAGCCTTTAATATATTAGGGATTCTCTTACACCTTAGATCTAATTGGAGAGAATTGATTCTGCTGTTTGAGTGTGGCTATTTTGTCTTTTTTTTTTTGATCACTTGATTACTTATTTCAAATTATATATTTTTAGTGAACAGGGACCTACTATGTACAAAGAAAGCACTGTGATAAACACAAGGAATATTAGCAAAGAATGTGTTGGGGCTGAGAGAAAAAGGAGACTGGTCATTTGAAATCGCAGGGTTCTAAAACTTTACATCCAACAATTTTTTGGAGGGGAAATGAGAGTGGGTAGGGGTTGACAAAAGGCTCTGAGTAGTTTCCCAAAATAAATGTAATTAGGTTATTTTTTAAAAAATAAAATAATGAAGGTTTCAAGGTTATTTAAATTAATCAGTTTTCTTTATTGGACTAATTTGTATTCCGTTAGAAGGTCAGTTCAGTGAGAGCAGGGACTTGTCTGCCTTCATCAATACTTTATTCACAGTGCCCAGAACAGTATTTGGCATGGAACAAGTGCTTAATATATACTTGTGGAATAAATGAAGGCCTACAAAAAGGCAATGTAATATACAGGATTATTCAAACTTAGCTGGCCATGGAAATTTTTTTCCCATGGGACAAATATTTCATGGAAAATACTTTGACACTCACTAGTCCTGGGAATGAAAACATAGGACAAGGCATTATGTCCCTTTCCACCAAAGTCACCTTGGCAGACAAGGTCCACAACTGTGCTCTAAATACAGAGCTGGTGATGTTCCCATACTTCTTGGCAACCTTGCCCATTTTGACCTTTGGGTGCTTCCTAGAGGAAAGCACTTTCTTTTTCCCTAGGGGGCACTATTCTTTGACCTTATTTCAGTTGCATAATGTGGGAAACTTGCAAGTTAGCCTCAAGAATTTTTTTTTTTTTTTTAAATAAAGATTTTATTTATTTATTCATTCATTCATCCCCCCCTTGCTGCCTGTGCTCGCTGGGTCAGCTAACCACGCCGTGCGGGCGGGCTTGCCTTCACCAGGAGGCCCCGGGAACCGAACCCGGGGCCTCCCATATGATAAACGGGAGCCCTACTGATTGAGCCACAGCCGCTTCCCAGCCTCAAGAATTTTTTATTCCTTCCTCTACCCTTTAGCCTTAACAACCTCCATCTCTCCTGTTAGATGGTAACATTGCTTTTTTTTCCCCCACACATGAAATATTAAGTTGACCATGTGACGATATTATAGAATCAAGAAAATAGAGTAGTAGCTCTTATTTAGATATACTTTTTGCTTCAGAGCATGGTGGTTGAATTATATATTTTTGGCTGTTGATCCTTTCTTTCAAATAACCAAAAGCAAAAAGTTATGCCTACAGAAGGATGACTAAGAGTTATCGACTGGTTAAAGAGATATGCTGTCTAGTCCCATTTCTGAAAACCTCTACCAATCCCCTCTTTTTCTTTCTGTTCCCACTGCCACTGTAACCTTATTTCAGATCTCATCATCAGATCCTTAGTGGTCCCTGCTGCAGACGATTCCCGCCAGTCTCTGCCAGAGCAATTGATCATTCTAGTGTATTGCTCTGATCCTGGTTCTCTGCCACATGGTCTTTCATCAGCTCCCCACAGACTTGGAGATAAAGTCCCTTCTAACAACATGCTCTTATTTTACTTTCTCATCACTCTCCTCTCTAGCCCTTAATCCAGCCATAGTGAATTACTTGCAATTTCCAGAAAACACTTAGTTCTCTCTTCCCTCCAGACTTCCACACATGCCAATACTTTCATGGAATATTCTACCCCCTCTTTTTCATTTGGCTAAGTCCATCCCATCCTTCTGCCTTAGCCCTGCCATCACTGACTTCAGGGAGTCTTCCCAAAGCTCCTAAATGCTCCTATAACCCTCTTTGCCCTTACCACTCTATGTTGAAAATTTCTGTTTACTTGTCTGTTTTACTCTTAAGGAAGGGGACTGTCATTTATGCCTCTCTGTGTCCCTACCTAATGCAGTGCCTGCCACAGTAGGCTTTCAGCTCATTTTTCTGGATACTGTTGAATGATGGTTTAATGGTGACATGGCATGAAGGCCTTGCTTCTGGTTTCATTCTGAACCCCTCTTCCATGTGAGCTCTACTGATTTGGACTCTTATCTTGCTAATAGAGATCTGAGCTGTGACTCACCTGTGCACTCATTGGTATAGAACCTTATAATTGAGAAGATATGATGCTGGGAAGAAAGGAAGCTGTTTCTCTGGCCCTTGGACAATAGCTATGGTACCAGTGGAAAGGACAATTGGTGAACTAAGCCCTTTTTTAACTGCTGCTTTTTTGTCTAGCTGTTATCTGCCTAGTAATATACTAGGACCTATATATAATAATATAACAAAAACAATGTACATAGTTTTTTCTGAGCATGAGGTGCTATTCTATGCACTTTCTGTTTCAAATTCATTTAGTGCTTCTATCAATGCTGTAAGATAGGTACTTTTATTATCCCCATTTTACAGACAAAGAAACAGGCATGGAGAGGTTAGATAACTTGCTCAGGGACACAGCTGGTAAGTCACAGAGCCAGGATTCAAATCAGGCAGTCTAGCTCCAGAAAAAGTACTATTAATCACAATGCCTTTTTTTTTCCCACTGATAAATTGGGTTTATGACTCAAAGCTGTGTAATTTGGTTGTCATCACTAGAGAGGTTAAGTGGATTATCTAAAGCCACACAGCTAGTTTTGGAGGTAGCATTCAAACCTAGTCCTTTCAGACTCCAGAGTCCTTATATTTAACCACTGCTCTGCTGTGTCCTTCTGGTACACCTAGCCTTTGTTGGCTAGTTTCACTGAGCTTAAGCTTAGAAAAGGCTTATAATTAGGAGCTCATTCACCAACATTAGAAGAAAAGGAAAGTTTACTGTCTGGGGTAGAGGAATAACTTGAGAGTTAGAATTTGGCATAGAATTTGGTTAGACATTAGTCAGTTCCTAAATCTTGTGTGAGATTATTCTATACTGAAGAAGCCCTTTGTTTTAGTTTAAGAAGCTGATTTTTGTTGCCTGGGGAAGCTTAGAGCTGGAGATTGATGCTCTATCAAGACTGAAGCTACTATAGGCACATGTGTATTGCAGTATTGATTGGGCATATGGTAGATATCTGTTTTCCTGTTGCTTCAACCAGAGGTAAGTCCCTTGAGAGCAGAGACCTGTCTTACCTGATCAAAGAGTAACATTGAGAGAAATGGTACAGTTTGAAGGAAGAAGAGATTTGTTGGGGTTAGATTTCTGCCATGTAGCCCCTTCATGCTATGGAGACAAAAGGAATAACTAGGAGGCCATTGTGGGGTTGGAAAAGAGGAGAGGGGACAGTTTCCTAAGTTGTTCAGAGAATACTGTTTAGATAGATTACTAAAGTTAAAGTTTTCTGTAGGAGAGTAGTAGGAAATAACTCTGGAAAGGTATTTAAGCACCAGATTTTTAAGTTTGTGACTAACAGACTAAGGAGTTAAGGCTTAAGCACATCTATAATGTGGAACTTTTAAAGAAGTTTTACTATGATGCAGGATATCTAATAATAAAGATTAGGAAAATTAGCATATAAAGTTGTTTGACAGGGAGAGGAATTTGAGGCAGAATTTATGGTAGCTCTGAAATAGCTAGTTATTTTATTTAATAATGTGCAAAATGGAAACCAATACTAGACTATCCAACTTATAATCTAATATTTGAATGTGCATTATACTGTCCTTTATATCAGTAAAATATTCTGCAGCCACTGCTTTTAGTGATGGTGCATGCCAGTACAGTCCCACTGACTGAAATATATTTTCTCATCTTGACAGACTCATTCAACTTGAATAACAAGTTCCTCATGACCCCACCTCTAAAAATAGAAATGTTTTAAGAGTAACAATCTTTGAGAAGTGAACCATTACTTCTTTTTGCTCTGATGGGTCATTATCTACAGCTGAATCCTGGTAATCACATGGTCTGGAGATCATAATGGGAGGGGGAAAGGAAGAGACTCTTTTGGAGAGAGAATTAGAATTAAAGGTTATAAATACCCTTAGTGTAGTGAATAAAATACACCAACTGTATTTGATGATTGAGCATAAGCTTTGATAATACAATGATAATTTAACAATCCAAAAGGTGAATGTCTTATGTACAAAAATATTACTCAATGATATTAAATAGGAAAATTTAGAAACAATCAAGGTTTGTGAAAACTGTTCATCTATAAAATGAAATGTTCAGAAAATACTCTAGCATATAATATTGCATTTTAAGCAGGGTAAATATTATGTATACGTTCTCATCACCATTTCTGGATAAAGAAATACTGTGTAAACCATGAAGAGAAGTAGAAAAAGGCACAGGACGTGATCAAGGAACAGCAAGCAATCCAGTTATTTCAGGCCCTGAGTAGTACATGGGAGATAAGATTACAAAGGTAAGTTGAGACTGATTTTTGAAGTTACTTGTTGCCTTGGACAGGACAGTTTAACTGATAGTAATGGGAAGCATTAAAAGGTTTTCATTAGGTGAGCCATCTGATTAGATTTGAACTTTAAGAAGATATATCTGGTTGTGGTGTAAATAGGATAAATTCAGGTTGGGAAGAGGTCTTGTTATGGTGGTTCAGGCAAGTACTGATGAATTGGAAAGAATGAATGCAATGGGAACGGATGTAGCTCAGTGGTTTGAATGCCTGCTTCCCATTACGAAGTCTTGGTTTCAGTCCCTGAAACCTCCTAAAAAATAAATAAAATAAAAGCTTTATAAAGAAAAAAGTTGTATATACCAATACAGTTAAAAAAAAAATTTAAAAAAAAAAAATGAATGAATGCAAGAGAGGTAAAATCTGTAGGACTTGAATTTGAAATATTATTAGATGAAGGAGAATAAGGATTACCAAGCGTGCACAGAATTCTCAGCCCTAAACTGAATTCTAAGTATTAAATTAAATTCTTTTTTTTTTTTTTCTTTTTTTATTTTTCTTTTCTTTTATTTATTTTGTTTGTTTGTTTGTTTTTTTAAATTAAATTCTATAACCAAATAAGATTGGGGAGGAAAGGGACAAGGGACATTAGCCTTGTTTTTGATTATCTATGCTAGTCCTCCCTGTTGGTAGGATTAAGGGTATACTTTTTTGCTTCTTTTTTCCCTCTAAGATATGGATATTGAAAGCAATAAAGAGTAAAGGTCACACCTGACTTCCCCTATCCTATTTTATAAGCAAGAAACAAATTGTGTAGTTTTAAAAAAATTCTTGCAGCAGATAAGGAGATAGAGATGAAGTATACTCATTTATTAGATAATAGGGTTTTAAAAATCAGTCAAAAAGCAAGCAATTCCTTTTTATTTAGAAATTATACTTTAATTGTATTTAGAAATTTTTATTTTTAGGATTATGTAAAAATAAATATTAAACATGTAGGAATGATTTTCATTAACTATAAACTTAAGTTCAGAATTGTTGTGGAATAGAAATTAGTATTGTGTGCTATTTAAGTGTTCAGTTTTCAGTTAAATAGTGATGGGATTCCAGCTCTATCGGTTAGTGGCTTAAAATGACTAGCATTTATTTGGCTCATGATTCTGTGGGTCAGCCATTTATGCTGGATTTAGCTGAGTGATCCTTCTTCATTGGCACTCACTCACATGTCTGGGCAGTAGCCACGTTGGCTGGGAGTTATTGGTCTAAGGCACCCATGGCTGAGACACTGCATCTGTTGTCACTTGTGACATGCTTGCCACTAAAGTCATTCTTTCCACTGAAATACTAGCTCTTCCACAAGACAGCCTACTACTTTTTAATGGTATCACCATTTTCCCAGTTACCCTAACTAGAAGCCTCAGAGCCATCTTGCTCCATGTGGTCTCATCCTCCAGCAGACTAGTTCAGGTTTGTTCACCTGGTTGCAGAATGCATTTGAGAACCTCAAGAACCAAAGCCGAAGATCTCTTGAGGTCTAGGCTTGGAAACTGCAGTGTGGCCCTCGCCATACATTATTGGTCAGAGCAATCATAAGGCCAGCCCACATTCAAGGCATGGGAAAATAGACTCTGCCTTTCCTCAGCAACCCCTCCCCTTGCCTCTGTTTCTCCAGCTGTAAAAATGGTGATCAGTATCTCAGCTTTTTACATATTTGATTCAATTCAACAATACATTGTTTTGCACATAATGAGAGCTATAAAATGCTTTAGGGGATGCGGAGTAAGCACAAAAGAGTTCTTACCTTAGATTCTAAGGAGAGGCTGGGAAATAATGTCACTTGAAAACTTTGAGCTCTGAGGGAAATAAGTAGAGGACACTGCTACTCCTATTGTAACCGGATTTTGTCTAGGTCCTTGGCTAAACTGCAGGAAATGAATTTTAAGAGCACGCCACGTTGATTAGGCCAGTAATTTATTAAGGTAGGGAGGGAAGAGAAATGGGAGAAAATAACAGATCATAGGTCCCTGGTAGAGAGGAAGGGGCTGAAGAGTGATAAAGAGGGCTGATTTATAGAATACAGTTTCCCATTATAGATTATAAATCCCTGGGGTTACTTGTGTATTGATCCATGTGGGGCAAAGAAGGCCAGAATAAGGCACGAACAGGCACTGGGACAGGGCAAAGGAGAGCAAAACGCCTTTGTGCTTGCTTTTTAAACCATTAATTATGTCACCCCTTTGCTAATGACATGGGAGGAGTTCCAACTGATTACTGTTTTGACTGATTACCCCACCCATCAAATCCCTCGGGAGGGTCCAATGATAAGGTCCCTGGAGAATATCTGGGGCTTCTCCTGGCTTCCTGAGGAAATCTTATTCTGAATGGCAGAATCTGTGAGTCTTCCAGCATCCGTCTTGGGGGTATTGATATCCACGTGGACTTTTTGCCAGGTTCCAGATCCATCTATTGATTCCTTATTTTACTAGCCTACTTTATTATGAAGAAGAAAAATGAGATACATTGATTACTCAGAGAAGAAAAGAGTAAGCCTATCCCATCCTTAGACTCTACCTCTTGATGGGAAGAGACAAAAAGTATTGTGGCCATTTTTCTCACCCTCCCACACCACCTCACATTTACTTGTTTGTTTTGAATATGCAAATATTAATTTTTACCAGCTGAAACAGCACTGACTGTGTGTGCACGCGCCTGCATGTGCATACTTCACTTCATTCTGCTACTCCTCTCTTCATTATGCTACTCCTGAAAAGCAAGGAATATTAGAAGGAATCGCATTCATCTGATTCATCTGTTTGTTCAGGGACATGTTTATTCAGATATCAAAACAACTCAAAGAGATCATTGAGCATCATGTACAACCAAACTACGACTGGTTTACTTATATTTTTTATTATCTTTGAGTGACTATTTTGTGCCTGGCACTGGACTAGGTGTCTAGGAATGGGGGGCGGGAGCGGAAGCATATGACATATTCTTTTCTTTCAAGAACTTTATAGTTTTATGGGATAGGCAAAATTTATATCCATTCTATTTAACAAGTATTTATTATTCATGTGCCAAGGACTGGACTTTAATCAAAGATTGTACATAGAGGGATATGACATTGTCTTTTTAGTGAACAAGAAAAAACAAATATTTAAGATAACTATAATTCAGAGCAAAATAAGTGCCATGAGAGAAATACAAACTGAGTGCTATTGAATTTGGAAAAAGAATAGGAGACAAATGATCAAATGCCAAGAGATGTGATTCTCATAATAAACACCTGAGAAGGAAGTGATCTTAGAACCTAGAGGATGATGGCTTCACAGAGAAATTGAGTTTTGAACAAGAATTTGAAGAAGAGATAGAATTTGAATTTAGAATTGAATTCATTGTTTTTCCCAAGAAGGTAATTACTTAATTAGAGAAATTTTTAAAGTGGCAAATATTAAAGAGCGTGAGATAATACAACAACAGAAAGACTCTAGAAAGCATGCTGGGAAGATGGCTGGCAGTTTTTTTCCCCCTCCTAAGATGCCAAGGTTTAATTTTCTGTCACTAGATATTGGTGTACTTTGGTTGGAAAATTGAGGAAAGTTTATTTTATTTTATAAGGGTAGTATGAGTTTCATTTTCATTGAGTAGTGCTCCCTTTAGTCATATATTGATTTAAAAAATAGAAACATATAATATGTATCCCTGCTGACAAGGAAATAGAAAATTAACAAAAAGTAAGGAAACCCCCATTGAGTAATGTCAACTGGTACTTTCTACAAGTATGTTCTGGGTCTATTTAAGGGCTAAGCTGGTAGAAATTAATTGGGGGGTTTCCTTTCCCAAATTTGACAGGTTAATTGGCTTTTGAAACTTTCTATTCCAGTTGGTCCTGTTTAAACATTTTAAACTAACTTTGAGAGGGAGTTATTAAAATATATTTTATTTAATGCTAATTGAATAGCATAATATTTAAATATCCACCAAATGCCAAAGTGCCCAGCTTAACTATATAACTAACCATAAAACATAAGGATCATAATTATTATTTGAGTGAGGCAGGTTCGTCTTTCACTGTTAAAATGGCATTAAAAAAAAAAAAGTGAATCCCGTGATCCAGTTTATCATTGCTTTTCTTTTGAAAGCAGTCATGCTTGGCTAATACTGCCTAATTTAAATGCTCCCATGGCTGAATTTCTATAGAATGTATTGATAGGAATTCTGAGAATTATTAAACAAACTTTAATCATTTATTTTAGTAGCTGGAATGTATGTTCATTTCAAAAAGAATGTATCATTGTGCTATTATAAATTGAAAATGAGATAACATATTAAAGTATTTGCAAATTTCATAGTCATATGCAAATAAATGTAAGATGGTATTATCATTTTGAGATTAGCATTTGTTTTTTTCAGGGTCTCTATTGAGTTCATAACTTGGACTGGAAAGCCAGACTGTCTGAGTTCAAGTCTGGGTTCACTGTTCAAACCCAGCCTACTTGCTACTGACTTTTACCTTGTTAGAGATGCTAATACAAATTCATTTAGAGGTACCTGTAAAAATTTATAATGTGTTTCCTAGTAACCCTAGATAGAGTCTTTCTGGGTCCACTTTGCAGAACTGGGTGAGGTAGGTGGGAAGAATCTCATAAAAGATGGCTAAAAGGGTATCCCTGCAGAGTTGAGGCAGTGAGAGCCAGGTAGGTGCACAGGGGCCCAGCTTAAAACGGGGCTATTATGCACACCTCTCCAAACAGCAAGGTGAGAAGAGGAGACTGGACAGTTATGCTGTAACCCCGGCTGGAGTTTGAGCAGAGTATTCACGTAGGTGGTTCATCACAAAACCACTGAAAGCAGTTGCCGGAGTATCATCTTAGATAGTTTGTAACTTAGGGGTCGGTGATAAGTAAAGATACATGGTGGACTAGAAAGCACTGACTCCCAGAATCTACATAATATGCCTTTATGAAAATAACATATTTCTAAACGTAAGATAGGCTAGCCCTACTGTGGACAGTTGTTTAGTTTGTTATGCACTGCCCCAAAACACATGGCCAAGGAGGCAAGGGATGACTGAATTCTAGCCCTTGCTGTAATTACCAAGCCATGTACCTGGTGTACCTGGAGGAAAGTATTGCTTTTTCTAATTCATCTGCTATTTTAAATGCTCAGAGTAGGCAAGCAGAGGCCTTGTTCCATTTATCTCATGCCGTATACTTAATATGATGAACGTTTTCTAATCTGTTAAAAAATCTTGGCATCAATATGGAATAACATTTTTTTTATCCAAAACCTGCATTTAGCAGTAAATGATAACAACTGGCCATAGTTTATAGTTTGTCTTTTTTATAAAATGAGAATTGGAAAGAAAAGGAATTTGGCTTTGAAAGGAGTAGATCCCTTTATGAAAAAGTGGTCTTGAACATTTAAGTCCCTTTTTCTGTTTAAGCTTTTATTCTCAGCTATATGATTTTCCCTTTGAGGGCACTGAAAGCAAAGTGAATCATGCCTTAGAAGAAAGACCTTTCAATCTTCTTAGATTTTTCTACTTCTATTATACATGAAACTAGTAATGCTATTAATTGCATTCTCACTTGGCCAGAGAATTAGCAGTTCTAAAATGCAGCTTGACTGCCCATATCCTTCATAGGCCTAAGCTTCTCTCTGCTATTTTAGTAGATATATATTTTTATAGAATGACTTAGCTAAAATTTAGTGTCATAAATACAGTTAACATAAGACCCTTATGCTTCCCCTGTTTTATTTTTTTATTTTACGTTTCAAACTGCCCAGAGTTCTAGAAATCTGCAGGCCATATCTAGCCTGAAATTGAATTTTGTTTGTCCCACGCAGATGTTTTTAAATACATCTAGATAACAGTTGTGCTTCTCAGTCACTGTTTGTCTTATTGCATCTAGTCTACTTTAGACATTTATACTAATTGTCTTTCTTTGCTAGGCATTCAAGTTTGCAATTCTTGCTTTATATCTAGGATACCTTGTTTACATAGAATTAGGGCAGGAAATTGGATGGCAGGAAAAACGTTTTGTCACCAAGAGCTTTATAGAGAAGCATTTTACAATGAATTAAGAACTCTTATATATAGTATTATGAACTGTTTTTGAATTTTATAATTTTGTGCCAATATAATTTTCCTCCTAGCACTCTTGATATTTAATTGCTAATGGGCTGGGCCTCACAGTAAGGTAAATAGGAAGTTGGTAGACAGATCTAGGGAACTGTATGAAGATGTAAAGTACCAAGGGTCAGTAGTAGGCCAGTCCTTAAGCCAGAATATACAAACAGTAAAGGTCAAGACAAGTCATAGGTTAGAGCAAGGTATAGTCATAGTATCCAGGGCCTGTAGGATCAGAAGAATCCAGAATCCAGGCCTCTCGTGGTAGGAAATACATGAGCATTAAAGGGATGAGATGAGACTAAGCAGGAAAGGAGGTTGAAATCGGGCAAGGAATCTGAGTGACAGGAGCTCAGGGTCCCAGACAATGAACCAGGTCATTGGGAAGTTAGTACAGGGCACTACAAGAAAGAGTAGCATCCTTTGCCTCTGTTTAGATTTTTTTTTTTTTTAATTAATAGACTTTATTTTTTAGAGTTAGTGCATTTTTAGGTCTACAGAAAATTTGAGCAGATAGTACAGTTTTCCATATTCCCTTGCCGCCATTTTATTTATTTCTTTGTTTGTTTGTTTATTTTTGAGGTACCAGGGACGGGGATTGAACCCCAGACCTCGTAAATTCATACTTTACATTAGGGTTCACTCTTTGTGTCAAACAGCCCTGTGGGTTTTAACAAATGAATAATATCATATATCCACTGTGGAATCATAGGGTTTCATAGCTTTAAAAATCCCCTATGCTTTACCCACTCACCCCTCTCCCCTCATTCCCACCCCCCTTTACCTCTGTTCAGATTTTCCTATGTTCCTCTGTGGAGATTTAACTACACTTTATACCCCTGTTATCTGATACTTCCCGGTAAAGATGAGTAAGACTGAACTATCAGTATAATCAGTGAAATCAGTGATCAAGGGAGTCGAAATTAAGATATTCTGAGAAGTTATTTATAGCCCTTTAGGCTTTCATATTCTGAAGTTACTTACACAATTAACACATATATAAGATAAACAGAACTTTGGAATGCATGGGTGTTAAGTAAGATGTTTTGTGGGCATAAGGTTATGTGTTCCATCTTTATTTAACAAATGTTTATGATGAACTACTACTATATGCCAAGCCCTGTGCTACATGCTTTCCATGGGAATTAGAGATTCCATTCAAACAAGTTAAAGAATGTTTTAGGAGTTTCCAACTTTTTCACTACCTAGCTACCCCCTATCACAGTTGTTTCTCGGGAGAGACACGATTAAATAATTACGCTTGTGCGAGTCTTTTAGAATTTTGAAAATAGCTTTTGGTCCTCCATTGTAGTTTTCAGGGATCCCTAGTGGTTTAAGGATCTTGATATGAGAACTGTTCAGTTTCTTCAATTCAGTACATGGGTCTTGGATTAGGCGGTTCTGGGTGGCTGTCCATGTGTCCAGACCTGTAGTTCTTGCTGTGCCGAGGTAATCTGTGTGGTTGTTTTCCAGGCTTTCCTTGCTCACATTACCATTTCTCTTATCTTTTCCAGTTGCTTGCTGACCCAGACTTTTCCTCCATACTTCCTTTGTGGCACTGACCATCTAAATGTAAAACATTGCACTGTTTTTTTTTTTTGGTTTTTTTTTTTACCGGGAGGTCCCGGGGATCGAACCCGGGTCCCTCCATATAGGAGACGGACGCCCAACCATTTGAGCCACATCTGTCCCCCACATTGCACTGTTTTGATTGTTCACCCCCATCAGGAACATATTGCTCCCAATATTTTGTTTATTCATGTTTATACATCTTCTGCATACTTCAGTATGTGCATTAGTGAAACTTAATTTTTCTCATTCTTTTTATTTTTTTTTATTTTTTTTAAGATTATTTATTTATTTATTCATTTATTCCCCCCCTTGCTGCTCGTGCTCGCCGGATCAGCCAACCACGCTGTGCGGGCGGGCCCACCCTCACCAGGAGGCCCCGGGAACCGAACCTGGGGCCTCCCATATGGCAAACGGGAGCCCTACTGATTGAGCCACAGCCGCCTCCCATCTCATTCTTTTTAGATAGAAGTTCTAAGGTGTTAGATAGACTCTGAGGTACATGCATCCCACTTTGGAAACTTAACTTTGATATTTTTTTTTTTACTAAGCAAAATACTAACCACTGTATATGACCAGCACAGATTCTGTAGATAATGCCGAGGATTCTAACAGTATAAACAAACAGATTTAATTTGGGAAAAGTTCTGGCATCTCTTTTCCCCCCTCTCTAGTTCATTATATTGTTCAAATATAAAAACTCCATGTGCATTTGGATAGAAGTAGCATCTTCAGAAAAACTGAGATTTTTTAAAAAATCAGTTAGGTTTTAACTATCCATCATCTCCCCCAACCAATATTTTTTGAAAAGCTTCTGAGTGTCAGACACGTTTCTAGACCCTGATCATTCATTATATATGATATTGTAGAAGGATTCTATTTGATATCTGCAGACCAGATTTTCTACCATTTTTGCTAGGTAATTGAAGCATTTTAGTTCCCTCTGGTTGCACTCTGAGAGAAATGTGATTGGTTATGATTCAATACAGAGCCAGATAAAATCCATGAACAGTAGTCCTCTAAAGGTCCTTCAATGGTACAGACTTTTAAAAGAACAATTAATAGTATATTCTCTACATATTTGCTCTGTGTAGTTGGGAGAGGTATTTAGACAGAAGGACGTAGAAGAGTAGCCCACATTTCATTTTAGTGTTTCAGTGTTCCAACGCCTGTTATAAATGAAAGATGAGCCTTTCTGCTTCATTTATCTGGCTGGATTCCTGTGCCTAATGGCTACATATATACCATAAATACTGGGAAGAAGCAACCATAGAAACACTTGTTTTCTTGTTGGGCTAAATTTACTCTGAGTTGAATATTAACACAGTGCCTGGCAGTACTTTAAAAGCAAAAATAGCTTAAGTGTGACTCACTCTGAGTCATTTACTGCTGGTGCTGCTATACTGCCTAGAGCTTGACATTGAACAAGTTGGCAGCCTGTATTGCTACATTTTTTCTAGGAACTCTGAACACATTTCATTCTTGTGAATTTGCTTGTGCAACGACATTAAACAGAGTAATATGTTTATTTTGCTTTCAAAGTCAAATGCATTTGAGAATGGTGAAACTGAAGTATTTTTCTTGGGCTTTCTGGAAAAGCTAGATTCTCGGAATTCTCCTGTAGTTAAAAGACTTACTTTATTTTATAAAGAATTGATAAAATGTCATGGTTTTTTGTTTTAGATGCTTTGGACTTTTTTGACTGAAAACATCACATTGTCTAAATATCATTGTAAAAATAAGTCTAGAAATACTATCAAGTAGGATTCATTAATTTTCTGACATTACCTGATAAGATGGATCATGCCATTCAGAAAACTTTTTCTTTTTCTTCTTTTTTTAAATACATACAATGTATGTGAGACATGCAACATCCTGCTTTATAGTTGAGTTGGGTGTATGACTTATTATCTTATCTTGTTATGAAAGGTTATATAATGGGAAGTTCATTGGGTTTTGAAAGGCAGACCACACTCACCCACGGGATTTCTACTGGCTGTTTAAATGTATTGCATGCCCTTCCCGGAGTAACCCATGTAGCTGAGAAAGAGTGAGTGAGTAGCTTATTGGCTTACTGTGGGAAAATCTATGAAGGATCAGTTGATCTCATCTGAGCAGGGGTCAGGAATGGCTGAGAATCTAAAACTGTATATATGAGGATGGTTTTTCCTTGATGTTGCAATCTTTATTTTAACATGTTTTTGTATTTAGTATTTGGAATTGCCTAACTGTATAATTTCTGTTGAGTTTTAGTTTTAGCTCTTTTATTATAAACTGTAGGGAAGATTTTTTTTTTAAGACACTATCATTTTGCCTTAGGATTTCAATGTTTGTATAGAAAGAATTTTCCTGTGACAGATTAAAACTGAAATGAGCTAACCTAATGTTTGATGTTATTTTGAAATTGTTTTATCCTAAAAATCTTACATTAGAAGATATAACTCTGTAAAAGAATTTAAACATAGTTACATAAACTGTGTTTCAAATTACAACTTATTCTCTATTTGACTTCATTGAAATTAATAAAAAGACTCTTTCAGAAGGATCTGGTGAGTTAACATCATTATTTAAAAAAAAAAAAAAAAAAGTAAAGAACTTAGTCATAATGTATCCTGTGTTGCTAAGTTTTCAAAGTTAGCTATCTCAGCCACACCCAAAACCCTTTCAGAAGACCGAAATTCACTTATTCATTCATGCTGGCTTAGACATTTCTTCCCAATAATGTAAAAAGCAAAAGAGCTCATATCAATATGAATTTTCCCTGAGATTTATGAAGATTACATGAAAAACTAACCTTTGGAAATTGAGTTGCTACCAAATCTCGGTGTATAATATGCTGTTCTTTACTCTATGGTTAAAGAGATCCTTTAAGGCAGACCTTTCTTACCGGGGTCCTTTAACCCATGTGGATGCTAAAAATGCCCCCATGTTGCATTTTGTATCCCATTACCCTAGCCTATATAGAGAGAAGAGAATAGCGGGCCTGCTATAGCATTCCCCTTTGTCCTGGTTATGCCGACCCTCTGCTGCTACATTTTGGAGGTAATATGAACGAGTTATTTATATGACTTGAAAGCTAATTCAACAAGGGTTTAATGACCAACCCTTTTCAATTTGTAGACTGACAGGGCTAGTCTAAATGTGCTGTTGTTATTGCAGTTACATAGGACTGTCTGACCCATAGAAATGCATTAATAAAATTTCATGTGAAAAACTCATCACACATGGCCAAGCATAAGCATAAACTCAGTACAAGTTCATTAAACCCGAATTTATTTATACTGCAAATACTACAACTGCTCACCTTGTTTGGTTTGCAAAGCTTTGTCTCATTCATTCGTAACACAACCAATCATTGAGCTCTTAACTATATTCCAGAGACTGAGATGTTTTGAGACAAAAAATTAATACGCCTACAAGAAATGCTTCCTTAATTTGGAAAGCCAAACATGCAAACAAGTTATAATAAATTAATTAAAGACTGGGTACAGGGAAGTCATTACCTTGCCATAGTAATCATCTTTTTTTTTTTTTTTTTAAACTAATAACAACTACTGCCTGCCTTTGAGCACTTTACTATGTACCTGACTCTATTCAAGGTACTGCGAGGTAGGTGGTAGTATTATCCCCATTTTATAGAAGAGGATATTGAGGCTCATAGGGATTGAGTAATTTGCCCAACTTCATATTCAGGATTCAGACTCAGGATATGGCTGCAGAGTCCCTGGCCCTTAACCATTACCTAAACTGCCACCTGTTGATTGGCTTAGTTGAGGGAAGAGAAAGAACAATTAGGAGTAGGAGGAAATGGGAGGTCAGTTCACCAGTGATATATGGGTTGCTAAAACAAAGTGGCTTCATCAAGTGGGCTAAATTTGAGTGATTTACCACATATCCAGCATATCTTTCTTAGGCTATATGTGTTGAACCCTAAAATGTGATGAGTCTTAGGTATTACCTTAAAACTAAAACCAGCTCTTAAACCAGCTCTCAAACCAGTGTTGGGTTCTGCCATTCAGAGAGGCACAGTGGGGCAGTACCTGGAAACAAATTAGTTAAAAGTAAAGCTTTCCTTAAATTTATAGCAGGGCTCTTCTTTCATCTCACTGCTCTTTCAAGCACCCCAACAACCTCTCTCTGTCCTTTTGACTCTATTCACCTAAACCCAACAATTCTTTTTTATAGTCCACACTACAAAATAGTCATTCAGAGCTCTGCAGCTATTGTTTCTTTCTTGGCTTTGGAAGAGATGAGGGAGAAGAAAAAATGATCAACTCACCCTGTTCCCATTTCCTGGAGTCTGCCAACAACCCCCTGGGAAGCAGGGGCCTAAAGGAACAGTGAGCAAATAAGCTTCTCTAGGGAATTCCCCAATAGCATATTTATTTTATATTGTGCTATAGGGTACATTTGTTTTTATTTAATAAGGTACTCCTTTTTATTTCTTGATATGCTTTTACAAGAAATGTTTTTCTCTTAACATGTGAGCAAATTATACTTCTTTGCTGAACAAAGCTGTTTACAAGGACATTTTATTGTTCATTTCAGGCAGTACAGCTTTTGGCAAATTGTAGACAAATTATCCTACCGTTTAGTGAGGTATGAAGTAATGTACTTTAACTGGAGAATGAACACATTTCCAGGTACAATATTAACTTTTTCTTATTTCTCAAATAATGACTTCCAAAAGATGAATTTTTAATGACTTGTTACAATTTAATCAAAATGTACCCTTGAGTCTCTGAAGTTGTCCCCACTTAGCACCCACATATGTTACAGTTAACCTTTTTTTTTACACTTTTGATTGATTACACATTTTATTTCTATTTGTAAAAAGGAATGCATTTTCCCTCAAGAAAACGAGAATCAGGCATTGTGTCTTGAACTTGTTCTTGGCACATTCAACTGACATATTGGACATCAAAGTGATGCCCTATGGAAATAAATGCATTTCTACCTTGAGGCATTAAGACTTTGACTGAATATTCTCGTGGCCCAGTTGTTGTGTACACTTACTTTTTAAACATGTTCAGACCTGACATTTTAAATTAACATTTTGTAAATTCACCAGAAAAATGGTGACCACACAATTATTAACTGAGAAATTCTAATCATGGGACATTCTCATGGGTCATTTATAACTGAAGACAGTACATCCTTTGTAATTGAAGATGGTACAAATGAGGACACAGGATGGCAAGAAACAGAAAGTAGCAAGGTGAGCAGCTGCAAGGTGAGCAGCTGCTCTCCCTGAGCTGTGCACCCTCATAACTGTAGCCAGGATCTCTTCTAAATCTCATTCTTGATGCTTGGAACCTTTGACCGTTTGGAAGCCAGTTTGGGCATTGTGGTCCATTCTAGATTACAGTTTACCTCAGTTTTTTTCACTTTCTGACTCCTACAGGAAGGGATGCCACTCAGAAAGGGCATGGGAGTGACTCATATAAATAAAAACATGGTTTGGGTAATGAAGAAGGGAGAGATGGCAGGTGGCAAGAGAGGGAGAAACAGGGAAATAAGCATGAATAGGGGAGTGAATTAGGGAGGGAGAATGAGGAGGAAGGTGGAGGAGAGAAAGAGACAGCTTTCTTCCCCTTTAATCTTCCCTCTTTGACAGTCTGGTTATTTCTCCTTTCTCCTTTAGCTCCCTCTTTTCTCTGCCCCTTTGATGGCACTGCCTCCAAAGCTTGTTCTCTCCTCCTTCTCCCTGATCTTTTTATGTTCTTTCCAACCCCATTTCTACCTTCCCCTGGTGCCCCTTCCCGGGTCTCCCATCACCTTCCTTTAGTGGTCCCATCCCACTTTGCAGAGGAGTCCACCAGTGTGCAGCACATTCACAGCCATGTCTGGTGCAGCCTGGAGTGCCTGAGATCCTTCAGGCTCTGTTTGATCATGAACCTTTACTACCCAAGGAGCTTAACGAGACTTTCCAGGTTCCCTTCAAGTCCAAATGAACCTCTGCACTTATCCTCTTCCACCCTCAAATTTGGTGGACAGTCTCCAGATTTGTGAGACACAAGAAGCAGGAGAGGGCCTGCCATTTCCTAGACATTGTAGTAGAAATATTGTAAACAGTATGTATGTCAGTTCTTCAGACAGCAGTGAGAAAATGGGGATATTTTCTGTGATTTGTGAATACAGTTACTATGGCCCAGAGAGACCAAGTCATACAGTTAGCAAAGTGGCTAAGCAAGAATGCCCACCACCGGGTCTGATGATTTGCTGTCTACAAATAGCTAGTCAAATGTTTGTTTACTCTGCTTGCTGTTTGAAATTAAGGAAAACTTTTACTAATATTTTCTAAGTTATAGCATCAACTTTCAGTTTTTAATTATGTCTACATGAATGTGTTGCAATAATATTAAAAACCAGGAAGGTAATAAACTTTTTAGCATTTGCAAATCAGACTAAACTTTAATTAGAAGTTCTTTATATCTATTCTTTTCAATTACTTTTTCTGACGTTAAAAATATGTATACTGTAGAAAATTCAGATAACATAATATAAAGAAAAGCTAAAAATCACCTGTAATCTCATTATTCAGAGATAACCATTGTTAATGTTTTGTATATTTCCTTCATCTTTTTGCCCCTATAAAATGCGTATTTGCAAAATTGGCATCATAATGTATATGCAGTTTTGTGTCCTGATTATTTTTCTCAGTATAGTGTGAGCTCATTAAATATTTGAAAACATGATTTTAAATTGATGGCTAATATTCCATTTTATGGATGAATCATGATTTATCCTCTTTGAATTATTGCCCTACATAAATATTTCATTCACTGGTAGCATATCAATGGATAAAAATTGATATTGTCAATTTGTAAAGTCATTCTGACAGATGTTAAAAACAATATTTTTTATGCATTGAAGAAATTTCATTGCACAAGTATTAGCTAATTTTTTTCATTATTTTTTATTTTTTCATTGTAAAGATTAAATAAAATTATGGTATATTTTTCATGTAGAAATTGGTTTTTAAAAATCATTTCAAAAGTTGGAATAAGTGATTGGTATTTTGGTTTGGTTTGGTTTGTTTTAGTAAAAATTTACTCCTTTCGAGAGTGTTTGGTATATTTAGTCAATCAGCAGGCATTTATTAAACTCCTTCCAGTACAAGAAGAAAATCATGTTTTCTTAACTTTGGGAAGCTTGCAGTTCAGTACAGGTAACATATATGTAAATAACTAATATTATAGCACAATGAGAGAAATAGGTACTAAAGTAAAACTGTGAGCAAGGTGCTGGGAGAACATAAAGGAAAAGTAAATAATTCTGACCAGTAAAATAAGGGAAGACTTCCTGGAAGGGTTGACTATTAGCTGGGCCTTGACATACCAGTAGAAATATCATCTGGAGAAGGCAGTAAAGGACATTTGAGGCTGAGGGTATAGTATAAACAAAGCCAAAGAGGAATGAAAAGTGCATGAGGAAAGCAATTGTTCCAGAGTGGCTGGAGTGTAATGTGCCAGGATCATGAAGGCAGGTGTAAAGGGAATTAGTTGCAGGTAAACCTAGGGAAGGAAGGGATGAAATACAGGTTGATCAGTTAGTATGTGTCTAGCTCTGTGCTAAGTCCTTTCTTGCATATTTTTTTTTTTTATTTGATTTACCTTGCAGTCTTGTGAGGTATTAGAATTACCACGTATATTTGGAAATATATGCTCAGAAAGCCTAAGTGATTCTCCCAAAGTCACAAAGCTTGTAAAAGGCAGAACAAAACTGAAACCTAGGCCTGAAGTCCTTGCTTATTTTCCCTTCTACACGGGGTTGGAATATGATAACAGATAGTCCTGAAAACTATGTTAAAGTGTTTAGACTATTTTGTAGGTATTGTTGTTTTGTTGATAACGAGTGATATTATCTGACCAGTGAAGATACTTCTAGTGGCAGAATGAAGGATGAGTTGGAAAAAGATACTGCAAGAAGCAAGACAAGATAGAAGACTACTACAGAAGACATGGAGAATCTGAACCACTGCAGTGACAGTGGAACTGGAAAGAAGAGAGTGATGGAAGAGACTTTCAGAGAGAATCGCAGTTCTTAGATTGATGGACTAACAGTAAGGAAAGCCTGTATGAAATTAAATTGGTAGCTTCAATATTTTTTTTTATCATACACCCTTAATAGTAAAATATTTTTGAGCATGTAACCAAATTATTTGTACAAAAGCTTTAATATTTAATCCCCCATTCAAGTGGATTTTCTTGTGCACACCCATTTTAGAGATCATTGGAATAGGTAGTGATCAAGTAAGAAGAATGCGGGGTGGGCAGAAGGAAAGGTTAGAAGAGAAATAGAGTTTAGTGTTGGATGTACTGAGTTTGAGATGCCTAAAGGTGAACATTCATTTGGTGATGCTTCATAAAAAGTTGGAAGTGAATATTAAAACTTTTAAGAAGTAAATTGACAACAAGCTTATGTCCCAGGTAGACTTTTGCTTTATGCTGAAAATAAATCCAGTTTGTGTGTGTGTGTGTGTGTGTGTGTGTTGCCTAGTTTCACTTTCTGTGTAAGAATACTATAGGATTAAAAATTTAGTAATTTGTTTTACATTATTTTTAGCTACATATCTTTAGTTAATTGTTCTGGTATTTTTCATTTGACTTGCAACCAAATATTTACAGATTTTTGAAAATGTTATCTTTGGAGGTCTAATTTATGGAGTGGCTATTAAAATAAATCTTGATTAGTCTAAAATGTAAAGATCTTTTTAAAGGTCTTGTAGATTCTAGTTCATTGACCTATTGTGACACCTTTTAGAACATTCAGAGTTATCAAGCCTTAAATGCATCCTCTTGACCACGAGATTCATGGCAAGATCAGAATGTCTTTATAAATGGCTTATGCTTTTCAGCAATTTTCCCATATGTATAATTCTTACTTCCTCTGGCCAGCCCTCCATCACTGCATTGATACCAATAAAGTCTAACCCAGAATCCTTTCAAATTAATAAGGTCCTACCAATACATGAGTTAAGGCACAAATACTGGCTGGTGTTTTTCATTTAATTCCATTTATTTTGATTTTAATTAAAATAAAATCAAATAAATTTCAATAAATTAAGAATACTGCTTTTAAACTTTTAGTCAACAAAATATTTTATCAGTGATAGTCAAAGCATGTTAATGTTTCCATTTGTGGAAATAGGAATGAGAAATATTCCTCTATATCTCATGAAATCCAATTAGCTTTCTTCCTTTTGCCTATTTTCTGTTCAATGTCAATATTAGTATCCTCAGTGATTTATTGAATGCCCAATGAATGGCAGTGCTTTAGTAAGCTGATTGATTGCACGCTGATGGAGGAAAGCACCCCTTTGCTGCCCTTTACTGAGCTCTGTACATGGTAGGCTCAACTGCCCTGAACATCAAATTTTTGAGGCTGAGAAAATTAAAGCTTTGTCAAAATCACATTATAGATTGGAGGTTGATACAAATTACAGTATCTGTTTTCATATCTAAAGCATATTATCCAAGCCTCTTGCTTTTTAAGCCTTTATTCTAGACCATTTATAGAGAACAAATATTTAGGACTTTTGGCTATAGAATAAATCTATATTCTCAGAATAGATGCATTAATTTTGTGAATTAGGATTCTTTTTGTTTTTGCTTTTGTTTTTAGGAGATATCAGGCATTGAACCTGGGACCTCGTACATGTGAAGCAGATGCTCAACCACTGAGCTACACCCACTTCCCTAATTTCGTGATATATTAGTGAAAGATGTTTATAGTTGATTTTACAGGTAGTAGAAGTATGATCTAATATAGAGGAAATGCTGCACCACATAATAAGGATTTAGTAAATGAATGATTGCTGACATCTCTTAAAGACAAATTCTTTCCATAACATTTCAGTGAGTTCACAGCCTATTGCTGTTTTGTCTTTGGCCAATGTAAAACACCATAGTACTTGCAAGATCAATGTCATTAAAGCATCTAAAAACCTCTGCTCTAGTTCTGCAACTTTAGTATTGATAAGTCCTCAGAGACCAACCTCTTTAAAGCCTTTCCTTACTCCCTGGATAAGAAGTTTTGCTCTTGTGTTACCAGAGAACTCTGGTCATACTTATCAAAGCACTTTGGCACACTGTAGGTCACAACCTATTAGGGAATAGTGAAATCAACATAAAATGTTGTGATCAGCATTTTATTTAAAAAGAAAAGATATTGAATAGGGAAGCTTACAGAATACCAGTATGTAACATCATGCATAGGAAGAGTAAGTATTGTTTCATAAAATTTTTGTTTCTCTTAAACATTTGCATGTACTGGGTTGTGGTATAAAGTGTATTTCTTACTGCACATCGTGGTTTAAAGTTTTTTTAAAATTAATGATAAATCTATGGTATTGGACAATGTATAAAGTAATTTGTAACAAGTCCAACGAAAGGTGGAAGGATGGAAAAGAATAGAAATGGTGTATGTATATGCTATTGAAGTTAAGTTGGTATTAAATCAAATATTATTATAGATTCAGGATGTTAAACTTAAGCCCTATTGTAACCACAAAGAAAATGTATATATAGACAGACATGAGAAGGGACTCAAAATGGTACAATACAAAAATTCAGATAATATGAGTACAATCATAGATGGAAGATTTGAGGGACAAAAAAGGTACAAAACTTACAAAGACCAAATGGCAGAAGAAAGTTTTGTATTAACAGGAATTACTTTAAATGTAAATGAATTAAACTCTCCAGTCAAAAGGCAGAGACTGGCAGGATGGAGTTTAAAAAAGCATTACCTGAGGCAAACGGATGTGGCTCAAGAGGTTCGGCATCCGTCTACCATATGGAGAGACCAGGGTTCGATCCCCGGTACCTCCCGGTAAAAAAAAAAAAAAAAAAAAAGCATTACCTGACTACATACTGTACACATGAGACACATCCTAAATCCAAAGGCACAAGTAGGCTGCAAGTGAAAGGATGGAAAAAAATAAATCATGCAAATAGTAACCAAAAGAGAACTGGGATGGCCATAATAATTTCATACTAATATCAGATAAAATAGACCTTAAGCTGGAAACTCTTGTGAGGTACAAAGAAGGTTACTATATACTGATAAAAGGGTCAATTCAACAAGAAGACATAATAATTATAAATATATATGCACCTAATGGCAGAGTCTCAGAATATATAAAGCAAATAATTACAGATTTTAAGGATTTTACATTAATAGTAGGAGACTTCAATGAACTTCTTTCAATAGTGGATAGAAAATCTAGACAAAAGATCAATAAAGAAATAGAAGACAGGGAAGCGGCTGTGGCTCAATCAGTAGGGCTCCCGTTTACCATATGGGAGGCCCCGGGTTCGGTTCCCGGGGCCTCCTGGTGGGGGCAGGCCTGCCCGCACAGCGTGGTTGGCTGACCCAGTGAGCGCGGGCAGCAAGGGGGGGATAAATGAATAAATAAATAAAATCTTTTAAAAAAAAAAGAAATAGAAGACATGAACAGTAGTATAAACCAACTAGACCTAACAGACATACATAGTACACTTTACCCAGTAGCAGCAGAATACACAATCTTCTGTAATGCATATGGGTCATTCTCCAGGATAGACCATATGCTAGGTCCCAATAAATTCAAAAGTGTTGCAATCATACAGTGTATCTTCTCTGACCACAATGGAATGATTCTAGAAATTAATAGCAGAGGGAGAACTGGATAATTCACAAACGTGGAAAGTAAACAGCACACTCTAAACAACCAATAGGTCAAAGAAGAAATCAACAGTGACATTGGGAAATATCTTGGGGCAAATGAAAATGAAAACACAGCATTCCAAATCTTATGGGATGCAGCAAAGACAGCGCTGACAGGGAAATTTATGGCTCTAAATGCTTACATTAAAAAAGAAAGATCTGGGGAGTGGATGTGGCTCAATCAGTTGAGCACCCACCTCCCACATGGGAGGTCCCATGTTCAGTTCCCAGTCCTTCCTAAAAGAACAGACAAACAACAAGCAGACAATAAGCAAAAACAATGAGCAAAAACAGTGAGCAGGCAACAAGCAAAAAACAATGAGCAAACAGACAAGGGAGCCAACTCAGGAGGGGGAGAAAAAAAAACAAAGATCTCAAATCAGAAGCCTAACCTCATAACTAGTGGATCTAGAAAAAGAAGAGAAAACTAAATCCAAAGCAAATAGAAAGAAGAAAATAACAAAGATTATAGCACAGATAAATAAAATAGAGAATAAAAAATAGAATCAATGAAATCAAAAGTTGGTTCTTTGAAAATATCAATAAAAATCAACTAACCTTTAGCTAGACTGACAAAGAAATTGAAAAGACACAAATAATTAAAATCAAAAATGAAAAGGGAGACATTACTACCAACCTCCCAGGAACAAAACCAGTTATAAGAGGATACTATGAACAATTGTACACCAAAAATTAGGTTTCCTAGGTGAAATGGACAAATTCCTAAAAACACACAAACTGCCTACACTGACTCAGGAAGAAATAGGAGATCTCAACAGGGCAATAACAAGTAAGGAAATTGAATCAGTGGTCAAAAACCTCCCAACAAAGATAAGCCTAGGACCAGATGGCTTAACTGGTGAATTTTATCTAACATTTCAGGAGGAATCAACACCAATCCTGCTCAGATTCTTTCAAAAAATTGAAGAGGGGATACTCCTTAACCTTCCTTTGAGGCCAAGATTAACTTAATACCAAAGCCAAATAGATATTATAAAAAAAGAAAAATTACAGGCCAATATCCCTTATGAATATAGATGCAAAACTCAGCAAAATACTAGTAAACTGGATCCAATTGTACATGAAAAGAAGTATACACTATGATCAAGTGGTATTATCTTAGGTATGCAAGGTGGTTCAACATAAGAAAAATAATTAATGTAATACACCATATTATCAGAATGAAGGGGGAGAAACTGCATGATCATTTCAATTGACCCAACAAAGGCATTTGACAAAATCCAGCACCTCTTCTTGATAAAAAGCACTCAGAAAATTAGAAATAGAAGGGAACTTCCTCAACATAATAAAGGGCATGTATGAAACACCACAGCTAACAACATATTCAATGGTGAAACACTGAAAGCTCTCTCCCTAAGATCAGGAACAAGCAAGGAAGCCAGCTTTTGTGTGAGACTGTCATTTAATATTGTACTGGAAATTTTAGCTAGAGCAATTAGGCAAGAAAAAAATTAAATAAAATTCATCCAAATTGGAAAGTAAGAAGTAAAACTGTCCCAATTTGTAAATGACATGATCCTATATAGAGAAAGTACTGAAAAATCCACAACAAAGCTAGCAGAGCTAATAAATTATTTCAGCAAAGCAACAGGATGTAAAATATCATATCAACATATAAAAATCAGTATTGTTTCTATACACTAATCATGAAACATCTGAAGAGGGAAGAAAAATTTGCAGTTATGATAGTAATTAAAGGAATCAAATATCTAGGAATAAATTTAACCAAAAATGTAAAGGATTTATACCCAGAAAAATACAAAACAATGGTAAAGGATTCAAAGAAGACCTAAATAAATGGAAGAACATTCTATGTTCGTGAATCGAAAGACTTATTGTTGTCAATTCTATTGTAAGCAATTTACAGATTCAGTGCCTTTCCAATGAAAATTCCAATAGCCTTCTTTGCAGAAATGGAAAAGCCAATCATCTAATTTATATGGAAAGGTAAGGGGACCCAAATAGCCAAAAGCATCTTGGAGTCAAACTGAGAGCTCAGAAATAAACCATCACATCTATGGCCAATTAATTTTTGACTAGGATGCCAAGTCCAAGCAATGAGGAAATCATAGTCTCTTAAACAAATAGTGCTGGGAAAACTGGTTCTCCATATGCAAAAGAATGAAGTTGGACCCTGTGGCAGTTTGATATTATTTATGAATTCCAAAAATATATTTTGGATTTTGTTTGTAAATTGGTCTGTTCCTCTGGGTGTATTAGATTGTATTAGATTCAGAGGTTTTGCTTTTACTTTATTAAATCAAAATTAGGACTTTTATTTGACTACGTCATTAGGGCGTGCAGAGTTGATTCCCCACACTCTTGGTGGGGATAAAACAGACTCACACATGGAAGTAGACACACAGAGAAGCAGATATGTGAGGAAGAGAGACGGCTCACTAGACAGGATCCTGCAGCCCTAGGAAGAGAATTGAGCCTGGTAGTCTGCAGCTGACCTTGTGAAGAGACCAGAGCAGCTGAGCCCAGAAAGAAGCAAGTCCCGGGAAGAGAGACATAAACCTTATGCCTGCCTACAGCTGACATAAGAAGAAGCTGGGTCCATGGAGCCTTAAGAGGAAAGAAGGAAGGCTGAACCCCTGCAGACATCACCCACCATCTTGCTTCAACAGGTGGCAAAAGACTTTGGGTGAGAAAGTACCTCTTATGGTACCTTAAGTTGGACTCTTCAGCCTTGTGACTATAAGCATCTACCCCAAATAGATACCCTTTATAAAATCCAACAGAGTTCTAGTACTTTGCATCACCACCGTTTGGCTGACTAATGCAGACCCCTACCTCATACCATATATAAAAATAAACTCAAAATTCGTCAAAGACCTAAACATAAGAAACAAACTGTAAAACTACTAGAAGAAAACGTAGGGAAGCATCTTTAGGACCTTGTGTTAGGCAATGGTTCCCCAGACTTTATACCAAAAGCACAAGCAACAAAAGAAAAAATAGATAAATGGGACCTCATCAAAACTAAAACTTCCGATTTCATCATGAAAGTAAAAAGACAACTTACACAATATGAGAAAATATTTGGAGACCATGTTTCTGATAGGGGTTTAATATCCAGAATATAGGAAGAACACTACAATGCATCAACAAAAAGACAAACAATCCAATAGAAAAATGGGCAAAAAACTTGGACAGACATTTCTCCAAAGAAGATGTATAAATGGCCAAAAAGCACATGAAAAAAATGCTTAACATCATTAGCCATTAGGGAAATGCAAATCAAAACCACAATTAGATACCATTTCACACCCACTAGAATTGCTGCTGTTTAAAAAGAGGGCAGGGGGGGAATAACATATATTCATTGTTGGTGGCAATGTAAAATGGTGAGCCGCTTTAGAAAACGGTTTGGCAGTTCCTCCAAAAGTTAAACATAGAACATATCATATGACCCAGCAATCCCATTTCTAGGTATAACCCCACTTGAAAGCAGGGGCTCAAACAGATAATTTTACACCAACGTTTATAACAACATTATTCACAATTGCCTAAAGATGGAAGCAACCCAAGTGTCCATCAACAGATCAATGAATAAACAAAATATGATATACACATACTATGGAATATTATTCAGCCATAAAAAGTAATGAAGTTCTGATACATGCAAAAACATGGATGAACCTTGAAGACATCATGTTGAGTGAAATAAGCCAGACACAAAAGGACAAATAGTGTATGATCTCACTGATATGAAATAATTAAAATAAGCAAATTCCTAGAGTCAGAAATCAGAGTATAGGTTACCAGATTTCAGGGTAGTTGTAGGACGTGAGGAGTTGATGCTTAGTTGGTACAGAGTTTCTGTTTGGGGTGATGGTTTTGGTAATGGATGGTGGTGGGTGATGGTAGCACAGCATTGTGAATTTAATTATCACCTGAATTATATATTTGAATGTGGTTAAAAGGGAAAGTTTTAGTTGTATACAGTAGTAGGACCTCATTTTATGTGACCAGTACGTTCCAAGACCCTTTGCGTGAGTTGAAAATCATGCACAATAGCAAACCACATTATTTAATAAGTATTTCTTATATGAACATACCTATCATGCATTTTTTATAAATAAGGCAAATAAACACTTTAGTAACAATAAGTAAATGAAATAAATCATGGAAATAATTTTTTTAATATTTTTAAAGATTTACTTATTTACTTTATTTATTTTTAGTTTATCTCCCCCTCCCCCAGATGGTTCTCTTGTCTGTCTGTTCATTGTTTGCTTGCCTTCTCCAGGAGGCACTGGGAACCGAACCTGCGACCTCCCACATGGGAGGCGAGTGCCCAACAGCCTGAGCCACATCTGCTCCTCCTGGCTGCGGCGTCTGCTGGCTTGTGGCATCTCTCATTTAGGCGTCTGCTTATTGCGGTGGGTGCTGCATCTAGATCGTTGCAGCAGGGTACCGTGTCTAGCCCATTGCCGCAGGGTACTGCGGCGTACGGCATCTAGCTCATTGCGACGGGTGAGGGTGTCTGCTCGTCTTCTTTAGGAGGCACCAGGACCTGAACCCGGGACCTCCCATGTGGTAGGTGGGCGCCAAAGTGGTTGAGCCACATCTGCTTCGCAATTTTTTAAAATTTTAATTCTCTCTTTGCCTTTATTTTTTTTCAATTGCCAATTGTGTATACCTGAATTTGTATGTGTTGAGTTTGTGTAAAACTGTATCTGCTCCTAGAATACACTATTAAAAAAATAAACATAGGAGTATATAACATAATCAGTGAACCCTAACATAAACTGCAGACTATAGTTAATAATATATTTATAATAATCATTTATCAATTGTAACAAAAATACCATACGAATGCAAAGTGTTCCTGCTAGTGGCAGTATAGGGGGCCTCTTATTTTCTGCATGATTTTTCTTTAGTCCTACAACTTCTGTAATAAAAAAAATTTTTTTTTGAAAAACACTTCATTGTAGCATGGATGTGACATTGCCATGTGACTATAGTTTATGAATCTGTCCCCTCTACTAGACTGTGCACCTCTTGAGTGCAGGGACCTCATTTTCTTTGTCTCTATCCCCAACACCTAAGACAGATCTTCCTGGCACACAGTAGGCATTCAGTAAATGTTTGTGGAATGAGTGAATAAATGCAGTGAATGAACGTCGCTTAACTTCTCTGAACCTTGTATGTCTTTTCGTATATTAGAATGTTACCAACCCTATCTCATAGTGTTCTAGTGAAGGTCACTTGAAATAATAAATGTGAAAGTGCTGCATGCAAAGCACTATGTGCATAAAAAAGATTATTGTCTGGCATCATTTTTGTTATTTTTGTTGGGCAAAAAAGCCACATGAACTCTTGGAATCTTAGCTCGTGTTCTGAAGATGGTATGTTTATTGCAGTCCTCTTACTAGTACTATGATATCCATTTTTGGTGTAAAGTTAGACAATCTTGAATAATTAGGTATATGCCTTTTTATAACTTTTTACTATGGAACATTTCAAACTTACGCAAAAGTGGACACAATAGGATATGAATTTCTATATACTCATCCCTGGTGTCAGCAGTTAGCAACTCATAGTCAGTCTTGTTTCATCTCGCCCATCACCCAGCCATATTATTGTGAAGCAAAAAAAAATTTCTTTTTCTTTTCTTTTTTTTAAACCTTTTCAAGTATGTAGAAACAATAACATTATTTTAAAATTCTAATTGTAAGTTCTAAGAAATATAGGTTGGTAGTTTAGCCTAAAGTATTGTTTTACTGTTATGTGAATGATTTCTCTGATAGGAACGAGCAGGTAAACAAGATATTTTATTTCTCAAGATTATCACATGATGGTGACAAAATGCATTGCAAAACAATTGTCACATTGCAGAGTTGTCACTAATTCTGGAGGCTTAGTTACACAATTACCAACTCTGTCTTCTTTTATAGAGATGGAACCTTACAGAAAAATGAGTCAGAAGCATAACAAACCACTTTTAAGATTTTCCAACTTTTGTTTTCTATCATAATAATCTTCAAACTTTTGACCTCTAGCCAGGCAACATTGGATGTCCAACTGAGACTTTTGGAATATTGTAAAACTATAATAAGCTCTGCTCTAAGACCACAGCCCAGGGTTGTAACATGTAATTTATAAGTCAGAATCTAGTTAGAAGAAAAGTACAATAAATAATCTAATCATTTACTAGATTGATTTTTATTGATCTTTTTTGGTTTTCAGAATGTATTGGTTCTGGCCTTAACATCCTAAAAATACAATTAATTTTAAACCCTAAGGATGTATTTTTGTTGTTGTTGTTGTTGTTTTTTAAAGATTTTTATTTATTTATTCATTTATCCCCCCCTTGCTGCTTGTGCTCGCTGGGTCAGCTAACCACGCCGTGCGGGCGGGCTTGCCTTCACCAGGAGGCCCCGGGAACCGAACCCGGGGCCTCCCATATGGTAAACGGGAGCCCTACTGATTGAGCCACAGCCGCTTCCCTGTTGTTGTTGTTTTAAAGATTTATTTTTATTTTTTATTTTTTTTATTTTTTTAAGATTTTATTTATTTATTCGTTTATCCCCCGCTTGCTGCCCATGCTCGCCGGGTCAGCCAACCACGCCGCGCGGGCAGGCCCGCCCCCACCAGGAGGCCCGGGGAACCGAACCCGGGGCCTCCCATATGGCAAACGGGAGCCCCATTGATTGAGCCACAGCCGCTTCCCTTTATTTGTTTTTTTATCCCCCCCCTTGCTGCTTGTGCTTGCTGTGTCTATTTGCTTTGCGTTTTACTGTGTCCGCTTGCCTCGCTTTGTTGCGTCATCTTGCTGCACCAGCTCGTCAGCTCACCGTGCCATGCGGGCAGGCTCGCCTTCACCAGGAGGAGCTGGTAATCAAACCCAGAGCCTCCCATATGATAAACGGGAGCCCAACCAAATTGAGCCACAGTTGCTTCCCATCTAAGGATGTTTAATTCTGTCAAATATTTTACTGATAAAGAATTTTTCTTCCTTAAAATCAAATGTGGAATTTGCCTTGATTTTGACAAGCTAAATTTTTCCGACTCTAATAATTGAATAGTCAGTAAATTTGTGTGGCTCAATTATTTTAAGGTTTGTATGCATTTTTTAATATTTTTTCCAAAATAAGGTGGATGTAATTGAACTTTTATTTTTAAAATATGTCAAGCCAAATTTGTAGCAATACAAGGAGGTTGCCACATACCCGAGGGGACAAGGTTGAAGGTGGGGGTGGAAATAACAGAGAGATGAAGGAGGTGAAAGTCACATGATAAGGGTGTCATAACTCCAAAATTATTGTGATTCATAGATCTAGGTCAGTTTCTGCCAGAGCTATATCACCATTCTCCCAGACTCCCCTGTTGGAAACCTAGGACTCATCACCTTTTCCTCTTTTATTCCTTAGATCCAATAAATAAATCCTTATCAATTTTTTGTTTTGAAAAATTTCTTGGCCTCATTAGTTCTAATCTTTTTTGACATCTTTTATTTTGACTACAATAGCACTTGAGAGGAAATGAACTATTGCATTTCGGCCATGCTATTTTATATGCACTTAATCCTTACAACAATCCTGTGAGGTTAGACAGTTATCTGCATTTTTCATGTTGAACAAACTGGACAAACTCAAAGTATATTATTCTGTTTGTGGATCTCCTTGCCCTGAGTCTTTCTTCCCTTGTAATGCATTCCATACAAGAATGCCAAGGTAATCTTCTAGAACTATAACTTATAATATAATAACTTAGTTAAAACCTGTAACTGATCTAGCACTTTACAAATCACCAGGGATTTTCACATGTATTCTTATTTTACACTAACTACTCTGTGAGATTCATAGTATCTCATATTACTACCTTGCAGAATAACCTGTGATGACTCCTATTTCCCATTAAACTAATTGTAAACTCTTAACATCGTTGGCATTTCACATTTTATGCTGTGGCTCTGTTACGTATACTAAATCCTCTCTCTCAGTGTGAACTGGAGTTTACTTTAGCTGGGTGAACTTCCTTATGGTCCTCTTCAGGTACCATTTTCATTTGTTCCCTAATGTCTGCACAAAACATGACTCTCCTCACCTCATTCCCTTTCCCCTACCCCTGTCCTCTAAGTTGAACTCTACCAGTCCTACCTTTTCTACTTATTTCTGTCTTCATGTCTATTTTCCCTTCTTGATTTCCATTGTCATCATATATGTTTACACTTGAGTATATATTTTTTAAATGTTTTTTTTCTAACTTTTAATGTAATATGTGCTTGTAAAAAATGATACAGGATATTTAAGTGAAAAGATAACTCCTCTGGCTTCCCAATCCCAGTCCATAAAAGTAACCACTGTGATGTGTCCTTACAGTCATTTTTCTGTGGCTAAACGAGAACACACATGAGTACACACACACATACTGATTAACACACATGAGATCATACTCTATATATGCTATGTGTTTTACATATATACACATATTCACATATACCATCCTTCAACTTTCTTTTTTCATGTGATAATATATCTTAGAAGTCTTTCCATGTCAGTGAATATCGGTGAAATATTTAAATATTTCTCTATATATTACCTCATTGTTTCATATCAAATTGTTATATGCATATATATACCTTTCCTTCCTTCAAAAAAAGGAAATGGAGATGGAGACTCTTCAAGGGCAGGAGTAATTACATATTCATTCTCTTTCCTATTCCTTACTCTTTACTCCTAGTATATTTATTGCATATTTTCCTGTTTGTGCTGTGGAAAATCAAAGATATTTGTTTCTCATAGCCCTTAACAAGCTTACACTCTAGTAGATAAGATACCACATTTTTGCATTTATCTGTAATTCAAGAAAGAAGTTGAGAGGGGAGAAGTAACACAGATTTCTGTTCCTGGAAATATAGCCAATTAGATTATTTGAATCAATCTTTTTGCTTAAAAAAACAATTATGTATAAATAAATATCCTCCAAAAGGCAGAGGGCTGAAAAGAAGGAATTAAAGGCCAAAATCTAAGAGAAAAAAAGAGTTCAGAGAGACTTAGAGATGTGAAGCTGCTTTCAGCCCACAGGTATTTGCCAATACCGACAAATTTGAACTTTCCCTGCCTCTTAGGTTGTAAACTTACAAAAAAGCCTGGAAATGATTAACATAAATTTCAGCATAATGATTTGGGGATGATGGGCTCAGGGAATTTGTAGAGTACTCACAGTTTTCTATTTATTGATCTGGCTGGTGTTTACACAGGTTATTTTCTAAACTGACCATATTTACTTTGTGTGCTTTTCTGTATACATGATTTAATGTACAACAAAGGATTAAATGTAAAAGAATAAGTTACAAAACAATATATAGCATGACCCCACACATGTGTATATGTACATAAATGGGTGATTTACATATTACATTATAAATATATGTGTGTGTTAGGGATGAAAAAGGATATGTGTGTGTTTCACATGCATAGAAAAAGCTCTAGATGCGAATATTCTTGCTGTCCTGATTTTGTGATAATCAGGGTAGGCTAAATATTCACTATGTTAGAAACCATGCATGTGTCCCCAAACCTAGTTTTTATCCCTAGGTCTGGTTTTTTGAATGCCAGTGATAAACCAAGCCTGATTTATTATATGACCATCCTGTGTGAGAAATGACTGTGACTCTAGGTATCTTTGGTCAACCTTAAGAGATATAGCAGGGAGCAGATGTGGCTCAAATGGTTGGGTGTCCGTTTCCCATGTGGAGGGACCCAGGTTCAATTCCCAGGACCTTCTGGTAAAATAAAGAAAAATATAGAAGGTGTGCGGGCGCACCATCAGTCCCTGCGAGCAGGTGAGCCCCCAGGCCCCACGAGCGGATGAGCCGTATGGCCCTGCGAGTGGGTGAGCCATCAGGCCCCGCTGAACCAAGCAGCAAGATGATGATGTAACAGGAGAGAGACACAGGGGAGAGCCAAGGCAAGACACGCCAAAAAGTCAGGAACTGGTGGCGCAGGTGGCAGAATGCCTCTCTCCCACATCGGAGGTTCCTGGGATTGAATCCAGGTGAAGACAGGAGGAGAAGGATGAGAGGAGAGGGAAGGAAACAGAGACTTGCCCAATGAATGGACACAAAAACTACAAAAACGGGGGTTAAAATGGATAAAAAGTAAATATACATTTTTTTATAGAACTTTTTTTTTTTTTAAAGATATTTATTTATTTATTTATCCCCCCTTGCTGCTTGTGCTCGCTGTGTGTTTTTCTGTATCTGCTTGTCTCCCTTTGTTGGGTCGTCCTGCTGCGTCAGCTCACCGCGCCACGCGGGCTGTCTTGCCTTCACCAGGAGGCCCCGGGAATCGAACCCAGGCCTCCCATGTGGTAAACGGGAGTCCTATCGATCTAGCCACATCCGCTTCCCAGCCACATCCGCTTCCCCATTTTTTTTTTAAGTAAAAACAAATTAAAAATAAATTTTAAAAAGTTCACACACACAAAAAAGAAAAAGATCTGCAAGAGTACTCACCAAAATACTAACTGAGTGCACCCTTGGGAAATAGAATGGGAGTGGGAAAGGAATATGGAAGGAACTTAAACAGTTTGCTTTATACGTCTGTAGATAAAGCTTTTTAATAGTGATCATTATTATTTTGTTTGTTTTTTAAATGAGATTTAAAAAAAGATGATTTCTGCCTCCCCCCATAGACACCTTTAAAAAGAAATGTTGCTTCTTTGCTAGGTAATAAGGTCCTAAAAGAACTGAGACAGATTCGTGTTTATCTTTCTATTTCTTGTACCTATTAGATCCTTGGTACATATGAGGGAGTCTCTAAATATTAGTATGAATAAAAGTACCTTGGAAAGAACAAAGCTTAGATATAACATTTCTTTAGAGGCTATTGTTATACATTTGAATATTATTATTATTTTATTTTTTTTTTTTTTAAGATTTTATTTATTTATTCATTTATCCCCCCCTTGCTGCTTGTGCTCGCTGGGTCAGCTAACCACGCCGTGCGGGCGGGCTTGCCTTCACCAGGAGGCCCCGGGAATCGAACCCGGGGCCTCCCATATGGTGAACAGGAGCCCTACTGATTGAGCCATAGCCGCTTCCCTTGAATATTATTTTGTACATGGCACAGCAGTGGTCATAACATTGGCACAGTAAATAAAAGTTGATTGGAATTTATCCAACACTTTGTGGAACCTGTAGGCAAATATGCATCTACCATGTGATACCCCTCTTGAGTCCACAAAGCAGGGAAATGAAAACACCCTCTGGCAAACTGAGAAATGAGCACCTAATAGATTAGAGCTGAAGGAACCACGTGATTTTAAGAGACATAAAGAATCCCCAGGCAGTGAGATTTGACTATAACCTAAATGAAAGTGTTAGTATTTAAAAAATACATATATATCTACAAAATCTCCACAAAGCTACTAATATAATTGTTATGGTGCCTAACAATGCACTCTCCAACTGACAGCACCTGCCAGGTGGAGGGAAGCCTCCAAATCTGCCTGGCAGATAGATGCCTCTGTTGTAGAGAACTGTAGAGCCTGGTGCCATTTTGCACTGGGATCCTGTGCAGTTAGCTCTACTTGCTCTGCTTCCATGCTCACCAAGCTTCCCTCTGTAAATTGCTTTCCCAAGGAGGTAACTACTACCAGGCTGATGCACACTATTCATTATGCCCAGTTCTTCTGTTTTTCACTGTAAATTAATAAAGTTGCCTCTTTTTTTACACATCAGTGTCTTGTGACTTTGTGAACATGTCTGTATTCTTGGGTCCAGTCAGTGAGATATTGGATATCTGAGTGTGCAGGGCTCATAGGGTAAACACTACCTTGTGGGCATGTGTTGGAACAAACTGTTGGATTTCCCAGGTGATACCCATTCACATCAACATGCATCTTGCTTCCTTTCCATTCCACTCTTCACCAGAATAATTCTTCCCAGGAGCATTATTTTAATATCTTATTAATCAGATAGAAAGTACTAAATAATGTTATCTCAGTGACAGTAAATCCTTTTTGTCTGGGTAAGCATTATTTGGTTTTGTAAATTTCATATCTGTATAGATGAATGTGCTACATATTACAGGGAGCAAATCATGAAGCCCTCCCAACAACTCATTTCCAGTTCTGGCCTCACAGCCTCTTCTGGCTTCATTTCTGGCACTCATCTTGTTGTCAACATTGATTCTGGCATCATACTCCTGTCACTTCCTAACTTGGCTCTGTTTTAGTAGTGAATCCTAAAGAAAATGGAGGACACAGTGAGTTTGACAAGATTAAGGATAAGGATGCAAGGAGAGCAGGAAGGGAATGAGGTTATAGATTTTCTTCCATTCTCATCTTCCTTTCCTTTCTCAAAACAGTCTCAATAGGGTTTTAAGTCCACATGCACAGTTAAGGGGGAAAAATTAAGTTCTCTGTAACATGTTTAACTTATCTATGAAAAACCAGAATTTGATAAATCATTAATGGCAATTTCTTTTCAAAAAGGCTATCAGTGTAGATAATGGCAAAACCCATGACACCTCTTAAGTGAAGCTTGGAATTTTTAAAATTGAATATTGTATCAAATAAATGTACTGCTAGCTAGGACTTTGTTAAACATCATTTCCCCACCTTTTTCTCCTATTCCTTCCTCACTCCCAACCAGAATAGCTGATTACTTTTTTTCACCATAAGTTTATCAAGAATTTACACAGAACAATTCTGGTAGCACTATGATTTAAATAATAGTTTTCAAAATGGTAGATTAAGACCTCACTAAAAAAAAAAAATAAGTAAATAAAGAATCTTGAAAAGACTTATTTGCTACAAACTTGGTTGTTAAAAACTTAATTGTTTTAATAATTAAATTGTTTTAACAATCATAATTTTGTTTATATGATCTGAGTTCTGCAGCAAAATAAGAGACTGTTGGATTATTAGTATGTGTAATATTTCATAAAACCTTTTTATCTCTGTATATTACTACAGAGCTGTTTTTGTTTATTGAAGGTCAGCCTTCATGATATGGCTCTGAATTGCAATACAGATAATTATAGTTCATTCCTGACTATTTAGATGCTGGTTCCCTAGTGAGATGTAAGATCAGGAACTCCACTGTAGGCTCTTGATAACAGAAGTGAACCTAGGAAGCACTGAAACACTCAAAATCAAGCCCATCACCACTTCTGAGAAGAATACTCAAAGTACTTGTTCTACCTTACTGGATTGTAACTTATAAAGGTTAGCTTTTTTTTTTTTTTAACAAGCCAGGCAGTATAGATGGTATGTTATGTGAAAATATAAGAAATTACAAAAAAAGGAAAAATCATACTCCCTTCCTTCAACAAGTGTTTAATGGGGAGATGACAACCTTGGTCAACATTTATGAAAGTACCAAGAATTCTCAAAACTGCCCATGTTTCTCAAAACTTAATACATTTTCTCATTTTACCAAAGTGCATGATATATTGTATAAATTCCTACCCATAAGGAAGTACTTGAACTATACCATAAATAAAGACGAAGGAATAGAGTGAGTCAGGGAAATACGGTCACCTGAGAAGTAATGAGTGTTTAACTACTTCTCTCCCTGTCCCCACTTCTCATATGCCCAGGTCACTGCCTTCCTTTTTCTTTTTCCTTCAGTTGAAGGAAAAATCTATAAAGGGATTCTCTGGGCTGAACAGAATGAAAACACAAATAGACTGGTGGAACAGGACCATCCTGAAGTTGGTCAGCATTATGGGAAGCTGAAGTTTACAATTTTCAAAATTATACTGGTATCTTGCTTCAGACATTGATATTCTTTGTAACAAAGCCAACGTTGTGCTCAAAGACCCCGTATAAAATGGCAGGGTAGACAGGATTTTTTATTCTCTCTTTGTTCTGCCTTTCTAAATTCTCTTTTTGGCATCATCTGTTTTTCTTCAGCCTTCCTGCAACCCTCTGACTCCTGATTCTTGTAATCCTTTTTGGCAAAAGGTTTTCCGTTAAGGTTTGGTATCATTAGGTAAATCCCTGTGTGTATGTGTGTGTGTGCCTACATACAGGCATTTTGTTTTTGTTAGTTTGTAATATACTTGAAAAAATTTCTTTCTAACTGAATGAACTCCAACAGTAATGCTTCTTAAATTTTTAGGATTATTGACTCCTTTGACAGTCTGAAAATTACTCTTAAATAATGTATATACCCGTGAAATGTTGGGTATTTAGTGGTGTTCCTGCACCCCTAGTAACTATTCATGGATCCTATCTGGGGTTGAGAATCTCTGTCCTCTGATTAAATTCCAATATTATCTACTTCCATGGTATATTAGTCAGCCAAAAGGGTGCTAATGCAAAGTACCAGAAATTGTTGGCTTTTATAATGGGTATTTATTTGGGGGCAAAAGCTTACAGTTATAAGGCCCTAAAGAGTCCATCTCAAGGTTACTTCCTTACCAAACTCTGTTGCCATGTGTTGAAGCAAGATGGTGGGCGAGGGTTCAACCTTCCTTTTCCATCTTAAGGCTCCATGGGTCCAGCCTTTTCCGATCTCAGCTGTAGGCTGGCCTAGGGCTCCTGTCTCTTCCTAGGGCTCATTTCTTTTCAGGCTCAGCTCTGGTCTCTTCACAAGGTCGAAACTATTAGGCAAATGGCTCATCTCTTCCCAGGGCCTCTGCTGTGTCTATGGAGCTGTCTCTCTTCCTCCGTATAAGTTCTCTGTGTATCTACTTCTCTGTCTCCTTGATTGAGCGTCCATTTATAAAGTCCACCAAGGGGCCGGGGACTTAATTCTGAGTCTCACTAATGATGTGGTCAAATCAAAGCCGTAATCTTGATTTAATAAAGTAAAAGTAAAACCTCTGAATTTAATACAATCAAAAGGGTATCATGCCCAGAGGAACAGACCAGTTTACAAACATAATCAATATCTCTTTTTGGAATTCACAAATATCAAACTGCCACACATGATCACTGGTGATATTTGAAAATATATTCATTCACCAGATGTTCATTGAATCTGTGCCAGGAAGTGTGTAGGACACTGAAATACAGTGAAAAAGACACTGGCCCACCCATCAAAATTACCAATGTAATTGAGACAGACGAGAAAATAGGCAATTACAATGCAAAATAGATGCAATAATAGGGAAGGTAAAGGATGCTTCACAAAGTGTTTAATCTAGCTTTGGGACATCAAGAAATTCTCCTTGTAGTGATCTCTGAGTTGTGTTCCCAAGTAGAAGGAATGCTGTGTACAAACACAATAGAGTTATAGACATGTGTTATGTTGCCAACAGCACTTTAATACGTATCTGAATGTTATCAAAAGGGGAAATGTTAGATTGTATAAATGGAAACAATAAAATTTTTTTTTTAAAAATCCATGGAACTACACTACATAAACACTGAACCCAAAGTTAAACCATGGACTATAGTTAGTAGTACAGTTATTACAATGTGCTATCATTGATTGTTAAAAATGTTCCACACCGATGCAAGGTGTTGGTGGTGGGGTAGTATAGGGAACCCTGTATTTTATGCATGATTGTTCTGTAAACCCACAACTTCTCTCATAAAGAAAAAAAAATTTAATTGAAATTTAAAAACACTTACCTGTAGCTCAACTCAAAGGGGATATCAAAACTATAGTTAAAAACTATTCCAAAATTAATGACAAGAATATTCATGACCTACCAAAATGTGTATGTGGGTGGAGATTTCACCAAAACACTTTTTGAGGAATATTAATCTAGAAAGCATAAAACATAATAAGTGAAATATGCAATGCAAAAAAATTAATAAAGAGAACAACAAATAAACTAAGGTTGGGAAAATGAAAGAATTAATAACCAAAGGTTAATTAATGAATTAGAAAAACAATAGAACTGATAAGCTAGCTCACTAAAAATGATATAGGAAAACCAAGACAAAATGAAATTAGGAATAAGAAGAGGCATATAACCATAGATGAAGACAGAACCTTTAAAATATATATTTTAAAGAATAATATTATTCAACTCTATGGCAATAAATTCAATCTACGAAATGAATGATCAAAAATGATTTTTTTAAAAATGACCAAAATTGGCTCAAAATGACTAATAGCTTTGAATGGCGTTGACAAAAATAAGATTAAAAAAAGGACTCCTCTCTATTCAAAAGTGCAAATTCCAGACATATTTATAAGTAAATTCTGTCAAAACTTAAAGGAACAGATGCTGCCTATGCTATCTATTAATTTTCCAAAATATGGAAAATTTCCCAGTTTATTTTATGAAGTTAGGATGAATTATGACCAAATTCTATGTATTTTTTTCTTTTTCTCAACACTTAAACCTATATATAGGGGGGAACGGATGTGGCTCAAGCAGTTGAGCGCCTGCTTCCCACATGGGAGGTCCTGGATTTGGTTTCCAGTTCCTCCTTAAAAACAAAACAAAAACAAAACAGACAAACAAATGAAAAAGTCAGCTCAGGGGAGCTGAAGTGGCTCAGAGTTGAGTGCTGGCTTCCCGCATACAAGGTCCCAGGTTTAATCCCCGGCCCTGGTACCTAAAAAAAAAAAAAAAAAAAAAACTATATGAACTCTAAATAAATATTAGCAAATCAAATCCAGCAGCATATTGAAAGAATTGTAAATATGCTCAGTTAAGAGTTATCTCAGAAACCAATAATATGCTGATCACATTAGGAGATCAAAAGCAGAAAGCCATTTTCACGTATTTGTTACTGTGAACCAACATTACCATAGGTGCTGTTGATCCAGCAATGAACCAAAGTGACAGAGTCCCTTTCTTTGTGAAACAAGTTCCAATGAAATTAAGAAAATAGAAAACTCTTGTAATATTTTTGTGTATGAATACATTTTCAAGTCAGTGGGAAAATAATGGCTTATTCAATAAAAATTTTTGAAACTATTGACTAAGATGTTAAATCCATAACTTATTTTCTTTAGCTTTTTTTTTCTAAAATAATTTTAGAAATTACAGGACCATTGCAAAATTAATTTTAAAAAGCCCATACAAAGAACTCCAAACCCTACCTCACCAGACTCCAATACCCAGATAAATCAGTTTTAACATTTGGCCACATTCTATCAAACTGTCTGTCTATTCATATCTAACTATCTATCTATCTATCTATCTATCTATCTATCTATCTATCTATCTATCTATCTATCTACCTATCTATCTATCTATCTATCTATTTTCTGAGCATCGGAGAGGAGGTTGTATACATCATGCTTATTGAACACAAAATGTACATTTCCTAAGGAATAAAGATTTTCACTTACGTAACCACCATAACAGTTATTTCATTCAAGAGCTTTAATATTAATATAAAGCTTACAGACTACATTCCAATTTTTCATAAGTCCCAATATCCTTTTGAGTCTTTTCTCCTCCATTATTACATCCAGTCCAGGACCATGCATTACATTTAATTATCATTGTCCCTTTAGTTGCTCATTTTTTAATTTGAGGAAACAGATACAACATATACTTTCCCATCTCACCCACTTCCAAGCATACCATTCAGTGGGATTAATAACAATCACATTGTTGTGCTACCCTCACCACCATCCATTACCAGAACTTTCCCACATCCCAAATAGAAACCCTGTACCCATTATACATTAACTCCCTATTCCCCCTCCCCTATCCCCACCTGGTTAGCTATACTCTACTTTCTGTCTATGCATTTGCATATTCTAGCTATTTCATCTAAGTGGATTAATACAATACCTGTCCTTTGTGTCTTGACTTATTCACTCAACATGGTATCAGTCAAGGTTCATCCACAATGTATGCACATGTAGTGACATGTATCAGAACTTCATCCCTTTTAAAGATTGAGTAATATTCCATTGTATGTATATACCACATTTTGTTTATCCATTCATCTACTGACACATTTATTTGGGTTGCTTCCATCTTTGGGCTATTGTGAATAATGCAGCTGTGAACATTGGTGGACATATATCTGTCCTAGTCCCTGCTTTCAATTCTTTTGGGTACATACCTAGAAGTTGGGGTTGCCTTCTATGTTTAACTTTTTGGGGTCCTGCCAAACTGTTTTCCACAGTGGCTGCACCATTCTACTTTCCCACCAACAATGGATGAAGGTCTCTATTTCTCTTCATCCTTACCAGCACTTATTTTCCATCTTTTTAAGTAATAGCCTTTCTAGTGGGTGTGAAGTGATATCATTGTGGTTTTAATTTGCATTTCTCTACTGACTACTGAAATTGAGCATCCTTTCATGTGTTTCTTGGTCATTTATATATCTCCTGTGGAGAAATGTTTATCCAACTCCTTTGCCCATTTTTAAATCAGGTTGTTTTTTTTGCTGTTAAGTTGTAATAGTTCTTTATATATTCTGGACATTAAACCCTTTATCAGGCGTGTGATTCCTAAATATTTTCTCCCATTCTTCTGGTTGTCTTTTCACTTTCTTGAAATGTCCTTTGATGCACAAAAAGTTTTTAATTTTAATGAAGTCCAGTTTATCTGTATTTTCTTTTGTTGCTCATGCTTTTGGTGTAATGTCTAAGAATCCATTGTCTGATACAGTGTCCTGAATATCCTGAAATTCCTTATGTTTTCCTCTAGATGTTTTATAGTTTCAGTTCTTATATTTAGGTCGTTGATCTATTTTGAGTTAACTTTTGTACATATTGTGAGGTGTATGGAGATCCAGTTTTCCCAGCACCATTTAAGAGACTACTCTTTCCTCATTGAGTGAACTCAGCATCCTTGGCAAAAATCAATTGGCCATTGATGTGTGAGTTTTACTTTCTCAGTTCTATCCCATTGGTCTGTATGTCTGTCCTCGTTAATTACTGTAATTTTCATTATTTATTCTTTACATTAAAATATATTCCAGATGAATTAAAATTTTTAATGTTAAAAATTGAAGCCAAACTATGAGAAGAAACCCTCAGTGAATATTTATAGTTCCTTGTGTTCTGGTAGGCCTTTCCAGTCATTTCAAAAGGAACTGTGCTTGGGAAGATTGATGAGCTGAAATAGTGCCCCTTTTTCTGAAACAATAAGGACAGAAACAACTGCCTCAAATTGCAAACATTCAGCAAAGCATAACATGTTTTGAAGATATATTTGAAGGCTCTGTATACAAAGAACTAAAGCATCAAGGGGTAAAACCAACATCATTACTTGATACATTTTACTGCCAAAGTCCAGTTGTAATCCTAAAACTCACTAACATTTTTCAAGCACTTACAAAGTGTTTGATATTGTTCTGGGACTTTATATGTATTATCTCATGTAGTATTCCAAACAGTTTATGAAGTAGGTACAGGTAGTATTTTACATATTTTACAGGTAACTATACAGAGGCAAGGAAAGGTTTCATTAGCTTGCCCTAGAGCACCCAGCTCATAATTGGCTGAGCCAGGATTCAAACCCAATCTGGTGCCGGTCTGCTTTCTTAAAATTATGCTACACCAAACGTGTCTCGTAATTTTCTGATTTATTACAGTTCTCAAAAGACAAGTTCATGAAGATGAATTTAGGGGTGGGTGGGGTGGGATTTAATCTCTCTGAAGAGTAAATTTGGATGCTAACTTTCTGTCATAACTGGAAATCCATTTGGAAATTTGTGAGAAATCCTTTTCTCACCTACATGCAGTCTTTGCCAGAAGAGCTTCAGGAGGAAAGTTTGGAACTCAAGTTTCATTCTGTTGCCAAAATAAGTTCCAGAAAATCACTTTGAAGAATTTTTCAGCAAAATATTTCCCTGTTTACTCCAAAACAAATGAGTGGACTTTGAATGTCATCTACTCGTTTCATCAACACACGTTTGGAAGACTGGTTTTCCTCCATTCATGACTGTGAAAGCAAAGCAGTGAGGTCAGCTTGGCCCATGTTGAGTTGTTTCCCACATCACTTAGGTTAGAGGGCAGAAAGATTCTGTCAAGCAGGACTGCTCAGTGCTTGTTTTAATATCACATAAGTAGAAAAAGTTTCCTCACAATATGCCATATTTTTTATTTTTAAAATTGAAATAAACTTTAAAAGGAGGTCTGAGATTTTTAAGTTTATTTAATAATGGCATAGAGTTTAAAAAAAAAAAAGTGAGAAACATTGTTTTTTATGTATGCTTATTGGTTTGGAAATGTAACATTGTTCACAATGTATTTTTTAAAAACAGCTTGCCTTTCTTCAACTGCCCAGAGTTTTATAGACCTCTTACATTTATTTTAATTTAACTAAAAAGGACAGAGATGCTGTTATCTTCCTATGATACTATTGATACTATTTCTCCTTGTATTTTTAAAAATAAGGGCAATGGATCTATATTGATTTATTGCTGTTGAAATGTTTACAGCCTAATATAAGCCTTGTTATTTCCTTATTGTATGTGAACATTTATTAATTTAAAAGAGCCCACTTTAACTTGTTTTATTTTATTCATTAATTCACATTTGCCTGAAATTATTATAGTTATAATTCCTTCTCATTCTCCTTTACTTTGTCACAAAAATGGTTCTTCCAACTACTTTTTACTAAGCAAAAACTTTTAAAATAAGTATTAGTATTTTAAATCGTTCTGAATCCTGATCTTTAGGTTTGTGTTAACAGTTTATTAACAATGCCTACATATGTAAAATGTTTATCAGGTGACAAAAAGCAAAATATACGATATGATCCCATTTGTATAAAATATATTTTAATCTGTGTTATACCATTTGGAAAAGGGTCTGGAAAGATATATATATACCCCCAGCTATTTAAAGTGACTGTATTTGGGAGGCGGCTGTGGCTCAATCAGTGGGGCTCCTGTTTGCCATATGGGAGGCCCCGGGTTCGGTTCCCAGGGCCTCCTGGTGGGGGCGGGCCCGCCCGCACGGCGTGGTTGGCTGACCCAGCGAGCACAAGCGGCAAGGGGGGTATAAATGAATAAATAAATAAAATCTTTAAAAAAAAAAAAAAAAAAATGACTGTATTTGACAGTGGGACTGTGATTTTTTTTTTTACATTAAAATAAATTATTATTATGAACTATTATAGTTTTTAAACTTGAACTATTATAATTTTTTTCTTTTTTTTCTTTTTTTTCTTTTTTTATATATTTTAAAAGATGCTTAAAGGGGGGATAAATGAATAAATAAATTTTAAAAAATTAAAAAAAAAAAAAAAAAAGATGCTTAGATTACATAAATGTTACACAAAAATTACAGGGATTCCCATGTTCCCCACCTCCCACACCTCCCACTAACATCCCACATAAACATCTTTCATTAGTGTGGCATGTAAGTGATTTTAATTTTTTTTATATGTAAGTTCAAAGTTTCTATAGTAAAAAGGTATTATTTCATAATAAAAAATTTTAAATAATTAATAAAATTACTAAGCTTTAGTAATTTCTAGTAAGCTATAAGATGAAGTAGACAAATGTCAACAGCTTTCCTATGTATCAGCAATACTGTTTAGAAAGTATGGGGGAAAATAAACATGCAAGTAAAAATTCAGTTCTCAATAATGTAAAATATATAAAATGTCCAGAAGTGAACTTAAAGAATGTAGGTCTTTTCATAGAGAAAACCTAGTAGTTTCTGAGATACTTGAAACAATGGAAAATTATACCATGGGTCTCAATGGGAAGACAGGGACTTTTTTAAAGAAGAGGCTTGGCTATGTTTAAATACTATGCAAAAGAGTTATACACAATGGAAGAAACAATATTTCTTCAAGTAGAATCAAGATTTGGTCTGAGAAGATATGGAGCTTGAATAAAAGGTAGAGATAATGATGTTTCTAAATTTCCAACTTAAATGCCTGGGCAGAAGAGAATACCATTAGCTAATATTAGAAATAATAGCAACCATTTATTGACTGACTATATCAGACACTATGATAGTTATTTCCATAAATTAGCTGATTCAATATTTACCACTATCCACAAGTTATCTTTATTAACTTCACTTTTTAGATAAAGAAACATTCTTATTTTGTAAAGTTAAATCAGTTGCCCAAGGTTTGACAGGGACTAAATATCAAAGCTGGAATCTGAACTTAGACCTGTACAACTCCAAAATCTTTTTTGCCTACTTCATTATAGTGCTACCACAAGACAGAGACTCCAGAAGGAGAAGCAGGCTTACAATTAGGACAAAGAGTCTGACTTTTTGATATGTTGAGTTTGAGAGATATAGACCTTATCATTTTGGAAATAAACCTTGTCAGTTTGTAGGTAAGCTGTTGGATCTATGGTCTGGAGTCCAGAGAAAGAGTCAGTTGAAAATGTACTTAGAGGTGCCATCAGGAGATCAGTGAAGCCATGCAAATAGGTAAGATTGTAAGGGGTAAAAGCAGTCAGCAAAAAAGAGGACAGAACCAGTTCTGGGCACCCCAACATGTAAGAAGCAGGCAACTAAAGAAAGGCTAACATATGAGACTAGAAAAGGATGGGAAATTAGAAGGATGGGCAAGCAAGTAAATACATACTGTATTTCATCAATTTTAAGACATGCTTCTTCTCATATTTTAATATGTCCAAAATCAAGGTATATCTTCCTACCAATGGGGTCTTATCATTGGCAGCATTTTTTTTTTTCTTAGTAGGGCATCGAATAAGGGGAAATTTTATAGCTGAAGGGGTATTTTAATCTGGTGATTAATGGATTAAAATAAACTCTTTCTAAATTATTTTATAATGAATGATATTTTATATTTTATAATGAAAGCATATGTTTAACTTTTATAGTTTATTTTTAAATAGCTTATGCATAAGATTCAATGGATTGTTAAATGTTGGGTAGACAGTGCAGGAGTTAAAAGAGCTCAAGCCCTGCAGCAGAACGAGGTCATTCAGAGCTCCCTCTACTACCAGCTGTGCCCCTTGGGTGACTTCCTCTACCTCCCTAAGCCGAAATTTCCTTATCTTTAAGACAGGGATTAATAGTATCTCTTTCTTAAGGGTGTTGTAAAGATTAAATAAGATAGTACATATAAAGTTCTTAGTGCTGTGCCTGGCAAATGGTAAGCTGTCAATCAACATAGCTATTACTGTTTTGTTTTGTTTTTCACATTGCTATTTCATGTTGGAAAGAAATAAGTCTCCTCCCCCTCCTACCACAGCACACTACAATGTCTCTTTTAGTAAAGCTAGGTTACATCTAAAATAGGCAATTAGGAAGGAGCTTACATCCACTTGTGTGAGCTGCATATTACCTTATCTTGAAGGATGTTGAACTGTGTTATCTGCTAGAGAATTTGAATTAGCACATATACACAGATTCTGAACCTTTTTGAGCTCAGTCCAAAGCCTTGCATTTAGTAGATGCTTAGCAGAGTACTGTTTGATAGATGTCCAACCCTGAGGGACAGCCTTTCATTTTGCTCTGAGTAAAAAAGATGCAGTCTTTGTGGATGGGTGTTTGGGGAATTCCTGCAATATGTCTCAGATGGATTGTGTGGTTTGTTTGTTTTTTTTAACTCTCCATTTTAACTCTGATCTGTTCCAGGGGATTTTCTAGTTTTTCCTATGTCATACTGGGTGAAAGTAGTAGCTGCATGAACATTGGTTAGGGGGTGCAGATGATGTTAGGATCATCCATTTTAGATTGTCTCTAAGACAGATCCCATGTGACTTATCTTTATTATGGAATTGCTAAGTTATTATTGTGCCTTTCCTCTAGAAAGCTTAAGATGAAGTCACATAGGCAGTCTTATTTACAAGGTGATTACTGTTCCATTTCCTAAATGTTCCACCATGTGAGAAGAATTCTGAGAAAAAAGTTCATTCTTTTGGGGAAAACTGATTTTACTTTCTTGATAAAACACTACCACACAATTGTGACAATTCCCACAGATTTTTGTTATAGTAGTCATATCATATAGCTTCTTAAGATTATTTAATGCTTTGGAAGCTCCTCAGAAAACCTAGAATGTTTTCAAGTCTGTGTAAGGGGGTGTTTAGAGACACTATAAGCATCTCTTAGTTCAAATAAACTAATTTAATTTTTTTTTGTCAAAATTCACCTTTTAGAATTTACCTTCTAATTTGATCCTTACTGCTGTCAAAATATTTCATTTCTTTTGACTTTACAATTAATAATTCAAGCTCTAATACCTCTTGTTCACATCTTTGTTTCAGTCTGTTTAAAGTTATCTACAAACAAAGGTCTTATGCATTTTTCATATTCTATTTAATGGCTAGATGCATGTCAGTGCATAGTATTTGAGTCATTAGTGTGCCGCAAAACATTTTACCACGACGTGTAGTGCGTCATCAAATAATTGAATGCGAAGATAGCTGTAAATGGAGCAAGTTTACAAAAGTAAATAGTGTCCCTTTTTAAAAGAAAGATTCTTGTCTTACTCAGATTCTGAGGTTTTATTAGCTCTGGCTTGCTAAAAGAAAGAAATTGAACAAGTAAATAGCATGTACTTCGCCATATATAGCAAATCCTGAATTGTTCTCATTATTTTATATAACTGACCCACATTGGTTCTTGCCTGCTTTTTTTTTTTTTTTTTTTTTTTTTATCTGTGCACCTCAGTTTTTGAGGGGAAGGGTGGTGAAATGAAGGGTTTTAATTTAATTAGCTCATAAATCTCTCCCGTTTCTAAACTCCTATAAGGCTTTAAGCCTTATTTCCTTTGGGGCCTTAATTCTCTTGCTGATTGATGTGGCGGAGTTGTCTGGAATCATCTTCCTTGGTAGAAGAGACTGATTGACCCTGTGAAGTTCTGGGAAGGCACCTTGATCCAGGAATGAATCCATTCATTCAGCAGACACATACTATGCCAGGTGAGTCCTAAAGGAGCTCACAGTCTAATGAGGAGTGGTGTTTTTAAAACATGGGCCCCCAAAATTCTTTGACATTCATTCCTCTCATCTTTTATAAGGTAAGGCTATACCCTCTCCCCTTAAATCTGACAATATTGCCTGACAATAGAATGTGGCAGAAGTGACACAGTGTATGAGTTTCTGGGCCCAGGCCTTAGGAAACCAGCAGCTTTTACTTCCTGTCTCCTGGGACACTTACTCTTAGAAACCAGCTGCCATGCTGTCAAGAGGCTTAAACTGCCCTATGGAGAGACCCAGGCAGAGAGGACCCACCAGCCAGCACCCTTGTAAATTGAGCAGAGATAAGCTTTTCCCATTGAGACCTGCCCAAATTTCAGATTCATGAGCAAAATAAATGATTATTGTTGTGTTACATCACTAAGTGTTTCAGTGATCTGTTTCCATAACAAGGAGATAGACACAAAAGCAAGCAATTTTGAAGCAATATATACTTACAATGACAGGGTTATGTACACAAAGGAGAGACATCTACCTAATCTTGCCCTCATTATCGAGGAAGACTTCCTCAATGAGATGGCAGTTGAACTGAGTCTTGAATGAATAAGGGTTAGCCAGGTAGGGAAGAAAGGACGGGGTGTTCTGATCACAACATTTTGATCAGAAGTAGAGGGGTGTTCTGATCACAACATTGTGATCAGAAGTAGAGAGGAAGGAAGCAGCATGGTGTGCATGAGGAATTATGAGCAGTTGGGTGTTGCTGGAGCATAAAGCTGGTCCAGGAAGTACTGATTGGTGTAGCAGAAATGTTGGCAAAGGTTGAATCATGAACCCTGAATCATGAAGAGTCTTGTATGCCATGTGAAGGCATATTGTATATAGACAATTTGGCATTTTTATTATTGTGTTTTATGTAGCATTGAGGAATCTGGTCATATTTGTGTTTTAGATCCTTCTGTCAGCTATGGTGAAGGTATATTCGAGTGTATTCATATTGGAAACAGGAAGAGCTGTGAGATGGCCATTTTTGTACTTGAGGCAAGGACATTGAGGGCCTGAATTAAAACTAACAGTGAGAATGGGGAGGAGAAAGTAGATTCAAGAACAATTTAGAACAGATATCTGCACACCAATGTTCATAGCCACATTATTCATCATTGCCAAAAG